>JARQOD010000004.1:482859136-482905830 GCA_033576555.1 Oophaga sylvatica
GACTTGACCCAGCTTCCAACACAATCTGCAGTCCACTTCTAAATCCTCAGTCTGTGCTGTATTTGAGTACCCGGAGGTAAGGGCCGACGGGGCAAAATCCCTCCTCACCATCATCTTTAGCTACACGGACAAATAGTCCAGAACTCCTCGGTCCACCTGCCTCCTTGACACAGAACCCACTCCTTCTCACCCCCGCCTACCTCGCCTTGTGAGTTGGGAAGGAGGGGGAGATACATCTTGAGCCCATTAGGGCTGCTGCTCAGGGTAGGTCCTCTTTTTTCATGATGCTGTGTTTGGAATCCTCAGCTCCTGCAGCTGTTGTTTGGGCTGCTTGGGGGGACCTACAGCTGCTGAGGAAGGGCCTGCCTCCTGTGCTCCATCACCCCCGGGGTCAATATCACTTCCGAGTCAGACCCCGTCTCCCTCTCATTAGGTTTGACTCAGTTCTAGAAATGAAAAAAATTATACAAATTAAAATCAATACAAATTGAAATTTTTGGCCATAAAAAGTGCTTCAACACACATGCACTTACGGTCGCAGATCCAACACTGGCTCAAGAAGTTCAGTCTACAAATAGAGGTATTTCCTCTTCTTAGATGCTGAACCCCCCACCCCGATCCCTAATCTGCCTCTCCCTCCGTAGCAGCCCACAACTGCGCCATCGCCTTGTCACATCAGTCACTACAAATTTTAAAGAAGAGCATAACGGTTATTAGGACTGATATCTATTTATTAATCCAAAAATAAAAAATATGCAACACTGAACATTTAAATACTGTCATGTGTGATGTGATTTACAATATTAAAAGACATCAACATACAACCAAAGTATCCATGTTATAAGCACTAACATACATTTACAAAAATGCTTGGCCCTTTACAAAACGCCTCAATCATTTAAAATTTTATGACCAAAACACTACATCTGAGGTGAAGATAAATACAAAAGTTGTAGTCAATAGATGCCGAAGCATCGATGATATTTAAATATACATGGATATTGTTTGCGTACACACACATCAATGTGTACTTCTAAATAGTAAGAAGTCGATAATGCTGGCTTTTAAATAGCATTTAAACACATAAGGCTACATTATTATTTGCTTCAAAAATTTTTAAAAACATTTTGAAAAACCGTTACATGTGGTACTTACTAAGTCGCTCTTGGTCCTCCCTGGATCTCTGATGATAGTCCGGAAAAATGTGCACACATATTGTTTGCCTTGCTGCCTCTTTGCGCGTGTAGTTGGGATCGCGCTGGTCCCACAATTCAGGCCTCTCCTGCACCAATACAATGAGGAGTTCCACATTGATGAGGGTAGATGCCATGTTTCTGGACTCCGTGTAGGCGTTCTTCCTGTTTTTTTTAAGATTTGCTTAGCTAATTAGCATGTAAAGGCTTCCTGAGAAATTCAAAGGCAGTTTCCTGTCACCTGGAAAAGTTGTGCGATTTAATCGCAACTCACACGTGCGGTCCGTTTGTAATCCCACTTTTCATCGCACCCATAGACTTGCATTGGCAATAGTCGACCCACAATTGCTGACAATCGCAGCATGCTGCGATTGCACTCGCACGTTTAAATCGGACCACAAAAAATCGGATGATGGGAGCTACTCCATTGATTAATATTGGGTCGACTGCAATGCGATATTTCATCGCATTCTAGTGGTACGATTTAGTCGCCAGTGTGACTCCAGCCTAACTGTGAATGTGTGTCTATGAGAAGCAAGAGCCAGTCCATTGTCACTGACCCAATAAAACTTATTACAAGTTTGCTCTTTATGACTGTTGGTCTTCTGTATTACTGCATATGTGATAATGAATTCACACTCACACAATGAAAGTGTTTATGCAGCAGGAAAGCCATTGCCAACCTACTTTGCATTGCTTTGAGAGAAGACCGAAGATCATTTTAATCACGTTATGAAAGCTTTCACTTTCCTTTCTGCCATTGACCGATGTTGAAAAGTATACTCCTTTGTGGCTTCAATTGGTTCCTTTGAGTCTGCTATTTTGTCTTCTTCGGCACAGGTGGCACAAGACCCATGAGACAGCTTAAAGGTTAAAAATGGTAATTCAACTGATATTCAGAAAACTATCAGATGTGCCCTTACACTGTGGATATTTCTTTGATAAAATTCCAACATGTGTTGTCAAGCTTCACATCAAGCCTCATCTCAACAAGTGTGATGGAAGCTGCTTGACCTCAGTACACCCAAATTCTTCATGCATCCAAGTATCTTTCAAATGAAGTGTTGTAGCCTATTTAATTAATCAGGATGTAGTGGTCCAAATAGTGTTATAATTCCCCTTTGGCGGATTTAAAAAGGCTTGGGCAAGTCAAATGACAAATAAATGTTTGATTTTACTTGCAGGAAAGCAAAAGTTTTTGAACATTGCAGATAGTACTTTAATTGTTCTCTACTAGAAGCATTATACTTAGTGTTATCTTTTGTAGAAGTAAAGGTTTCATGAAGGAAGAAAACACAACACATAGCTTTTCTCACACTTGTCATAATTCTGGTGGTAGTTTCTCTCCCTACACCACACCCATGGCACAACCCTTTGCTGTGACACAAGTCTGGCACTCTGCACCATTTCATACACACCTTCTGCTTCTCGGCAGCATTCACACTGAAAATTCAGGTTCTCAACTCTAGACCAGTTTAGTATTGGTCTAACACTACCAGAACCCCTCTGGTGTGAATTTTTTTTTCCTTTCTCTCCGCAGCAACTCTTCACCTGGTCACTAGATTTAACCATTTACTGGATTCATAAACCTCACAGTACCACCCTGCAATGTTGCTCCTCTCTTACCCACAGGAAAAGTTCTTCACCCTCCCCTCTGCAATTTCCTCACTCTTTTTTTACTTTTAGGTACTGATAACTCTCCTATTACAAGCTGACTTGTCTGCCTTCAATAGAGAAAGCATAAAGGAGCCACTCAGCATTTCTGGCTTCTTACTAGTTATCTTTAGTTCTAATTACACCCTGAGAAGCACAACACATGGCATATGACACAGATACAACTATATTGATAATAATTAATCATGTTATTCATTATTGTTTCACAGATCCTGCATATTTATCAGTCTCCCGTCTCTGATCATTATTAGTGAGAATCTTAAACCAAGGAAGTACTTGAGTGCCTGCTAGCACTTGAACCCATGAACCTCCTTAAACTAGCGCTCACTAGGAAAACTCAGTGCACTATTGTGAATTTTATGTCTCACCTGAGCCTATATATCTTCCAAGTGCCACAGATACCATATATACTCGTGTATAAGCCGAGATTTTCAGCACCATTTTTGTGCTGAAAATGCCACCTCGGCTTATACACGAGTCATTGGGCAAAAACCAGTGGGGTAGGGGGTGCCGCAGCAGGAGCCGGTGGCTAGGACATCATACTCACCCTCTGTTGTGAATGGGTTTGAGATGATTCTGAGCAGAGGCTCCCTCTGGTGGTTACAAGCGGTACTAGTGAGGATTGTGAGGACTGGGAATCAGGTGTTACTGATTGGTCTTATATAAGGGAGTCATTTTCCCATCAGGGTTGCCGGTGATCAATTGTTCTGGTCTGAATCCTTCTTTCCAGTTTCCCTTGTAGCCTGCTGTGTCGTGTCTGCATCTCCTGCTATCAGATAAGACAATTTCTTATTTTGTGTTTTTGCTATATTTTTGCATTTTGTCCTGCACTTCTGTGGGGGCCTTCAGGGTCCCCTCCGGGGGCTTTTGCCCTCTCAGTTTAGTCCAGCCACTGTGTTTTGTACTTTTGCTTTTTCCAGTTTTTTTTCAGTGGCTGCTGTTTTGTTTTTGTTACACCAGAGAACTAATTTAGGTGGTAGAGGTCGTGTGATCTCAGGTGATTTTGAAATTAGTAGAGTTGGTGTTTTTTCAGGGTTTTCTGAGATTGCAGTAAGTACCCTTCCTATCCTTTTCTATTTAGATAGTTTGGGCCCCAGCGTTTGCTCATACTATTTTCTTTCTGTGTCAGTATTTCCTCTTGTCTAACCGCCATTACATGTTTGGGGGCTTTCTATTATCTTTGGGGTTCTGCTCCGGGGCAGATAGCTTTCCTATTTCTATCTTTAGGTGTAGTTAGTTTCTCAGGCTGTGACGAGGCGTCTAGGACCAACGTAGGAACGCTCCACGGCTGCCTCTAGTTGCAGTGGTTAGTCAGGGTACTGCAATCTCATAGATTCCAACTGCTCTGGTGTATTTCCTTTTTACCTGCACTCCTCAGCTACCGTAACATAACACCCTCCCCGTGAAATCGCTGAACGTCCCGGCAATCCTCCGTTGTACCCGGCTTCCTGCAGCTCTCCTGTGCTAAGCGGTGATGTAATACTGCTCATTAAGGCCATGAATATGGATGCGACGCCACTCCCATAGGCGTGGCGTTCATATGCATGGACTTAATGAGCGGTATTATGTAATCGCTCAGCACAGGAGAGCTGCAGGAAGCCTGGTACAACGCAGGATTGCCAGGACATTCAGCGATGGCACGGGGAGGGTGAGTATGATGGAGGAGGATGGGGGGGCATGGAGGAGGACAAGGAGCACGGAGCAGGACGGGGGGGAGGACGGAGAGCACAGAGGAGCACGGAGCAGGACGGGGGGAGGATGAGGGGGAGGATGGAAAGCACAGAGGAGCACGGAGCAGGACGGGGGAGGATGGAAAACACAGAGGAGCATGGAGCAGGACGAGGGGGAGGATGGAAAGCACAGAGGAGCACGGAGCAGGACGAGGGGAGGATGGAAAAGCACAGAGGAGCACAGAGCAGGATGGGGGGAGGATGGAGAGCACGGAGCAGGACGAGGGGGAGGATGGAAAGCACAGAGGAGCACGGAGCAGGACGAGGAGGAGGATGGAAGGCACAGAGGAGCACGGAGCAGGACGAGGGGGAGGATGGAAAGCACAGAGGAGCACGGAGCAGGATGGGGAGAGGATGGAGAGCACAGAGGAGCACGGAGCAGGACAGGGGGAGGATGGAAAGCACAGAGGAGCACGGAGCAGGACGAGGAGAGGATGGAGAGCACGGAGCAGGACGAGGGGGGATGGAAAGCACAGAGGAGCACGAAGCAGGACGGGGGGAGGATGGAGAGCACAGAGCAGGACGGGGGGCACAGGAGGACGGAGCAGGAAGGGGGGAGCACAGCGGAGGATGGAGCAGGAGGGGGGAGCACAGAGGAGGACGGAGCAGGAGGAGGGAGCACAGAGGAGAATGGGGGAGCACAGAGCTGGATGGGGGAGCACAGCAGGACGGTGGTTTATACACCATGCTTATACTCGAGTCAATAAGCTTACCCAGTTTTCCGTGGCAAAATTAGGTGCATCGGCTTATACTCGGGTCGGCTTATACTCGAGTATATACGGTACTTACCTGTCATCTATTCTACACTCTGTGACTCAGAAGAACTTAATTCATTGATTCATTGCCCAATCAGAGCACCACAAGAAAAATGACATCAAAGGGCACCATGGTCTGTTATCTTTCTGGATGCCTGGAGTACTCTTTCTGTGCTTTCCTCAGAGACATCTGATGGCATGAGACACTGTATGCATTGGTGATATTCCTGTCATACAGAAGGGATCACTCGTTAGGGCTCTGAAACCAATGTCCTTTTTTACTAAAGCTACCTCTGGAGACTCTGCAGGTTTACAGTGAACTGCTCAACACCACCTTTTCAGTGACAATTAATAAACTTCAAAAAGTCTGAAGAATGACGTAGAACGGCAGAGTAGAGATGAGCGAGCACTAAAATGATCGGGTGCTCGTTGCTCGAACTGGACAATTCCTAATACTCTCATGCTCTTTTCGAGTAACAAGTATAATAGGAGTCAATAGGAAAGCCGAAAGAGGTCTGGGGAGGGCAGTGAAAATGTTAAAATGGATGGGAAAATGCTGAATGGATGGATAACAGCATAGGGAAGAACCCTGGAAGCATCTCTGGGGAACAACGGTGTCACATTTTTAATGCACTTTAAGAAGAGACAATAAAACATTCGAAATTCAACGAGAATTTGCATTTTACAGAAAAACAAAATGTTAAGAAACAGTTTGCAATCTATAATGACTTTTATTTAAGGCAACATTTAAAAAGGATTTAAAAAAATATATAATTTATGTAAACCAAAATTGTTTTTTTTTAATTAAAAGATGGGAAATTTCAGTGTAATTCATGAAGGAATCAAGAACTGTCAAAAATAAGGGACTCAGATACACCTTGTATTATGCAGAAAGGAGGGCCTCATAAATATTGTCATAGACTCATAAAAGCTATGCACTTTTGAGGGTTATATATACCAATGAATTGTATTCCAGACCATGGAATAGTCTATGCGTGAGCAATATAATGCCAATAAGTGTATGTGTACATGTTCAGTAAAATTTCTGCACCATTTCAGCATCTGTTTGCAAGAAAAACGCAGCTGCAAAATGTGCAGTTTTGGTACTTTTTTGCTTGTGTTTTTGATTGATTTGAATAAAGTCAATGATGAAAAATGCAGGGCAAAAACAGAGAATAGGCATGCTGCAGATTATTTTCTGCACCAAATCTGCAAAGTCAAAAATACTCAACATATACTCAAGGTTTCGTTTCAGGTTTTGTCAAATTCAAGGAGAAAAAAAATGCGACAAAAACGCACCAAATCTGCAAAGTGTGCACACAATCTAAATTTTTTAACAAGGTTTTTGAGGGTTATATACAAACTAAATGTACCCAAGAAAATGTAATGCACTATGAATGAGCAACATAATAGCAATACATTTTTAAACAAGTTTTTGAGGATTATATACCAAGGAGATTTACTTCAGACTATTGGTGAGCAAGATAATAGCGATAAAATTTTGAAGTATTTTTTTTGAGAGTTATATACCAACGAAATGCACCGAAGAACATCTAATACTCTGTAGGTGATCAATAGAAAATGACTACATTTTGAACAGGTTTTGAGGATTATATGTAGTGATAGGCGAACCTTTGGATGTTTGGGTCCTTCAGGTTCAGCCGAACAGGTAAAAAAAAGTTTGCTTTGGGTACCAGATCAGTAGCCGAAATTAAATCTGAACCATGACCCCATTTACTTGAATAGGTGTCCCAAACATCCAGTGTTTACCATGTTGTCATGTGCATGAGAGCCCAGCAAACATTGCCTCTGATCGGTGGTAAAAACATTACCGTCAGTCAAAGAGTCACAGACCCTATGCTGTCGAATGACAGCGTGAGCCCGCAGCTGTGTCCAGAGGTATAAAGTTTACCTTCGGTTACTGGCGTCAGCTGATGTGTCTACTACTCCATCAGCCTATGCCTGTTGCCATTAATACCAGTGAGAGCAGAACACGGAATAGTGTATAGGTAATCTTTGTACTGTTATGTGCCACCAAAATGTGACAGAAAGCACAATATACTGTATGGATGAGTAATCTAATCCTGGAAAAATTCTGTATGCTTTTTGTAAGTTTTACACCGTATACCGTAATGAAGCAATAACCATGTTAAACTGTATGGATGAGTCATTGAATCCATAAAAAAATTTGAACTAAAATATTTTGAAATTGCAGTTGATGTACTCATAAACTCATAAAGGCTTTGCAGAAAATGCATAGCCAGACAGAAATTATGAGGTGGGAAATCCATACACGCCCTGAAAGGCAACAACTGGCAGGCCTCAATAAAATATTGAATATTACAAACACTTTGGGTGCTGCAGTCATCTGGTGGTGTGGAAAAGTGCAGACTAATGTAATCTTTGTCTATTTTTATAAGAATAAGCCTGTCTGCATTCTCTGTTGACATGAGAAAGGACCTGTCTGTTATGTCCCCCCCCAGTGGCACAAAAATACTGCTCAGACAAGATGATAGCCGCAGGACAGCACAACACATCCAAGGCATAAAGGGACAGCTCATGCCAAGAGTCCACCTTTAAGACCCAATAGTTGAAAGTTGCAGTGGAATTAGGGAGTACTCTTGTTTGGTTGGCCAAGTTTTGCTTGACCATCTTCAAAAACTTTTCCCTCCTTATCAAAAATACCCTATCAGGCCTTGTGCGCTGGGCTGCTGTCAGGAAATTGGCTTACGCCTTTGACAGTGTACCCCTGCCTCAGCTGTATATCTCCCTGGCCTTTCTTCCTTGATTGAGCAAGAAAGCTTGCCACCTGCACCTGGCGTTGTCTGATGGGAATTTTTTCAACATATTTTCCTCAATGTCCTTCTGGTATATTTCCATTTTAGAAGACCTCTCCACCTCAGGAAGAAGAGATGCAAAGTTCTCCTTTTAGCATGAGTCTAGCAGGGTGCAAAACCAATACTCTTTTTTGATCAAGATGAATGTAACAAAAGGGTCACGAGAAAGACAGCACTGCAAAAAGTCAGCCATACATGCCAAGCTCCATACAGGCAATACTTCCCTGTCTCCACTATGATGATGATTCTCCATCTCCTCCTCCTCTTCCTTCTTTTCCTCCTCATTCACATCCTCAACCCATTTAGTTTCTGTTGGGTTAGTACCCAGCTACTGTTCCTCCTTTTCCTTCTCGTGAGCATCCACCTCTTCACTGCTATCCAATCCATGTTGAGTAAATGAAATGAGGCTGGCAAGATAAAATCACTCTGTGTTTTGTCTTACTCTATCTCTACCCGGTCCACATGCAAAGCTTCATGTTCAATTGTGAGCAACGACTGTTTAAGTAGGCACAGAAGCAGGATAGTTGCACTGACTATGGCGTCATTGCCACTCACCATCTTTGTGGAGTCCTCAAAGTCTTAGAGAACTGCACAAATGTCAGACATACATAAAACTGTTCTGTTGTTTTGTGCGGAGGCTGATCAGACTACCGATGGGGGTGTTGGAGCTGGTACTAAACCACTGACCTCTTCTGCTCACAAAGCCTTGCCAGCATGTGCAGTGTGGAGTTCCAGCTCTTGGTGATGTTGCACACTAGTTGGTGAGCTGGCACTTGCATGCGCTGCTGCAGCACCACCAGAGCGGCGGCAGCTGTAGCCAATTTGCGGAAATGGGTGCTGATGCGGTTCACCTAGACCAGAAGCTCTGGCAAACCTGGGTATGCTTTCAGAAACCACTGAACTACCAAGTTGAGCATGTGTGCCAACCATGGTACGTGTGTGAGCTTGTCAAGCTTCAGTCACCACCAGATTGTGCCCATTATTACACACAACCATGTCTGGTTGGAGGTTCAGCAGCAAAAACCACAGATCTCTCCGTCTGTTATTCCTTTAAATTACTCTGCTGCGGTGTGCGGTTTGTCTCCTAGACAAATTAGCTTCAGTTGAGCATGTTGCTGCTTCACTGAGGCAGTGCTGTAGAGCTTCCAGCTTCCGACTGATGCTGACAACATGCTTTGAGATAGCACATCGCAAATGGAGGATGAGGAGTTTTCAGGAGGCAGTGCAGGAACTGCTGTAAGAGGTGGAGGAAACCCTCATAGAAGTAGGGCCAGCAATCCTCGGCATTGGGAGCACATACGCCGAGCCAGGGTGTGACTCGGCCCCAGCCTCTACAATGTTCACACCAGTGTGCCGTCAGGAAACGTAGCATTCCTGGCCTCAATCGCTTGTCCATGTGTCAGTTGTTAAGTGGACAATGCCAGTAAGTGCATTGGTAAGGACATGGGTGATGTTCCTTGACTCTTGCTAGTACGGGATGCCACAGCGGGAGAAAAAGTGGCAGCTGGGGACAGAGTACCGATGGACGGATGCCGCCAGGAGTCGGCAGAAATCATCCATATCAACAAGTCAAAATAGGCAACATTTTCACTGCAAACAGCCTTAAAATGTGCATGTTTACCATTTGGGCCTGTGGATGGGTGATTGAGAACCTTTTCGTTCCAAGGCCTGGGGAAGGGACAGATCAACACTGTGCTGGGGCAAGGATTTGGAAGTGCCTGATGATGGTAAGTCACAATGGGGGAAAATGTGAGTAAATGGCTAAGTAAATGGCTTAGTGATAGAAAGTAGAGGGTGCTTAAAAATGGTATGTTCTCTACATAGGTTGCTGTGACCAGTGGGGTACCGCAGGGGTCGGTGTTGGGACCTATTCTCTTCAACATATTTATTAACGATCTGGTAGAATGTTTACACAGCAAAATATTGATATTTGCAGATGATACAAAACTACGTAAAGCAGTCAATACAAGAGAAAATAGTATTCTGCTACAGATGGATATGGATAAATTGGAAACTTGGGCTGAAAGGTTGAAGATGCAGTTTAACAATGAAAAATGTAAGGTTATACACATGGGAAGAAGGAATCAATATCACCATTACACACTGAATGGAAAACCACTGGGTAAATCTGACAAGGAGAAGGACTTGGGTGTCCTAGTTGATAATTAACTTACCTGGAGCAGCCAGTGCCAGACAGCGGCTGCCAAGGCGAGCAGGATCATAGGGTGCATTAAAACCGGTCTGGATACACATGATGAGAGCATTATACTGCTTCTGTTCAAATCTCTGGTTAGACCGCACATGGAGTACTGTGTACAGTTTTGGTCACCGGTGCTCAGGAAGGATATAATTTAACTAGAGCGAGTACAAAGGAGGGCAGCAAAATCAATAAAGGGGATAGGGGACTACAATTCCCAGAGAGATTAGCAATATTAGGATTATTTAGTCTAGAAAAAAGATGACTGAGGGGCAATGTAATAACCATGTATAAGTATATAAGGAGATAATACAAATATCTCTCTGAGGATCTGTTTATACTAAGGCAGGTGACAGTCGAAAAGGGGCATTCTCTGAGTCTGGAGGAGAGAAGGTATTTCCACCAACATAGAAGAGGATTCTTTACTGTTAGGGCAGTGAGAATCTGGAATTCCTTGCCTGAGGAGGTGGTGATGGTGAACTCAGTCGAGGGGTTTAAGAGAGACCTGGATGTCTTCTTGGAGTATAACAATATTGTATCTTACAGTTATTAGGTTCTTAGAAGGACGAAGAGCTGGGGATTTATTCTGACGGAATATAGGCTGAATTGGATGGACACATGTCTTTTTCCGGCCTTGCTAACTATGTTACTATGTATGTTACAGTATTTTGGTCAGGGGATTGGGAACCACATAGCCCCGGGGAAGAGGCAATGATGTAACCCAATGGCAGCAATTGTTGACCAGGCGTTCAGTTCACCCAGTCGTTGCTTAGATGACATGTGCCTGATCATGCTAGTGGTGGTTAGGTTCTCAGTGGTCTTGCCCCTGCTGATCTTGGCATGGCACAGGTTGCAAATGACCATTTTTTCAGTCTCAAAACTTTCTTTAAAAAATCACAAACTGGGGAACCCCTAACTGTTTAATGGAGAAATGCACGAGTGTCGGAGCTCTGCCTTTCTGCCTTCTCCCTTTGGTCACCCCACTGCCTCTTCCTGTCTGTTTAGTGTTGCGATCTCTCCCCTTCAGCACCTCTGATCTCGCTCTCTATGCCAGCTTCCCAGGGGGGGTTGGTGACTTCATCATCTTTCACGACTGCCCCCTGGTCCTCTTGAATTTGTGACTTAACAACTCATCATCATCTTCCTCCTTATCACAAATTTGCCATTCCCACCATTATGTTCTTGTGGCTGTCATTGCATTAAGGTTTGTGCATCACTAAACAGCATGTTCTCCTGAAGCATGCAGAGTGAGAGTCCACAATAAAGAAATTATGTTGTAAAGAGCACCTTTAGAGTCCTAATGTGGGATCACTAGTGTCCTGTGACTCAGGTGGAAGTAGAAATAGAGTGAGAATTAAGGCTGCTTTCACATATCAGTTTTTTTGCCATCAGTCACAATCTGTCGTTTTTTGAAAAAAAGGATCTGGCGACTGATGCCGCAGGATCCCTTTTTTTCTCATAGACTTGTATTAGGCTACTTTCACACATCAGGTTTTTTCCGTCAGGCATTATCTGGCTATTTTTAGAAAAACAAATCCGGCGAAATCTGCTGCCGGATCCGTTTTTTTCTCATTGACTTGTATTAGCGCCAGATCGTGCTGCATGGTCTCACATTTCTTCCTTTTTTTGCATTTTAATTCCGGCATCTGGAAAAACGCTTCCAGTAACATTTTTTGTCTGCGGCGAAAAACCAGACAGCGCCGACTTTTTGCTACAATGAAACTCTATGGGCGCTGGAATGCTCCGGATCCGAAAAAAAACGGATCCGGTCACTGGATCCAGCTTTTAAGTCTGAGCATGCTCAGATCCAATTGGATAGCCCCAGGAAATCGATCATCGTTTGAGAGCCTCCCATGGGCATTTTAAAAACCGGATCCATCGTAAAACGGATAAAAAAACGACAAATCGGATGGAAAACTGATGAAATGGATCTGTTTTTTTGTTGGATCTGCTAGATGGATCCAGTGGAAAAACTGATCCGTTTCATCAGTTTTCCACAATTTACGCCAGATCCGTTTTTTCTAAAAATAGCCGGATCCTCCTGACTGGAAAAACCTGATGTGTGAAAGTAGCCTTAGTGATGGATTGCGGCTGATGGCCGTACGTTTCATCGGGTCTGTCTGCCGGACACGATGCACAAAGCAATGTTTTTTTCTCCATCGGAAAATCGGATAGCGACGGATCCGTAATGGAAGCCTATGGGTGCAGGATCCATCGTCATCCGTCAAATTTACAGATTACAGCTACGGATTCAGTTTTTTTAACTATGAATAAGAAAACCGTGAAGACAACCTGAATGAAAAACTGGTTGTTTAAAGTCTAGGTTCCCACACCTGGTCATAATATTGAAAAAAAGGTTTACTTAAGCACTCAATTATAACAGGTTTAATATTGTAGTTTCTCGAAACGTTTCGGCAGAAATAAGCCTTCATCAGTGAATTACTTATTTTTTATATAGAAGATTTCTACCTAAAAAGGGAAGTGGGCCCCTACATACTCATGGAATCAGAATCAGCACAGTCTAAGACGGCGTCTGGCAAGCTCAGTCTACATAGCGGTGGATACCGCAGGTTTAGTCACTGGATATTTCTACTGAGCATTCTTATAAGCTACGTTTGTCTTTAAGCATCACACTTTCCTTGGGGCACGCACCTCTCCCCTTTTTAGGAGACAATCTTCTATATAAAATAAGTAGTCACTGATGAAGGTCTTTTCTGACCGAAACGTTTGGAGATACTACTAATAAACCTTTTAAGTTGAGTGCTTAAGCTTTTTTCAGTTTTTTTAACTGAGAATGCTCCTGACAGGTCAAAAACAAACAAAAGAATAGATAAATACACATAGAATACATATATATATGTCATTGAGACACATATATATATATATATTTATTACAGTTCATAGCCTAATAGCCGCTAAATCAATTGCCTGCTTCAGTAAAATCATTGCCGAACCCGACATGATATGACACATGGTTTACATATAGTAAGTCATGTCATATCAAAATGATTTATATATGTCAGTGTTTAATCAATTTTGTAGTTTGTGCTACGAAAAACGTGGAACCTAGGCATTAAATTTAAGGCTATAATAGCGGAAAAAAATTGTGTGGGCTCCCGTGCAATTTTCTCCGCCAGAGAGGGAAAGCCAGTGACTGAGGACAGATATTCATAGCCTAGAGAGGGACCATAGTTTTTGGGCCCCCCTGGCTACAAACATCTGGCCCCAGCCACCCCAGAAAAGGCACATCTATAAGATGCGGCTTGTCTGGCACTTAGCCTCTCTATTCCCATTGCCTTTAGTGGTGACTCATGGGTTAATAAGGGGTTAATGTCACCTTGCTATTGAAAGGTGACATTAATCTGGTTTAGTAATGGAGAGGAGTCAATAAGACAACTATCCATTATCAATCCTACAGTAGTAAAGGGTTAAAAAAGACACACACACATTAATTAAAAATTCTTTCAATGAAATAATTACACAAAGTTTTCCACCAAATTTATGATTCTACCTATTCAACTGGATCCCTTGTTCTTTTGTAAAAAATAATAAAATAAAAAAACAACAATATCCATACCTCTCCACCGTTCAGTCAGGTCTCCAGCTGCAATCCATCACAAAGGGTTAACTAGTTTACAACAGGGACTGGTGCTAATGCTACCGGCCCGGCCGTAAACCACTGCAGAATGAATGAAATCATCCCTTAGTGCACACCTTACCATTTTGTAATTGGTAAGTCTCTTAAAACCAAGTTAACTTTTAATAAATAAAAAATTGGCCACCTGCATCAATCAAAGCGGTTTTTGCGATTTTACTCCACCGTAATGTAATAAAAAGAATGCAAAAGTGTATGGATGATAATTAAATCAAGAAAAATGTTTCAATTTTTTTTGGGTGTGTTGTATAACACAAAAAGGACCTCAAAGCACATAATACTTGATGGATCAAAATATATTCATTTTTATCAGCCCCCAAAAAAATATCTGCAGCTATATATTTTTCAACAGACTGCACCAGCCTAATTAATCCCTGTCTACAGACTGGATTCTGTCACTCTCCCTGCTCCTGTAACTCTCTCTCCCTCCTTAGACTAAACGTAGATTGCATGTGATACAAACAGCAAAGGAAACAATTAGCCCTTAGAAGGGCTGATAGTATGATGGCTCAGCTTCAGCACCAGTATCAACACTTCAGTCCTCTGACTGGCTATAATGTGCGCACACACATCGAAAAGCACACTCTCTCTCAAATAAGAAGTGTAACAGAGCTGTGCAATGGCGTCAGTGTGCTTAGCTGGGCGATGCCTGTCCTTTAATAATCCTTGATGATGTCAGATGGCTATCTATTCACAGTAATGCCACAAGCAAAATGGCTGTTGCATTACAGTGACTCACAGGCAATCCCTGCATGCATATTTGCAGCCTAAAAGGTGCCAAAAAATGCGGGAGGGGTATTCGAGTTTCAAATTGAGCACCATCCAATGCTTACCGAGTAATCAGCAGCATATCCGAGCACCGTGATACTCAAGTGATAAACAAGTGTCACCGAGAATGCGCTTTCATCTCTACTGCAGAGTCAATATAAAGTAAGCAAGGTAGAAAAAACTTAATAATAGTAAAGGATGGAGAAAAAGCACACATTCCCTAAAGAGAAGAGGGGCCAGTGCGGATGGTCATAGTGATTGTACATGTCCATGGCTGCTGGACAAAATGAGGTAATATGATATATATATGTTGTATATTTGTGTTAGAAGGGAATGTGGTGAGCAGGACAAAGTAAACTGTAATCTATTATAATGGACATCTTAGCTACAGTACAGCAGTGGCCAATGATGCATTAAGGCTCTAATAAAAAATTATTAGTGATGAGTGAATACATTCGGCACTATTCGTTACTCACACAGATAGTACTGTATTCAGGCTATCCGTTACTTGGTGAGTAATTTGCTTTTCGCCTTGGTATATTCGAGTGACCCGCCCAGCATGTTTGGCGCTTTATTTGTCAATGAACATGCTGGGCTTGGTTGCCAATCACAGTAAAGCCGACGCCATCTTTGGTGTGGCATTAATGTGATTGGCTGGCCTTACAGTGTCATAGGGGATATTTAATGCCTGCTGGTGCCATCTTGCGCACATTGAAATAGCGTAGTGAGAGCATAGTGAGCGTAGGGAGAGGGAAAACATCGTATAGGGAGAGTTTTTGATTCCATAAAGCTCTTTTAAGAGCCACTGAGGGTGAAGATTAGTTCTTTGTTAGCATAGGGACTAGAGAGTGATTTAATACGAGGGAGAGTGAAAGGCAGGCACCTGGGTGTTATCATTCATCATTGAAAGTACATGCTGGAGATAACTACTAGTTTGCATTGTGTTCTATAGTTTAGGAACAGACTGCGGGATTAGGTAGAGATATACAAAGTTTCATCCACTACCATAATATACTGTAAAAAGCATCTCTTTTTAGAGTCAAATAATATTAGTTAGTGCCAGCATATAATAAACCAATTTTTTTGGAGCTACACAATATTCCTGCGTATGACCAAGTAAACATTTTTTTTACAGCTAAATAATAATAATCGTCAGTGCCAACATATAGTAACATCCTTTTTAAATGTTAATTGCTAAATAATATTCCTCGCCTATTGCTGAAATTGCCAATATTTATCTAGCGCTTGTGCGACTGGCGCAAAACCTGCTGAGCTTCGGAGACATCACTATGTACCAGTGGCAATAATTTTCCTTGGTCGGCTGTTGCCATGTGTCAGAAAGGCTATATAAAAAATACTAATTTTCTATTGGTTAAATAAATAGCGCATCTTTATCTAGCAGTTGTGCAACTGTCGCAAATCCTGCAGAGATACTCAAACGTCACAATTTACCAGTGGCAATAATTTTCCATAGGCCGAGTCACACTTGCAAGAAACTTGAACGAGTCTCGCACCTCAATACCCGGCACTGCCGCCAGCACTCGGAGCTGGAGTGTGCGGCTGCATGTATTTCTATCAAGCTGAATGCTCCAGTCCGAGTGCCGGTGGCAGTGCCGGGTATTGAGATGCAAGACTTGTGCTTATATTTATCTAGCAGTTGTGTGACTTGTGCAAACATTTGCAGAGATACGCAAACCAAACATCACAATTTACCAATTGTAAGGGTCTGCGGAACGCACCAAATATTTGATGTAGAGAGGTGCGTTTGCAGCCCGGGGTCCACCGTGCAGGCGGAGCCTGCTGCTAGTAAAATCACGCAAGAAGCAAACTCTGTTATCCCGCAGAGTCGCCGAAATAAACGCCGTAACGCGCTGTGGCAATATGGGTGAACTCTGCTATTCCACAGAGCCGCTAGAAGGAGTGCCCCAGCACTATATGGCGATGTGTGCGAACTCACTTAACACCAGTGAGTCGCAAAATAAACACGCTAGGGCGCTGTCTAGTGTTGAAAGTGAACCCTGTTATGTCACAGAGCCGCTGAGACAAACTTCTGTGTCCTGTCAGGCACCCAGGTACACAGTTGACTGCTATGCGAACATAGAACGTGATCATGAGCTAATGTCCTCGCGGGAGTCACCCGCAATCTATGGCGTCTGAACGCCAGACCCTGAATACGGCAATCAAACTCCTCACCGGTTATGCCGGTAATGTAGGGCATCTAGGACACCGACCCTGAACAGCTAGCAAACCAAACTCCTCACCGATTAAGTCGGTATTCTAGGGGCTTATTTCAGCCGGGCCCTAACCACACACACACACATGACCACACTGGCGCAAAGCATATAATGGTTGATACTAGCGCATGGCGGCTCAGCATTGCCACCCTTTTATAGCAACAGCTACAGGACCTGTCAGAAACAAGGACCAATGAGAAACTGCTCCAAAACACATGCAGTTTCAGGACCTTCCTGGCGGACCAATAGGAGCTGCTGCAGTACCTGAACATGTGACCCCTGATCTCCAATGAGAGATCTTACCCTGGGCATGCTCAGAAGGGGAAACGCAGGACTTCGTCCCAAAGACGTCTGCTCCAGCACTGGCTATAATAGCAGATCCAGGAGAGGCAGCAGCAAGTCTCTGCACAGCACTGGAACGGGCAAGACGCTGGGACCGACGTCTCTGCTGAGCAGGCTCCACTGCGTGCTGGAGATGAATGGGGGACCGCAGCGGGACTGGTTCGAGACTCCCCTTGTGCAGCAGCGGGAACTTGAACCCTAACATTACCCCCCCTTCTAGGACCCTCTTTTCTTTGGGCCTCGCTGCGCTCAAAGGCAGCGATGAGCTGCGGAGCCTGAATACGCTCAGCAGGCTCCCATGACCTATCCTCAGGCCCATAACTCCTCCAATTCACCAAATAAAACTTTTTGGCAAGTACCACCTTGCACCCCAGAATAGCATTCACCTCATAATCGTCCGTAGATGAACCCGATGTCCCGGCAGATGACTCGGAAAACCGGGACAAGTATACGGGTTTCAGGAGGGAGACATGGAATGTGTCAGTGATACCCAGGCATGGCGGAAGGGCTAACCGGTAGACCACAAGATTGACCTGTTCAAGGACCTTGAAGGGACCCAAGTAGCGAGGTGCGAACTTAGTGGACTCTATGCGCAGCCTGATGTTACGGGCGGAGAGCCACACTAAATCGCCAGGGGCAAGAGTCGGAGCGGGGCGCTGATGTGCGTCGGCGGATGACCTCATTCTCTCCTTGGAGGCCTGAATGGCATCCTGAGTGCGGTCCCAAATGTCCCATGCTTCCACAGCCCAATCTGCCACCCTGGAGTCGGCGGAAGACACGGGCATAGGTACGGGAACCCGCAGATGCTGACCGTAATTAAGGAGAAATGGGGTTTGTCCAGTGGAATCAGCCACAGAGTTGTTTAATGCAAACTCCGCCCATGGTAACAAGGATGCCCAGTCATCCTGCCTAGCTGAAACAAAATGTCGCAGATATGTGACCAAGGTCTGGTTGGCCCTCTCTACCAACCCATTCGTCTCGGGATGATAAGCAGAAGAGAGATTTAACTCAACACTGAGAAGGCGACAACGCTCTCTCCAGAACCGAGACGCAAACTGGGGACCCCGATCGCTGACAATTTTGTCCGGCATACCGTGTAAGCGGAAGATATGTTTGATAAACAGTGTCACCAAGGCCCGTGCAGAAGGTAACCGGGGTAGCGTCACCAAATGCACAATTTTAGAGAAGTGATCGGTGATAACCCATATGATGGTACACCCACGAGATTTGGGCAAGCCTACCACATAGTCCATCCCGACCATTTCCCAAGGCCTGTCTGCCACCGGCAAAGGGTAAAGTAACCCAGCTGGCCGTTGACGAGAGGACATATTTTTGGCACAGGAGACACATGCCCGAATATAGTCTCCAACGTCCCGGACCATATGCGGCCACCAGTATGTCCTTGCGAGTAGCTCAGATGTCCTTTTTTTCCCAAAATGTCCACCCACCCTGGACGAATGGGCCCAAGAGAGAACCTCCGGTCGCAAATTAGATGGTACAAAGGTCTTGCCCAGATGGACAGACTCTAGCAAGACCAGAGCTACAGTTCTCAGGCTCTCAGAGGGCACAATAAGCCGTGGCTCCCCCTCCTCCTCCACAGAAGACACAACGGAGCGAGAAAGAGCGTCAGCCCGAATGTTCTTCTCTCCCAACAGAAAATGGAGGGTGAAGTGAAATCGGGAGAAAAACAAGGACCATCTGGCCTGATGGGAATTTAGCCGCTGGGCAGTCTGTAAATACACCAGATTTTTGTGATCCGTGAAGACTTGGAAGGTAAAGCGAGCCCCCTCCAACAGATGTCTCCACTCTGAGAAGGCCAACTTCATTGCTAGCAACTCCCTGTCCCCGATGGAATAATTCCTCTCCGCTGGTGTGAAGGTCTTGGAGAAAAAGAAGCATGGGTGCTTCCGACCTTGAGCATCCTTTTGGAAGAGGACTGCTCCAGCACCAATGGCCGAGGCATCCACCTCCAATATAAATGGCTTATCAACATCGGGGCGATGTAGGATGGGAGCGCTAGCGAAATGGGACTTAATAGAAGTGAAGGCCTTGGAGACCTCTTCAGACCACAATTTGGGATTTGCTCCCTTTTTGGTGAGGGCTACCACGGGAGCTACCAAAGTTGAAAGTGAGGGATAAACTGGCGGTAGTAATTAATGAACCCCATAAAGCGCTGCACCGCCTTCAGAGAATGGGGTTCTTGCCAGTCCATCACCGCCTGTAGTTTGGCAGGATCCATAGCCAATCCCTGGGCGGAGATGATATAGCCCAGGAAAGGTAAGGACTCCTGCTCAAACATCCATTTCTCCAACTTTGTGTGTCGACCCGCCACCACAATTGTGGGTTACCAGGGCAATGGGGTACTCAGAGCCGAGCCCATGGAAGTCTATGGGGATTGTCACAGGTAGCTGTGGCTCGGTCTGTGGCCCTGGCGGTCTGGCGTATGTTGGGGATATATTTACAGGGGATAGGTTTATATACAGTTCGTGACGCCACCTGTAGTATTCTGGTAATTTGTACCAGCGCTGCTGTAGATCTCTGAGGGGATGGTGAGGCAGCTAGATGTCGGGTCCCCTACAGGTGGGACTCTTCCCTCAGGTCGGTAGTTAGGTAGGGATTGTGCAGGCATGCAATAATAACTCAGTCTCACACGGTCAGCGTCTTTCCATACCTTTACTTGTAAGATGTTCAAGCAGGTCCCAGGGAGGCTGATGGGGTTGGTGGAGGATGAGCTTTGAGGCAACAGCTAAGCAACTTAGGGGCCTCCTTTACTGTCCAATGAAGATGAGTACGACCAGCCTGAAGCGTAGTCCCCTCTATGATTCCAGCTTATCCAAAGCTGTTCTGCCCAGTCAGATTTAGTGTTAGGAGTCTTTCTATGAGGGAGCTGAATTCTTATTTTGTCCTGCAGAAACTCAAAGTCTTCACTTCCCCTGACCCCAGTTACGTACTGACTATAAGGGGCTTGTTTGCCGCGACCTAGGGTCCGGTAAATCTCTGGTTTTCTCTTCACTATGCTTGTAGCTAATAGTGATCCTTCGGTCCCCAGTAACCGGTAGCAATGTGCAGGACTCTTCCAAGCCAAACGCACTTTTCCAATAATCTTCCTTCCACTTTGCCCTTCGATTTGCTCAACTCTTATTAGATAGTTCAGTCTTTCTTCCAGTGGGGCACAGCTCTGACTAGACTAAGGTGAATTAGACCACCTGTACCAGCCTCCACGTTCTGAACTGATGACAGGCTCAAACTGGACACGTCTACTCTGTCCAAGGACAGGAAACTGACTGACTAGATCACCCCCTCCACACCCTGCTGGGTGTGTCAGAAGTGTACGTGATGTCATGAAGAGACCTTAACTGTTACCTCTCCACTCATCCTCCTGGTATTGTGTACCAGGGCTACACATTCCCCCATGGTAAACGACAGCACTCCCGGGCTGTAAAATATAAAAGAGACATTTTTGTTTATGCATGAAAACATTAACAATAACAGTAATTCGTCCCATCCGGGAGGTGAGGATATCTTAAACGTTGCTAACAATAACATTATATATAGAAATACAAAAGTATTAAATAGCATTCAATAAATATACGGTATACTTGTGAAGGACCCGCACCAAACCTTCAACGTGGGTCCTGGGTGGGCTGCAGGACATCCAAATGCAGACCTCACTCAGTGCCACACCACACGGGTTTTTGGTTCAGAGGTAAGTCAAGGTTTCATGTGAAACCATTAAAAAGGCACTTTAGTGCAACTATTTACAGGATACAGTTTTTGGGCTGGCTCAGTCCTCAGCCTCTGAGTCCATTGTTAAACGAAGACATAATAGGGAAAAACACATTTATATATATAGACTTTTTACAATGTTCACATAAATTCGTTATAACTACTGCTGATATCTAATGGGTAATTTCCCTTTTGTGATTCTCTCTGATCTACGTGGTGTAGTTTCAGGTATATCAAGTTGCGATCTGTCTGCACTGCGTAACGGCAAACTATAGAACTGCCTTAATCTTTCTATGGATCTGGCAAGCGTACTGATGGCTGGGCGGTGTGAGTCAGCTTCACCAGGGGATCCCATAGTATGGGGCGCTGCTTCTGATGATCCATCTTGAGGTTCCACAGGTTGAGGTGTTGCTGGGATGGGTAACTCCTGAGCGGGCTCAACTGGCACCACAGGCACAACTGGAGGTAGAACTTCCTCTTGTGGCTGATAAAACTGCAACACTGGAATTATCACAGCATCTCCCAGTCGGGGCCAATCCGCAGGAAAATCTCCCAGATCTGTGTGGATGACCTCTTCCTTTCTTTCTCTTTGATTGAGGACAGGGTTCTTTTCACAACTCTTTAAGTGTTCTGGACACAATTTCAAATGATCTCTGGACACAGTGATTGTTGTTCTTCCTCCGTCTTTACTGACGACACAAACTTTTCTGTTGTCATATTTAGAATCTTGTATGACGTAGGGTTCTTGCTCCCACTGGTTATCCAGTTTGTGCATCTTCCTTTTTCTTTTTAATACTACCTCTCCAGGCATCAAAGGCTTGGCAGGAGCATTTCGGTTGTAAGCATCTTCCTGTTTCTCCCGTGCCTTATTGAGACTTTCCTCCACACAGATTTGTACTCTTCTGTATTGCTCTTGCCGATTGACGTCCCAGTTTTCAACAGCGTCGTCTGCCTCCGGTTCTACCACTCCAAGTTCTAAATCCATTGGTAGTTTTCCGGGCCTTGCTCTCATAAGATAGGCGGGAGTGCAGTTAGTTGAGCTTACAGGTATATGATTATACAAATCAACCAAATCAGGTAGTAAATCCGGCCATCGATTCCTGTCTTCCAACGGTATGGATCTCAACAAGTCAAGGACAATATGGTTCATCTTTTCACAAAGACCGTTGGTTTGAGGGTGGTATGGTGTTGTTCTTATTTTCTTGCACCCGTACATATGACAGAATTCCTTGAATAAATCAGCTTCGAAAGCAGGTCCCTGATCGGTTAAGACTTGCTCCGGATACCCATGCGGTCTGCAGAAGCTTGCTTGAAAGGTCTTCACGGCCGTCACTGCGGTCTGGTCTTTCACTGGAACAACCACCAGAAATCTGGAGTAATGGTCCACCATGGTCAAGGCGTATGAGTATCCAGATCTACTCGGCGACAGTTTGACGTGGTCCAGGGCCACAATCTCCAGGGGACGAGTCGTCCGGATAGGTTGCAGGGGGCCTTCTGACTTCCGTAGTCCTTTCTTCTGAGACCACAGGGTCCACAGTTCCGACACCACCTCTCGATGGAGCTGCGCATCCCTACCCAGTAGAACCGGCATCTCAACAGGGTCTCCAGCTTTCTCCAGCCAAAGTGTCCTGCTTGATCGTGGTATGCTTCCAACACCATTGGGACGTCTGCCTTGGGGACCACGATTTGCCAGACCATCTCATGGGTTCTGGGGTTGACGTATCTCCTGCACAACTTCTCACGGTATAGGAACAACCTGCTTTTCTCGTTCCACAGGAGCTTGGCTGACATAGGTGCATCCTTTTCCAGAGAGGAACCTTCCTGTTTTAACAACTCCTTGATGCGGCTGACCCTGGATCACTGTCCTGAGTCTCTTTCCAACTATGATGGGGTAAAGGATTTAATGTTGCACCATTCTGCTTTCTGTGGACTCGATGCTCGTGGACTACCCCATTTCGATGGAACGCAGGTAGCTCAATTTCTTCCAGGTCGTCCGATTCTTCTTCCGTATCAGAGTCATGCGGCATTCGGGACAACGCATCAGCATTAGCATTCTTTCGACCTGCCCGGTACTTGATAGTAAACTGGTAATTGGACAACCGGGCCATCCATCGCTGCTCCATGGCACCCAGCTTGGCGGTTTCCAGGTGCGTTAACGGGTTGTTGTCTGTGTACGCCGTGAACTTATTGGAGGCCAGATAGTGCTTAAATCTTTCAGTAATGGCCCAGACCAGCGCCAGAAACTCCAGCTTGAAGCTGCTATAATTTTCCGGATTCCTCTCCGTTGGCCTGAGTTTTCTGCTAGCATAAGCGATGACTTTTTCTTGGCCATTCTGCTTCTGACTGAGAACTGCTCCCAACCCTTCATTACTGGCGTCGGTGTACAACAGGAACGGTTGGCTGTAATCAGGATAGGTTAAGATCTCATCACCTGTAAGGATCTCTTTCATCTTTTGGAATGCTTCAGCCTGTTCTTTACCCCAATTAAAGGGAGGGTTTCTGCTCTTTAAAGATTGTCCTACCAGGAGGTCCTGTAAAGGAGCTGCCTTCTTCGTGTAATCTTTCACGAATCTCCTGTAGTAACCCGTTAGTCCCAGGAACTGTCGCACTTCCTTAAGGTTTTTCGGATCCGGCCACTTCTGGATGGCAGTGACTTTCTCTGGGTCCGGCGCTACTCCTTCCGAACTGACGATGTGCCCCAAGTATTGTACCTTCTGTTTGAGTAGATGGCATTTTGAGGGTTTTAATTTCATCCCGTACCTGGACAGGGACTCGAATACTTCTGCCAGGTGCTTCAGATGGTCCTCATAAGTCTTGGAATACACGATAACGTCGTCTAGGTATAGCAGCACGGTTTCAAAATTGAGATGTCCCAGACAGTTTTCCATCACTCTCTGAAATGTTCCTGGGGCACTACTGAGCCCAAACGGCATTCTGTCGAACTCACAGAGCCCCATTGGGGTGGTGAAAGCCGTTTTCTCACGATCCTCCTCAGCCACAGCCACTTGCCAGTAACCACTAGTCAGATCGAGGGTAGAAAAGTAGTTAGCCGTTTTCAGAGCAGCTAATGATTCCTCTATACGTGGTAACGGGTATGCATCCTTGTGTGTTATGCGGTTCACCTGCCTGTAATCCACACACATTCTCATACTACCATCTTTCTTTTTAACCAGAACTAGAGGGGCTGCCCAGGGGCTACAACTATCCCTTATCACCCCAGCTTTCTTCATATCATTCAACATTTCTTTAGCTTTCTGATAATGAGCTGGAGGTATGGGCCTATACCGCTCTTTGATGGGAGGATGACTGCCTGTAGGGATATAATGTTGTACTCCCTTAATTGTCCCAAAATCAAGTGGATTTTTGCTAAACACTTGGGCGTACTCTTGCACCACCCGTAATACCCCTTGCTTCTGGTGAGCGGGAGTGGTGTCCGTCCCAACATGGAGTTGCTGACACCATTCCGCCACCTGAGTTGCTGGGTCATTGTCCTCCTCTATTTGACAGGAGTCTAAGGACTCAGCCGGGAGAATAGAATTATTATCAACAGCATGAAGTTTAGCAATGGTTGCATAACGGGGTAAATTTACCTCATCATCTCCCCAATTGAAAGCCGTACCGGTACTCTTCCATTCACCACTTCTACTACTCCTCTAGCAGTCATAAGTGTAGGTCTATGTTCTGAATGGTGGGGTTCTACTACAGCTTGATAATTCTGTCCTCTCAGACCTATGGCTGCCCTGCACCAAATGATCATTTCACTCATTGGGGGTATCACAATAGGATCCGAGTCAGTGACCCGTACATTACCAATTTCGCCGTCGGTAAGCTTCGCTTGCTGCTGACACACCAGGGCCCGGATCTCTCTTTGGATTACTCCTCTCTGCCTTGGTCGGGCAATCTCAGCGAGCTGTTGGAGCAAGAACACAACTTCTCCCAAACAATTACCGATAATGTTAGTACCCAAAATTATATTTAGACCGTTCTCCTCATTTACAGTCTTTACTACCAGAAGCCCTTGGTCTTTCAACTCCTCTCTGCCCACCTTTACATCTACACATTTTGTTCCGAGTACTTCTACAGGAAGACCATTAGAAGCATACACAGTAAAGTCAAGGCTCGGAGGTTTAAGACTGTCCATCGACCAGTACTTGGTATATAGAGCATCAGGTATTAGGGTCACCTGGGACCCAGTGTCTAACAATGCTGGAACAGCAATACCATCTAGAATAATAGACAGGTAGGGTCTCCCGCCCACATACCTGCGGTTCCAGTCTAGAGGGCCTGACGGGTATTCTCCTGGGTGTTGGCCCTTGGACCCAGGTTCTGCCCGTTTAAAGGACACTGTGGAGACAGATGACCTTTCCGGTTGCAGCGATAACAGATGATCTCTCGACGAGGAGGGTGTTGATCAGAGGTTGCTCCTGGGGGTGGCGTTGTCCTCCTCCGGGGGGGCGACGTCTTCTTTCTTCTCCGGTGCATCCACGGAACGTCCTCTGGGCAATCAGCTAACAAGATCTTCCCTTCCTCCTCTTTCCGCAGCTGTAGGGCACTCATCACAGCGGCCAGATTTTTAGTCAGCTGGCGCACCTCTGAGCGCAGACAGTCCAATTCACTAGGAGGTGTCATCTGCGCTTTGGCTTCGGCCACTAACGGGGAACAGGGGGTTACTGCCGGTTCCAGAGTGACTTCACCCTGATGATGTTGGGTGGCCACCTCAGGTTTGCCCAGGGGCCGCAGCCCTTTTATTGCCATGTCCTTTAGGGCATCAAAGGTAGCATCCGGATGATCTAAGGACCACCAATTTACAGTTCTGCGTTCCTCTGGGGATCTCAATCCCTGTATAAATTGTTCTTTCAGCATTCTATTCTCGTCGATTGCATTTAAATGGTTAATTTGCTTGAGGGCTCTCAGGGCTCCCTGTAGTCGGCAAGCGTAGTCCCGGATGCTGTCACCTGGCTGTTGTGAACAGTGATAGAAGGCCATCCGGAGATCCGTTTCTGTGCGGTCTTCAAATATGGCATGCAGCTTAAGGAAGATCGCAGGTACCGACTCCTGATCAACGGTATCCCAAGTCTCCACTTCCCTCTCAGCAGCGCCAGTTAGCTGCCCTATTAGCACAGCAGCTTTTTGTCTCTCAGGCATGGAGTACATTTCTAGGATGCTGCATAACTTCCGCTTGAAGCCTGCTAAAGTGCCTGGCCCACCGCTGTATTGGGGAAGCCATTTCGCCCCAGGCATATATGGGAGCGTTAGTGGCATGATCAGGACTACCGGACTGGGTGCAGGGCCTGCGCCCCCATCTGGCGCTACAATACCAGACGGTGCGGGATTGGGGCCTCCGGCCGGGGCCGCACTGTCAGCCGGTTGTTGTGACATCTTAGCGCCCCCTTGGTTAAACGGAGCCTACCGGTTTCAGACGCTGCTATTTCACAGGCACCGCAGTGGGAACAGGACCTTCGTCGCAGGCGCTCTGATGTCAGAGCGTTCACTTCCTGTTGCAGGACCTGCCGATGAGTCAGAGCCGGGGGCGTGTCCAAGACTTTGCGCGCTCTTTCAGGTACGCCCACCTTCTTCTCCAGCGCCTGAGGGCGCGAATATGGCGACAAAAATGGCGATTTTGGCGCCAAAAATGCAAACAGTCCTTTTTCACAAAACAATCCACAGGCACACAGGGCTCGCAATGCTGCAAGTTTCGGATCCTGTTCGTGACGCCAAGTTTTTGTGTCAACCCGCCACCACAATTGTGGGTTACCAGGGCAATGGGGTACTCAGAGCCGAGCCCATGGAAGTCTATGGGGATTGTCACAGGTAGCTGTGGCTCGGTCTGTGGCCCTGGCGGTCTGGCGTATGTTGGGGATATATTTACAGGGGATAGGTTTATATACAGTTCGTGACGCCACCTGTAGTATTCTGGTAATTTGTACCAGCGCTGCTGTAGATCTCTGAGGGGATGGTGAGGCAGCTAGATGTCGGGTCCCCTACAGGTGGGACTCTTCCCTCAGGTAGGTAGTTAGGTAGGGATTGTGCAGGCATGCAATAATAACTCAGTCTCACACGGTCAGCGTCTTTCCATACCTTTACTTGTAAGATGTTCAAGCAGGTCCCAGGGAGGCTGATGGGGTTGGTGGAGGATGAGCTTTGAGGCAACAGCTAAGCAACTTAGGGGCCTCCTTTACTGTCCAATGAAGATGAGTACGACCAGCCTGAAGCGTAGTCCCCTCTATGATTCCAGCTTATCCAAAGCTGTTCTGCCCAGTCAGATTTAGTGTTAGGAGTCTTTCTATGAGGGAGCTGAATTCTTATTTTGTCCTGCAGAAACTCAAAGTCTTCACTTCCCCTGACCCCAGTTACGTACTGACTATAAGGGGCTTGTTTGCCGCGACCTAGGGTCCGGTAAATCTCTGGTTTTCTCTTCACTATGCTTGTAGCTAATAGTGATCCTTCGGTCCCCAGTAACCGGTAGCAATGTGCAGGACTCTTCCAAGCCAAACGCACTTTTCCAATAATCTTCCTTCCACTTTGCCCTTCGATTTGCTCAACTCTTATTAGATAGTTCAGTCTTTCTTCCAGTGGGGCACAGCTCTGACTAGACTAAGGTGAATTAGACCACCTGTACCAGCCTCCACGTTCTGAACTGATGACAGGCTCAAACTGGACACGTCTACTCTGTCCAAGGACAGGAAACTGACTGACTAGATCACCCCCTCCACACCCCTGCTGGGTGTGTCAGAAGTGTACGTGATGTCATGAAGAGACCTTAACTGTTACCTCTCCACTCATCCTCCTGGTATTGTGTACCAGGGCTACACATTTGCGTAGAGGGAATTTGCCCGTAAGAGGTCAAAGACTCTGCAGACATCTCTCCGGTGGGAGTCAATATCTGGGGAAAAGATGAGAATTTCATCCAGATAGACTACGACTGAGGTGGAGAGCATATCCCGGAAGATGTCATTAACAAAGTCTTGGAAGACGGCTGGGGCATTACAGAGCCCGAAGGGCATCACCAGATATTCATAGTGCCCGTCCCTGGTATTAAAAGCCGTCTTCCATTCGTCCCCTCACGGATGCGAATCAGGTTATAAGCACCCCACAGATCTAATTTCGTAAATAACCTTGCCCCCGTAGCCTATCAAATAGCTCAGAAATCAGGGGCAACGGGTATTTATTCTTGACGGTGATGGCATTAAGACCCCTGTAATCGATGCATGGACGTAATTCTCCGTTCTTCTTCTGCACGAAGAAGAACCCCGCCCCTGCAGGTGACACTGACTTCCTAATGAATCCTCTTGCCAGGTTCTCCTGAATATATTGAGACATAGCCTCCGTCTCTGGGAGAGAAAGGGGATAGACCCATCCCCGAGGAGGTTCTGCTCCAGGCAAGAGGTCAATAGGACAGTCATAAGGACGGTGAGGTGGAAGGACTTCCGCAGCCTTTTTGGAGAATACGTCTGCATACGAAAAATAGTTTTTATGAAGTGAAGTAAGATCTGCGGGCATCTCTGTAGTGGCCACCTGAATGCATTCCCTCATACATCTGCCTTTACATAACTCACCCCAACCCAATATCCTCCCAGAGTTCCACTCAATGTGTGGGGAGTGGAAACGGAGCCAGGGCATCCCTAACAAAATCTCATCTATTCCCACGGGAATGACCAGAAGTGAGATAATCTCCTGATGGGAAGGGGACATTGACAACGTGAAAGGGATGGTCTGATGTGTGATTGGTGAAGGCAGTGTCGACCCATTCACTACTCGAACAGTCACGGGTTTGGCGAGCATCACCAGAGGTATAGAGTGGCAGAGAGCGAAGGTAGAGGACATGAAATTTCCTTCGGCTCCAGAGTCCACACAAAGCGTGACTGTTAAAGTGGATGAGCCAAAATTGATTGTCCCCCTAAAGGACAACTTGGAGGCGTGTACTACTGTGTCTAGTGAACCCCCCCAATGGTTACTAGACGGGGTCGTTTCCCTACCGCTGTGGACATTTATTAGCATAATGCCCTACTTGTTGGCAAGCATTTCAAGTCACAGATACTCGAGCGGCCCGAGACTTAGTTCTCGCTCGAGAAATCTCCATGGCCTCAGGAGAATCGGACGCCTGAATGGAAGATTCAAGAGGTCCGGCGAAGGTGGGCGCCAGCCGGAACCTCTGCCTACACTGGACCCGCTCCAACCTCCGCTCGTTAAAACGGAGGTCGATGCGGGTAGATATGGTAATGTCATGGGTGTATCGCCACGAAGATCGTCGCGATTGCACATTCTGACTTCTCGCAGCTGAGTTGCTGTTTCTTTGTGTTTGGTAGTGAGGGAGTTAATTTTACCTAGCTCTTTGCTAAGACTAGGTCCAGCCTCGCCCGGCTGCTTTTGATTATGCACTAATTAGCTTCTTTTATATACCTGCCAGTCTGCTTGTTAGATGCCGGTGAAAGCTTACATGCAGACCAGCAGTTTGGATCAGGTCATGAGAAGACTTAAGTTAAGAGTTCCTTTGTGGTTTTCCTCTCCTCGATTATAGTTTATCTCCTAGACCTTTTGTGTTCCCTCTGTGTTTAAGTGTCGTATGGAAGACAGTGTTTGCTTTGTCCCCTGTCTGTCTCGTTTGTCTGTACTGTTTGTTAAGCAGTAACCTGCCTATTCCCTGTGTGGTAATCAGGGTCCTTCTGAGGACTAGATTACAGTTGTCAGGGACTTATAGGAGACAGGGTTACGTTGGCGGCCTGGACCTCTGTACCATTAACAGTACCTCCAGGTTGAGGGACTAGTCAGGTCCCCAGTCTAGGGTCAGCATAGACCCCGGTCCACCTGCAGCCTGAGTACAGCATTATACGTCTTCAGGATTCACCCACAGTACAACGGATATTATGTCAGGTAATACTATACTTTATGTACATGTTGAGATTTCCTATTTATGTGTTATATTGCATGTTGTCCCTCTTAGTATTGATTACTGACATCATATGTGTATCTGTGATACAGCGTGACATTTTCACCGGCCCTAAAAGATTCTCCCCAGCTACCAAGTATCCAGTTGCCCAGTTTGCCCTGCAGTTGCAGAGTTTATCCATGAAGCTGACGGACATTAAGTCCAGGGTTTTGTCTCTCCCGGAGCAAACCAGGTCTGAACCTAAAGTTGCTCTCCCGGACAGGTTCACTGGTGGGCGGGACAAATTTTTTACCTTCCGGGAGGCATGTAAATTATATTTTCGGCTTCGGCCTCAGTCATCGGGGAGTGAAGAGCAGAGGGTGGGAATTGTCATCTCGCTCTTACAAGGGGACCCTCAATCCTGGGCGTTCTCTCTTCCTCCGGGCTCCCCGGACCTCCAGTCAGTAGATTGATTTTTTACTGCTCTGGGTCTGGTATATGATGACCCGGATCGGGTCTCCCTTGCTGAAATGAAGTTACGTAAGATACAGCAGGGAGATCGTCCAGCGGAGGAATTTTCTTCTGAGTTCCGTAGATGGGCCACAGATACTCAGTGGAATGACCCAGCTCTTAGGAGCCTGTTTTGTCAAGGGTTATCTGACAAATTAAAAGATGTTTTGGCTCAGTATGATTCTCCTCCGTCACTGGAGGCTGCTATGGCCCTTACTATTCGTATTGATAGACGGCTTCGGGAGAGGTGCGAGGTAACTCCGCCCCCTGTTGTGACTCCACCTACTACTAAAGTCCCTTATATTGAGGTTCCCCTGGTCTGTTCTGAGGAGCCTATGCAGTTGGGAGGGACATCATTTCGTAGGAGGGGATCGGCTGTGCGCCACAAGACAAGAAGGCGTTTCTTCTGTGGGAAAGAGGGACATTTTGTTGAGGGGTGTCCATCCCGTGCCTCATTGAGCAAAAAAGTCGCCGGAAAACTGTTAATCCCAGGTTGTGTGGTGGACGACAACCTGGGAGTATGTATTTCGTCCCTAAGTCCGTCTCAATTTCTCGTACCTGCGGAGGTGGTGGTTGGTACGAGAGTTGAGAGGATTTCTGTTCTTCTTGATAGTGGGTCTGGGGCTAATCTGGTGGACGCTCGGTTTGCCCAGGTGCAAGGTATGCAACTGAGTGTATTGGCCAAACCGATCCCTATATTCTCTATTGACGCCAGACCTCTCGGTCAAGGTAGCTTTGTACAAGCTGTTCATAACATAGACCTTCGAGTGGGGGCAATACATAAAGAACTATTGTCTTGTTATGTGTTGGAGGGTCTTCCTACTCCTATTGTGTTGGGACTTCCTTGGTTGGCTAAACATAACCCAGTGATTAATTGGCAATCCAGAGAGATAAGCCAGTGGGGTGAATTTTGCAAGAATAACTGCATGAAAACGGTCATCAGTGCGGTCGTGCCTAGAATCTTGCCTCCTTTTCTGGAGGACTTTGAGGATGTGTTCTCAGAGGAGGGGTGTCAAGAGTTACCTCCTCATCGTGCGTATGACTGCTCAATTAAATTGCTTCCTGATGCTAAATTACCTAAATCTAGGTTATATAACCTTTCTGGTCCTGAGAGGCAGGCTATGAAGGATTATATTTCGGAAAGTCTGGCCAAGGGGCATATTAGACCTTCATCTTCCCCAGTGGCCGCGGGGTTCTTCTTTGTGAAGAAAAAAGATGGAGGCCTACGCCCTTGCTTGGATTTCCGTGAGTTTAATCGGATTACGGTCCGAGATCCGTATCCGCTCCCACTTATTCCTGATCTCTTCAATCAGATTGTGGGCGCCAAATGGTTCTCTAAGTTGGATCTCAGGGGGGCGTATAATCTGATTAGGATAAAGGAGGGGGATGAGTGGAAGACAGCGTTTAACACTCCGGAAGGACATTATGAGAACCTTGTCATGCCTTTTGGTCTGACTACTGCCCCCGCTGTGTTTCAACATTTTGTTAATGACATCTTTCGCCACCTTGTGGGGCAGTTTGTGGACGTTTATTTAGATGACATCTTAATTTACTCGCCAGATCTTGTGTCTCATCAGGAGCATGTGAGACAGGTGTTGCAGATCTTGCGAGATAATAAGTTGTTCGCCAAATGGGAAAAGTGTGTATTCGCCGTACAGGAATTTAAATTTTTGGGTTTCCTGGTGTCAGCTTCCGGTTTCCGTATGGACCCTGAGAAAGTGAGAGCAGTGCTTGAATGGGATCGGCCAGAGGATCTTAAGGCACTGCAGCGTTTCCTGGGGTTTGCTAACTACTACCGGAAATTTATTCGTAATTTCTCATCTGTTGTCAAACCTCTCACTGACATGACTAAAAAAGGGACGGATTTTTCTAGGTGGTCTGACAAAGCTTGTCAAGCATTTTCATCCTTGAAAAAATGTTTTGCTTCGGCCCCCATACTCATTCAACCAGATTCATCACAACCGTTCATTGTGGAGGTAGACGCGTCTGACGTAGGGGTGGGTGCAGTATTATCCCAAGGTCCGTCCCCTGGTAAATGGCGTCCGTGCGCTTTCTTCTCCAAGAAATTGTGGCCCGCCGAGAGGAATTATGATGTCAGCAATAGGGAACTCTTGGCCATTAAGTTGGCTTTTGAGGAGTGGCGTCACTTTTTGGAGGGGGCAGTCCACCGGTCACCGTTATTACTGATCACAAGAACCTGCTGTATTTAGAATCTGCAAAGCGTCTGAATTCTAGACAAGCTAGATGGTCGTTGTTTTTTACCAGGTTTAATTTTGTCGTCACTTATCGTCCTGGGTCAAAAAATGTTAAGGCTGATGCCTTATCTCGTAGTTTCCCAGGGGCCGGGAGAACGGATGACCCGGTTCCTATCCTTCAGGAGGGAGTGGTAGTGTCGGCTGTATGCTCGGAGCTTGAGGAGGAGGTATTGGAGGCTCAGGGGGACGCCCCTGTAGGACCTCCAGGTAAAATGTTTGTTCCTAATCAGTTGAGACAAAAAGTTATCGAGGCACATCATAATTCTGCTTTAGCAGGACACCCAGGGCGTAAAGCAACTGTGGATCTCCTTTCTCGCCGGTTTTGGTGGCCTAACTTAAATAAAGAGGTAATAACTTTTGTCGCGTCCTGTGGAGTTTGTGCTCGCTCTAAGACCCCTCATACCCGTCCGTCTGGGACCCTCTTGCCTTTGAAAATTCCGGAGCGTCCATGGACTCATCTGTCTATGGACTTCATTACGGACCTCCCTCCGTCGTCAGGGAAGACTGTCATTCTAGTTGTAGTTGACAGGTTCAGTAAGATGGCACATTTCATTGCTCTTCCTGCTCTTCCTAATGCTAAAACTCTGGCGCAGGTGTTCATTGGGGAGATTGTGAGACTTCACGGGTTGCCTTCTGATGTGGTGTCAGATAGGGGGTCTCAGTTTGTGTCCAGATTCTGGAGGGCATTTTGTTCACGTCGGGGGATGCAATTGTCATTTTCCTCGGCTTTTCATCCGCAGACCAATGGTCAGACAGAGCGTCTGAATCAGAGCCTAGAGACATATCTTCGGTGTTTTGTCTCAGAGAACCAGGAGGACTGGTCTTCTTTCTTGCCTCTGGCAGAGTTCGCTCTTAACAATAGGCGGAGCGAGTCCACTGGTAAGTCCCCATTTTTTGGGGCATATGGTTTTCACCCCCAGTTTTGTACTTTCAATGGGGGGGGCCCTTCTGGGGTTCCTGAGGAGGAACGATTCTCGTCGTCACTTGCTTCAGTTTGGAGAGGAGTACTGAATAATCTGAGTGCTATGGGGAACCGTTACAAACGGAGGGCTGATAGGAGGAGAGTGTCTGGTCCGGACCTTTGTGTGAACGATCTGGTATGGTTGTCTACCAAGAATATAAAACTCAAGGTTCCCTCCTGGAAACTGGGTCCCAGGTTCATCGGTCCATACAGGATCAGTTCTATAATTAATCCTGTGGCATTTCGTCTGGACCTCCCTCCTACGTTTAAAATCCACAATGTGTTCCACAAATCGTTGCTTAAGAGGTACGTGGCGCCAGTTATACCGTCACCTCTACCCCCTCCTCCAGTGGTGGTCAATGGTAACTTAGAATTTCAAGTGTCGAAGATCATTGACTCACGTCTGAATCGCCGGTCCCTTCAGTACTTGGTTCATTGGAAGGGGTATGGTCCTGAGGAGAGGACGTGGGTCCCTGCGTCAAATGTTAACGCAGATCGATTGGTTCGGACCTTCCACACAACTTACCTGGGCAGACCTGGCCCTGAGGGTCCGGAGGCCCTCGTAGAAGGGGGGGTACTGTCATGGGTGTATCGCCACGAAGATCGTCGCGATTGCACATTCTGACTTCTCGCAGCTGAGTTGCTGTTCCTTTGTGTTTGGTAGTGAGGGAGTTAATTTTACCTAGCTCTTTGTAAGACTAGGTCCAGCCTCGCCCGGCTGCTTTTGATTATGCACTAATTAGCTTCCTTTATATACCTGCCAGTCTGCTTGTTAGATGCCGGTGAAAGCTTACATGCAGACCAGCAGTTTGGATCAGGTCATGAGAAGACTTAAGTTAAGAGTTCCTTTGTGGTTTCTCCTCTCCTCGATTATAGTTTATCTCCTAGACCTTTTGTGTTCCCTCTGTGTTTAAGTGTCGTATGGAAGACAGTGTTTGCTTTGTCCCCTGTCTGTCTCGTTTGTCTGTACTGTTTGTTAAGCAGTAACCTGCCTATTCCCTGTGTGGTAATCAGGGTCCTTCTGAGGACTAGATTACAGTTGTCAGGGACTTATAGGAGACAGGGTTACGTTGGCGGCCTGGACCTCTGTACCATTAACAGTACCTCCAGGTTGAGGGACTAGTCAGGTCCCCAGTCTAGGGTCAGCATAGACCCCGGTCCACCTGCAGCCTGAGTACAGCATTATACGTCTTCAGGATTCACCCACAGTACAACGGATATTATGTCAGGTAATACTATACTTTATGTACATGTTGAGATTTCCTATTTATGTGTTATATTGCATGTTGTCCCTCTTAGTATTGATTACTGACATCATATGTGTATCTGTGATACAGCGTGACAGGTAATGAGCTCCTCCAGTGTGGCAGGAATCTCCCTGGTGGACAAGGCGTCCTTCACATGGTCTGCCAGTCCCCTCCAGTACACTGGTATTAGGACTTTATCTGGCCAGTCCAGCTCAGAGACCAGAGTCTGAAATTGGACGGCGAACTGGCTGACCATGGATGAACCCTGGGTGATTGCCAACAGTTAAAGAGCCGTATCGTGGGTGACGCGAGGTCCTAAAAAGACCTGTTTCAGAGTGTCCAAGAAGAGAGGAGCACTCTGCACCACACGATCATCGCGCTCCCACAACGGCATTGCCCACTCCAACGCCCTGCCCGACAAAAGGGATATGATAAAACCCACTTTCACCCGCTCCGTGGGAAAACGTGCAGCCAGAGGCTCTAGATGTATGGAGCACTGACTGACGAAACCCCGACATTGTTTACTGTCACCGGTAAACTTGTCTGGAAGTGGGAGGCGGCAAATAGTCGAAGCAGGGGTGGCAGAGGACAAACTGGCGGCGGCCACACTAGCAGCCTGAACCGCGACTACGGTAACATCCACAGCTGAGGTCGTGCGCTCTAGAGTCGCCAACCTACCCTTCAGCTGCTGGATATACCGCTGCAGACGCTGATCGTCCGCCATTTTACCAGCCAGACCCTGGCGCTAGTAATATGTAAGGGTCTGCGGAATGCACCAAATATTTGATGTAGAGAGGTGCGTTCGCAGCCCGGGGTCCACCGTGCAGGCGGAGCCTGCTGCTGGTAAAATGGCGCAAGAAGTGAACTCTGTTATCCTGCAGAGTCGCCGAAATAAACGCCGTAACGCGCTGTGGCAATATGGGCGAACTCAGTTATTCCACAGAGCCACTAGAAGGAGTGCCGCAGCGCTATATGGCGATGTGTGCGAACTCACTTAACACCAGTGAGTCGCAAAATAAACACGCTGGGGCGCTGTCTAGCGTTGAAAGCGAACCCTGTTACGTCACAGAGCCGCTGAGACAAACTTCTGTGTCCTGTCAGGCACCCAGGTACACAGTTGACTGCTATGCGAACATAGAACGTGATCATGCGCAAATGTCCTCGCGGGAGTCACCCGCAATCTATGGCGTCTGAACGCCAGACCCTGAATACGGCAATCAAACTCCTCACCGGTTATGCCGGTAATCTAGGGCATCTAGGACACCGACCCTGACCAGCCAGCATACCAAACTCCTCACCGATTAAGTCGGTATTCTAGGGGCTTATTTCAGCCGGGCCCTAACCACACACACACATGACCACACTGGCGCAAAGCATATAATGGTTGATACTAGCGCATGGCAGCTCAGCATTGCCACCCTTTTATAGCAACAGCTACAGGACCTGCCAGGAACAAGGACCAATGAGAAACTGCTCCAAAACACATGCAGTTTCAGGACCTTCCTGACAGACCAATAGGAGCTGCTGCAGTACCTGAACATGTGACCCCTGATCTCCAATGAGAGATCTTACCCTGGGCATGCTCAGAAGGGGAAACGCAGGACTTCGTCCCAAAGACATCTGCTCCAGCACTGGCTATAATAGCAGATCCAGGAGAGGCAGCAGCAAGTCTCTGCACAGCACTGGAACGGGCGAGACGCTGGGACCGACGTCTCTGCTGAGCAGGCTCCACTGCGGCCGGAGATGAATGGGGGACCGCAGCGGGTCTGGTTCGAGACTCCCCTTGTGCAGCAGCGGGAACTTGAACCCTAATGGCAGTGACAATAATTTTCCCTTATGTGCTGTTACCATGTGTTGTAAAGTCGATCTAAAAATAATTTGAATTTTCTACTGGTTAAATAAATAGCGTATCTTTATCTTTCAGTTGTGTGACTGTCGCAAACACTGCAGAGATGCGCACATGTCACAATTTACTAGTTGCAATAATTTTCCTTAGTCTGCTGTTGCCATGTGTCAGCATGGTGATAGAAAAAAAATACTAATTTTCTATTGGTTGAATAAATAGCGTATTTTTATATAGCAGTTATGTGACTGGCTCAAAGCCTGCAGAGATATGCAAACATGACTATTTACCTGTAATTTTCTTGAGTCTGCTGTTGCCGTGTGCAATAAAGTTAATATCTGAAAAAAATACCCATACATTGCTTGATACAGGGAATTTTTACAAAACACCTCTGTGAGGGTACTTGTGAAAAATAAAGTAAGGAATTTTTTTCCTACCGCATTCAATATTAGAAAGGGTGACATTAAGGGATGTGGATGTCGTATTGCCCTCCGAGACCATGTGAAAGATCAGAAGGTGACTGTATCTTGTTCTAGTTTCCTGTCAAAAGTTTTGTCAGTGCTCTACACCTCTGTCGAACCCAGGATGTTGTGGGTTGGATGGCAGAGAAAGTCTGTAGTGTGTTGACAAGCAGCAGCACGAAGTCATCCACATGGTCCATTCAAGAATAAAATGTAGCACATTGTAGCGCTATAGCTTGCGGACACAAAAATATGAAAAATAAATTGCATCACTGCCTTAGAAATATGAAAAATTTAGAAGTCTTAGCGCATAAAAAGGCCAATTTAAGTGTACCTGGTAGCCACGTTAAGGCTCTTCTCGTATACCAGGTCCTAACTATGCCAATCCACACTTAGAAAAGTCTGTCTGCATGGGAACATATGAATCCTCTCTCCAGACTAAAATCTACATCTCTTTGGAGGGGTAATGAACCTGCTATAATTAAAACGCCTGTGACCACCAGGTGGAGTGCTCAGGTAGAAGGTAAACGAATACATATCAAAAACTGACCGGCACATCCAAACATAGATCTAGTCTGAACAGGTGCTAAAACCTAGAGTCACCAACTCATGTACATTCAAGAATAAAAGGTAGCACACTGTAGCACTATAGCTTGCGGACACAAAAATATGAAAAATGAATTGCATCACTGTGCCGGTCAGTTTTTGATATGTTTCCACATGGTCCAGTCCCAGTAGCCAAGAGGCTCAGGATTACTTTCAGAAATCATTGTCTGTTAGGCTATGGTTCCACGGTCCGGAACCATAGCGCTTTGGACGGAGCGGAAATTCCACTCCGTCTAAGCCCCGCCCCCTTTATGACGGCGATCTTTCCGGAGGTGTTCAGGACACCTCCGGAACACCTCCGGAAAGAGCGCAGGGCTAGATAGCCCTGTGTTAATTCTGTTGCGGCGACGCACCGTCGCCGCAATACGCGAGGACATGCTGCGGTCTAAAAAGACGCGCGCATGTTCGTTTACGCAGGTTTGCCACCTGCGTATTGTTACGCATAGTGGAGACGGGATTTCTTGAAATCCCCTCCACTATGCTGTAACATCTGGACGCTGCGTGTTTGGCGCTGCGCCAGCGCACAGCGCCAAACACGCAGCGTTTCCTGACCGTGGAAACTCACCCTTATAGGTTTGCCGTGCAATCCACAAATGCAAGTTATTGTTCTACCATGCAAAGAAGAAAACTCTGCTGTGGTCGGATAAATCAAAATATTAAATTCTTTATTGAAGCCATGGACATGTGTCCATCAGACTCAAGAAAAAGGAGTCCATCCAACATGTTATCAGACCACAGTTCAAAAGCCTGAATCTCTTATGGAATGGGGTTGCACTAGTGCTTATGGCATGTAAGGATTACACATCTGGAAAGGCTCTATCAATGATAAGGATTATAAACAGATTGTAGAGCAAACATATGCTTCCATCCAAAAAGTGAAGGCCACGTCTTGCATATTTCAGCCAGATAATGCTAAACCACATACTACAGCCATTATAACTGCATCACTTTACAGAAGTATAGTTTGGGTGATGAGCTGACCTGTGTAGACCTTTGATGCATTTTGAAACAAAAAAACTGCAAAGAAGACTCAAGGCAGATGGGCAGCTAGAATCCTACATCAGAAAAGAATGGGAAATATTCCCCTCCCAAAACATCAGCAATTGGTCTCCTAAATTCCTAGATGTTATGAATTGTTGTAAAAAGAAGGTGGGATGCTACACAATGGTAAATATAGAACACAAAATAGGACTTAAGTATAGAGTGCCAATAAAAATAGTTTCTTTATTGTAGTCAGAAAAAGACAATCAATATATGGTACAAAAATCACAAAAATACTAATAGAACAAACTACAACAGGCCACTGCCATCTAAATATAGGGACAGATAACCAACACATCTACCAATACTTCCCATGTAAAAAGTGCAGATAGAATTGCTGAAAATGACCGTTACTCTTCCTGAGGAAGAGACGAAACGCGCGTTGAGGCGCTTGGGGGACGCCACACTTGACCCACCTCTCATGTAAGTGCAGTTCGTGACTTGGCACATGCTGATGTTTTTCTGATGTTAGCTGAGGCAGCACTAGTAGCACATGTAACGGTCATTTTCAGCAATTCTATCTGCACTTTTTACATGGGAAGTATTGGTAGATGTGTTGGTTATCTGTCCCTATATTTAGATGGCAGTGGCCTGTTGTAGTTTGTTCTATTAGTATTTATGTGATTTTTGTACCATATATTGATTGTCTTTTTCTGACTACAATAAAGAAACTATTTTTATTGGCACTCTATACTTAAGTCCTATTTTGTGTTCTATCATATATCAGTTTATGTGCCTGGAGCTATATGTGTAAGGGATAAGGTATTACAATGGTAAATATGACAACTTTTTTGAGATGGGTTGCTGCCATCAGATTTTAAGTTAATTCTTTTAATAAAATTGAAAAATGTCTAATGTTTAACTTCTGATTTGTGTTCATATGTTTCTTGATACTCCCGCAATATGAAGGATTTTTGGTCATGTGGCCATAATATTACTAGAGATCCTTCTGCCATTCTAACCAGAAACTGCAATAATAATGCTGGATTGACATTATCAGTGCAGTTAGCAGTTGAGGCAGAAAGCCCATAGATCGCAAACAATGGAGTCCAGGGCAATTGCAAAGTTTTCCTCACTCCCTAAAAAGCTGTCCCTGTTCACATGCTGGACTTCCTGTTATATTATTCTGTTCTATTCTATTTTAGCATATTTTGATTTTACAATGTGCTATACTAATTGTACCAAAGACTGTTCATTTACTGTAATTGTAATAAGGGCAGCAGAGAAATGAATGCATTTCATATAGAGGTGTGTTTAGTAAGCATTTCCATTTTATAAAATGTCTTAATCATGGATTTAACTAATTTCCTCAGTTTACACATAGCTAATAAGTTATCTTGTCTCTTCTTTATGCTTGCTATGTAATCAACATATTTCCCTTTTATTTCTCAGCTCTTTCCCTCCTGATTAAAGGCTCGCTGCCCACAGGCGTTTGTACAAAGAATTCTCCTGGAAATATGAACCAAAAGTATACACTACAGTACAATTTAGTGTCCCTCTGTCTCTCTTATAAAATCCCCACCTAATTCTATTTGTGTTCCTACCATATGTACAAACAAAGCTGCATCTGTCACATTTCGGAGGCTGTTTCTATGGTAGCACGGAGCTGCTCTCTCGCTGCCGGCGCTTGGGAGAAGAGTATTTTTCTCGGGACTGATTATCAGCTTCTTATGGTGAAAAATACACATTAGTTTTGAATAACCTTTCCCAAACTGCCGATGTTGTAGTAAACCCAGATTCACACTGACACCGAGATTTAATATTGCTTCTATCATAAAATGTAATAAAGGAGTGTATTGGGAGGCTTCAAGTACGGCCTGGTGATGTTTATTAAATTCAGCATTAATGTCAATATAAATGCACAAGACAGCCCAGCTGGGCCTGCAAGATGGTGCCACGGGCAGACATTTTCTCGAAAAGTCTATTTGAACGGCATTTATTTACAAGTTGTGGATAAAGTAGGAAGAGAAACTGCATATTTACAATGTTCACGCCTGCACAAGAGGGAAACAATTGTGGGATTCTGCAGGGGATAAATGTACCGTTTTACTATCATGGAAATTGTATATTGTAAATATTTGCATATTTATACAAAACCAAGTGTTCGGGCTCGCCGGCATAATGCTCTAGCTTTTTGACAGAATATTTCATTTTATTGGGTCTCTGAATAACTGGAATGGGATCTGTTTTCTGGGATTCTTACGTTGTTGCACGCAGGCAGTTTTAGTTTTTTTCAATGTACGATCTTGATGTAATATATATGTTCATCTAACTGTTCGCTTATATATTAAACTTGCCATATAAATAGTGTTGACTACTGTGAGATATAATATATGTTCTTTGCGTGCATGCAAATATGATATGCCGTCATTGGATAAGAAAGAACTTGAGACTTGTGTATTTGGCATTAAATACTACTAGGATACAAGTATCAAAATATTGGCAGACACAAAAGAGTGTAGCATCCTGCAAAATATTGAAGATGCTTTTCTTTTAACAAGCACCTTTATTTTTGTACTTATGGGCACTTCAGGGAGGTTGCAGTTCTGTAATATGACAGCACAGGAGGATAATGGGTTCTGGGTCGCTTCACATTTAATTCTTCTCAAATCTTTGGCTGGTAACGTGGGTCTTTTTTTGTCAACAAGTTTATGACCCTGTTGACTATTTGCTGCAAAACTTTTGATGGTTCTGTGGTCACACCCGAATATCTTGTATAAATATAATAATTTTTTTTTTTTTGCTTTTTAGAGTCAGGTAATGTTTTTTTTTAGGCACCACTGCTCTAGGAAGACAATATGCCTAAGGCCGGAGTCATACTAGCGAGGAATACGGATGAGTGCTATGCGATAAAACATCGCATAGCACTCGGACCACTGTTAATCTATGGGGCAGTTCCCATCACCGTTTTTCTTTCTCGACCATATTGTATGTGCGAGTGATTGTACGCATATATCGGCCGAGTCTTGCCAATGCAAGTCTATGGGTGCGAGAAAAAAATCGCACACCAAACGGACCATCAGTGTGACTTGCCAGAAATATGCAAGCATTTTCCAGGTCATTTTCAGGCCATGGATCCATTAATATGTCCATCTTTCAAGTCTGCGATAAAATCGCTGCATACGAATGCCATACGGATGTGACACGGATACATATAGTACAGACCAAAAGTTTGGACAAACCTTCTCATTTAAAGATTTTTCTGTATTTTCATGACTATGAAAATTGTACATTCACACTGAAGGCATCAAAACTATGAATTAACACATGTGGAATTATATACTTAACAAAAAAGTGTGAAACAACTGAAAATATGTCTTATATTCTAGGTTCTTCAAAGTAGCCACCTTTTGCTTTGATGACTGCTTTGCACACTCTTGGCATTCTCTTGATGAGCTTCAAGAGGTATTTTTTCTTGAAGCTTTTTCTGTTGAGCTTTAAGAGGTAGTCACCGGAAATGGTATTCCAACAATCTTGAAGAAGTTCCCAGAGATGCTTAGCACTTGTTGGCCCTTTTGCCTTCACTCTGCGGTCCAGCTCACTCCAAACCATCTCGATTGGGTTCAGGTCTGGTGACTGTGGAGGCCAGGTCATCTAGCATAGCACCCCATCAATCTCCTTCTTGATCAAATAGCCCTTACACAGCCTGGAGGTGTGTTTAAGGTCATTGTCCTGTTGAAAAATAAATGATGGCCCAACTAAACGCAAACCGGATGGAATAGCATGCTGCTGCAAGATGCTGTGGTAGCCATGCTGGTTTAGTATGCCTTCAATTTTGAATAAATCCCCACCAACAGTGTCACCAGCAAAGCACCCCCACACCATCACACCTCCTCCTCCATGCTTCACGGTGGGAACCAGGCATGTAGAGTCCATCCGTTCACCTTTTCTGCGTCGCACAAAGACACGGTGGTTGGAACCAAAGATGTCAAATTTGGACTCATCAGACCAAAGCACAGATTTCCACTGGTCTAATGTCCATTCCTTGTGTTTTTTAGCCCAAACAAGTCTCTTCTGCTTGTTGCCTGTCCTTAGCAGTGGTTTCCTAGCAGCTATTTTACCATGAAGGCCTGGTGCACAAAGTCTCCTCTTAACAGTTGTTGCAGAGATGTGTCTGCTGCTAGAACTCTGTGTGGCATTGACCTGGTCTCTAATCTGAGCTGCTTTTAACCTACCATTTCTGAGGCTGGTGACTCAGATAAACTTATCCTCAGAAGCAGAGGTGACTCTTGATCTTCCTTTCCTGGGGCGGTCCTCATGTGAGCCAGTTTCTTTGTAGCGCTTGATGGTTTTTGCAACTGCACTTGGGGACACTTTCAAAGTTATCCCAATTTTTCGGACTGACTGACCTTCGTTTCTTAAAGTAATGATGGCCACTCGTTTCTCTTTACTTAGCTGCTTTTTTCTTGCCATAATACAAATTCTAACAGTCTATTCATATTCAGTAGGACTATCAGCTGTGTATCCACCAGACTTCTGCACAACACAACTGATGGTCCCAACCCCATTTATTAGGCCAGAAATCCCACTTATTAAACCTGACAGGGCACACCTGTGAAGTGAAAACCATTTCCGGTGACTACCTCTTGAAGCTCATCAAGAGAATTTTTTGCTAAGTTTATAATTCCACATATGTTAATTCATAGTTTTGATGCCTTCAGTGTGAATTTATAATTTTCATAGTCATGAATATACAGAAAAATCTTTAAATGAGAAGGTGTGTCCAAACTTTTGGTCTGTACTGTAAGATGCGAGGAAATCGCATCATCACTTTACAAACAGATTACATATGGATCACCATATGGAGAACATTGGTGCAGTTCTCAGCCTAGACAATCGGACCGATTCTTCATACGGCAAGTGTGACTCCGACCTAATATTTCTGTACACCTTTATAATGGGTGTGTCACCAGGACCGGCTCCTGTGATGCAGTGTTCATTATGGTGATAGAAGAGATATTGGAACCAGAATCTCTGGACAGCACAGGCTCTGTACAGCCACTTTGATGTGGGTGGCTGGAATTTGAAGTGTCATCCATTCTGGCAGTATGAGTGTGTGTGCTGTCTAGCTGGAGTTATAAGTTCCCTGTTCCAGCAAATGGAAGAGCATCACATCCCACTTAAGCTTCCAGCTTACTGCTGGAAACAGCCAGTTACATCTTTGTGCTTTCCTGGTTTTGGTCTGTGGATTCTGCTCCTGTCTTGTATTTGTGCTTTTGTGCTTTTGCCTCGACTGAATTATTGAAGCATTTCCTCCTGAAGATTTTGTAATTTGGTGCCCTCTTCATTTTGACCCGGCTACCTGACCATCATTCTTGCCATTGAACAGTTTGTCACCCTTCCCTAGGAACCTATGTGTAAATCCTGATCCCTGTATAGGGGTTAAAGGGTGAAGGTCTGGGGTAACCCCATGGCTCTAGGAAGCAGAGTAGCTTGCATCAAGCCTGTTCGTGGTAGCCATATTAGTGCTTCCAGGCTTCCAGTGTATCCTTAGGCCACATCCATCCTCATTACCAAATTGCACATCTTATGATCTGCTCCATCCAATAAGCATTCAAGTTTATACAATTTGGAGTTAGGAAGTATTCATAAAATTGTCATATGATCAAAATACTAAATTCCCTAATAATGCTGCACAGTGTAGGTGTTAGTTGCTAGAGTGTACTAGCTACCCTTGAGTTCTTGCATACGCTTGACCACTACTTTCCACAAAAGTAATTTTTGAGAATGGACAACTAATGTATGGTGCCCGACATTTTGCACTAACAGAATATGCTTCCAAACAACTGGGTGGTCCAAACATTTCAAGCATGAGTCTTTGTCATTGAGGTACAATCTATTTAAGAGTAACACTTACACAAATGAACTGTACTTAACATGACATTTGTATTTCTGTTCTGACTGTTTAAATAGGGACCATCACAGAACCAGGCAGTCATATAGTCAAAGTTAGAAATATAAGAGAAACTTTATTGAATAACATCAGGTTAAAAGGCACAGTGGGTAAAAGGATATCTAGTGACAGCATATACCTAAGCAGGTGGCAGCATGTGTGGATGATCACATTAGCAATACCTCTAATCTAGTAATAGTATACAGTAGATTCCTCAATCATATGGATGACTATGTGTGCAATTTATAATAATAGTCATCCTGAACAGGTATCACGCATAAATAGGAATAATATACAAACCAATGTATCCACAGACCACACACGCAGCCACCGCCCTCCCCGACGCGCGTTTCGGAAAAGTTCCTTCCTCATGTGGCGTGAGGAAGAAACTTTTCCGGAACGCATGTCAGGGAGGGCGGTGGCTGCGTGTGTGGTCTGTGGATACATTGGTATGTATATTATTCCTATTTATGCGTGATACCTGTTCAGGATGACTGTTTATTATTATAAATTACACACATAGTCTTCCATATGATTGAGGAATCCCATATATACTATTACTAGATTAGAGGTATTGCTAATGTGATCATCCACACATGCTGCCACCTGCTTAGGTATATGCTGTATATTGGTGCACTAGATATCCTTTTACCCGCTGTGCCTTTTAACCTGATGTTATTCAATAAAGTTTCTCTTATATTTCTAACTTTGACTATATGACTGCTTGTTTCTGTGATGGTTCTTAGTGAATATGCAGTTAGTCTTTGAAGATACGGTCCTATTCAGTCTAGACAAGGATTAGTGCTATTGTGCATTTTTATTATGAGGTCTACATTATCATAGACTGAGATGTGTATCTATTTTATGTGTTTAAATAGGGATGAGTGGATCCATGGATCCCTGGTTCCATCAGGTTCAGTCAAACTTTAGAAAAAAGTTTGGTTCGGGTACCAAAACAACCCTCTGTGTGACAGCGTGGAAAACAGTGGCTCTGACTGGTCTTAACCTTACCAATGTCACCACTGGTGGCAGCTTTTGGATATCGCTGCGGGTTCACAAGCTGTCACACAGAGGATATCATGTGAATTAGCGGCAGTGATGTCAGCATGCTTACTGCCGGTCAAAGTTGCTGTTTCTCAAGCTGTCACACAGTGACTCTGACAGGTGGTAAGTGGTAACCTTACTGACATCACTGCCAATCACAAACACTGCCAGGCATTGCACACCGCTGCGAGACTCAGCAATGTCTGCTGCAGTTAGTACCTATGAAACTCCATTCTCTGAATGGGACTCCATACTCTTGAATTATGGAAGATGCTCTTCAAGATATCTTGGTGTGGACTATGGCTGATTGTTGTGAACGTATTGGAAACGACTTTGGAGCTGAGGCTCCCTCTGGTGGTTGCTGAGTGTATTGAACCTATGTGGAACACCAAGAGTCCTACACCTGCAGCTGACGAGTGGTTATCAGGTGATACTGACTGGCCTGATATAAGTGAGCTGACCTCCCATGATCCTCACCGGTGATCAATTGTTCTTCCTGGTCTAGGTTGGAATTCAGCTTGCTTTTCTGCTGTCTCCTGCTTGCATTCAGATCAGTCTCTTTCAGTTTTTTTTACTGTGATTTGAATTCCTTGCTTTTTGCTGCATTGCTTTTTGTCTTCAGCCGGGTCCCCTTTGGGGGCTTTGGCTGGTCTCCTTTCGTTTTTTGTATTTGTTCATTTGCTCAGTTTTTGTGATATTTTAATGCTGGGTAGCTACATGTCCAGACCAGAGATCTGATATAGGTGGTCGAGACCGTGTTGTCTCAGTGTTTTTGGATTCAGAAGTGTTGGAGCTTTTCCTAGGGTTTTTCTGGGTTGCAGACAGAATTCTCTCCTGTGCTGTCCTATCTAGACAA
>JARQOD010000004.1:482905930-483076595 GCA_033576555.1 Oophaga sylvatica
ATTTTATGAACAATGCCTCTCATTGAATTCATCTAGGGGTGTAGCGATGGGTGTGTTACAGAAGTTTATACCATTGGTCAGTGAAGACAAATAATTACATTTTTACCATCAAAATTTTGTTTTAGCCAAAGATTTTACATTTTCACGCAAGAAGTGGGTAAAAATGGCACCAAAGTTTGTTCCAAAATTTCTACAGTACATCGCAATACCTCATATGTGGCTGTACAGTATTACTTAGCCAGATGGAGAGACTCGGGAAGAACAGAGCGCTATTTGCCTATTCAAGTGAACGGGTCTGTGCATATCAGTGTGTTTCCATGGACCGTCTGTCCGTGAGCAAAACACGCTGACATGTCCATTTTTTAATGTCAGCACAAAACATTCCGCACACGTGGATACGCATAACACACATGGATGTCATCCATGTGACACGCATCAGTGCTGGGGAAGAAGCATTACAGTAAGCGCTGTTCCCCGGCACCGGGTGACTTTGGTGAGATCCCCGCTAGCACCATGAGCTGAGGATGACAGCTGAGGGTTGCTGCCCCCAGCAGTGAGTTTTGACTGGCTGGTTGTAGAAAATACAGGAGAACCCATGCCGTTTTTTCATTTATTTATTTATAGTGCAGGTGGCGGATGAATATCTCCATCAGCCGCTCCTGCTGTCACTGTTATTAGCAGCAGCAGGGTATATGGATGAAAGGGTTAATGTGGATATGGTTTGCACTGCTGAATAATGGAAGGTCCAAAGGCATTTTACATAAAGAAAGGTGGTTTATTCAACGCGTTTCAAAGTCTGAATGACTTCTTCAAACTTTTTTTGTGTGTTTTTTTTATGTGGTATTTCCTGATGAAGAAGTCATTCAGACTTTGAAATGCGTTGAATAAACCACCTTTCTTTTGCTAAAATGCCTTCGGACCTTCCATTATTCAGCAGCGTGGATCATATCCACATTAACTCTTTCATCCATCTACAGTATGGTCATTTACTGACCTGTGGAAATACTGCAGCGGATATTTATACGTGCTATATTAGGCCTCTTTCACACATCCGTTTTTTGCCATCAGGCGCCATCTGGCGCTTTTTGAAAAAAATGGATCCGGTTTTTTAAACCGCCAGATGCGTTTTTTTTGTCATTGACTATCATTAACGCCGGATTGCGCCGGATGTCCTTGCGTTGCATGCGTTTTTTGCGGATCCAGCGGAAATGTACATTCCGGCGGCCGGACAAAACAGTCACTGCAGCGTTTTTTTTCTGCCGCACCCGCCTGATAGGCAGGCGCAAAAAATACAAGTCTATGGTGCCGGATCAGTCTTTTGTGCAATCCGGCAAAAGACTGATCCGGATTCTGGAAACCAAGGTCTCTCTCTCTCCTCCGTGCCAGACATGCGTACCTGCATTTTCCGGGTTGAAAAGTTCACAGCGGATCTGGCTTAAAAATAGATCCGTTGCATCAGTTTTTCACAAAATAAGCTGGATCCGTCTTTTGACATTTTAGACGGATTGTGCCTGACGGCGAAAAACGGATGTGTGAAAGAGGCCTTAATAGCTCTATCTGGTGAGTAGATCTAATCATATTAATACACTCTGAAATGGATAAAACCCTATTTGCGCTGATCTCTCCAGCAGCAGCAGGGATAGGCTGATGGACGTAATAGTCTCATCAGCAGCCATCTGCTGTCTTTTTTATCACTTACATATAACTCTCATCATTCTCCCCTGTTCGCACCGATCGCCGGCAGAGCAGGGGAGAATGATGAGAGCCGTGTTCTGCACCCAGCACCAGGGAACAGCACTTACTGTAATGCTTCTTCCCTGGCGCCCACCTGTGTGATACTGATGCAGCATTCCACACGTGCCACAAGTATTACAGACACGGACACTGACATCTCCAGTACCGGAAATATCAGGAAGTGTGAAAGTGGCCTTATAGCGGGTTTTTGTGTTTGGCTGCTGTCACACACTAAGAGACGTTTTTATTGCATAAAAATTGTTTTTGCATCACCACATTTTGAGAGCTATAATTTTTCCATATTTTGGCCCACAGAGTAATATTAGGTCTTGTTTTTTGCGGGACAAGTTGACGTTTTTATTGGTACAATTTTCGGGCACATGACATTTTTTGATCGCTTTCTATTCCGATTTTTGGGAGGCAGAATGAACAAAAAACAGCAATACATGAATTTTTTTTTTGTATTGTTCCGCGTGTGGTAAAATTGCTAAATCAGTTTTATTCTTTGGGTCAGTGCAATTACAGCAATACCTCATTTATATAATTTTTTATGTTTTGGCGCTTTAATACAATAAAATCTATTTTATAGAAAAAATAATTATTTCTGCATCACCTTATTCTGAGAGCTATAACTTTTTTATTTTTCTGCTGATGGAGCTGTATTGCGGCTTGATTTTGCAGGACAAGATGACGTTTTCAGCGGTACCATGTTTATTTATAGCCGTCTTTTTGATTGCGTGTTATTCCACTTCTTGTTTGGTGATATGATGTTAAAGCATTGTTTTGCGATACCAAATATGTGTACTTTATTGTTTAGATTTTTTTATTCAAATATTTATTTAGTGATAGAATATATATATTGATTTTTTATTCTTATTATTGATTTTTTTTAATCTTTTTAAAATTATTTAAGACATTTTTTTTTTACTTTTTTCTAACTTTTTTACTTTGTCCCACTATGGAACAATCATATTTTGCATGCTGATCACTTCTATAGCATGCAGATGAAGCAGAATCTGCATGCTATAGAAACTGTCAGCTCTGCACTGACAGAGAAACTTGCTGATTATGCACTGCACAAGATCAGCAAGTTTTCTAGATCTGGTGATCCGGATGTCATCATGACAACATCAAGTCACCATGGCAACGATCGGGACCCAGTGTCACGCTGCGGCTTCAGGAATGATGCGATTGTGTCCGATCGCAGCATTTTGTGGGTTAAAATGCAGAGACCGCTCCTGGCACCTAGCGCCGGGTGTCAGCTGTCAGAATTAGCTGACACCTGGCGGTGATCGCCGTGTGCGCGGCTATTCGCAATGACGTAATATTCTGTACTTGGTCAGATAGTCCCAGGTCACAAGGACAGAATTATATGTCAGATATCAGAAAGGGGTTAACATGAAACCTCAAGTTTTTAAATAACACAAAAATCTGAACATCAATATTTATTTTCAGTAGAAATTAATGAAAAGGAGAGAATATTTCAATAATGCTATTTTTCAGACATTTTTCAGATCAGATTCACTCAAAATATTGTATGAACATACTCTTGGTGTTGCAAGAAATCTACTGTAGTGAAAATGTATAAAGAGGACTATTGAGTTAAAATAAAGGGAGGCTCAGACATGCGAGGCATCCCACTAGTGGAACTCCTAAATACTGTAATTTTTTCTTACTGTTATCTGACTTCACTCTAAAATGGTTTTGATGTCTATAATCATTCTAAGTTTTCCATTTTGTATGGCAGCCAGAAAGATTCAGCAATAGACTTCTTACATTTTGCATGGAAAAGGACTTTTTCTTTTTTATCAAAGGATTCCTCTCCAAAAATATTACATTAAATAATACTCCCACTTTTTAGCTGGACCCTATAAAATGCTACTTCATACGTTATGCTTAAGAATGATAGCTACAAAAATAACGGACAGCCTGTATTGGGCAGGAAGAAAATTAAGCACCACACAAAATAATAAATTAAAATAATATCAATATAAGTCCAGTTGAGCATTAGGTCAATGGAATAATAAATTGCAAGCACTGGAAAAATGCAGAATAAATAGTGCAACTATAGACCATAAGTCTAAACAAGTAATTGTCTAAATAACAGAAGCCATCAGAAATAGACATAGGTCTAATAAAATTCTGATAAAAAACAGTAGTTGGCCAAACATGTGGTCTGACTCACACTACATACGGTGATAGAAAGTTCTGAGGTTTTAGGCTGAATTTGTGCATATGGAGAGGGAAGTTCAGGCGGCGGTTGGGAGTCTCAAGATTGTCAGATCCCAGAGGAAACAGCGTTCACAACAGAAATGCAGTAGGCAAGGGTCCCAGAACAAGGAGTCCTAGTGACAGAAGCAAGGTTCTGAGCTGCAGGCAGTGTGTGACGTCACATAATGTTGAGGTACAGAAGATTAAATAGTCCCCGCTTCCTTTCCTTACGCATTTTGGAAAATTTGGTTTCCTTCATCACTTTGATCCAACCAGCTGTTAGCACTTGCAATGATCTAAATTAATTGGTAATTACCTACTGCTTCCGATTGGGCATTCCTAAAAACAATTAGCACTTGGATTCCTTTCAGTGTCAGTATCAGTATGACACATTATCATGTTGAAAAAATAATGTGTATGAATAAAAATGGGGGACGAGGAGCCATGTTGCATTTACAGTACATGTGTAGCGCCGGCGTCCCTGCCCTCTGCCAGGCAGGGACGCTGTTCCCCTGCGCCAGCGTCCTCTGCCAGGCAGGGACGTCGCCCCCCTTACCCACGCTCGGCGTCCTCCTTCCGCCCTGCTGGGGTCGCGCGCTCCTTCCCTGCTGCTGGACTTAGGGCGCGCGCCCGCGCGCTCCCCCGCTCTTAAAGGGGCCGCGCGCATCTTTCAAAAAAGGTCCCCGGCCAATGCCGGAGGACTCCACCCTATATAAAGTACTCCCTCCTTAATGGAGGGCCCGAGCAATGTTGTTGCACTGTTTACTCTGCTTCAGCCCTCAGGTTCCGAGATGGTCAAAGCCCGTCAGGACTTACGCCGTGCCGAGGGGAGTTGCTTCTACTGTGGCAGTAAGGAGCACCGGATCCGTACCTGTCCGGAGAGGATGGGAAACGCCTGTGTCTAGGTTCGCTCGGAGAGGTCAACCTAGACAAGAATAAATCCTCTTCATCTCTGCTGCTGTCAGTCTCAATTCTCCTCAGTGAGAACCGTTATTTCGAACAAGCCCAACTTGATTCTGGAGCAGCCAGGAATCTTGTTTCACAGGCTCTAGTAGAGAAATATCGCATTCCTACCAAACATCTGGTTGAACCAGTATCTGTTGCTGCTGTGGACGGGGGTCTCCTACCACGTCCCATCCAACTTATCACTGAAGCCATAACCCTGCAGGTGGGAATGTTGCATTCTGAGAGCATCTCGTTTCATGTCCTGCCTGGACTCTCTCATGCTTTCTTATTAGGTCTACCTTGGCTCCAAAAGCATGCACCCGTGCTCGACTGGCAGACTGGAGAGATCCTTCGCTGGGGACAGGACTGTCATAAAACGTGTTTGGTTCCTGTTCATCCCGTCCGTCCTTCTCCTACACCAACTAATCTACCAGGGCTCCCGATTCCATATTGGTCGTTCGCTGATGTCTTTAATAAAAAGGAGGCAGAGACATTACCCCCTCACAGACCTTATGATTGCCCGATCGACCTGCTACCCGGTACTACGCCTCCCCGTGGGCGTATTTACCCATTGTCTGCTGCTGAGACCAGGTCGATGTCCGAATATATCGAGGAGAATTTGGCCAAGGGATTCATCCGGAAATCTACCTCCCCAGCGGGAGCAGGTTTCTTCTTCGTAAAAAAGAAAGACGGTTCTCTCCGTCCCTGTATTGACTACAGAGGCCTAAACCTGATCACGGTGAAGAATAAGTACCCTCTTCCGCTCATTCCCGAATTGTTTGATCGTCTGAGGGGGGCTAGAATCTTCACCAAACTGGATCTTCGTGGAGCATATAACCTAGTCCGTATCCGTCGGGGAGATGAATGGAAGACGGCATTCAACACCCGGTACGGCCACTATGAGTATTTGGTGATGCCCTTTGGTCTCTGTAATGCTCCTGCAGTCTTTCAGGAGTTGGTCAATGACATCTTCCGGGACCTGCTCTACTCCTGAAGTGTGGTGTACCTAGACGACATCTTGGTCTTCTCTCCGGATCTCCAGTCTCACCGGAGGGATGTTCGTCAGGTTCTGCTCAGGCTTAGGCAGAATCACCTTTTCGCCAAATATGAGAAGTGTCTCTTTGAGCAGACCTCGCTTCCGTTTTTGGGCTACATCATTTCTCAGACAGGCCTAAGAATGGATCCGGAGAAACTATCTGCCATCGAGAAATGGCCCCGACCGGAGGGATTGAAGGCCATTCAGCGGTTCCTGGGATTCGCCAATTATTACCGCCTCTTCATACCGCACTTCTCTTCCCGGACTGCTCCAATCTCCGCGCTCACCCGCAAGAATGCTAACCCCAAACAGTGGACGCCCGAAGCAGAGGAGGCCTTTCTTTCCTTAAAACAGGCCTTCTCTTCCGCTCCAGTGCTGCATCGCCCGGACGGCAACAAGCAGTTCTTCCTGGAGGTGGACGCTTCCTCTTCTGGAGCCTGAGCGGTACTGACTCAAAAGTCTTCTTCCGGGAGGATGGTATCTTGCGGCTTCTTCTCAAAACTCTTCTCCTCTTCTGAGCGCAATTATTCCATAGGAGACCGAGAGTTATTGGCCATCAAGCTGGCATTGGAGGAGTGGCGTTACCTACTCGAGGGGGCTCTTCATCCGGTAATCATTTACACTGACCACAAGAATCTGGCTTACCTCCAGTATGCCCAGAGACTTAACCTTCGCCAGGCCCGGTGGTCCTTGTTTTTTGCCCGCTTCGATTTTCTTTTACACTTTCGCCGGCCGACAAGAACATCAAGGCGGATGCCTTGTCCCGGTCTTTTCTGGTGTCGGATCTCGAGGAGGAACCTAAACATATCATCGATCCCGCCAGAGTGATGCAGGTGGCTCCCGTGAGTCTAAATCGTCTCCCTCCTGGTAAGACATTCGTATCGGTACCTGATCGGGAGAGGATCCTCCACTGGGGTCATTCGTCTAAACTAGCTGGCCACGCTGGTCAGAAAAAGACCCTCCAGCTCATTACCCGGCATTACTGGTGGCCTACCCTGCACAAGGATGTAATAGACTTTGTTTCTGCCTGTGCCTCCTGTGCCCGCAACAAAGTTCCGAGACACCTGCCTGCCGGCCGTCTTCTCCCGCTTCCTGTACCCGCTGCCCCCTGGCAGCATATAGCCATGGACTTCATAACGGATCTTCCCATCTCTGCTGGTTGTACGGTCATTTGGGTGGTCGTTGACCGATTTTCCAAGATGGCTCACTTCATTCCCCTGCCAGGGCTTCCGTCTGCACCCGAGTTGGCTAAAGACTTTATCCGCCACATCTTCCGTCTTCATGGTCTGCCTCGTCACATTGTGTCGGATCGTGGGGTACAGTTCACCTCACGTTTCTGGAGAGCCACTTGTAAGTTGCTAGACGTCACCCTGGATTTCTCCTCCGCTTACCACCCACAGTCCAATGGTCAAGTCGAGCAAATCAATCAGATTCTGACCAGTTATCTCCGGCACTTCGTTAATGCCCACCATTCTGACTGGGTGGATCTCCTGCCTTGGGCCGAATTTTCGTACAACAATCACGAGAGCGAATCTTCCTCCAAATCTCTGTTTCTTGTAGTCTTCGGTCAACATTCTCGGATCCCTGTACCTATTTCCATCTCTGTGGACAATCCAGCTGCGGAATCCCTGGTTAACAAATTCTCCTCCATATGGGAGAGTACCCGGTCCGCACTCATTCTGTCATCCGAGCGCATGAAGAGACATGCTGACAAGAAACGTCTGGATCCCCCTCAATTCCGTCCTGGGGATAAGGTCTGGCTCTCGTCCAAGTATGTTCGGCTCAAGATTCCTTCCTACAAGTTAGGTCCTCGGTTCATCGGTCCTCTGGTGATCATCAGTCAGATCAACCCAGTGTCCTATAAATTGAAACTCCCGGCCAATTTGTGGATTCCTAACTCCTTCCATGTATCTCTCCTCAAACCGGTGGTACTTAACTCTTTTGTCAAGTCTACAGGTACACCTCCTGCTCCACTGTCTGCTGAGAACGAATTTGAGGTAGAGAACATTTTGGCCACCAAAAGGGTAGGAAGAAAGACCTATTTTCTGGTGGATTGGAAGGGGTTTGGTCCTGAGGAGAGAACGTGGGAGCCTCGGGAGAACATCCATGCCCCTCTCATCCTAGCTAAATTTCTTTCTGGCCTAAAAAAGGGGGGGCCTAAAGGTGGGGGTACTGTAGCGCCGGCGTCCCTGCCCTCTGCCAGGCAGGGACGCTGTTCCCCTGCGCCAGCGTCCTCTGCCAGGCAGGGACGTCGCCCCCCTTACCCACGCTCGGCGTCCTCCTTCCGCCCTGCTGGGGTCGCGCGCTCCTTCCCTGCTGCTGGACTTAGGGCGCGCGCCCGCGCGCTCCCCCGCTTTTAAAGGGGCCGCGCGCATCTTTCAAAAAAGGTCCCCGGCCAATGCCGGAGGACTCCACCCTATATAAAGTACTCCCTCCTTAATGGAGGGGCCCGAGCAATGTTGTTGCACTGTTTACTCTGCTTCAGCCCTCAGGTTCCGTTACCAGTTACCTGCCTGTCTCCTGCCAGTTTGCTGTCTGCTACCTGTCCGCAAGCCTACCTGGAGGTTCGGCCGTCACCGGTGGTGACCATCGGCTATTCCAGAGAATCTCGCCTGCTCACTTGGGGGCGCTCATCTGCCATCTGCCTGCAGACCTACCCGGAGGTTCGGACGTCACATGCGGTGACCATCGTCTAATCCAGAGACTCTCGCCTGCTCACTTGGGGGCGTTCATCTGCCATCTGCCTGCAGACCTACCCGGAGGTTCGGACGTCACATGCGGTGACCATCGTCTATTCCAGAGACTCTCGCCTACTCACTTGGGGGCGTTCATCTGTCATCTGCCTGCTAGCCTACCGGGAGGCTCCACCATCTCAGGTCGTATATACCTGTCCATTCAGAGACTGCCCCGGTCACTTGCCGTGACTACCTGCCTGTCTATCCAGAGACTGCCCCGGTTACTTGCCGTGACTACCTGCCTGTCTATCCAGAGACTGCCCCGGTCACTTGCCGTGACTACCTGCCTGTCTATCCGAGACTGCCCCGGTCACTTGCCGTGACTACCTGTCTGTATATCCAGAGACTGCCCCGGTCACTTGCCGTGACCTCCTTCCCGTCTGTCCAAAGACTGTCCCTGTCACTTGCCGTGACTTCCTGTCCGTCTACCCGGGCGCCACCCGCTCCTTTACAAGGAAAGCCTCCTTGTATAATAAAGCTCAGAGGTTCCGCCTCCCTGACCCGTTACAGTTTGCTCGGGCAATGGAACCCGGTGGCACCCAAACCCCTTCGCTCTCTGACCTGTGTCATGAACTGTCTCGTCAGAGGTCTCAACAGGAGTCCATCCTGGGTCATCTGCGGAATGTTAATTCCCGCCTGGACACCCTGACTACTTCACCAGCAACCACCACTGGCGCCATGACTCGCAATCCGGCAGTCCCGTTGCTTACCAATTCCGTGGTTTCCGTTCCTGGACCTCGACTTTCTGCTCCTCCACGGTTTGGAGGCGATCCTACTCTGGCTCAGGGTTTCATTAACCAGTGTACCCTGCATTTCGAACTCCTGGCTCACCAGTTTAACTCCGACCGGGCCAAAATTGCCTTCATTATGTCCCATCTCACCGGAGAGGCTCTGGCCTGGCTTAATCCTCTCTGGGAGAGAGAAGATCCTCTGGTGTCTGACCTGCCTGCTTTTCTCTCGGCCTTCCGGAAGGTATTCGACGAACCCGGACGGAAGACCTCCTCTGCATCATCTCTGTTGCGTCTCCGTCAGGGAAGTCTCACCGTGGGGCAATATGCCATACGGTTCCGTACCCTTGCCTCGGAGCTGGCCTGGGATAATGATGCTCTGATATCTGTCTTCTGGGAGGGTCTGTCCGGCCGTATTAAAGATGAACTTGCCGGTCGAGACATTCCAACCTCTCTCGATGACCTAATAACTCTGGCTAATCGAATTGATCTACGGTTCCAGGAACGCGCCAAAGAGGTCACCCGTGAGAGAAGGTTTCCTCGTCTAGCTCCTTCTTTTCAGAGACCTGTAACTCCTTCCGCTTCTCCCCAGGTACACACTTCTGAGCCTATGCAGGTCGACCAGACCAAGATGGTCAAAGCCCGTCAGGACTTACGCCGTGCCGAGGGGAGTTGCTTCTACTGTGGCAGTAAGGAGCACCGGATCCGTACCTGTCCGGAGAGGATGGGAAACGCCTGTGTCTAGGTTCGCTCGGAGAGGTCAACCTAGACAAGAATAAATCCTCTTCATCTCTGCTGCTGTCAGTCTCAATTCTCCTCAGTGAGAACCGTTATTTCGAACAAGCCCAACTTGATTCTGGAGCAGCCGGGAATCTTGTTTCACAGGCTCTAGTAGAGAAATATCGCATTCCTACCAAACATCTGGTTGAACCAGTATCTGTTGCTGCTGTGGACGGGGGTCTCCTACCACGTCCCATCCAACTTATCACTGAAGCCATAACCCTGCAGGTGGGAATGTTGCATTCTGAGAGCATCTCGTTTCATGTCCTGCCTGGACTCTCTCATGCTTTCTTATTAGGTCTACCTTGGCTCCAAAAGCATGCACCCGTGCTCGACTGGCAGACTGGAGAGATCCTTCGCTGGGGACAGGACTGTCATAAAACGTGTTTGGTTCCTGTTCATCCCGTCCGTCCTTCTCCTACACCAACTAATCTACCAGGGCTCCCGATTCCATATTGGTCGTTCGCTGATGTCTTTAATAAAAAGGAGGCAGAGACATTACCCCCTCACAGACCTTATGATTGCCCGATCGACCTGCTACCCGGTACTACGCCTCCCCGTGGGCGTATTTACCCATTGTCTGCTGCTGAGACCAGGTCGATGTCCGAATATATCGAGGAGAATTTGGCCAAGGGATTCATCCGGAAATCTACCTCCCCAGCGGGAGCAGGTTTCTTCTTCGTAAAAAAGAAAGACGGTTCTCTCCGTCCCTGTATTGACTACAGAGGCCTAAACCTGATCACGGTGAAGAATAAGTACCCTCTTCCGCTCATTCCCGAATTGTTTGATCGTCTGAGGGGGGCTAGAATCTTCACCAAACTGGATCTTCGTGGAGCATATAACCTAGTCCGTATCCGTCGGGGAGATGAATGGAAGACGGCATTCAACACCCGGTACGGCCACTATGAGTATTTGGTGATGCCCTTTGGTCTCTGTAATGCTCCTGCAGTCTTTCAGGAGTTGGTCAATGACATATTCCGGGACCTGCTCTACTCCTGCGTTGTGGTGTACCTAGACGACATCTTGGTCTTCTCTCCGGATCTCCAGTCTCACCGGAGGGATGTTCGTCAGGTTCTGCTCAGGCTTAGGCAGAATCACCTTTTCGCCAAATATGAGAAGTGTCTCTTTGAGCAGACCTCGCTTCCGTTTTTGGGCTACATCATTTCTCAGACAGGCCTAAGAATGGATCCGGAGAAACTATCTGCCATCGAGAAATGGCCCCGACCGGAGGGATTGAAGGCCATTCAGCGGTTCCTGGGATTCGCCAATTATTACCGCCTCTTCATACCGCACTTCTCTTCCCGGACTGCTCCAATCTCCGCGCTCACCCGCAAGAATGCTAACCCCAAACAGTGGACGCCCGAAGCAGAGGAGGCCTTTCTTTCCTTAAAACAGGCCTTCTCTTCCGCTCCAGTGCTGCATCGCCCGGACGGCAACAAGCAGTTCTTCCTGGAGGTGGACGCTTCCTCTTCTGGAGCCTGAGCGGTACTGACTCAAAAGTCTTCTTCCGGGAGGATGGTATCTTGCGGCTTCTTCTCAAAACTCTTCTCCTCTTCTGAGCGCAATTATTCCATAGGAGACCGAGAGTTATTGGCCATCAAGTTGGCATTGGAGGAGTGGCGTTACCTACTCGAGGGGGCTCTTCATCCGGTAATCATTTACACTGACCACAAGAATCTGGCTTACCTCCAGTATGCCCAGAGACTTAACCTTCGCCAGGCCCGGTGGTCCTTGTTTTTTGCCCGCTTCGATTTTCTTTTACACTTTCGCCGGCCGACAAGAACATCAAGGCGGATGCCTTGTCCCGGTCTTTTCTGGTGTCGGATCTCGAGGAGGAACCTAAACATATCATCGATCCCGCCAGAGTGATGCAGGTGGCTCCCGTGAGTCTAAATCGTCTCCCTCCTGGTAAGACGTTCGTATCGGTACCTGATCGGGAGAGGATCCTCCACTGGGGTCATTCGTCTAAACTAGCTGGCCACGCTGGTCAGAAAAAGACCCTCCAGCTCATTACCCGGCATTACTGGTGGCCTACCCTGCACAAGGATGTAATAGACTTTGTTTCTGCCTGTGCCTCCTGTGCCCGCAACAAAGTTCCGAGACACCTGCCTGCCGGCCGTCTTCTCCCGCTTCCTGTACCCGCTGCCCCCTGGCAGCATATAGCCATGGACTTCATAACGGATCTTCCCATCTCTGCTGGTTGTACGGTCATTTGGGTGGTCGTTGACCGATTTTCCAAGATGGCTCACTTCATTCCCCTGCCAGGGCTTCCGTCTGCACCCGAGTTGGCTAAAGACTTTATCCGCCACATCTTCCGTCTTCATGGTCTGCCTCGTCACATTGTGTCGGATCGTGGGGTACAGTTCACCTCACGTTTCTGGAGAGCCACTTGTAAGTTGCTAGACGTCACCCTGGATTTCTCCTCCGCTTACCACCCACAGTCCAATGGTCAAGTCGAGCAAATCAATCAGATTCTGACCAGTTATCTCCGGCACTTCGTTAATGCCCACCATTCTGACTGGGTGGATCTCCTGCCTTGGGCCGAATTTTCGTACAACAATCACGAGAGCGAATCTTCCTCCAAATCTCTGTTTCTTGTAGTCTTCGGTCAACATTCTCGGATCCCTGTACCTATTTCCATCTCTGTGGACAATCCAGCTGCGGAATCCCTGGTTAACAAATTCTCCTCCATATGGGAGAGTACCCGGTCCGCACTCATTCTGTCATCCGAGCGCATGAAGAGACATGCTGACAAGAGACGTCTGGATCCCCCTCAATTCCGTCCTGGGGATAAGGTCTGGCTCTCGTCCAAGTATGTTCGGCTCAAGATTCCTTCCTACAAGTTAGGTCCTCGGTTCATCGGTCCTCTGGTGATCATCAGTCAGATCAACCCAGTGTCCTATAAATTGAAACTCCCGGCCAATTTGTGGATTCCTAACTCCTTCCATGTATCTCTCCTCAAACCGGTGGTACTTAACTCTTTTGTCAAGTCTACAGGTACACCTCCTGCTCCACTGTCTGCTGAGAACGAATTTGAGGTAGAGAACATTTTGGCCACCAAAAGGGTAGGAAGAAAGACCTATTTTCTGGTGGATTGGAAGGGGTTTGGTCCTGAGGAGAGAACGTGGGAGCCTCGGGAGAACATCCATGCCCCTCTCATCCTAGCTAAATTTCTTTCTGGCCTAAAAAAGGGGGGGCCTAAAGGTGGGGGTACTGTAGCGCCGGCGTCCCTGCCCTCTGCCAGGCAGGGACGCTGTTCCCCTGCGCCAGCGTCCTCTGCCAGGCAGGGACGTCGCCCCCCTTACCCACGCTCGGCGTCCTCCTTCCGCCCTGCTGGGGTCGCGCGCTCCTTCCCTGCTGCTGGACTTAGGGCGCGCGCCCGCGCGCTCCCCCGCTCTTAAAGGGGCCGCGCGCATCTTTCAAAAAAGGTCCCCGGCCAATGCCGGAGGACTCCACCCTATATAAAGTACTCCCTCCTTAATGGAGGGGCCCGAGCAATGTTGTTGCACTGTTTACTCTGCTTCAGCCCTCAGGTTCCGTTACCAGTTACCTGCCTGTCTCCTGCCAGTTTGCTGTCTGCTACCTGTCCGCAAGCCTACCTGCAGGTTCGGCCGTCACCGGTGGTGACCATCGGCTATTCCAGAGAATCTCGCCTGCTCACATGGGGGCACTCATCTGCCATCTGCCTGCAGACCTACCCGGAGGTTCGGACGTCACATGCGGTGACCATCGTCTAATCCAGAGACTCTCGCCTGCTCACTTGGGGGCGTTCATCTGCCATCTGCCTGCAGACCTACCCGGAGGTTCGGACGTCACATGCGGTGACCATCGTCTATTCCAGAGACTCTCGCCTGCTCACTTGGGGGCGTTCATCTGTCATCTGCCTGCTAGCCTACCGGGAGGCTCCACCATCTCAGGTCGTATATACCTGTCCATCCAGAGACTGCCCCGGTCACTTGCCGTGACTACCTGCCTGTCTATCCAGAGACTGCCCCGGTCACTTGCCGTGACTACCTGCCTGTCTATCCAGAGACTGCCCCGGTCACTTGCCGTGACTACCTGCCTGTCTATCCGAGACTGCCCCGGTCACTTGCCGTGACTACCTGTCTGTATATCCAGAGACTGCCCCGGTCACTTGCCGTGACCTCCTTCCCGTCTGTCCAAAGACTGTCCCTGTCACTTGCCGTGACTTTCTGTCCATCTCCCCGGGCGCCACCCGCTCCTTTACAAGGAAAGCCTCCTTGTATAATAAAGCTCAGAGGTTCCGCCTCCCTGACCCGTTACAACATGTATTTGCACTGCAGTAACATTGAACCCCCTATATTTCTGTTAACAGATGACGGACCTGAGAGGGAACTATTCTTTTTTGTTGACTGATTTGAAACTTTTTTTTTAAATAACATTTGGGATCACATTTATCCTGTGCTCTACTCTGAGCACTTACGTCAGGGTTTTTATTTAAATCTACAATTGATGTGATTCAGATGAAATTTCTGATGGATCCATTCACTATAATGAGGAAGCAGGCGGAACCTCCAGCGGAAGATTCACTATAATGAGGCAGATGTTTATTTCTGATGGCCTCTGTTATTTAGTTGATTACTTGTATTCACTTATGGTCTATGGTTGCACTATGTATTCAATATTTTTCTTGTACAACCTTCTACAACCTGCAGCGATCCTCAGTCCGCTGAACCGCCACACGACCAACTCTATCCTCTCCTGGTGTATCCTCACCCTTCCCCTGTAGACTGTGAGCACTCGCGGGCAGGGTCCTCTTTCCATCTGTACTTGTTTGTGCCTTGTTTTGCTCATGTTTATTGTACTTGTCTATATTTGCCCCGTTCACATGTAAAGCGCCATGGAATAAATGGAGCTACAAAAATGTATAATGATAATAATATTTGTGCTTGCAATTATTATTCCATTGACCCAATGTCTAACTGAACTTACCGTATATACTTGAGCATAAGCCGACCCGAGTATAAGCTGAGGCACCTAATTTTGCCTTGGAAAACTGGGTAAGTTTATTGACTCGAGTATAAGCTGCATATGCATTGTTCACTCCCCTCATCCCTGTCCTGGTATGCATGGCTCCCCTGTCCTGTCTTGGTATGCATGGCTCCCCCCATCCCTGTCCTTGTATGCATGGCTCCGCCATCCCTGTCATTGTATTCATGGCTCCCCCATCCTGTCCTGGTATGCATGGCTCCCCCATCGCTGTCCTGGTATGCATGGCTCCTTATCCCCTGTCCTTGCAAGAATGGTTCCTATTAAAAAAAAATATAATATTTTTCACCTTCCACGTGCCCTCGCAGCACCTCATTGGTCGCAGCGGCCTCGCAGCATCTCGTTGGTCCCGGCGTCGGCAGCTCTTCCTGTGCCGAGCAATCACGGGGTCTGCTCCTGCTTCTGTCACACGCTGCTCCCCCTCCCCCACCGGCTTTCTGGGACAATTGACTTGTGTATAAGCCTAGAGGGGCGTTTTCAGCACAAAAAAACTGCTGAAAAACTCGGCTTATACACGAGTATACATGGTATATTGATACTGTTTTAACTTGTTTTTTGTGTGGTGCTTAATTTTCTTACTGTCCAACATAGTCTGTTATTTTTGTACACATTAGCTTTGAGCAAAGTGTATGAAATAAAATTTTACAGGATCCAGTTATATTGCAGGGTTATTATTTAATTTATCATCTGTTGATGGTACATTATTGACAGGTGTGTACTGCACTCTTTGCTGCCGAGCTCTCAGGTGCATACCCCATTCCTTCATCTATCCCCATATTGTCAGGTGTAGTTGTTTCTTCTATATTTTACTAGTCCTTTCCAAAACTGTTTATCTAATATTTCATGTGATTGATAAATATGTTAAAATGTTTCATAGAGAATTCTCCATAACAAGCAGTTAGTTTACAGTTTTTTGTGGTTGTATTTATTACAACCTTGCAAGTTGTAAATTGGGATCATGAGACTAAGTTTTTCACACTCATGTCCCATTACCATACTCACCTGAGACACCAATCAATAACATACCTCTGAAAGCAATGCATATTGATAGCTGGTTTCATTAGCAGTCAAGATGATGATACTGATGGATTGAAGAACATGCTGAGAGAGGTGTCAAGTTCCTGTAGCTGTGGGTCACCCACAATTAATGGTAAAAAGGCAGAGTTATGCAAAACTGTATGCGAACATAATACTAAAATACTTAATGATCAGTACATGATATGATATTAAGACTATTATTAAATGTATTAATCTCATGCAACGTCTAATATTAAGGTTACAACTTTATAATACATCTCGTTTTAAGACTTGAAACTATTGCTCGGATATCATGTTATTTGAGTGTGCTCGGGTGTTATCCGAGTATCTTGGGTGTGTTCAGGTAATATATTCGAGTCCATGTGGCTGCATATTTTTCAGCGGTAGACAGTCGCAAAACATGCTGGGATTGCCAAACAAATAGAATCATACTAGAATCATATAGCAATTTTAATCAAGCTGCAATTTTTGAAGTGACTCAACCTTTGGTCTTATACAAACGTCTGTAGATCTCAGTCCAATAAAGGAGTGAAATGCACAGACTGGCAGCTGATTTCCTGACAGGAGCTTGATAGCCTCTTATATTTCTGAGGCTGTAAAGCTTGTGTTGGGAGATCCACAAACAGTCTGTGTATTGTGGCCCATGATCTGCATGAGCCCTATTATTATTTTATTTGAAAGAAGGCATTACTATGTACAATGGCTACTCTTTGATCTCACTGCAGAGCTGTGTGTGATTATAACTGACATAGCTACATATTCCTCTTAGCTTCAGCTTTCATCTCACAGTATTTCAACAGTGTTGTATACATCAAGCTGTGAGAGCTGCAGCTGCTAATTTATTTGTTATGAGACAAAGTTCAGTTCTCCTGTTCTGTGTTAGCTACATGTCTCACACTGGTAATGCCCTTTTCATTTAAAATAATCTCTTGAGGAAGATTCTCATACATATCAGTGTCTGTCCCATATTTCTGCACGGCTCCTTTACATATAAGAGAAACTTTGATTTCTTTGGAATAAGACATCCAATCTGAAATATCAAGGTATAAATTTTTTCAGTTTCCTGCGACTTACAAACCCATATAGATATACAAACCCATATAGATATCGTAGAAGGGTTAATCCTACTGACAGATTCCCTTTAAGCTATCAAAAGTTGTACAAAAATTACACCTGGAACAATAATATTAAATCATGTAGCAAAAACAACCATTCAACCTTTTCTCGTTAAGCATTAAGGCTAAAGATGGGTTTGTCATTTGAAATTAAAACTTGCCAGCTTCAAGGAAATTTTCCAGAAATTTGAGTTCAGAATAAATTTGCCATAATTTGCCTCTAATTGCCTGGAAGTGATGTGTATAACACTCTGAAGTCTCTGAGTAGTAAAGTAACCCCTTCTGATCCTGTTTTCAAATTCATGACCTGGCCAAATTTTACAATTCTGACCAGTGTCAATTTATGAGGTAATAACTCTGGAGCGCTTCAACAGATCACACAGAGTATGAGATTGTTTTTTCGTAACATATTGTGTTTCATGACAGTGGCAAAATTTATTTGATATGACTTGCGCTTATTTGTGAAAAAAAAATGAAATGGTAGATCAGTGCCGACAGCTGTCATAGACAGCTGACAGGCACGGCAAGCGGTGCGGGGACCTTTGCCGTCGGTCCCCGCACCCACAGCGCTGTGATTGGTCAGTCAATCTGACTGACCAAACACAGCAGCGATCGTGCAGGAGAAGCTGAAATTTCAGCTTCCCCAGCGCGATCAGTGCAGGAGCCGGCGCTGCAGTGGCCAGGCTTCCTGCACTGACAGCCAGGAGCGGAGCCCCCACCGCCCCTGGCTGTTAACCCCCTGACTGCTGCGATCCAGCGATCGCAGAGCTCAGGGGGGAGGCAAAGGGTCGGGAGCTCCCTCTGCCTCAGATCGGCGCCCTGCAATGTATTTGCAGGGGCCGATCTCTGCCTTGATGACCTGGGGGTTGTCATGACAACCTCCGGATCATCTACCTACGGGAAGCTGCTGTGATCATGTCACAGCAGCTTTCATCATAGGTACAATGCATTGCAATGCTGGAGCATTGCAATGCATTGTAACTGCAATAAAAAGTAAAAAAAAGTGAAAGTCCCATAAAGGGACAAGTTAAAAAAAATCATTTTTTAAAAAAAATTGTAAAAAAAATATTAAAAAAATAATTAAAAAAATCCCCTAAAAAATACACATTTTTATGTAATAAAAAAAATAAAAAACAAAAAAATACACATGTTAGGTATCGCCACGTCCGTAAAAATCCCATCTATAAAAGCGTAACCCTAGTTAACCCCTTCAGTGAAAGCCGTAAAAAAAAACACAAAAAAGTAGTAAATAATACTTTTTCCAAGCGGTATCATCATACCGCTTGGAAAAAGTGCAATAACACGCGATCAAAAAGTCAGATATAAATAATCATGGTACCGCTGAAAACATCATCTTGTCTCACAAAAAACAAGCCACTATACAGCATCATCAGCGAAAAAATAAAAAAGTTATAGCTCACGGAATAAACTGATGCAAAAATAATTATTTTTTCTATAAAATTTTTTATTGTGTAAAAACCGCCAAAACATAAAAAAATATATATAAATGAGGTATCGCTGTAAACGTAGTGACCCGAAGAATGAAGCTGCTTTATCAATTTTACCACACGCGAAACGGAGGAAAAAAAAAACAATTCCTGAATTGCTGGTTTTTGTTCATTCTGCTTCCACAAAAATTGGAATAGGAAGCGATCAAAAAACGTTATGTGCCCGAATATGGTACCAATAAATACGTCAGCTCGTCCCGCAAAAAATAAGCCCACAGATAACTCTGTCGGCCGAAATATGGAAAAATTATAGCTCTCAAAATACGGCGATGCAAAAATTTCTTACAAAAAATTATTCCAATAAAAAGCGTCTTTTAGAATGTGACAGAAGCTAAACATGAAAAAAGGGTGTAAATCTGGTATCGCTGTAATCGCACTGATCGAGGAATAAAGTCGCCTAATCACTAATACCGCACGAGGAACGGCGTAAAAAAGAAAACCAATTCTTCACCTTTTGTAGATTTGTTCATTGTGCCTCCCAAAGATCGCAGTAAGGCGATCACAGTGGTTCCCCCCACATATGGGCTATCAGCGTACTCAGGACAAAATGCACAATAGCTTTTGGGGTCCTATTTCTCCTGTTACCCTTAGAAAAATAAAAATTTGGGGGCAAAAAGGTCATTTTTGTGGAAAAAAATATGATTTTTTTATTTTCACGGCTCTACGTTATAAACTTCTGTGAAGCCCTTGGGGGTTCAAAGTGCTGACCACACATCTAGATAAGTTCCTTGGGGGGTCTAGTTTGCAAAATGGGGTCATTTGTGGGGGGTTTCTACTGTTTAGGCACATCAGGGGCTCTCCAAGCGCGACATGACACCCGCAGACCATTCCATCAAAGTCTGCATTTAAAAACGGTGCTCCTTCCCTTCCGATCTCTGCCATGCGTCAAAATAGTGGTTCCCCCCACATATGGGATATCAGCGTACTCAGGACAAATTGCTCAATAGCTTTTGGGGTCCTATTTCTCCTGTTACCCTTAGAAAAATAAAAATTTGGGGGCAAAAAGGTCATTTTTGTGGAAAAAAATATGATTTTTTTATTTTCACGTCTCTACGTTATAAACTTCTGTGAAACCCTTGGGGGTTCAAAGTGCTGACCACACATCTAGATAAGTTCCTTGGGGGGGTCTAGTTTGAAAAATGGGGTCATTTGTGGGGGGTTTCTACTGTTTAGGCACATCAGGGGCTCTCCAAGCGCGACATGACACCCGCAGACCATTCCATCAAAGTCTGCATTTAAAAACGGTGCTCCTTCCCTTCCGATCTCTGCCATGCGTCAAAATAGTGGTTCCCCCCCACATATGGGATATCAGCGTACTCAGGACAAATTGCACAATAGCTTTTGGGGTCCTATTTCTCCTGTTACCCTTAGAAAATAAAAATTTGGGGGCAAAATTCATTTTTGTGGAAAAAAATATGATTTTTTTATTTTCACGGCTCTACGTTATAAACTTCTGTGAAGCCCTTGGGGGTTCAAAGTGCTGACCACACATCTAGATAAGTTCCTTGGGGGGTCTAGTTTGCAAAATGGGGTCATTTGTGGGGGGTTTCTACTGTTTAGGCACATCAGGGGCTCTCCAATCGCGACATGACACCCGCAGAACATTCCATCAAAGTCTGCATTTAAAAACGGTTCTCCTTCCCTTCCGATCTCTGCCATGCGTCAAAATAGTGGTTCCCCCCACATATGGGATATCAGCGTACTCAGGACAAATTGCACAATAGCTTTTGGGGTCCTATTTCTCCTGTTACCCTTAGAAAAATAAAATTTGGGGGCAAAAAGGTCATTTTTGTGGAAAAAAATATGATTTTTTTATTTTCACGGCTCTACGTTATAAACTTCTGTGAAGCCCTTGGGGGTTCAAAGTGCTGACCACACATCTAGATAAGTTCCTTGGGGGGTCTAGTTTGCAAAATGGGGTCATTTGTGGGGGGTTTCTACTGTTTAGGCACATCAGGGGCTCTCCAAGCGAGACATGACACCCGCAGACCATTCCATCAAAGTCTGCATTTAAAAACGGTGCTCCTTCCCTTCCGATCTCTGCCATGCGTCAAAATAATGGTTCCCCCCCACATATGGGATATCAGCGTACTCAGGACAAATTTCACAATAGCTTTTGGGGTCCTATTTCTCCTGTTACCCTTATACAAATAAAAATTTGGGGGCAAAAAGATTATTTTTGTGGAAAAAAATATGATTTTTTTATTTTCACGGCTCTACGTTATAAACTTCTGTGAAGCACTTGGGGGTTCAAAGTGCTCACCACACATCTAGATAAGTTCCTTGGGGGGTCTAGTTTCCAAAATGGAGTCACTTGTGGGGGGTTTCTACTGTTCAAGCACATCAGGGGCTCTCCAAACGTGACATGACACCCGCAGACCATTCCATCAAAGTCTGCATTTAAAAACGGTGCTCCTTCCCTTCCGATCTCTGCCATGCGTCAAAATAATGGTTCCCCCCCACATATGGGATATCAGCGTACTCAGGACAAATTTCACAATAGCTTTTGGGGTCCTATTTCTCCTGTTACCCTTATACAAATAAAAATTTGGGGGCAAAAAGATTATTTTTGTGGAAAAAAATATGATTTTTTTATTTTCACGGCTCTACGTTATAAACTTCTGTGAAGCACTTGGGGGTTCAAAGTGCTCACCACACATCTAGATAAGTTCCTTGGGGGTCTAGTTTCCAAAATGGAGTCACTTGTGGGGGGTTTCTACTGTTCAAGCACATCAGGGGCTCTCCAAACGTGACATGACACCCGCAGACCATTCCATCAAAGTCTGCATTTGAAAAAGGCGCTCCTTCCCTTTCGAACTCTGCCATGCGTCAAAATAGTTGTTTACCCCCACATATGGGGTATCAGCATACTCAGGACAAATTGCACAATAACTTTTGGGGTCCTGTTAGCCTTTGGAAAATAACAATTGGGGGTGGAAAGATCATTTTTGTGGAAAAGATATGATTTTTTAATTTTACTGCTCTACGTTATAACCTTCTGTGAAGCCCTTGGGGGTTCAAAGCTCTCACCACACATCTAGATAAGTTCCTTGGGGGGTCTAGTTTCCAAAATGGGGTCACTTGTGGGGGGTTTCCACTGTTTAGGCACACAGGGACTCTCCAAATGCGACATGGCGTCCAATCTCAATTCCAGCCAAAAAAGTCAAATGGCGCTGCTTCCCTTCCGAGCTCTGCCATGCGCCAAAATAGTGGTTTACCCCCACATATGGGGTATCAGCGTACTCAGGACTAATTGCACAATAACTTTTGGGGTCCCTTTATCCTTTGGAAAATAAAAATTGGGATGAAAAGATCATTTTTGTGGAAAAAATATGATTTTTTAATTTTACGGCTCTACGTTATAACCTTCTGTGAAGCCCTTGGGGGTTAAAAGCTCTCACAACACATTTAGATAAGTTCCTTGGGGGGTCAAGTTTCCAAAATGGGGTCACTTGTGGGGGTTTCCACTGTTTAGGCACACAGGGACTCTCCAAATGCGACATGGCGTCCAATCTCAATTCCAGCCAAAAAAGTCAAATGGCGCTGCTTCCCTTCCGAGCTCTGCCATGCGCCCAAATAGTAGTTTACCCCCACACATGGGGTATCGGTGTACTGAGGAGAAATTGTACAACAAATATTGTGGTTCATTTTCTCCTGATACCCTTGACAAAATTTAAAAAAATTGTGTCGAAAGAAAAATTTTGGGAAAAAAAGTTAAATGTTCATTTTTTCCTTCCACATTGCTTCAATTCTTGTGAAGTACCTAAAGGGTTAATAAACTTCTTGAATGTGGCTTTGAACACGTTGAGGGGTGCAGTTTTTAGAATGGTGTCACTTTTGGGTATTTTCTGTCATATTGACCCCTCAAATTCACTTCAAATGTGAGGTGGTCCATAAAAAAAATGGTTTTGTAAATTTTGTTGGAAAAATGAGAAATCACTGGTCAACTTTTAACACTTATAACTTCCTAACAAAAAAAAAATGTTGGTTCCAAAATTGTGCTGATGTAAAGTAGACATGTGGGAAATGTTATATATTAACTAATTTTTGTGACATATCTCTCTGATTTAATGGCATAAAAATTAAAAGTTTGAAAATTGCAAAATTTTCAAAATTTTTGCCATATTTCCATTTTTTTTTCATAAATAAACGCAAGTTATATTGAAGAAATTTTACCACTATCATGAAGTACAATATGTCACGAGAAAACAAACTCAGAATCGCCAAGATCCGTAGAAGCGTTGCAGAGTTATAACCTCATAAAGAGACAGTGGTCAGAATTGTAAAAATTGGCCTGGTCTTTAACCTACAAAATGGCTTGGTCATTAAGGGGTTAAATCAGAAAGTTATGTCACACAAAATAGTCAAAAAATAACAATTCCCACATGGCTACTTTACATCAATACAATTTGAAACATCATTTTTTTGTTAGGAAGTTATAAAGGTTAAAAGTTAACCAGCAATTTCTTATTTTTCTAGCAAAATATACAAAACATTTTTTAGGGACCACATTACATTTGAAGTGACTTCGTAAAGTGTATATGACAGAAAATTTCCAAAAGTGACACCATTCTAAAAATTACACCGCTCAAGGTGTTCTTAACCGCATTCAAGAAGTTTATTAACCCTTCAGGTGCTTCACAGACATTAATGGAGTGTGGAAGGAAAAAAATATTTAATTTTTTCACAAAAAATTTAATTTAGACCCAATTTTTTTTATTTCCCTAAGGGTAACAGGTAGGGATGAGCTTTCCGATATTGCAATATTGGAAATCGGCCCAATATTTGCTATATCGGAATTCCGATTTACGATTCTGATATTTTTTTCACATCGGAAAGTGGAAATCTCATTATCCTTTAGCCTCTGAGCGCTCCGTGGAGCCAATCAGGAGCTGAAGAATTGCTGACAACACTCCCCTAAGCTTGGTAGGAGGCGTCTAAACTTGCTAGCTAGGGGCTGCTCTGCGATTGGCTGGCTGGATGGTGTGATCAGGCAGTATAAAAGGCTGCGCCTGCCAATTTAGCCTCACTCTACTGTGAAAGCAGATAGGGATAGGTTGCTGTTGGAGATAGGGAGAGATCTTGAATCTAATAGTGAAATTGCCGTTCTGAATCCATCAATAGAGATGAAGGCAGGGAGTAAGGGACGTCCCCGTGGCTGCCACAGAAGAGGTGCATCAGCAGCTAGACATGGTGCACATCCAGTGCAAGCAGCAGGCCCAAGTCACTCAGCACCTACTGTCACCCGGCAGCAGTCATTTATGTGCAGCTTGTTAGGAGCACAGGGCCATAGGCTGATAAGAGAGGATCAAGTAGAAACCGTTGTTGGTTGGATGGCAGCTGAGGCATCCACCTCAATGAGAGCAGCATCCTCCCAGGACCTCTCCACCACATTGGGTCAGGCCACTGAAGAGCAGCACCAATCTGCTTCTTCATCGCCCACTAAATTGCCCAGACATTCAGAAGGCCAGGAGCCAACCTTAATCCTCTTTTCAGAATATGTTGGCTTGGAATCTGTGTGCCAGCCAGACAGCATTCCTGCAGCTGAAGAAGAGGTAGTGTGCACAAATGCGCAACCACTGTGTGCATCTGAGGAAGAAGTGGAGGGTGGGCCAGTGCCCACAGTGACCAGACCCCAGTCAGCAGATGATGATGAAACTCAGTTGCCAGTTTCTGCTGATGAAAGTGTATTGGATGACAAGGTCCTTGACCCATCATGGCATGCTGAGGGCAGCAAGCAAGTAGGGATAGCTCAGAGGAAGAGCTTGCAGGTGTGGCACAGCGTGGCCGTCAACGTGGGAGAGGAAGAGGGAAAAATTTGTTGTCTGCTCCCTCAACTTCAGCACCCGTTAGGAGCAGGGCTCTTTTAAAGAGTATAAGGGGTGCGCCCAAGAGTTGTGGTGCATGGGCCTTTTTCGACCAAGTTGCAGATGACGTTACAGTAGTCAGATGCAAGCTTTGTCGACAAATTGTGCGGAGAGGGAAGAACGTCAGCAACGTTAACCACCAATATGTTGATGCATGTCAGGAAGAGGCACCCTGTGGAGTGGCAGCATCACACCCAAGATGATTTGCCACCTGCAGCTGGTCCCCCACCTTCCATCTCTTCAGCCACCTCTTCCTCCAGCTCGCAAACAGCTGCTCCTCCTCGCCAGAATGCCAGGGTGCATCTGCAGGCAGTGTTGTATGGCAGAACACTTTCTGTACTTCGTCAGCATCAGCATCCCAATCGCTGGCATCCTCACACTCCCAATCCAGTGTGCAGCCATTTGTCACACAGGTGTGGGAGAAAAGGCGCCCGTACTCGGCAAACCTCCCACGAGCACAGGGCATGAATTCTCGCATTGCCAAACTGCTTGCAGTGGAAAAGCTACCATTCTGGCTTGTGAGCAAGCCAGCCTTTATCGATATGTTGGGGTTTGCAATCCCACAATACAGCATTCCCAGCCGCTTCTACTTCAGCAGGCAAGCTGTCCCCGCCCTGCAACAGCATGTGGAGTGTAAAATTAAGCATGCGCTACAAAATGCAGTTAGTAGCAAGGTCCACCTGACCACCGACGCGTGGACCAGTCAGCATGGCCAGGGATGCTACATTTCCATCACCGCCCATTGGGTAAATGTAGTTGAGCCTGGAACTGAAGTAGACAGTGCAAGTGCGCTGGTCTGCCAACTCCACGGATTGCAGGCCTCTCCTCCGTACAAATTGACTCCTCTTCATACTCCTCGTCAGACTCGCCTGCACCCAGACGTACCACAACAACCAAAATTGGTTTATCTGGGTAATGTTAGCCACACCGCAACCGAGCTGTGGAACACGCTCAAGGAGCAGAGCGACATGTGGGTTGCGCCGCTCAACCTCCAGCCAGGTGTGGTGGTGTGTGACAATGGCCAAAACCTGGTCGTGGCTCTGGGCCTAGGTGGTCTGACTCATATTCCATGCCTTGCCCCTGTCCCAAACTTGGTGGTGCAGAGTTTCCTTAGGAACTATCCTGACCTTGAGGAGCTGCTGCACAAAGTCAGATACGAGTGCTCTCATTTGCGGCGTTCAAGCATGGCTGCATCGCGCCTTTCAGCCATGCAGCGCAGATTGGGCCTGCCCGAGCACCGCATCATTGTTGACCTCCCCACCAGGTGGAATTCGACTTTGCATATGCTGCGGAGGTTGTGTGAGCAGCAACCTGCAATAATGGAGTTGCAGCAGGCGCAAAGTAGGCGACACACATCTCAGCCCTCCCACTTTACAATCACAGAGTGGGCAACCATGAAGGACATATGCACCATTTTAAAGTGCTTCGAGGACTCCACTCTGATGGTGAGCGCGGATGCTGCCCTACTCAGCCTGACTATTCCCCTTATATGCCTTATAGAATCATCACTTAAAGGACTAAGGGATGAGGTTTCTCAGGAGGAGGAGGAGTATGATGAGACACTTGCACCAACCAGGCAATCTTCATCGGCCCGGTTGGTACAAAGCTCTGTGGGTGCCTCACAAAGGTCCAGGCAGGACACAGCAAGCGAGGAGGATGAGGAGGACTATGAGGATGAGCTAGAAGAGGAAAGTACACAGCGCTCTACTAGTAGTTACTTCATGCTGCGGTGTCTGAGAAAAGACCCATGCGTGGCTCGTATTCTCCACACAAATGACTACTGGGTGGCCACCCTCTTAGATCCACGTTACTGAGACAGCCTTGAAAGCCTAATTACACCGTTGAACCGGGCGCGTAAAATGCAGGAGTACCAAGAAGCACTGGTTAATTCACTCATGTACTGTTTTCCACCGCATAGCAGTGATGTGCGTGCACTAGCAGGCACCTCAGTGCATCCTGGGCCCAGTGGAATCCGTTCAGAAGCCGGTAGCAGAAGCAGTACATCTGCTACTGACAGGTTCAGTATACCCAACCTGTTCCAACAGTTTCTGAACCCGCAAACAGTTCATGCACCATCAGCACAAACAGTGCAACGCACTAGGAGGCAACGTTACTGTGACATGGTGGCACAATACCTCTTCACCCCTGTCAGTGGGCTTCAGGATGGATCTGCCCCCTTCAAGTTTTGGGTCTCCAAGTTGGATACATGGCCCGAGCTTAGCCAGCATGCCTTGGAGGTCCTGGCTTGTCCTGGTGCAAGTGTGATTTCTGAACGCGTCTTTAGTGCAGCTGGCAATGTACTAACAGACCAACGTACCAGACTATCCGCTGCAAATGTGGACCGGCTTACATTCCTAAAAATGAACCAGGCCTGGATTTCTGGTGAATTTTGCTGCCCTGGGCCACAGTACACAGGTTACATGCATGGTTGGTAGCAGTATGCATCCTCTGTCATGTGCCTATACACACACAGCGTAATCTGTTATGCCTGTGCTCTGGCCTGTACTTGGTAGCACCTGATTCTGTGACTGACTCTTTCACCTCATACTGTTTTCCATTGGCTAGTACCGCCAGCTAGTGCCCATTTCTGTGACTGCCACTTTCACAGCATGCCGTGTTTCTGAGCTCTAGTACCGCCAACTAGTGCCCATTTCCGGGACTGCCACTTTCACAGCATGCTGTGTTTCTGGGCAACAGTACCGCCAGCTGTACCTCGTTAGACCAAAGTGGAAAAAAAGGACGACAGATGCCAAACACCTATAGGCAGAGGCACAAGAGGCGCAATCCAGCCATGCCGGCTGTTTCGTGGCAGTGAAGTGCGGACACAGGTGCCTCCCCCAAAGGGTTAACTGAGTTCCAGCATCGCCAGCAAGGGTACCTCCTGCTCCAAACCGTGTTTCGACAACGCTTGCTCTAACCCTAACCCTTACCCAACTAACCATAAACCCTAACCCTACCCCAACTAATCCTAACCCAAAGAAAAAACACAGCTGTTAAGAAGATGGCAACCAGTTTTCATGCTACAGTTTTCGCTCTGTGCATTTTTCTAGCGATTTTTTTTGCTCCTCTGCCTCGCATACTCCTTCCCCATTATCCTGAGGTGTTTCCCCTCCATTTTATCCATTATATAGCACTGTAGTGGTCATTTTGTAATTCCGATTTTTTTTCTCCCATTGACTTGCATTGATATCGGAAATCGGAAATTCCGATATCTGATATTTTTCCAATATCGGAAATCTGAATTCCGATACGATTTCGGGCAATATCGCTCATCCCTAGTAACAGGAAAAAATGGACACAAAATATGTTGCTGAATTGCTACTCAGTACGACGATAGCCCATATGTGGGAGAAAATACTGACTGACTCAGAAGGAAAGGAGTGCCATTTGACTTCTTGAATGTAAAATTTTCTGGTATACACAATGTTGCATTTGAAGAGAACCTGAAGTGCCTAAACAGTGGAAACCCCCCCCTAAGTGATACCATATTGGAAACTAGACCTCTCAGGGAACTTATCTACATGTGTGGTGTTCACCTTTAACCCTCAGATGCTCACAGAATTTTATAACGTTGAGCCGTGAAAATAAAGAAATCACATTTTTCTATGAAAAAAATTTTTAGTACCAAATTTTGCGATTACACAAGGGTAACAGGAAAAATTGCATCATACAATTTGTTGAGCAATTTCTGCTGAGTGCACCGATACCCAATATGTGGACGAAAATCATTGGGTGCACGGCAGGGCATGGAAGCGAAGGAGCACTATTTGACTTTTTGAATGCAAAATTTGCTGGAATAATTACACAGGTTTACAAAATATCTTTTTTAATCCTCACAGGTGACTTTGTACTTTTCTGAATCATCTTTTTGTCCTGATCTCAAAAATGTATATAGTTTTTATGTAGCACATATAGTTTCCATGGAGCAGCATCATTATTATAAGGTATAGGAAATATACTGGCAACATTAAGAAAACAGTAATCTACATATCAGAAAAAAATGCTTCACCTTACAAAATATTTTTATTGATCCAAAATAATTTCACATGCAAAATAGAAACTAAAATATGAGCTGACATTAAAAGTGCTTGACATTAGACTGTCGTTGTTACAATTTTTCAGGGTTGTCCCTATAAAACATCCAACACTAATCTGCCATCATTGAGTAATTCCAAAAACCCTGGTAGCGGTGTTATATTACTTTAATGTACTCATGAAACTGCTCGCCTTGTTCATCGCTTACATCCCCAAGATTTTAAGGGAAGAAATCTAAATGTGAATGCAAAAAGTGCATTTTCATAGACATGCGACATCCAAGACATTGTTATGCATTTAGCAGTTCCTCAAGACCTTCAACATAATCTGGAGATTTTTGTTTTCACAGATCCACTTGAAGCTTTTCCAAGATCTCAATTCCTTATCATTTAGAGTTCCTTCAAACACATCATCTCTCATAAGCTCTCTGAACAAATACGCCTTCCTTCAGTTTTGCTTGTGAAATGCTGGAGAATTTATGTGAAATGTACTGGAGCACTTGTGAATTTGTCTTTGCCATAACTTTCACAAAGTTTTTAATCAATCTCAACTTTATATGTAGCGGAGGAAGAAATATTTTTGTTGGAGCAACTAAAGGATTATGCTGGACATTGTCTCTACCTGGAGCATAGATGTTTCTCTGTCCCCAATCACAAAGAACATAATGTATTTCTACTGTCCCATAAACACAAGAAGCAACAATATTTTGTGAAACCTCCTGTTAGGGTTCGATTTCCCACTGCTGCACAAGGGGAGTCTCGAACCCATCCCGCTGCGGTCTCCCATTCATCTCCGGCTGCAGTGGAGCCTGCTCAGCAGAGACGTCGGTCCAAGCGTCTTGCCCACTCCACTACTGTGCAGTGACTTGCTGCTGCCTTTCCTGGATCTGCTATTATAGCCAGTGCTGGAGCAGACGTCTTTGGGACAAAGTCCTGCGTTTTCCCTTCTGAGCATGCCCAGAGTGAGATCTCTCATTGGAGATCAGGGGTCACATGTTCAGGTGCTGCAGCGGCTCCTATTGGTCCGCCAGGAAGGTCATGTAGCTACATGTGTTTGTAACAGTTTCTCATTGGTCCTTGTTCCTGGAAGGTCCTGTAGCTGTTGCTATAAAAGGGTAGCATGGCTGGGCCGCCATGCGCTAATATCAACCATTGTATGCTATGCGCCAGTGTGGTCATGTGTATGTGTGGATAGGGACCCGGCTGAAATAAGCCACTAGAATACCGACTTAATCGGTGAGGAGTTTGGTATGGTAGCTGGTCAGGGTCGGTGTCCTAGATGCCCTAGATTACCAGCATAACCGGTGAGGAGTTTTGATTGCCGTATTCAGGATCTGGCGTTCAGACGCCATAGATTGCGGGTGACTCCCGCGAGGACTATAGCACATGATCACGCTTTATGTACGCTTAGCACTGAACTGTGTACCTGAGAGCTTGACAGGACACAGTGCTTTTTCTCAGCGGCCCTGTGACGTAACAGGGTTCACTTTCAACGCTAGACAGCACCCTAGCGTGTTTTCTTTGCGACTCAGTTGTGTCTAGTGAGTGCGCACACATCGCCATATAGCGCTGCGGCTCTTCTTCTAGCGGCTCTGTGGATTAACAGAGTTCGCACTTATTGCCACAGCGCATTACGGTGTTTTATGTTGGCGACTCTGCGGGATAACAGAGTTTGCTTCTCGCGCCATTTTTACTAGCAGCAGGCTCCGCTTGCACGGTGGACCCCGGGCTGGGAACGCACCTCTCTACTTTATATATTTGGTGCGTTCCGCAGACCCATAACACCTCCTTGCATTCCCATTAGCAGACCAATCACTTTCAAATCTCCATAGATATTCCATTAATGATGCTTATATTGTATAGCATCCAAAACAACTGACAGATTTTTATAACTTTCCTTTAGATGGCATGAGTGAGCAATAGGGATTGATTGTTTCATATTTCCATTGTGAAGCAACACTGCTTTCAAACTTCTGTGGGATGAGACAATAAACAATCGCCAATCTGCAACAAAATGCTCTTGATTCAGTTCTTCAAACAGGCCATTCACATTGTTATAGTACACCATTGGTCCATCAACTGTGAAAAATTGTGTTAAAGTGTTACTTATGTTTCAGTAATAACACATTTTGACATCATCATGAAGAAGATTCTTCTGTTTCAACCTAGATGCAAGAAGTTCAGCTTTATCTTTTGACAATGAAAGGTCTCTGATGAGATCATTTAATTCATGTTGAGTAAAGCGTTCTGGCTGCTCGGCTGCTCCATCGGGTACATGCTCATATTGACTTGAGGTCTCAATGTCTTCGCCAGTAGCTTCATATTCTACTTAATTTCCATCCAATCCAGACACTGATGGTACAGGAATTGGCAAGGTACCATCATGTGGAACTGGCCTAATCGCAGATTCAAGTTCAGGATAATTAATCTTATGTTTGTTCTTTGTAGAAAAGTCCTTCAGTTTGGCAAAACAAAAGTAGCAGTCATCACTATTATTTTTGGGTTCTCTCCAAATCAAGGGAACAGCAAATGGCATAGCCACTTTCCTCATATTCAACCAGTCACGAAGACCATTTGAACAACTTGAGCATATCCATGAGGGGCCCAGCTTTTGTCTTGATCACCAAGTGAGCACTTAAAGTACAACTGGTACATCTTTTTGATATCATGAGATATTGAACGTACTTAGCCTATTGGTGTAAAAGAACCACACACATAGCAGAATCTGTTCGGATGATTGATTCACTGTTGGGTCATTTTTCTCTTTGTTTTCTTCCTGGACAAGATTATGTTTTCAGTGATTTCATATTTATTTACATTCTTATTTTTGATCATGTTTTATTTCACTTTTTTGTTCAGCGACATGTTGAGAAAGCATCTTTTTTTTGCTTAGCTTTTTATTTTTTACTTTTACGGTGTTCACTAGAAAGGTTAACCAGTAGGACAGATTTATAGGTTGGGACTTTCCTGACGCAGCAGTGAAAAACGTGTACTTTTTTTTGCTATTTTTTCATATAAATATTTATTTATCGTACTATATGTATATAAATATATATTTTTATTATTATGTGATTTCTATTTTAATATTTTTTCAATTTATTTTTCACTTTTCTTTTTTTTTTTACTTTGTCCCACAATGGAACATTCATTTTTTGTAGTCTGATTGCGTTACAAACTGTCAGCTCTGCATTGACTGATAAACTTGCTTCACCATGATCTGACCATGGTCTAGCAAGCTAGCTAGCTCTGGTGACCTGGATGTCGTCATGACCTTCATTTAAAAACTGCATTTTGTGTTTACTTGTGTTATCTTTCTCTAATATTTAAATTTGTTTGGTAATCTGAAACATTTAAATGTGACAAACATAGAAAAGAAAATTAAATCAGGAAAATGGCAAACACTTTTTCACACTACTGTGTATATAATGCAGCGGTCGGGAAGTACAGTGCCTTGCAAAAGTATTCGGCTCCCTGGAACTTTTCAACCTTTTCCCACATATCATGCTTTAAACATAAAGATACCAAATGTTAATTTTTGGTGAAGAATCAACAACAAGTGGGACACAATTGTGAAGTTGAACAAAATTTATTGGTTATTTTAAATTTTTGTGGAAATACAAAAACTGAAAAGTGGATTGTGCAATATTATTCGGCCCCTTTTAATTTAATACTTTGTTGTGCCACCTTTAATCTTTATTTTTAATCTTTATTTTTATATAGCGCTAACATATTCCGCAGCGCTTTACAGTTTGCACACATTATCGTCGCTGTCCCCGATGGGGCTCACAATCTTGATTCCCTATCAGTATGTTTTTGGAGTGTGGGAGGAAACCAGAGTACCCGAGGAAACCCACGCAAACACGGGAGAACATACAAACTCCTTGCAGATGTTGTCCTTGGTGGGACTCGAACCCAGGACTCCAGCGCTGCAAGGCTGCAGTGCTATCCACTGAGCCACCGTGCTGCCCTTTGAGCCACCGTGCTGCCCTTTGCTGCGCTAACAGCTGCAAGTCGCTTGGGGTAAGACTCTATCAGTTTTTTGTACATCGATAGTGAGGTTGGATGGAGATCGTTTGTGAACAGCAGTTTTCAGCTCTTTCCACAGATTCTCGATTGGATTCAGGTCTGGACTTTGACTTGGCCATTCTAACACCTGGATACGTTTATTTGTGAACCATTCCATTGTAGATTTTGCTTTATGTTTGGGATCATTGTCTTGTTGGAAGACAAATCTCCGTCCCAGTCTCAGGTCTTTTGCAGACGCCAACAGGTTTTCTTCAAGAATGGTCCAGTATTTGGCTCCATTCATCTTCCTATCAATTTTAACCATCTTCCCTGTCCCTGCTGAAGAAAAGCAGGCCCAAACCTTGATGCTGCCACCACCATGTTTGACAGTGGAGATGGTGTGTTCAGTGTGATGAGCTGGGTTACCTTTACGCCAAACAAATCATTTGCCGCTGTTGCCAAAAAGTTTGATTTTGGTTTCATCTGACCAAAGCACCTTCTTCCACATGTTTGGTGTGTCTCCCAGGTGGCTTGTTGCAAAATTTATATGACACTTTTTATGGATATCTTTGAGAAATGGCTTTCTTCTTGCCACTCTTCCATAAAGGCCAGATTTGTGCAGTGTACGACTGATTGTTGTCCTATGAACAGACTGTCCCACCTCAGCTGTCGATCTCTGCAGTTCATCCAGAGTGATCATGGTCCTCTTGGCTGCATCTCTCATCAGTCTTCTCCTTGTTTGAGATGAAAGTTTAGAGGGATGGCCGGGTCTTGGTAGATTTGATCCCTTGCTGATTTTGTAAGTTTGCCCACTAACAAAGACATGAACAGTCTATAATTTTAAGGGTAAGTTAATTTTAACACTGAGAGATAGAATATCAAAAATAAAATCCGGAAAATCACATTGTATAAATTATATAAATTTATTTGCATTTCGCAGTGAGAAAGAAGTATTTGATCCCCGACCAACCATTAACAGTTCTGGCTCCTACAGACCAGTTAGAAGCTCCTAATCAACTCGTTACCAGCATTAAAGACAGCTGTCTTACATAGTCACCTTTATAAAAGACTCCTGTCCACAGACTCAATTAAGCAGTCAGACGCTAACCTCTATAACATGGACAAGACCAAAGAGCTCTATAAGGATGTCAGGGACAAGATCATAGACCTGCACAAAGCTGGAATGGGCTACAAAACCTTAAATAAGACACTGGATGAGAAGGATTCAACTGTTTGTGCAATAGTAAGAAAATAGAATAGATACAAAATGACTATCAATCGACATTGATCGGGGCACCATGCGAAACCTCATCTCATGGGGTATCCTTAACCATGAGGAACGTGAGAGATCAGCATAAAACTACATGGGGTAGTTGTTATTGATCTCAAGGCAGCTGAGACCACAGTCACCAAGAAAACCATTGTTAACACATTACTCCGTGAAGGTTTAAAATACTGCTGTGCCAGCAAGGTCCTCCTGCTCAAGGAGGCATATGAGCAGGGCCATCTGAAGTTTGCCAATGAATACCTGGATCTTTCTGTGAGTGATTGGGAGAAGGTGCTGTGGCCAGATGAGACAAAAATTAAGGTATTTGGATTAACTAAACTTGCTGTGTTTGGAGGAAGAGAAATGCTGCCTATGATCCAAAGAACACCATTCCCACTGTCAAGCATGGAGGTGGAAACATTATGTTTTGAGGGTGTTTCTCTGCTAACAGCACAGGACTAATTCACTGCATCAATAGGAGAATGGTTGGAGCCATGTATAGTGTCCAGTTTTGGGCACCACAGACAACAACAAACTGGAGCAAGTTCAGAGAAGAGCGACCAGAATGGTCACCGGTCTGCAAACCATGTTCTATGAGGAACGGTTGCAGGATTTGGGAATGTTTAGCTTGCAAAAGAGAAGACTGAGAGGAGACCTAATAGCTGTATACAAATATCTCAAGGGCTGTAACATTGTAGAAGGTTCATCTTTACTCTCATTAGCACAAGGAAAGACTAGAAGCAATCAGATGAAGCTGAATGTGAGGAGACACAGACTGGATATTAGAAATAGCTTTTTGACAGTTAGGGTGTGTTAAATATTAATTATTGGTTATGGATTTATACACTCAATTCTGTACCAAGCACGTTAACGTTCGCTGACATTACAGATGCTATTTCTGTATGGTAAAGTGTCATCTCCATATACAGAGACCACGTGATCTAAGGGACATATATATAATGGCTACACGAAGGGGGGCTCTTGCTCTCTCTCTCTCCACAGACACTTTACTCTGACACTATGATGATGGGACAAGGACTATGATGAATGAACAGCTGCAACCACGTGTTGTTTCTCTGAGACGTTCCTGACAGAGACAGAATGTCATTTTTACCATTCAGGACACCAAGGAAAGATGTGTACAAGTTTTGCTATGGACAAATGGACAATCTCTACGTAACTATTTCACTCATTTTATGTTTTCCTGTAATGATGTTTTTTGGTAAAAAGTCCAATAAACCACTACATTTTTTTTTATAAGAAACGTGACGTTTTCTTTAAAGTATCGCATCTGGTAACAAGTCCTTGAAAAATATACAAAATTAAGCATTTTTAACATTTTGGAGAGCCAGCCAGTCACACTTGATTTTAGAGTGTGAATTTTGAAAACTTGCAAAGGGAGGAATAGAAGCAAAAGACGTCAGATGTGCAAGTCGTCAAAGAAATCACACTACGATATTTCAGGATCAAGAAAAGAACCTATGAATGAGGACTAAGAGTTGCCAGACGTACTACAGGAATCAGACGTGCTGATGACAAGAGCGTTGCCAAGAAAGGAGCTACAAGCTGAGATATTTCAAGGTAAGAAAAATGGATGTCATTACTTCTTTTTCTAAGCAAAGTAGACTGAAATTTATGTCTGTAGATCAGTCAAATTTAGAAGTTTTATGGCTCAGCTTATATGCAGAATGTGAAATGGAAAATCTAAAGCTAGAATCTAAGCTGGTGTCCTTTAATAAGGAAAGAGAGAAATTGAAAAATATATTACAGTTAGTTCACGTATTTCACAAGTTTGTATTAGAGAAATCTAAAGATGACTGTGTAGAAATAGTGTCAGATCATACCAGTGATGTTCCCGAAATTGACTGTAATGAGGAAATTGAGCAACATGTGGGACATGTGTCTGTAATGGCTACTCAAGGTGACCTTGTCTCTGATGACGTAAAAAAAGATGGTGGAAACATGGAGAGACTTCAGAACTGATGTAGGAGGGAACATGGGAGGAGACTTGAGAACTGATGTAGGAGGGAACATAGAGGAGACTTGAGAACTGATGTAGGAGGGAACATGGGAGGAGACTTCAGAACTGATGCAGATGACGTACGAGGGACGGATGTTCAATGGCCACCAAAAATAGAAGACTATTCAGAGGCCCAACTCCAAATCAAAGTTAGGAAAAATTTGTTAAAATTATGCAAAATCATTCCTGCATATGATAACAAAATCCATGTATGCAGAAATTCTGAAATCTTCGAAAGCTTATTGACAAGCTTGATTTAAGTAATGCTGAGAAAAATCAATTATTTAAATTGTGGCTTCCTGCAACCTTTTCCAGACGCTTAACATTGAAGTTGAGTTTTGATAATGAATTACATGGAGATCTAGATGATAAAGACAGACTGAAAATTCTGATTTTCTGTGCATTAAATGAAAATTGTCCAGATATTGATATTCTTCAAAAATTAAGGATTGGTCGGAAAGAATGTACTTTTACATTCATGTCCATATTTGAAAGGTTGTACAAAACTCTAATTACCAATGTAAAAACACAATCAATGATAAAGTATTTTGTGGACAAATTTGGATTCCTAAATTCTGTATCTCGTGTTATTGCGTCACAAAAAGATACTTTATTTGAATGTGCGCAATTCCTTGATTTTGCTAGAAAACATGAGAATCGTGATAGAAAAAAAAATCAAACAGACAGAGTAAGATCTTTTCAAAAGCCAGTGTCAAAATCTCCTAAACTGAGTCATCCCCGGAATCAAATCTATGACATACGGAGGAAATTACATATTTGCTATAAGCCCTATAAAAAAATCCAAGAGTCCGCTTTGCAGAAAGAGTTAATAATTCAAAGTTCAGACGGCTCTGTAAAGAGACAAATGGCGGACATTGAAAGACAGGAACAGATGATTCTTCAAAGAGACATAGTTGAGTCTTCAGTTTACAGCTCATTATCGGAGCTGCTCAAACAATCATTAAAAAAAGGAATCATAAAAAAGGCTTTCCAGGACATCTTTGACAAAGAAATAAGATTTGGTTTAGGAATTGACTGAAAATGAAATTATATGTTGTGTAAAAGTATTATACAATATATTATTCAGTTATTTGTAATTATTTTATAAATATAATTCTGTAGTTCACAGCTTTTGTAGATATATATATATATATATATATTCATACAGCATACAGTATATACTATATTTGTATAAGTAGAAATTGTATAACTGTATATCTATATCTATAGTGATATAATTAAAATATACTACAGTAATATTTAGAATTACATTAAAGCCAATACATATATATGTATAAGACATTGCAATTGTTTTCTTTCTGGATGAATATGATATTAACTTTATCTCTTATTGTTCCTTAGAATTTTCACTTCAAAGTAGGATTTAATCGGGAAAAACTCTTTTACATGGATTTATTCCTTTATTTACACAGGAATTTGTAATAACTGCATGTTTTTATATATTTAACACTTAAAAGGAAATAATATATAACTAACTGAATCTAAATTTAGTTTTTGTGTGTTGCTAACATTTTGAAGTTATTTATTTGCATGGCAATATGTTCTTACTGCATGACAGTCACACATGTGACATTCAAATTGTTCTAATAATAAGGACACCATATACCCCTATTTCAGTGGTTGTAACTTAAAGCGTTTGTAGCCTCTGTGAGCTCGGCCTTTGCAAGTCAAAGAATTTTTCTTTAGGCCTCTTAAGTTCTAGGGTTCAATTTCAGTTGCAAACCTTGCACCAAATATAGAAACAGCTCATAACCAAATTTTCTTATGAGTCCTTTTATCTATAGAATGGTTCACAAAGTTTGTTATGTGTATTTGGGGAATATTCAAAGAAATATTAAAATATTAAATTTAATAGTTTACAATGCGCATTGATAATTAGGATACAATTATTTGGGTTAATATTCCTACCTTTTTTGTATGAGGAACTTGTGGTGTGAACTTATCCGTGTCACAGTCTGAGTGACAGATGACAGATGTGTGTATGAGCAGCTGCTAAGAGTGAATAGAACCTAAATGTACGTGTGATGTATGAAAAAAGTTTCACAATTCATGGTATGCGAGAAAAACAACAACTTGTTTTTATGAGAAATAATACAAATCAGTTCAATTATTAGAATATTAAGATACATAATGAATATTATCTACTCAACATATATTTCTTTAGTAATTATTATTTTTTTGTTAATAGTAGATAAGTGTAATCACACATCAAAATGGTTTATCAAGAAAATTTACATTTAGATTATTTTTTTTTCCTTTTTCCCAAAGGATAATTTTATGATATTCAATGTTATTTTTATTTTTAATGGTTACATAGATGGTACACATCTTCAGACAAATATATGGTATAAAGCTAAAACAGAAGTTACATAAATAATTTATAAAACAATTATTTTTTTTCATTTTGGTTTTGATAAATCAATTATTTCACAAAATAATATTTTTTGGTATTAAGGGGGAAATGTGTTTTTGATCTTGAATACATCATCACATTTCATCAATACCTCTTCTTCACACATTTTAAAGACTATAAAAAGGTACAATGGTATAACTACTACAGATAATAACATTAAGTATTATAAAGAGTCATTTCTTTACACTAAGAAGGGGATTACGTGCAAAGTTGCATAATATGAATATTTTGGTAACACAAGGTCATGACAAATATGAAATCATCCAGATAATGGAAATATTAAGGGTATGTGTTACTGAGAACATAACTACTCAGCATTTGTCATAAACATATAAAGGCCTTATTTTTATTTTTATTCTTATTTTTGTTTTTATTCTTATTTTTCATTTTTTAATTTTTATTCTTCCTTTATCTCTATTTTTGATTCTTAATTTTTATTTTTTATCTCAATCAAGAAAGAAACATCAATATTTAATAAAGTAATGTCAAGTATGAGAATATTGCTTCATTAAATATGGTGAAGATATCGGTTCATTAGAAGAAAATGTTCTAATTCTGAGTAAATACAATAATTCTTTCATTCTTTCATTCATTCACTCATATTCACATTTTGGTTCATGGCTATACATTCTTACCTATTATTGGTCTAATAAATATATTCCATTAATAAAGTTTTAGTAATAAAGATGGAAACACTTGTTACATGAAAAACACACTGACATCTATGGGTTGAAAAGGTATTTATACCTATGACATAAAAATGTTCTGTCTCATGAAGAATATGGTTAATAATGCATTATCATATATGATTGTTTTATTACACAAACATGAATTCCATATTACTACTCTGATAATAATTCTATGGATATTACTGATTGCTATGGTACGCTGTGATATTATAGGTTAGGAAAATTACCAGATTTGGTATAGAATAGGGAATGAAGACTTCAAGCAAGATATTGGAATTACGTTAATAAAGACTTTTCATATTTCTAAATTCAAGTAAATTTAAAAAGTTACAAGAAGAAAAAGCCGAAGTTCCAGAAGGTAAAAAGGCTATATGATGTCTGAGTAATAATAGACTGTGTCAATTACAATTCATTCCACCACTGACAGCAACTGCAGTATCCACCACTGACAGCCACAACTGCAGTATCCACCACTGACAGACACAATGGCAGAGGACGATGATCCTATGATGCTAATATGAACTGTGTTATCACGCTTTTATCACGTTCCAGTGGTTTCCTGTCACCTATGAAGCTTCAATGAAAGCTGGTGAACAATAAGTTGTCAGGAAGCTACAACCCTGACATGAGTCCTGTGCATTAGGACTAAGGACTGGTTATGGTGCTATCTTTAGCAAGGAAGAGTCATTTTAACCCTTGCTTTGCTGACCAAAGATGTCACACCTGTTCCAAGACCATTGCGGATGGCATGGAGGATTCCAGAAATATCCAAGGCGAGCCAATGTAAGTCCAGGTCTTAAAGGTGACACTGCTCAGATATTAAAGCTTCATTTCATCAATGGACTTTGTTTTCTTATCAACATTTGAATTTATGGACTTTGATTGACACATGACACACGGTCTCTACAATATCTACATGTTATTTCAAAGGAATTATCGTATAAAGACTGTGTTTTAAAAGAATCAAGAACAAGACGTCAAGATGAAGACCAGATGACATCAGATGATGATGACTGGACCCGAGACGCTTCGATTTAGGTTTAGGAAAGTATAAGACACATATATTTTATATGAATATTAGTCACGGCTTACCATAACATGAATTCACATAATTATGTTATTGAGTGCATATAACAATAATCTGATATTATTATTATTATTATTATTATTATTATTATTATTGAAATTAAATTATTTTGCCAAAGAAGAAGAAAAAGAAGAAAGAAGATCTGATTATCCTAAAGATGAACTTCTCTACTTTGAGGGTTCCAATTAATGTCTGTCACCCTCAAAAGGGGAATTGTTAAATATTAATTATTGGTTATGGATTTATACACTCAATTCTGTACCAAGCACGTTAACGTTCGCTGACATTACAGATGCTATTTCTGTATGGTAAAGTGTCATCTCCATATACAGAGACCACGTGATCTAAGGGACATATATATAATGGCTACACGAAGGGGGGCTCTTGCTCTCTCTCTCCACAGACACTTTACTCTGACACTATGATGATGGGACAAGGACTATGATGAATGAACAGCTGCAACCACGTGTTGTTTCTCTGAGACGTTCCTGACAGAGACAGAATGTCATTTTTACCATTCAGGACACCAAGGAAAGATGTGTACAAGTTTTGCTATGGACAAATGGACAATCTCTACGTAACTATTTCACTCATTTTATGTTTTCCTGTAATGATGTTTTTTTGGTAAAAAGTCCAATAAACCACTACATTTTTTTTTATAAGAAACGTGGCATTTTCTTTAAAGTATCGCATCTGGTAACAAGTCCTTGAAAAATATACAAAATTAAGCATTTTTAACAGGGTGATCAATGAGTGGAACAGGCTGCCACCAGAGGTGGTGAGTTCTCCTTCAATGGAAGTCTTCAAACAGAGGCTAGTCAGACATCTGTCTGGGATGATTTAGTGAATCCTGCTTTGAGCAGGCGATTGGACCAGATGGTCCAGGAGGTCCCTTCCAACTCTACCATTCTATGATTCTATCGTAAAATCCTGAATGCAACCTCCTTCCCTCCGCCAGGACATTTAAAATGGGTTGTGGCTGGGTCTTCCAGCAAGAGAATGACCCAAAACATATAGCTAAGGCAACAAAGGAGTGGATCAAAAAGAAGCACATTAAGGTCATGGAGTGGCCTAGCCAGTCTCCAGACCTTAATCCCATAAGAAAATCTTATAAAGGGAGTTGAAACTCCGAGTTCCCAAGCGAGAGCCTCAAAATCTTAATGATTTAGAGATGATCTGCAAAGAGGAGTGGACCAAAATTCCTCCTGGCATGTGCACAAACCTCATCATCAACTGCAAAAAAAAGTCTGACTGCTGTGCTTGCCAACAAGGGATTTGCCACCAAGTATTATGTCTTGCTTGCCAGATGGATCAAATACTAATTTCTCACTGCAAAACTGCCAAATGCAAATAAACTTATAGAATTTATTCAATGTGATTTTCTGGATTTTATTTTTGATATTTTAGCTCTCGATGTTAAAATTATCCAACCCTCAAAATTATAGACTGTTCATGTCTTTGTCAGTGGGCAAACTTACAAAATCAGCAAGGGATCAAATACTTATTTTCCTCAGTGTAGTACAGTCCCAGTAAGTACATAATATTTTGGAAATCACAGTCTCACCCTTCCATTGGGAATTAAAACATCTGTGACTTTGGGGCTTCCATGGCCAACTACCTGAACCAGCAGTACCCTGCTTTTGATGGGCAAACACAAAGAGGAAGTAATGGCAACCTTAGGAAGCTGACAGAGTCCATTGAGGTATGTGGCCAGGTGGCCTAATTATCCCAACCTGGGTTCTCCACACATCTCCAAGGATTCACTGATGAGCAGTGCATCAAATTTGTATTCCTCCCGTTGGAGCTATGGTGCCTTGACTGCTGTCCTATCTAGTTTCCCTAAAGAAAGAGAGAGGTCCCATAACAAATATTAATTTTTCAATTAACCTACACATTTGTCCCTCAAAGATAGCAGAACAATAAGCTGCAAAGACTGATACAATAGGTAATCAATAGCAATTCAACAAAGCAACAAACATCAATTCAATATAAAACAAGAGTCAATGTTCAGGTTTATATGAACAATAGTTCATGTTTCTGGGCCTACTGAATAATACATCTGGCATAATTAAAAATCACTTTCACTTTCCTCCCCCTTCTTAATTAGCCAGACATGATAGGCTTGCGATCATCTTTTTCCACTTATCGAGGACAGTCCATCAGCATTTCATTGAGCGCACACACGAATGTAAGCTTTCATCTTAATGAGAACTAAACTTTGCAACATCTAATTTCCTCAAAGCTTGTTCCATGTCTTCCTTGAGAATAAACTCCACATTTCTCATTCTGTTCTTGTGAACATCAGCAAAGCAGACATCCCCAGCTTCTCACATATGATCTTTCAGATCCTGCAAACTCCTTGATAGGGGAAGCACTGATATGAGGACTCTGTATTCAGTTCACCAGGAATGGGTACCGTTCCTCCTGTAATGTCCTCCATGTCCTCTCCCTAGTCGCTGATTTGACCTGGGAAACTCCACATGTAATCAACGAGAATTGAAAACATATCCATTGCATTAACAACATGGCATCCTCTGCATCCCGTGGTTCCTAGAATTTGATGAAGGTGAACGGTGTGGCACCTCCTCCCACGAATCTTCAGCTTGATAGTACGGATCCGGCCATACCGATGGAACAACTCCTACAGCTCCTTCTCTCACTTGAAGCTGTGGTTCCCAAGGCGACTAATGACTCTGGGATTCGGGCTGCTTCAGACTAGGTATTTGATTCTAGACTGCCACTGTATCCTTGATTTGGTAAACAATTCAATTCCTCTTGGTCAAACTCATTGTAATCCATGATGTTCTGGGCATCCCAAATGACCAATTCCTGAATCAACTATGACCGAGTCTCGGTGGCCCTGTATTCAATTCGTCGAAGCTGGCACAACTCCTGTCGTTGCTGTTTCCTTCTGGGACTGTATATCCACTCTGGTACTCTTCTCAAGGCCAAGATGTCTGGGTTGGCCATGGCGGTGTCCAAAACTTGCTGTGCATGCCTCACATACTGTATGTATGCTGGTCTATCTGCCTTCCTTAATCGATCCATATTTAAAATGATCTTTGCCCTCTGACCTCCTATTCCTAAGCTGTAAAATACTAAAATAGCACTGGCTAGCCAGCCCTTATCTTTTATATTGGATGGGATAATACCCCCTTATTGGTTGCAATAGATCATATGAAGTGATAGCTTCAAGACATTGCGATGAAATCTGAACAGCTATGACTAATGCTGTTCGCCCTCTTTTTGAGTTTTTCAGCAATATGAGAAATGGCTCTAGGCATTTGTATTTTGGTTGATCCTTTTAAATTGAGTCACAAAGTGCTCTAATTCTCATGGACCTACGAATTTTGCAAAACTCGACTCGATATTCTGTTTATTAATCTGCTAATCTCTAATTATGGCAAGTAAGCTGAATTATGCAAACTAGTCCAAGTGATTATCTTACCCACTATGTGTAATGTAACAATATACAGTATAAAGTCTGCATTGTACTGTGTTATTACATGGGCTATTATTAAATGAGAAGTTGATTACTATCAGGTTACAACCAATTCTGTTTTTAAGAGACTGATAGAGGTTGGATAGAGTCCTAGGATACCTCATGGCAAATTTATTTCCTGCAAATCTGAATTTTGGGAAACATTTCTTAAACATGGAGTTTAAAATTTCAAAAGATTAGGTCATCGCTGCGACCAACCTTTTACACTTTTCTTCAATTTCCATAAATGTGTATTAGACAAGCAAGTCCAAAAAGTGGGTTATGTCAATCCATGTGACTATATTATATTACTTTAGGTCACAAATGAATTGCATGTAATGAACATTATTGCAGGGTTTAGCCTTAAGGTAGCCAAATGATATGCATCTGAGACATCACAACTAGCTCAACAGGCCCAAAGTCAAACCACGTTAACCATAAAACTTTGCAGAGTAAGTGTAAATTACTCCTGTCTGCTACAGACAAATGTAGATTGTTCTGAAATTAATTCGGCTGAAAGTGTTGGTGTACAGGATTCAGAAACCTTATTTTGAGCAATCAATTGAGTATTCAGATGCTCTTTGTGACAAACTGAATAACTCATTGTATAACAAAAACAAATCAATTGACGTATGCTGCACTGCTACAATGCTATGTTAGCTTAATCAAACAATCTTCAGAAGAGTTACACTGTAAAAACATTCAGAAAGCTGGATATAGAGAAATCAATTATTTTTTCTCATACCAAAATTTGTTTTCTTTTTCTTTTGTATATTTTTTATGTCTTTTATTACCTTTAAATCTTTCTTATTACCGTATATACTCGTGTATAAGCCGAGATTTTCAGCACCTTTTTTCGTGCTGAAAATGCCCCCTCGGCTTATACACGAGTCATAGGGCAGAAACCAGCGGGGGAGGGGATGCCGCGGCAGGAGCCGGTGGCTGGGATCATACTCACCCCTCCCCGTGCCATCGCTGAGCGTCCCTGCAATCCTGCGTTCTCCCCTGCTTCCTGCAGCTCTCCAGCACTGAGCGGTGATGTAATACCCGCTCATTAAGGTAATGTAATATGGACGCGACGCCACTCCCATGGGCGTGACCTCCATATTCATGGCCTTAATGAGCGGTATTACATCACCGCTCAGTGCTGGAGAGCTGCAGGAAGCAGGGGAGAACGCAGGATTGCAGGGACGCTCAGCGATGACACGAGGAGGGGTGAGTATGATGGAGGAGAGGACAAGGAGCACGGAGCTGGACTGGGGATAGAATGGTGGACGGGGGAAGCATGGAGGAGGACGGGGGGGAGAACAGAGGACGGGAAGCATGGAGGAGGACGGGTGAAGCATGGAGGAGGATGGGGGGGAGAACGGAGGACGGGGAAGCATGGAGGAGGACAATGAGCACGGAGCAGGACGGGGGGAGGATGGAGGGCACAAAGGAGCACGGAGCAGGATGGGGGAGAGGATGGAGGGCACAGAGGAGCACGGAGCAGGACGGGGGGGCACAGGAGGACGGAGAAGGAATGGGGGAGCACAAACGGAGGACGGAGCAGGAGGGGGGAGTACAGAGGAGAATGGGGGAGCACAGAGCTGGATGGGGGAGCAAGGAGCAGGACGAGGGCAGCACAGAGCAGGAGGGCAGTTTATACACCCGGCTTATACACGAGTCAATAAGTTTTCCCAGTTTTTTGTGGCAAAATTAGGGGGGTCGGCTTATACACGGGTCGGCTTATACATGAGTATATACGGTAACTGGAAATTAGAGCTCTAAAAGACAATGAAGAAAAGTGCATGTCTTTTGACTTTCTCTTGCAAGTATCTTAAATTATACTTATGTGTGTACATGAGGAATAACAATATTTCTGGCCATTATTTTACTTTTATCCTACATTTTTCAGCTTTTTCACATCTGCAAACTTGAGTTCCTGATTCATTAAGAACGGCGATGTTGACTTCAGCCTTGATGAGGGTTTAGGTTGGAGAAAGATGCTTTTGATTCATGAAGAAGCACATGTCTCTAAATGAATCACTTGTGTCTAACCAAGTGGCCTGTGCCTCCATGCACCTTGCAAAAAGCTTACTCCAGTCAGGGAATTTAGTAAGATTTCTGGTATAAGTTACACCACAGTAAGTTTGGAAATAGGCTATAGAATCACACCCTTGTCACAACCTGTACTACTCTATCTTTGCCCATTTTGGCCTAGTTGGGTGACACTAGCATGAATGTTGTATTTGTATTGCTCTGTATTGCGCAAATATTTTGCAATTAAACAAAGCAATTTACATAATTGTTTTATGAACTGAGGACAATATCTTTCATTTTTAGTTGTCTCTGAACTATATGGTTAAGACTAGCTACTATGATGTCTCCCATACAAAGAACACTAACATATGGGGGATTTCTTCACTTGAGCGGCATTAAGAGCAATATATTGGTGTACTAAGCCGTGTAGCTGTGCACCCAGCACTGTGTACAATTAATACTTCTATGCTGCAGCAAAATTTGTCTGAATCTCTCGCTACCTGTTCTTTCTGTCATAATTCCACCAAAGATCCTGTGAATGACAGTTCAACCACCCTATAGGATCAAAGGTTTTCTGGGCTGTCAGTATTGCAAATGACAACCCAGCTGTCCAATCTGGCCAGATCTGTGGGGTTTCCTCCAGGTGTCACCAGTTCAGGGTGAATTCCTACCTATGCAGCTAGCTGGAAAAGTTTAGAACATTGTCAGTTATAGCCTTGCTCTGTGATGTGTTTGCTCTGTGTTCTGATTTTCTGATCTTTGTTTGCTGGACCTTGGATTTGCTTTTTGATTACTCTTTTGCATTAACCACTTATTCCTTTAAAACACTATGACTTAGTTACCTGAACCCAGACTTTGCCTCTGACTGTTTTTTCCCTATGTTTTTGACGCATCCTGCAGGCTGTTGATTGTGGACTTCTTGACTTCCCTACCTCACAAATTGTCTGTGAGAAAAAACTCAGAGTTACACTATTACTGTATTTCTCATTCCTCTCTCTTTTTTCTTCATATACTTCAACTTACAGCTATACAGTGTTCTGATTCTCATTTATTGCATTTTTGAGGAGAGGAGTACTGACCAAAATAGGGCAATTCAGGTGCTTCAATTTTTTTTCTCTTTACCATTTATGGGTTATTTAATTTTAAATGCTAATAGATTGGACTTTCATGCATGCTTTTGTAGCTTGACTTCATAGGATAACATCATTTTCACTATGTAATTGAATACAGAAGCATTACAGCATATAAAACAAATGATTAAGTAATCACAATTAAAATTAATTTAAACAAATATAAAAACAAATAAAAATTCAAATCACTTTTTTTGTCCTTAAACTTAAAGAAATAAAAAAAGTGTAAGTTTATTTGGTTTTACCTCTCCCGTAAAAGTCTGATCTGTCAAAATATGAAATTAAATGACCTGCTGTATAGAGAAAAAGAATTTGAAAATCTTGACTTATGGTTTTTAAGTCACCACACGTCCCTAAAATGCAAGGAAAAGTGATCAAACCACATGTACCCTGAAATGGCATTAATACAAATTGTTAGCTTTTCATTGCAAAAATAGTCCTCACACAGCTTTATTCATAGAAAAATAAAAGTTAAAGTTACATTGCTCAGAAAATAAAGACTTTTTTTTTTACAAACTTATTTTCATACATTTTCTAAAATAAAAAAATAAAAGAAAAACTTAATAAATTTGGTTTTGCCAGAATCATACTGACCTGAAAAATCATGTTTGCAAATCATTTTTAATACACAATGAATTTCGTAAAAACAAAATCCCCAATCAACATTTTAGGTTATAGGTTGAACTCAATGGACATATTTAGACTTTCAACCTTAAAAACTATGAAATAATCTCTGAGAGCTTATTTTTTTTATAGCTCATTTTTTCCACTGTAATTGGGGCCTCTACACAAGTCTCAATTACAGGAGAAAACAGCTCATTGCAATGGTCACTGACAGAGCTAATTTGTATCTGGGATGACCCAGCAGATCTGCTATGCGAGACAGAGAGTTGACGATCGTGTGATTGCCAGGTTGGCAGTGCAGAGCTTTATTGATTATAGTGATTACAGAGTGCCATGCAGCAGGCAAAAGACAAGACGCAAGCAGTGATAAACCACTTCTGTATTTTCCCAGGTTCCAAATGCGTCTGACAACTGAAGACCTGACCAACACCTGCCAAATTGCATGAGCAGGAGATTTAACGCTGTGCCTTAAATTTATAATGTTGCATTATTAAATCCAATAGAAAAGTCGCTTTGATCCAGCACTATAGAAAAATGTAAAAAAAATAAAACATGTAGGAAAAAAGGCTTACGCATTTCAGACTGCTAGGAGTCCTTAGTCATAGAAACGCCTATGACTAAGCATATCTATGACTAAGGATTCCTAGCAGTCTGAAATGCCTACAACTGACATACATGCTTTTTTCCTTGCATGTTTTAATTTTTTATCTGTAAATATTTTTGCTAATACATATTTAGTTTTAAAACCTCCTAATTTTTCTATGGCGCTGGGTCTATTTCATTTGAGGATGCGAGCCGGTAGGTTTTTATGCCATGATTATCTGTATTTCTCATTGTAGTGAAGAGATAATATTTTCTCTTTTTTTCATTTGCATTTTTAAAGCCCGGGACCACCCCTTCATCTCCCCCTACTGTCTGCAGGTTAAGATGTTATGGGACGAAGTTGGTAGTATAAAACAACAGCAGAATAAGCTCCAAACAAGGTCTGCATAGAGCTGTATACAAAGTCTATAGGCTATTTTTAGTTAAGCTTTTAGCAAAATGTCATTTTAAGTTAGATGCTTTGCAAAACAATAAAAAATGGTTAGAAAATTGCACAAAAAAGGAAGGTTTTACATATAGCGCTATTTTAAAGCACAGCTCATGTGTGATAGATACATTCTTGTACCTGGAGTAAGTGAACGGGGAACAAAGGTTGTCATGTTTATTGATGATTATTAATAATGCTGTATGTCATCCTGGCCATCTTAAGGCCCTCCAGCTGTTTTGGACCAGCAAGCCCAAGGCTGTGTTGACACTTGAGGTTTTGCCACTAGAAAAACAAACTATCTTTATTGACTTATGGCTATTTTCTCATGTTTCCAGTGTAAATCTTTTCATTCATTTGTATTTGCTTTCGATAGAAGAAAACAAACTTCAAGGTCAAGGGACAAAGTCAAATATTTACCCCTCACTAGTTAAGAAATTCAAAAGCGAAGCAATAAAGGATTTATTAAATGAGCAATTCCTTCATGATACAGGAAAGATGTATATCTTTGTACCGTGTTAGCCAGTAGATAGAAAAATATTTAGACTTGAGAGTCCTCGGTGGTTGATACCTTTTAATGGCTAACTGAAAAGATGGTAACAAATTGCAAGCTTTCGAGACTACTCAGGTCTCTTCATCAGGCGAAGACTAATACAAAATCTGAAGAATCACATATTTTATACACAACACAGCACAGAAACAATGACGACCTTTGACACACTCAGTACAGAAATGAATATGTTGCATGGATTTATGTCTTTTTACATCAATTAAGGCATTTGCTCCTAAGACCTTGTGGGGGCATCACAAAACATTACCAGACCCCAATCAGAGGACAATAAAACTTTCACACTCCTTATCTATGAACTGGTCCAATATTTATGGCCACAACTGTTTATACTCTCCCATATTGATAGTTCTGCTTTACGTCACTTGTCTTATCTATTGCATTGTTTCTGTGCTGTGTTGTGTATAAATATGTGATTCTTCAGATTTTGTATTAGTCTTTGACTGATGAAGAGACCTGAGTAGTCTTGAAAGCTTGCAATTTGTTACATCTTATCAGTTAGCCATTAAAAGGTATCAACCACTGAGGACTCTGAATTCTAAATACAATTCCTTCATAACATCTATCCTGCAACAGAAAGAATACAGTATCTATTTGCTCAGAATGTGGTTGTGGAGTCCATATGTCTTTTATAGTCACATATTGATGTTGGTTGGTTAGATGATGTTAAAAGATTATATTTTCATCAGTGAAGGTCAATGGACCTCCTGTGTAGCTGATAATATGGAGCATGCTGCTGCTAACACACTTCTGTCTAGGACGCCATATGGTTTGTCTACCTCTCCCTTAAGGCTTGTCATACCAGGACTGTATGATTTCATTCCATATTATATTCTTTCTAGTTTCAGGCTGTGTTATTACTTTTTATTACACAATTTTACATGATTTCATCCAGATAACAAAGCATTGCATTTCTGTTCATGTGCACTTATTGTTATATTATGACAATCCATAAAATACTAGCTGATGAATTTCCATAATTTCCACAATAGGAGCATACAAATTCTCCTTTATTTTTGTTTACTAATTGATAGTACATAAAGTATGGTTTGTCTAGAGATCGGTACAACTCTACATTTCCACCAGCTCAAGATCAGTCTATTTAACTCTATTCCTGACAATTACATTTTTGGCCATTTTCATAAATGCTGTTTAAAGAACCGTACATTTTTTTTAACTTTCAGATTTTCAAATAATTTTTGCATTTTTTTGTGATACATGGGGCTTATTTGTAATGCTATGTTTATACTGCCTATATATATATATTTTTTTTTTACCAATGTTGGGCAATATTGGTGGGAAAATAATGGAAAAAAGTGCCTATTTTACATTTTTTGGAGCAATTAAAATATTTTAATTTTTTTTCCTTTTTGTAATAATTAGTTTTAGGAATAAGACAATTTTTTCATGAAAAAAACTATTCTTATTGGTTGCAGCTTTTTTTTTTAATATATTCATTTTCTGATCTGTTTCATATTTATTTATTTTATTTCAGTGTATTTATTTTATGTAGTCTGCCCTCTATACAGTCATAACAAAGCTTGGGTGGTGAGGGAGCATTTTAACATGTATTTTTTTCTTTTACCTGATTTCTTCTCTAACTGAGGTTGTTATGTTAGAATTAGAGATGTTCAAGCACTAAAATGCTCAGATACTCCTTACTCCTAACTCCCACTTCCTAATTCTCTAATGCTTGTTTGGAGTAACGAGCATAATGTTAGTCAATAGGAAATCCTAGCATTTTTCTGGCAGACACTACAAAGAGGTTTGTGGGGCAGTGAAAATGTTGAAATGGATGGAAAACGTGCTGAATGGAATGAGTAAAGAATGGGAAAGACTCCTGGAATCATCTCTTACTCCCAGATCGCTGCTTTAAGTAAACCAAAATTGAAATTTTTAGTAAAAAAAAAAATTAAATTTCAGTTTAATTCATGAAGCAAGCAAGAACTTCCAAAAATCTGATATAAGAGAGACTCAGAAACACCCTGTCTTAGACATAAAGGAGGGCCTCATACGCATTCTGCTCAAATTTTCATGTAGTGGTACTCCTTGACTCATACAGGCTATGCAATAAGTGCAAAGCCTTCAAACAGGGTCATCCATAAACCGTTGAAGGCACCAACTGTAGTATCTCATTAAAATATTGTGAGCAAAGTATAGTTGTGGTACTCCTCCATTGATAAAATTTCTGCATAATGCAAAGCCTGCCAAAAATCAGAAGCAGGATCATCCATTCAGCCTTGAAGGCACCAACTGCAGTACCTCATTTAAATATTATGAGCAAAGTATAGTTGTGGCACTCCTACAGTCCTAAAAGTTATGCAGAATGCAAAGGCTACAAAAAATTACAAGCAGGGTCATCTATACACCCTTGAAGGCAACAACCGGACATACTCATTAAAATATTAAGAAAGTGTACACCTGTAGCAGGCCAATTTTGGTTTTTATTTCAAACCAACAAAATTTCACACAAAGCAGGTTCTATAGTAAACATGACAATAGTCAATTTTTTGACCAAAAATATTTTGTAAACTGTATCAGGTCAAGTAGTTTTAAAAAATTTTAACCACCATAGTATTACACAAAGCACGTTAAATTGTAAGCGTGAATCATTTAATCCATAAACATTTTTGGAAGCTTTTTTTACAGTTCAATATACCAGCGAAAAGCAATAAGTACTGCATTAAACTATATGGATGAATCAAGGAATACATAAACATTTTTGGAAGGTTCTTTGCGAGTTTAAGATACCCGCAAAATTTAACAAGAACCGCATTACAGTGTATGGATGAATTATTGAATCCATAAACATTTTTTCAAGGATTTTTTGATTTTTTAATAACACCAAAATGTAACAGGAAGCATGTTATACTGTATGGATCAGTATTTTAATAAAAAAAAATGTTTTCAATTTTTTTGGAATTTTATATAACACCTAAATGTAACAGAAAGCAGGTAAAACTGTATGGATGAGTTACTGAAACCAGGTGTAATGTATGTAGTACAGTTCATATAGCGTCTTGTGCTTGGGTGCGATGAAAACACAGGAGTCACAGGTTTGATATAGAAAAGTCCTGTATTACTTCATACAAGTTGGCAGAAATAGTCACACAGTTTGCAGACACAGAAAAAGGAGACACAGCAGGCCAGAGTAATCCAAGCTCAGCAATCACTCTCCAATACAGATTCAGGATCTTCTTCTCTGTTACCGTAAGTCCATGCAAACGTGGGTCTTTCAAAGAGCAGGGTTCAGAGTCCACAAGTGCTTCAGAGTTCCTCAGTAGGAATAGCTGGAGTACAAGGTCCAAGGCTTACAGGAGTCAAGTCACAGGTTCACTGCAGGCTAGATTCTGAAGCACTGATTGCTCAGCTGTGGCTGCTTAAGAAGCAAAGGAGAGAATCAGGGCGGGAACATGCAAGCTGGAAACTCCATTTTGACTGAGGGCAAGATAGCTGCAGCAAGACAGAAAGTAAAATGGCTGACGAACAAACTGAGTTTCAGGAATATATACATAGAACCTTACATTACTCCCCCCTTAAGGACAACCTCCGGATGACCTCAGACCAGGCTTGTGTGGGTACCTCTGATGAATCTGACGGAGCAAGCGAGGAGCATTAACGTTATTGACCGGTTCCCATGAGTTGTCCTCCACTGGGTAGCCCTGCCATTTAATCAGATATTGTAACTGATTTCTATACAACCTGGAATCTAAAATCCTTTCCACCACAAATTCTTCCTGACCATCGACTAGCACTGGGTCAGGGCAAGGAGAGGAACGTCCAGGAAACGTATTGGGTGTCGCAGCCTTTAGTAGGGATACATGAAAGACAGGGTGGATTCTCATAGTTCTGGGCAGTTGAAGACGACAAGCAACGGCACTTATAATTTTACTGATTTTATAGGGTCCAATGTACTTATGTCCCAACTTAGACGATGGAATCCTTAACTTAAGATTTCTGGTTGACAGCCAGACCAAGTCTCCTACCTTGAAAGCTGGTGCAGGTTTACGAAATTTATCTGCTGCTTTCTTGTACCTTTCTTGAGCCGATTCCAGATTTTCCTTTAGAAGATCCATATTCTTCTGTAAAGACGTGATTCTTTCAGCCACTGCTGGTAAAGGCGTTTCTATGGGAAATCGTGGTAGAATGTTAGGATGATAACCTAGATTAGAGTAAAAAGGAGACTGTTTAGTGGAGGCACTCTGAGAGTTGTTATACGAGAACTCAGCTAATGGAAGTAGATCCACCCAATCATCCTGTAGGTGGCAGATAAAGCAGCGGAGATACTGCTCCAGGGTTTGATTGGTTCGTTCGGTCTGTCCATTAGTCTGGGGATGAAAAGCAGAAGAAAGGTTTACTTTAATGTCCAATGCTGCACAGAAATTTTGCCAAAACCTAGAAGTGAATTGCACCCCTCGATCCGAAATAACCTCATCCGGTACTCCATGTAAGCGAAACACATCTTTAATCATCAAATCTGATGTCTGTTTTGCAGTGGGTAAGCCGACACAAGGGATAAAATGAGCTGCCTTTGTTAGACGGTCAACCACCACTAGAATGGTGTTCTTCCCCTGAGAGGTTGGTAACTCCACAATGAAGTCCATAGAAATGGATCCCCACGGGCGGGACGGGGTGGGAAGAGGCTGTAACAGACCAGTTGGTGAGGAGCGAGGTGTTTTGCATCTTGCACAGACCTCACATGAAGTGACATAATTCAAAACATCCTTCCTGCAAGTGGGCCACCAAAAGAAACGAGAAAGAAATTCCTGTGTCTTTAGAATTCCTCTATGCCCAGCTATCTTGGAATCGTGAATGAGTTGCAATACTCTTAATCTGACTGTTTCAGGAATATACAGACGTTGTCCCTGAATCCACACACCATTCTTAAAGACAAGACTTACGTCCCTTGGGGGTTGTGCCAAAAAGGAATCCGCATGGTATGCTTCCTTGATGTCCTTAAGTAGGTCTTGATTATGAATTACTCCTAGGAATCTAGAGTCAGGAAGAATAGTCTTAGGAGGAGTAATTGGACGTGTCTCTGCTGAGTAAATCCTAGAGAGTGCATCAGCCTTTCCATTGCGCGATCCTGGTCTATAAGAGATGATAAAATTAAATTGGTTTAAGAAAAGATTCCAGCGAGCCTGGCGAGGAGTCAGGCACTTAGCCGACCTGATAAACTCAAGGTTACGATGGTCTGTCAGGACGACTATTTGCTGTGCAGCTCCCTGAAGAAGGTGTCTCCATTCTTTGAAGGCGGCAATAATGGCCAACAACTCTCTATTGCCCACATCGTAGTTCCTCTCAGCCGAAGACAACTGCTGGGAAAAGAAGGCACAGGGATGCAAGACATTCTTCTCACCTGTTCTCTGAGAGAGTATAGCTCCAACGGCACAGTCTGAAGCATCCACCTCTATTATGAAGGCAAGCTCGGGGTTGGGATGTACTAGGATAGGTGCAGTGGTAAATTTATCTTTTAGACGGGAAAATGCTTCCTGGGCTTGGGGAGTCCAGGAAAACCTAGACTCTTTCCGGGTAAGTTGAGTGATAGGTGACACTACCTCAGAGAAATTTCTAATGAAACGTCTATAGAAGTTGGCAAACCCGATGAAGCGCTGTACCTCCTTCACATTTCTAGGACTTGGCCAATCCTTGATGGCTTGGGTTTTGCTTCCATCCATACTAATTCCTTGTGTAGACAGTACATACCCCAGAAATTGAATTTCGGTCCTATGGAATTCACACTTTTCAAGTTTGATGTAAAGATGATTTTGTCTTAGACGTTCCAAGACCATTCTCACATGTCCATGATGTTCCTCTGTGGAGTTAGAAAAAATTAGAATATCATCCAAATAAATTACCACGAATGTATCTAGGAGATCCCTGAAGATGTCATTCACCAAGTGTTGGAAAGTGTCTGGGGCGGTACTCAGACCAAAAGGCATAACTAGATATTCAAAGTGTCCATAGCGTGACCTGAATGCAGTCTTCCATTCATCCCCAGGTCTAATACGGACTAAGTTATAGGCCCCACGAAGATCTAGTTTAGAAAAAATTTTGGCATGTCGCACTCTCTCCAATAACTCAGGGATTAAAGGCAATGGATAACGGTTTCTAATAGTAACCTTATTGAGTTCCCTATAGTCTACGCATGGTCTCAGAGATCCATCTTTCTTCTTTACAAAGAAGATGGGTGCACCTGCAGGAGATGAAGAGGGGCATATGAAGCCCTTGGCTAGATTTTCATCTATGTAATCCTTTAAAGCCTTTAGCTCGGGCCCCGCCAGGGGGTAGATCTTACCAAAAGGTATCTCTGCTCCAGGCAATAATTCAATTGGACAATCATATGGACGGTGAGGAGGAAGCTGGTCAGCGTTCTTCTTGTCACATAAAACCACATAGTCCTGGTATACAGCTGGTAGTTCAGGGACTGACATGATTCCTTTAGGAACAGAGCAAGCTGAAACTTTTGGACTCATCTGTTTCTCTGGAAAGTGTAATTCCTTGGTCTCCCAGTTAATGGTAGGATTCTGAGCCTGCAGCCATGGTAGCCCTAGAATAATGGGAAAGTGGGGAGAAGAGATAAGCATAAAGGACAGTTTCTCTTGATGATCTTTACCCATAAGAACCCTCAAAGGCTCTGTTTCCTGATCCACTGGTCCAGAGGTCAGCAGGGAGCCATCCACAGTTTCCATCTGTACTGGAGTAGCCTTCTTCACTGAACGTATTCCCTGTTTCAGAGCAAAGGAGACATCCATAAAATTTCCACTTGCCCCTGAGTCATCATAGCAGAGCTAGACACCCAAGCTGAGTCAACCCAGAGTTTGATGGAAAGAAAGCAATGAGAATTGTTTTTCTTACAACTCAGCTGGGACACCGCTGAGGAAACTTGAAAAATGGCAGCGTTTACACAGTCAACGTCCTCAGAGGTAACGGAGTTTAAGTCCGAGAAATCAAGATCTGTTGCTGCAGATCTCTCTGGAGCCTGAGGCTCGGACCTGACAGATCCCCTCTCGCAACACTCACAATGAATGAGTGCTGCAGTAGTCTTACGAGAACGGCTGGGGCAGTTTATAATGAAGTGCCCTGACTTACCACAATAGAAACATAGATTCTCCTTAAAACGATGTTCCTTGCGTGCATCACTAACCCGTCGTTGTAAAGAGTCTACCTGCATGGGTTCAGGTTCAGGTTCCCGTGTAATCCTACTCAAAGGTTCCTTAGCTGGAGAGGAAGGTAGGAAAAGGTTAGTACGATTGCTTTCGAACCATCTATCTTGCCTGCGTTCAGTCAGACGAGTATCAATACGGATGCAGAACTGTCCCAGGTGGTATCAAGGGCCCATCTCCTGAAATCCAAGGCATATTCAGCTACCGAGTGCTTACCTTGGCGCAAAGCTAACATGGCTGCTTCAGCTGTTGCACCTCGATTGGGGTCATCAAACACCTGCCCCATGGCTGAAATAAAATCATCAAGGTGATTCAAACAATCATCCTCAGTCTCAATCAGAGGGTTTGCCCACATTAAAGCCTTGTTGGCAGTGGCGTAGCAACTGTTTGTGGCGCCCGGGGCGGCAAATTTTAGGCCACACCCCTAGCCACACCCATTTCACTGGTCACACCCATATCCACGCCCTGACCACACCCACTTAGTTATAAACACATACCTCTCAACCGTCCCGGTTTCAGCGGGACAGTCCCGATTTCGGGACCCTGTCCGCTGTCCCGACCAGGCGGTTTACTTTCCGCATTAGAATCGTACATACGGAAACCCCGGGGACCTCCCACACATTCTGGCAGCCACAAGTCACGTTCCATCGCTGAGCTCATTTCCCCAGGATGTGGGGATCTCACCAGCTATGAGGCACTCCATTCAATACCCGGCTCTCACTGAGCGAGACAGGCAGGATCTGGGGATCTCTTAATCTGTTGAATCTCTTAATCTGTTGAACAGATCCCATGTTGAGATCCCCACATCCTGCTTGTCTCGCTCAGTGAGAGTCGGGTATTGTATGCAGCGGTCCGTACAATACACGGCTCTCACTCCAACAGATCCAGCGGCTTGATGCGTTGCCGTTCTGAAGACTCTCCCGAGAACGAGTTACAGTACCTGCTGCTGTAAGCTGACCGCCGGAAATGAGGTCACCGGTCATTTCCAGCGTTCAGCTGACTTACAGCACGTCACCTCCGGTGGAACGTGACATGTGGCTGCCAGAACGTGTGGGAGGTCCCCGGGTTTCCGCATGTACGATTCTAATGCGGGAAAGTAAACCTCCCGGCCAGGACAGCAGGACAGGGACCCAGCCCTGCACAGATAACAGCATTCGCTCCGTCCCCACGCAGACCCAAGCACATAATGGCACCCCTCCTTCCCCCCTGCAGCCCCCAAGAACACAGATCCCGCAAGTAACAGGACCCTTGTACATGCGCGGCTCCGCTCTTTGTGGCCCTGTACACACACGGCTCCGCTCCACACACCTCACACGCACAAGGCTCCGCTCCGTACACCTCGTACACACACGGCTTTGCTCCGTACACCTCGTACACACACGGCTCCGCTCCGTACACCTCGTACACACACGGCTCCGCTCCGTACACACGGCTCCGCTCCGTACACCTCGTACACACACGGCTCCGCACACACACGGCTCCGCTCTGTACATGGCTCCGCACACCTTGTACACACACGGCTCTGCTCCGTACACCTCGTACACACACGGCTCCGCTCCGTACACCTTATACACACGGCTCCGCACACACACGGCTCCGCTCTGTACACGGCTCCGCACACCTTGTACACACACACGGCTCTGCTCCGTACACCTCGTACACACACGGCTCCGCACACACACGGCTCCGCTCTGTACATGGCTCCGCACACCTTGTACACACACGCTCCGCTCCGTACACCTCGTACACACACGACTCGGCTCCGTACACACGGCTCCGCTCCGTACACCTTGTACACAAACGGCTCCGCACACACACGGCTCCGCTCTGTACACGGCTCCGCACACCTTGTACACACACGGCTCTGCTCCGTACACCTCGTACACACATGGCTCTGCTCAGACGCCTCGTACACACACGGCTCTGCTCAGACGCCTCGTACACACACGGCTCTGCTCAGACGCCTCGTACACACATGGCTCTGCTCAGACGCCTCGTACACACACGGCTCTGCTACGTACACCTCGTACACACACGGCTCCGCTCCGTACACCTCATACACACGGCTCTGCTACATCTACACTGTAAACCCGAGTCCCGACCCCACACACACACACAAACTTACCCTAATCCAGCACCATGACAACAGCAGAGTCTTGCACACAAGGAGGACACTGATCATCTGACCCCTGACTCCTCCCCTCCTGTGACCTCATCACAGGTCCTGTGGGCACAGAAGACTACAGCAAGATCATCTGACCCCTGACTCCTCCCCTCCTGTGATCTCATCACAGGTCCTGTGGCACAGAAGACTACAGCAATAGCAGCGTCATTGCTAGCTGCTGTAATGCTGTAGAGATGGAGGGCAAGGAAAGGGTGCCGCCCCCCACACACGTGCCGCCTGGGGCGGACCGCCCCCCCTGCCCCCCCCACGCTACGCCACTGCTTGTTGGTAAGCAACATAATTATAGTAAGCACCTTAGATCGTTCAGTGGGAAATTGTGAAGCATGTGCAGAAAAAAAAAGATTGCATTGATTAATAAATCCCCTGAATTTCTCACGTTCACCGCCAAAACGAAAAGGGGGCAACTTGGGAATCCCAGCACTCGGGGCTACGGCAGGAGCCTGGACTCGCCCCTCTAGAACCTCAATCCTGGCTCGCAAATCCTGGGTAGTCTGTCCAACCACTTGCAAATTGTGATTATTGAGGTCCTGTAGATTTGTAAAACGGGTCTTTATATTCTGCAAATCTGCAAGGATATTATCAGTCACTCCGCAAAGTTTCTTTATGCGGGCCTCCATTTTCCAGATCTTTTAAGACAGGATTACTGAAAGAAGAGGAGAGAAAAAAAAACAATAGTGTTCACCTGTGGCAACACTGCAGAGAGAAAAAAAAATTAAGGGAACTGCTCACCTGGAATGGTTGTGAGAAGTCACAACCACTATCATCACAGAAAGTTTCAACCAGACATCTGATATCCAGAGTTACAGCAGACAAAAAAGAGAAAAGAAAGGAAAAAAACAAAAAAAAAACAATAGTGTTTACCTGTGGTAACACTGCAAAAAGAAAAAACTTAAGGGAATTGCTCACCTGGAATGGTTGTGAGAAGTCACAACCACTGTCATCACAGAAAGTACAACCGGACGTCTGATATCCACAGTACAGCAGACACAGCCTTCCAGACCCAGCAGACACTAACGTTTTGGCTTCAGAATCTTGTAATGTATGTAGTACAGTTCATATAGCGTCTTGTGCTTGGGTGCGATGAAAACACAGGAGTCACAGGTTTGATATAGAAAAGTCCTGTATTACTTCATACAAGTTGGCAGAAATAGTCACACAGTTTGCAGACACAGAAACAGGAGACACAGCAGGCCAGAGTAATCCAAGCTCAGCAATCACTCTCCAATACAGATTCAGGATCTTCTTCTCTGTTACCGTAAGTCCATGCAAACGTGGGTCTTTCAAAGAGCAGGGTTAAGAGTCCACAAGTGCTTCAGAGTTCCTCAGTAGGAATAGCTGGAGTACAAGGTCCAAGGCTTACAGGAGTCAAGTCACAGGTTCACTGCAGGCTAGATTCTGAAGCACTGATTGCTCAGCTGTGGCTGCTTAACAAGCAAAGGAGAGAATCAGGGCGGGAACATGCAAGCTGGAAACTCCATTTTGACTGAGGGCAAGATAGCTGCAGCAAGACAGAAAGTAAAATGGCTGACGAACAAACTGAGTTTCAGGAATATATACATAGAACCTTACACCAGGTGAATTTCTCACTGCCTTTTTTTGTAGTTTTATGTTATATTTGCCACAGAAATCTTTCCAAGAACATGTAATACTCTGTGGTTGAGCAATATAATACTGATACATTTTTGAACAATATTTTGGAGGGTTAGATACCTCTGCAATGTACCAAAAGCATGTAATAGTATATGGATGAGTAATTAAATCCAGATAACTTTTTCAATGCTTTTTTGGAGAGCTGAACACCATCACAATGTACTCTAAAGCATGTAATAGTATATGTATAAGTAATTGAATCCAGATAACTGTTTCAATGCTTTTTTGGAGGGTTATATACAACCGTAATGTATCCCAGAGCACTTAATAGTATATGGATGTGCAACTTTATACAAAAAATTTTTGAATGCTTTTTGGAAGGGTTATCTACCACTGAAGTGTACCCCAAAGCGCATAATATTATAAGGATAAGTAATTGAATCCAGAAATATTTTTCAACTCATTTTAGTAGTTTTACGTACAGCCGTGATGTAACAATAACCATGTTCAACTGTATGATTGATTAATTGAATCAAGAAAAGTTTATTTAATGTAAACATTTTGAAAGTGTAGTTGATGCACTTCTACACTCATAAAGGCTTTCCACAAAGTGAAAAGCTAGGAAAGAACTATTAGGAGGATCATCCATAGATCCCTGAAAGTCAACAACTGTTTATAACTCATTCAAATATTTTTAAAGTGTAGTTACTGTACACCTACACTCATAAAGGCTTGCACTAAATTCAAAGTCAGAAAAATATTATAAAGAGGGTCATCCATACACCGTTGAAGGTAACAACTGGAGGTCCTCATTCAATTATTGAAGATCAAGAACACTGTATGCTGCTGTCATCTGGTGGTGTAGAAAAGTGGGGGCTAATCTAGGCTTTGTTCATTTTTATAAGAGTGAGCCTGTCAACATTCTCTGTTGACAAGCGAAAGCGCCTGTCTGCTATGACCCACCCAGAGGCACTAAAAACCCACTCAATCAAGACGCTAGCGGCAGGGCAGTACAACACCTCCAAGGCATAGAGGGACAGCTCATGCCAGATGTCACGATTTGACACCCAATAGTTGACATTCATAGAGGACTACAGTGCTTTAGTCGGCCAGGTATGGCTTGACTATCTTTAAAAACTTTTCCCTCTTTGTCAAAAATACCTGGTCATCAAGCCCTGGATTCTGGGATGCTGTCATGAAATTGTAAAATAAATGCAGCTCCACGAACTTGTGAACAAACATCTTTCTTTATTCATTGAAAGTGCTCTGCTGAGGTTAAAACAGCATCAGTGTTGTAAATTACATGATATGTGTCTACCAGCCAAAACGGCCACATTTTCATGACAAGCAACCTGAACATGTGCTCATTTAGCATTTGGGCCTTTGGGTGGATGGCTGGGAACTTTCTTTTTCACTTCAAGTCCTGGGTAGGAAAAGATGAACCCTGTGCTGGAACAAGTTTTTGGAAGCACCTGATGATGGTGCATCAAAATGTGCAAGGATAGGTGCAGCATGGGAGGTGCCTGCGCCACTGTCATGGACAGGTTATTGGGAACCACCTAGCCCAATGGAAGAGGAAGTGATGTCACCCGCTGATGTCACCTGCTGGCACCAATCCACCAATCGTGGACCCAGGCATTCGGCCCACCTAGTCAAGGGCTAGGGTGACATGTGCCTGATCATGCTGGTGGTGATTTGGATCTGGTCAGGCCCCTACTAATCTTGTCATGGTACAGGTTGCAAATAATCATTTTTTTGTCTCAGAACTGTTCTTAAAAAAGTGCCAGACTGGGGAACACCTAACTCTTCACAAGAAATTAAAGAGTGTCAATGGTCGGAGGAACAATTGCCTGCCTTTTATCTCTGGACACCCCACTGCTTCTTCCTGTCTACTTTGATGCTGATGATCCCTCCCTCTCATCCATGCCAGCCTCGCCAGATTGAGTCAATAATTTAGTCACCCACTACCTCGTCTTCACCCGCTGCACTCTGGTCCTCCTTACTTGGTGACTTGTCAACAATGTGACTTATCTTCAACTGTGTCTCATCATCATCTACCTCCTTAGATAAAATTTGCCATTCCCCACCGTCATCTTCTTGTGACCGTGGCATCACTACACAGCATCTCCTCCTGTCCCTCTTGGAACATACAGTGTGAGAGGCCCAATTAAGATATTATGTTGTAAATAGCTACTTGGAGTGTCCTAGTTTGGGATCACTGGTCTACTGGAACTCAACATCTTGGGAGTATGGAGGATCAGGTTGAGGTTTAAATAATCCAGACTGTTGGTGAGACTGGGCTATGTGGAAGATTAGGTGGTGTGGGCAAGCATGCTGAAAGCATTATTTGGTATCCAACCGACCACCCGTTCACACTGGTGTGGCTTGAAAACGGGTGTCCCTACCTCCTTTCAAAGTGGGACAGGAAGCTATGTAGTGGATGGGTGTGTTTCTTGTTCTCCAGCAACAGGTGTAGTCACAACTGCTCCACGTCCTCGGCATCTGATTGCACCATCATCAGCACTTCCACTTCCCCGTCCCTTACCTAGTGCCTCACGCATTTTCTAATTGCTAGGTATTTGGAAACTAAGTTTTTTTATTAATTGAAACAAATTTTTTTAATGAATCAAAATATTTGGTCAACTGTAGCAAGCCATATCAAGAAAAAGACTAAGCACTCATCTTATGTTGTGAGAGGAGGATTTTATGGTAGTATATCCAAAAACGTTTCGGTCACAGAGATCTTCGTCAGTTACTACATAAATGAAATAACATGTTATTCAAACTTGGTCCATAACATGATATTCTAACATATATATATGACAATATATACATGAAAATATATACAAAAGTATGAGTTAAACATAATAGAAAAAAAAAAAAGAAAAAAATTTATCAAAGTGGAATAATTTTTACCGATTGTTGTCCTCTGTCTTTTGATTAATATTATAACTCGCTCTTCTTCTTCTTCCTCTCTAGAGCCGATTATATTAAAAAACAGCGGATCTATCACTTCAAATCATTGTCACGTTGGAATGTTCACTAGGATCCACCTAAAGATCACTTCACCATGTCAGAGTGACTGTCACCATGGCTACCTCACAAAATCCATGTGAACGTTCCTTTTCAGCTCAATAAAATATCTTTTTCACCATCACATTGCATCTGTTATGTTCCTTATCTCTGCTCTCATAACTTCTATCTATGTAAACATTTAATTTCTGACACTGGCTATACCACGTTACTAAGCCGTTACCATGTGTTACCATGCCAACAAGGGGTTTCCTCTTAGAATTTTACTTATAATTAATTTTTTGTCCCACATACATATCAGCGTTGCTTTTGCATCCATTAGCCAGAACGCTAATACCTTATATACTTTTCTAATATCCTACCCACATATGTTTAACCTTTATTATAACATTTTCCACCTTCCTGCCTGTGGAACGCAATCACCGGCTTAGTTGGAACGCACCTTCATAGTGTTTCCGCCGGGTTACTTCCAGTTATAGCCTAGTCCCGCCCCTTCCTTTTATAAGCTCAGCGCGGCGTTTCACTGCCACGCTGACGGCTGATTTCACGCGCCCACAGACGAGACTGTCTGTTCCTACTACTGCCCAACTAAGGTAATGTGTATATTTTGACCATATGTCACATGGATATTGGGACTTTTCTTACATACGCATGGTAACTTCGGCTGACAGACTTTCCTCCTTATATTTTGCTCATTTCTCTCCGACTAGCAATAGCCACAGTAGCGGTGGATACCGCACTCTAGAGGCACACTGGCCCATTCCTGGCTATCATAAGGTAGATATATATTTGTTCTCTCCACCTTAGTACTGCTTTACCACCACCCGAGTACTGATTATCACATTATAATTCCTACCACTCCGTTATTTTCGCAGTGTTGATAATTCTATCACCTTGCTGAATGTGAGTATATTGAATGTGGTCACAACTTTATACCGCTACAATCCTGTCAATTTTACTATCTCATCTGACACTATTTTCTCAGGCTTATTTTGACTTATGGGCATTATTCATAAGGAGTCTGTGTATTGATCATTCAAATGAAGGTACAGCACTCTGTCTTTTCTCATTCTCACTAGACGTATTTTGGTATTGGCACGGGATGTTATGCTAGGACCCACTGCATTTACTATACATTCTGCTGACCCTGACCATTTATTTTTCATTTATTTATTTTTCTATTTTGTTTAACTCATACTTTTGTATATATTTTCATGTAGATATTGTCATATGTATATGTTAGAATATCATGTTATGGACCAAGTTTGAATAACATGTTATTTCATTTATGTAGTAACTGACGAAGGTCTCTGTGACCGAAACGTTTTTGGATATACTACCATAAAATCCTCCTCTCACAACATAAGATGAGTGCTTAGTCTTTTTCTTGATATAGTTTCGGTGTGGGAACCTAGACTTAAGCACCACCATTCTTCAAAGCTGTGCTCACGTTCCTATTTCCTAACTGTAGCAAGCCAAGCATTTTTTAAAAATTTTAAACAACAGTAATTTTTAACAGAGCACGTTAAACTGTAGGAATGACTAACTGTATCCACCAAAAAATGTGAACTTTTTGGGGAACTTTATATACCACTGTAATGTAACAATAACTGTGTTAAACTCTATGAATGACTAATTCTATCCAGAAAAAAAATAACATTTTTTGTAGTTTTATATATTACCATAATGTAGCATTAAACAGTATGTTAAAGTCTATGGATGTTTCATTGAGTGCGCAGAAAAATTTTGAACAGTTTATTGGCGTTTTATATATCACCATAATGAAACACTAAGCAGTGTGTTAAAGTCTTTGGATGACTTATTGAACACTAAGCACGTTAAACTGTGTAGATGACAATATACTGTAGTCACTGTTTTTCACCCCCCAAAAAAAGAACGTGATCACTTGCAGCAACAATATATTTTGCAATGGTCCGCAAAGCCCTAAGCCCTTCCTAGATGTTGTATTCTGCCACTCTCCTTGGTCCAACAACTGTACCTAGGCTAAATGTAGAACTTATTTGATACAAACAGCAAAGCACATGATTAGCCCTTAAAAAGATTGTTAATATGATGGATCAGCATCATCACTTGAGGACTCTCATTAGTTAAACTGTACACACACAGGCATGGATAACTGCTCTCTCCCTCCAATCAGAGCTGTCCCTGAGCTGTGCAATGGGATTAGTGAGATGAGAATTGCGGCAGCTGTCATTTTATAACCTCTGATGAGGCAATGTTGCCAGCCAATCACAGTAATGCCTCTAACAAGATGGCCATAGCATTACAGTGAGTGGCAGGCAATCCCCATGTCATGATCCAGACCGGGTTTTGAGTCCTGTCTTCCCCTTTTCCCAGTCTGGTCATGTCAGAGGTTAACTTTCCCAGCCTCAGTCTGGTTTCAGACAGTTTGCTATTTATCTCTGCTGCATCCTACAGGCGGTGTCAGTTATAGTTCCTGCCTATGGCGTGTGTAGCTGACTCCGTTTGCCCTGATCTGTCCTGCTGCTTGCTGACTGAACCCATGTCTGTTTATTCCCACTTCACGTCTTGACTTAGTGTTCCCGTTTAGTGTGTTGACTCCCTGGTTTTGACTTGGCTTGTATCCTGACTAGAATTGAGCGATACTTTCCGATATCCAAAAGTATCGGAATCGGAATTGTATCGCCGATACCCAAAAAATATCGGCGATACCCGATACCGATACCGGAAATCCAATGTAAGTCTATGGGAACAAAATATCGGAATTAAAAAAACCCCATTCTTGCCTTGTTGGTTAATTGTACATGAAGGAAAACAACAAAGAGTAATGTAGAATGTATTGGGGAAGGTTGAGGAGACATTAAAGGCATAGATGTTTAACCCAATCAAATGGAATAGCATAAATATTTTTTTTTTAAAGATGTTCGGATTGACGAAGAAATTGACAATGTTGTTAACGTTTTTTCTATTTTGGCAAATATTATATTTCACAACTTCCATGCTCTTCACCTTTTTAACTTTTGACACACTTTCTCCTTCATAATCTTCAGCAGCATCATCTTTTTCATCAAATTATTCTTCATTTTCACCTTCTTTATCTTCTTCTTAAACTTCTTGCTATTCATCTTTTTGTTAACATTACTCATATTCTTCTTAATTAAACTATTATTCTTATTCATATTGTACTTCATCTTCTTCATCATATTCTTATTTGTGACAGAGAATCCTGTACTTGTAATCTGTCAAAGTATGAATTTTTCATCCTTCCGTTCTTGCTGTCACAAAAGATTTAAATTACAACAGTATTTGTCCGTGTTCAGTTTAGCCTGCAGCAGCAGGCATTCTCCAGGGGCACCACGAGGAGGAACGGACTCACCCCCATACACTGCTTAGTCTTCTTCTGCTTAGAATTTAGAGCATATATTTTGCTCTTCATTTTGGTCTTATACTTCATGTTCTTCTGCTTTTTGATCTTCTGCTTATTGTTCTTAAGTCTCTTGTTCTGTATCTTGTAGTTTGTCTTAACCTTCTTAGTCCTGTTTGGTAATCTTTTATTTCTTCTTTGTGATGGTGTTTAGGCTGGTTGGCTTGATGCTCGTCGTCCTTGTGGTCGTCATCTTCTTCGGGGTGGTCATCAGGGTCGTCGTCTTCATTGTTGGAGATCCAGAGTGATTACCCAAAAAAGCATTGAAAAAATCTTCAATTTGTAAATGTAGCAGAAGGTACAAGAGTCAATGCAAGTAACGAGGACCAGCTGACTGTTCTGGAACCCGGAGGGGCAGCAAAAGGAAAAGAGCCAATGGCACAACCGAGGACCAGCTGACGTTACTGGGACACGGTTACTAAGCAGGAGGTACCTGTGCTCCAAAGCACTACCAAGGACCAGCAGACGTTGCTGGAACTCGGATACCGAGATGGAGGCACCTAGGCCAAAGGCACTGCGGAGAACCAGCTGACGGTACTGGAACCCGGACGGGTAGCAGAAGGTACCCATGGAAATTTAAGTTGACAGGCCGCGAGCCGGCCGCAGTTACCGAATTCCACAGTACTACAGTGGGTGATTGTCCTATTGTCACAACGGAAACAGCCTTTATTTGCATATCCCGCAGCACACATAGGAAGCACCTAAACTCCAAGCACCATAGAGTCGGCTAACCCGACCGCAACACGACAGGACAACTTATTGGAGGCTAAGTGACGTTTACACTGACAGGAAACAGATGGCGTGCTGTAACCAGTCTGGGCAGGAGTGAGTACCCGTGCCAATGACACTTCCGAGCAACAACTGGCGGTGTTGAAGCCCAGGGATGAGAAGACAACAGGGTGGAGGCAGCATGACTTTTTGCTGTTCACACAGCAGGGGAACAGCTGACATTACTGAACCCCAGTAACACAGGAGCAAGTGTAGACTGTGCTAACAGCACTTCCGAGCAACAACTGGCGGTGTTGTAGCCCAGGGATGAGAAGAGAACATGGTGGAGGCAGCAGGACTTTTTGCCGTTCACACAGCAGGGGAACAGCTGACATTACTGAACCCCAGTAACACAGGAGCAAGTGTAGACTGTGCTAACAGCACTTCCGAGCAACAACTCGCGGTGTTGTAGCCCAGGGATGAGAAGAGCACATGGTGGAGGCAGCAGGACTTTTTGCCGTTCACACAGCAGGGGAACAGCTGACATTACTGAACCCCAGTAACACAGGAGCAAGTGTTGACTGTGCTAACAGCACTTCCGAGCAACAACTGGCGGTGTTGTAGCCCAGGGATGAGAAGAAAACATGGTGGAGGCAGCAGGACTTTTTGCCGTTCACACAGCAGTGGAACAGCTGACATTACTGAAGACCAGTAACACAGGAGCAAGTGTAGACTGTGCTAACAGCACTTCCGAGCAACAACTGGCGGTGTTGTAGCCCACGGATGAGAAGAGAACATGGTGGAGGCAGCAGGACTTTTTGCCGTTCACACAGCAGGGGAACAGCTGACATTACTGAACCCCAGTAACACAGGAGCAAGTGTAGACTGTGCTAACAGCACTTCCGAGCAACAACTGGCGGTGTTGTAGCCCAGGGATGAGAAGAGAACATGGTGGAGGCAGCAGGACTTTTTGCCGTTCACACAGCAGGGAACAGCTGACATTACTGAACCCCAGTAACACAGGAGCAAGTGTAGACTGTGCTAACAGCACTTCCGAGCAACAACTGGCGGTGTTGTAGCCCAGGGATGAGAAGAGAACATGGTGGAGGCAGCAGGACTTTTTGCCGTGCACACAGCAGGGGAACAGCTGACATTACTGAACCCCAGTAACACAGGAGCAAGTGTAGACTGTGCTAACAGCACTTCCGAGCAACAACTGGCGGTGTTGTAGCCCAGGGATGAGAAGAGAACATGGTGGAGGCAGCAGGACTTTTTGCCGTTCACACAGCAGGGGAACAGCTGACATTACTGAACCCCAGTAACACAGGAGCAAGTGTTGACTGTGCTAACAGCACTTCCGAGCAACAACTGGCGGTGTTGGAGCCCAGGGTCAAGGAGGATGTTTAAATACTATATCAAGTATTTTCCTTGTTACGTGTCAATTAAAAATGTCTATACTCCAAACAAGAGAAATATAACCTTTAGTACCATAAGATGATGATTTTACTTAAAAAAATATATGTAAATTAATAATTTACAAACATAAATGCATACATTAACATGTTGAAAAGCAATGCAAACCACAATTAAAATAGGTTAAATAATCTGCTATACGGTTTAAAATAAAAGCATACAAGTACATATCAGAATCCATTAATGATGGCTAAGTAACAGTATGTACACCATTTTTATTGTGTAGACAATGAATGGCTGACTTAAAAACATAATCAGCATTACAAGTTATCTTTGACATTCATAAAACTTTACATTTGGTGAATATCACTAAAATTTTTTAAAAAATATCTAAAATTTCCATCATGTAATACTGATAATATGTGCCAATTATTTATATTAACAAACAAAAAATTTAAAAAGTGCATAGTGCAGAGTGAAAACAGATATTTATGCCTGACTGTGGACTTGCAAGCATGACAACGGATAGATAAGGTTTATATAGATGAGACTGCATAGCCACAGATGGTGAATGGCGATGTAATACTGTACCTCAATAAAGTGTGCGTTACTACTACATACTTTTTTTTATATAGCTTTATAAAAGGTTACGTGCATGTATGGTTGCGCCTTTGTTTGGACGCACAGACTGGCTTCCTGCTGTGACGCGTTGGGTATTGGAGCGTCTGTAAGTCTTATGACGCAGACTAACATTCACGGTGCGCATCGTTCATCATCGCAAGCGTACCGACAACACAAAGGCGTTGTCATGACTGCTTTACTCAGTAAACATGCACCTATGATGAAACATACACGCATGTGCCCTATTACATAACAAGCTACAAGAAAAACGAGTGTGAGGTGTGACACAGCTGTTTTGTTAAGGTATAGTATTATATCGACATTGTACAGGTGTCGCTATTCAGTCTGATAAATAGATATCATTCACCTATTCTATCAGTTGTCGTTCTTTCAGCACCACTTACAGGTATATATTTTGCTATTGTGACTATGCACTATTGACTTTACCAAGGTAATGCATGATTTTTGTTAGCGATTATCATGTTTACATGAAGGACCTTTATGATATGGGCTGTTAACTTTCTAATTAAATATGTATTTTTTAAAATGACACAAATATAAGTAATGTTGAAGATGACTATTCCTACATGCATTGTTTGCACAATATTATAGGTGTACATCACGTCCCTTAATCAACATTGGTTTATTATATTTACTTGTATGCTTTTATTTAAAAGGCAAGAACACTGAAGTATAACCTTCGCACTGCAGCAGTTGTCAAAGTTCAACCCACATTATGCACTTACAACATTGCAGCATTTGAGTCATGATGTGAGTTGGATTTGTCTAAGCTATGGAGTGACAAGGTTGACCATCAGTATCCTATAGTATAAGTAGGCTTTTGTGTTTGCATTTGTTTTCGACATGTGCATATCTGTAATAATATGTCACAATTATTTTGTTACAGATTTGTGACAAAGACTAATCATTTTATGGTTTTAAAGTTGACGTTTCAAATGTTTACAGCTTAGAAATCAGGGTGTAGCCTCATATCTATGTGTAGCACTAGACACTTTGACATGTCATGTTTTTTTCACCATGATTAGGTAGCTAGCAGTAATTTTTGCCGGACACACAGCAGGGGAACAGCAGGCGTTACTGAACCCCACAAACACATCAGCGATTGTTTTCATCTGTGCATCTAACACTTCTGAGCAGCAACTGGCGGTGTTGAAGCCCAGGGTCAAGGAGGGTGTAGGCAGAGGCCTAGTATGAGATGTTTGAAGTTGAAGTTGTAGTTAGCAGCAGTAATTTTTGCCAGACACACAGCAGGGGAACAGCAGGCGTTACTGAACCCACAAACACATCAGCGATTGTTTTCATCTGTGCATCTAACACTTCTGAGCAGCAACTGGCGTGTTGAAGCCCAGGGTCAAGGAGGGTTAGGCAGAGGCCTAGTATGAGATGTTTGAAGTTGAAGTTGTAGTTAGCAGCAGTAATTTTTGCCAGACACCAGCAGGGAACAGCAGGCGTTACTGAACCCACAAACACATCAGCGATTGTTTTCATCTGTGCATCTAACACTTCTGAGCAGCAACTGGCGGTGTTGAAGCCCAGGGTCAAGGAGGGTGTAGGCATAAAATATTGAGTTATTGCCTTGTTACGTGGCCATTGCAAATGTATGTACTTCAAACAAGAATAAATGAAGTTTTACTAGGACAATAAAATGATGAATTTCAATTCCAAGAATAGAAAAATATTTATACTTGAGAGTCCGCTGTGGTTGATACCGTTTAATGGCTAACTGAAAATATGGTAACAAATTCCAAGCTTTCCAGACTACTCAGGTCTCTTCATCAGGCTAGACTAAAACAAAAAATGAAGAATCACATATTTCTACACACAACAGGACACAGGAATAGATAAGACAAGTGAGGGAGGGACAAGTGAGGGGAGACCGGCCAAAAAATGAGAACAAGGATGAATTATCATCGCCACACAATAAGAGAAAAAATAATGGATTTACCTGTGGCAAAACACTTTTGTATGCCCGGTCATAGCATGATGGATATGGAATTACTGGTATTAAAATATAACTTCAAATATGAGAAAGATACAAAGGTTTCAGAATATAAGCTCATCATGACCTTTGACACTGTTAGTGATGGAATGAATAGATCACACGGATTTATGTCATTCTATATCAATTAAGGAATCTGCGTCTCTGCCCTTCCAGGGGCATGAAAACACAAAACCAGACCCCAATCAGAGGGCAATAAAACTTTCTATCCTTATCTAGGAACTGTTCCAATATTTATGTTCATCCCTCTGTGATAATGACAGTTCTGCTACACGTCACTTACTTGTCTTACCTATTGCACTATTCCTGTCTCCTGTTGTGTATAGAAATATGTGATGCTTCATTTTTTGTTTTAGCCTTTGCCTGATGAAGAGACGTGAGTAGCCTCGAAAGCTTGCAATTTGTTACCATCTTTTCAGTTATCCATTCAAAGGTATCAACCACTGCGGACTCTCAAGTCTAAATATTTATCTATCTACTGGCTAACACGGTACAAAGATACACGTTTCCTAACTTCAAGAATAAAAATAAAGACACTGCAAATATAAACGCATATATGCACATGCCAACAAGAAATGGAACAACACACCACCCAAAAAATTGGTTACAAAATATAGTGTTGTAAATTTAAGAATAAAAGTCCATTTTTGTATTTATGAATAATGCTTAAGGAACGCTATGTTAAACCATAACATAGTGAAGACAATGGATTTTGTAATAGTCACTCATCATCATCATCATTGCAATTTAGATGTGACAGTCACACACATTTCAATTATTTAAGTTAATAAAATAGTTACTTTGTAAACCATGTATGACATGTCCAGCATGGACTCATCTATGTGATGACACAATAATGTACGATAAAAAATAACCATTTAAAAAAACAATGCATTGTCACAATTTAAGTGTGTGCCTGCAAGTGTAGGTGAAACAAAGGCTACGGATAGGAAAGGTATATTCTATGTCTGTATCAGAGAGTGGACAGCCTCTGATGGGTAATGGCGATGTTATACTGTACGTCAATAAAGTCTGCGGCTGCAATCATGCATTTTTTGCTTGTACAGTGTTGAAGAGGGTAAAAGCATGTCTGGTTGCGCAAGGCTTTATCCGTCAACACTACCTTCCTACTGTCACGCGTAGGGTAGGGTAGCGTGTGTCAATTAGATGACTCTTTAAAATGTGACGTTACGCAGCGTTATTGCGCCCTAGGGATGCCAAAAATATGACAGCAGTAATCATTTACTGTCTAATACTCCACCTATGACCAACAAAAAAAGACCGTTCCCTCTTTAACAATCTACAAGACTAACAAGCATAATGGTTGACGCTGACTTTATTGAGGTACAGTATTACATCGACATTGTCCATGAGTAACTATGCACTGTGATACCTATATACCATTATTAATTTATATCTGTTGTGGTTGTTTCAACAGCACTTGCAGGTATAACTACCTATTGTCAGTATGCATGATGCACTTTCTACATGTAATAATTTATTATTGCACATTATTACCAGGTTTAGATGCTGGCCATTTCATATATGGTGTGTGAAGTTACAGTTGGCATCAGTATGTGTATTTTATAATGTCTGTCATAAATAAAACTCGTGATGATGATGATGAGGATTTTATGATTCGTACATCCATTGACTGCATTATCTTACAGGTACAGATAAAGTTTCTTAAAAAGCATTAATTGATAAGTATGAAATGTACTTTTATGCATTAATTTCAAAAAGTGAAGACTATGTTTTAGTTTTTGTTACCATTTGTAATAGACATGTGCAGATATGCGCTGTGATGACAAATTATTATTTGTCCATATTTGTAATAAAAATGTATCATTCTAGGCCTGGAAAACTTCACAATTTCCTGTTTTAAGCATAACAATCAGGGTGACAGCTCTTCCCTATTTGGAGCATGTTCGACATGGGTTTTTCTGTGCATGTGTAGGGAACAGGAGACTTCTTGCCGGACACACAGCAGGGGAACAGCTGGCATAACTGAACCCTACTAACACTATAGCTTGTGTATTGGTCTGTGGACACGACACTTCTGAGCAGCAACTGGCAGTGTTGTAGCCCAGGGAGTAGAGTTCAGGTGGTAGAAAGATGAACATAACAGGAGACATGGATAACGTTGCGAACCAGTTATTTAATCTGAAAACGGACAGACAAATTCTGGTGAGATCCATGCCTTGTTCATTTTCAGAAAAGTAAGCCGGTCTACATTATCGGAGGATAGTCGCATGCGACGGTCTGTTAGTACACCACCTGCAGCACTAAAGACGCGCTCCGATAATACACTGGCAGCAGGGCAAGCCAGCACCTCCAATGCATACTGGCTAAGCTCTGGCCATGTATCCAGCTTAGAGACCCAAAACTTGAATGGGGAAGAGCCATCTGGGAGTACACTGAGAGGGAAAGACATGTAGTCTGTCACCATCTTACGGAAACGTTGCCTCCTGCTGACTGGAGCCGTCTCGGATGGTGTAGACATTTGTGGCGCTGCCACAAAACTTCGCCACATTTGGAACATACTGGTCTTGCCCTGTGCAGAGGCGCTGCTTGTGCTCCCTCTTGTTGCAGAGCTGTCTCCACTGCCTCGACGCACAGAGCTGCTTTGTAAAGCAGTAGCAGCAGCAGTGCTCTCGGCTGGAACGGAGAACATTATGGATTGCACCAGTGTGTCTTGGTACTCCTGCATTTTGCGCTCCCGGTTCAACGGTGTGATGAGGCTTTGTAAGTTGTCCCGTAGCGAGGGTCTAGGAGGGTGTACACCCAATAATCAGACGTGGTGAGAATGTGGGCGATGCGGCGGTCATTTCTCAGGCACTGCAGCATGAAATCAACCATGTGCTGCAGACTCCCAACTGGCCAAGAAACGCTGTCCCCTGCAAGAGGCGTCATCTCTGCCTGCTCTGCATCACCCCACCCTCGCTCTACATACTGACTAGAGCGTTGTGTACCTCCCTCTGGAGCGATGTCTTCCTCCTCCATTGACTCCTCCTCATCCTCCTCACAAAGTGAGCCTGCCCAGCCCTTTGTGAGGAACCACGTTGCGCTGACTGTCCAGAAGGTGATGGAATTTGTGACTCCTCATCCTCCACCTCTTCCAAAACCTCATCCCTTATTGCTTGCAGTGTTTTTTGAAGCAGGCAAATAAGGGGGACAGTCAGGCTGACTAGTGCATCATCTGCACTCGCCATCCGCGTTGACTCATCAAACGCTCGCAAAACGTGGCAGATGTCCTTCATAGAGGCCCACTCAGTAGTGGTGAAGTGTGAATGGCGCAAATTGCGAGTTGATTGCGCCTGATGCAGCTGATACTCCATTACTGCTGGCTGCTGCTCACACAACCGCTCCAACATATGTAACGTGGAATTCCACCTGGTGGGTACGTCACATATGATGCGATGTTCAGGAAGGCGAAATCTGCGTTTCAGAGCTGCAATGCGCGATCTGGCCATGCTGGAACGTTGCAAGTGAGCGCACTCTAGGCGGACCTTGTGCAGCAGTGCATCAAGATCCGGATAGTCCCTCAAAAAACTCTGCACGACCAAGATGAGCACATGTGCCAGACATGGTATGTGAGTGAGGTTGCCAAGGCCCAGAGCTGCCACCAGATTTCGGCCATTGTCACACACTACCAAGCCTGGCTGGAGATTCGCTGGCAAAAACCAAATTTCGCTCTCCTGCTTGATGGCATTCCAGAGCTCCTGCGCTGTGTGGCTTCGATTCCCCTTGGAAATTAATTTCAGGACGGCCTGTTGACGTTTGGCCACGGCTGTGCTCATATCGGTCGCATCAGGTAAGCGTTCACGGGTCCATGTGGAGGTAGACCGTGACGGCTCCTGCAGCGATGATTCTGAGGAACTGGAGTAGGAGGAGGAGTCAATGTGGACAAACTTGATTCCTGCAATCCTTGGAGTTGGCAGAACACGTACAGCGCCACTCGCAACATCTGTACCCGGCTCCACAACATTGACCCAATGGGCAGTGAGGGAAAGGTATCGTCCCTGGCCATGGGTACTGGTCCACGCATCGGTGGTCAGGTGGACCTTGCTACTGACGGCGTTTAGTAGCGCATGTTTAATTTTTCCCTCAACATGCTTTTGCAGACCAGGGACGGCTTGCCTGCTGAAATAAAATCGGCTGGGCACATTGTATTGTGGGACTGCCAATGCCATTAAGTTACGGAAACTGTCAGTCTCCACCAGCCTGAATGACAGCATTTCAAGGGACAGGAGTTTTGCAATGCCAGCATTCAGAGCCTGTGCTCGTGGATGGTTTGCCGAGTATGGCCGTCTTTTATCCCATGCCTGTGCTACCGATGGCTGTTTTGTGGCCTGGGAGTGTGAGGATGACAGGGAACTTGCAGCTGTGGGTGGAATAACACTGGGTCTCTGGACAACAGTGACAGAGGTTCTTCCATGGCGATCCTGTGAGGAAACCGAACCAGCTGTGTGTGAGCTGGAGGAAGAGGCTCCAACACGAGCTGAAGATGTAGGTGCTGCTGTAGGTTGGCCTACATCTCCAGTGTGTCTTTGTAACTCAACCACGTGCTTTGACCGCACATGTTTCCACATATTTGTGGTATTAAGGTTACTGACACTTTTACCTCTTTTTACTTTTTGATTACACAGCTTGCATTTGACATAGCAAATATCATCTGCAAGTGTGTCAAAAAAGGACCACGCAGTGCAAGTCCTGGGAGCGCCCGTTTTGGCTGTTGGAAGAGAACTGCTACGAACGGGTGCCAAACTGGAGGCTACAGGCAACCGAGTCTGCAGCCTACCTCTCCCTACTGTTTGGACCGTTGGGGCAATCTCTTCCTCAGAGCTGCTACCACCACCTTCCTGTTCCTCACGCCATGTTGGGTCTTGGACCTCATCATCTCCACTACCCTCTTCCAACACCTGCTGCTGTTGGGTGGTCTGGCCAGCACCATGCTCAACAGAAACTGGCACCTGAGTCTCATCATCATCAGATGCGTTCTGCGGTGTGCTGACCATCGGCACTGGCTCACCCGCCTCTTCTCATTCAGAGAGACACAGCTGTTGCGCATCACTGCATACTGCCTCTTCTTCACATTCCAGAATGCTGCTTGGCTGGGCCCCTGTTTGCAAGCCAACAGTTTCTGAGAACAGAAGCAGAGACTCAGCTGGCTCCAGTTCAGAACTCTCTGACTGCCTGGGCAATTTGGCAGGCGGTGAAGAGACAGATGGTTGTTCAACATTGCTGTTGTCCTGAGAGGAGGTGGAAGCAATTGAAGTCGATGCATTGGCTGCCATCCAACCAACAACGGCTTCAATTTGTTCTTCCCGCAGCAGGGGGGTACGCTGAGCTCCTACAAAAGTGCGCATAAAGGAACGCTCACGGGGAAAACTGGTGGATGCTGTGTCACTGGGTGCGGCAGCAGCCACAGAATCCCCACGTCCTCTCCCTGCTGAAACTCCATGGCCACGACCACGTGCCTTACTCCCTGCCTTCTTCATCTTGGTAGATTGATAAAGAAAGTCAGAAAAGTTATAAGGCCTAAGTGTGGTTATTCCTCAGAGACTGCAGTGAACACTGCAGACAACTGTTCAGTAGCTGTGAAAGGCCCCTTTGTGTACTTCTATAGTGTTTGCAACCAATGTATTGTATACTAATAGATTGTCACACTAATAGATTAGATTTTTTTCAAATATAATGGAGCAGCACCAATTAGAGAAAAATGTGAAGGATGAGGCAGTGACACACGCTCAGCAGACTACAACCAGCAGTGGTTGAAGAACTAACTGGAACGTAATCTGCACTCAAAAATGAAAAGCTCACAGACTACAGTGAACACTGCAGACAACTGTTCAGTAGCTGTGAAAGGCCCCCTTGTGTACTTCTATATTGTTTGCAACCAATGTATTGTATACGGATGGAAGGGCGTCACACTAATAGATTAGATTTTTTTCAAATATAATGGAACAGCACCAATTAGAGAAAAATGTGAAGGATGAGGCAGTGACACACGCTCAGCAGACTACAACCAGCAGTGGTTGAAGAACTAACTGGAGCGTGATCTGCACTCAAAAAATCAAAACCTCACAGACTGCAGTGAACACTGAAACACAACTGTTCACTATCTGTGAAAGGCTCCTTTCTATACTTCTATAGTGTTTGCAACCAATGTATTGTATACGGATGGAAGCGCGTCACACTAATAGATTAGATTTTTTTCAAATATAATGGAGCAGCACCAATTAGAGAAAAATGTGAAGGATGAGGCAATGACACACGCTCAGCAGACTACAACCAGCAGTGGTTGAAGAACTAACTGGAGCGTGATCTGCACTCAAAAAATCAAAACCTCACAGACTGCAGTGAACACTGAAACACAACTGTTCACTATCTGTGAAAGGCTCCTTTCTGTACTTCTATAGTGTTTGCAACCAATGTATTGTATACGGATGGAAGTGCGTCACACTATAATTTCTATTGAATGGAGCAGCTAGAATTACACTAAAGAAAAAAAAAAAGAGTCTGTGAGTGACACGTGCAGATGCCTACAGACAGCGTTGGATGCAGAGCAAACTGCAGCGTCACCTGCACTCTCACACACACACCTTGCACAGAGCTGTTAAAACAACACTGCAAGGCAAAAGGAAGCTTTACACAGCGGTTGGTAAACTAGCCTGCCTAAAGCAAAGTACACAAAATCGCAATCTCTAACTGTCCCTCAGAGTCAGCAGAGCAGCGTTCTGTCCCTAACTGAGTTCACAGCACAGTGACGCTAAAATGGCGGCGGCGCCTTTTATAGTGCATTCTGACATCATTTCAGCAGCCAATCACAGCCATGCCATTAGTTAAGATGACCGCAGCATTACAGGATGTGCCCACACTTCATAAGATTCCTCATTGGCTGACTAAAATCAAATTGCCTCTCAAATAATTATGGGAACTTCCGATTCCGGTATACGATATTGGAAAAATATCGGAACTAAGTATCGGAATTCCGATACAGCGAATATCGGCCGATACCCGATACTTGCGGTATCGGAATGCTCAACACTAATCCTGACCTGTTTCTGTCTTTTGTCTTTTGGCTTATCCGCTCCTGGCCATTACTGATCCTTTGGCTTGTCCCTGACCCTGAGTTTGTTTATTCCTTTAGTACTGCTCTTTAGTCTAGGATTTGACCCAGTTTGTTTCACTATTCTGCTGCCACCTGGTGGCATTCTCGCTGCTGCACGACAGACCTGCTTGGTCTAGGTGTAGTCCTGCTTCCACTCTATTGCCATCTATTGAAGCCTGTACCTACCTGCACTGCAGTAGCGTGATACCCCACATGCCTATTGGCTGTGTAAGAGGCACCAAACATGTGGGGTATGGATTCAAGCTTCACATCCAAGCATCAACCAATGCTCGTCGAGTGCCTAACATAACCGAGCACCCAGATACTTGAGTGATAGCCAAGTATCATCAAGTATGTTTGCTCATCCCTAATCTCCAGTAATTCCTGAGATTCGCCAATTACTTACAATTTATTCCTAATTTTTCGTGCTGGACTCAAGAGGCTGAGAATACTTTTCCCTCCCTGAAACAGGTCTCTTCCTCTGATCCAGTATTACATTGACCAGAATTGAACAATCAATTATTTCTGGAGGTAGATGCTTCATCTTCTGGAGGTGGAGAAGTTCTCACAAAAATGTCCTCCTATGGCCACATAGTGACCTATGGTTTTTTCTCCATGACCTTCTTCTTCCCCAAAGATCAATTGGCGACTAAGGGTTGTTGACAATTAAGTTGCTCTATAGTAGTGGCTGTACATTCTAAAGGAAGCAGTCCATCTTGTCGCTATATATACAGACCATAAGAACATAGCCTATTTGCAGCCTGCGCAGTGACTACCTGTGACAGGCGTGGTTGTCATTATTTTTTGCCTATTTTGAGTTTCTTCTTCATTTTAAACCACCTGACAAAACCATCAAAGCTGATGCTCTTTCCTGCTCCTTACTGCCCACTGATGAAGAGGAGGAACCTCAACTCTTCATCGAGCCATCCTACATGGTTCCTGTGGTTCCGGTAAGCTTGTCCTAAATTCCGCCAGGTAAGACATTGGTGTCAGAATCTGACAAGAGGCGAGTTCTGCTATGGGGGCTCTCTTCCAAGGTGGCCGGTCATGCTTGGCAGAGAAAGACATTGCAGCTCATAATACGTCACTACTCGTGGCCTTCCATATCGTGGCCTACCTAAGTCATGAAGTTTGTCTCCACCTGTCCCTCCTCTGCCAACAACAAAATTCCTAGACAACTCGCATCTAGTGACTCCTACCACTTCCTGTGCCCTTGGTGCCTTGGTATCATATTGCCACGGCCTTTATTACAGAGCTTCCTATGTCCTCAAGCTGTTCTGTCATTTTGGTAGTGGTGAATCACTTCTCGAAGATGGCATATTTCATTCCAATTTTGTACCTTCAATACGCTCTGGAGCTTGGCGAGAAATTCATCTAGCGCATGTTCCTTTTTTGCACATTCCTTCGACACATCGTGTCTGACCAAGGTGTCTAGTTGACATCCAGATTCTGGCAAGCTTTGTGCAAGCTTCTGAATGTTGTGCTGAACTTCTCGTCTGCATACCACCCTCAATCCAAAGAACAAGTAGAGAGAATCTACCAGATTCTGATCTACTTCATATGGCACTTCACAAACGCACATCATGACAATTTGGTCAAACTCTTAGCATGGGCAGAGATCTCCTATAATAACCACATGAGTCTTCTGCAAGTTCTCCATTCCTTAGTGTCTTTTGGAAAAGCCAGGAATCTCTCTTGCGGTGATGGCTGCTTCTGGCATACTCACACCCTATGCCCTTGCAAAGGATTTCTTGAAGAAATGGGATTACACTAAAGCCACACTAGAGAGATCGTCTGAGCTTATGAAGAGGCATGTGGACAAGAGACTCTTGAATCCAACGTGTAATTATTCAGGGGATAAATTGTCACCATTTTCTAAGTGCATCCGTATTAAGATCCCACAAGTGAGGTCCTCATTTCATCTGTCCCTTTGAAGTTAGCAAGCAAATAATGCTGTATCCTATAAGTTGAAGCTGCCCACATTCAATGGAATGGGCATTATGAATTCCCAATTCCTTCCATGTGTCTCTCCTGAAGCCAGTCATTGTGAGTCCCTTCTCCAAGGATCCTGGTGTCACGCCTGCTCCCATCAGCTTTGAAGATGTCTTTGAAGTAAAAGATATGTCAGCCTTCAAAAGGGTAAGAGGAAAAACCTTTTTTTTAGTTGACTGAAAAAGATTTGGTCCTGAAAAGAGGTCTTGGAAGCCCAGAGAAATAATTCATCTCCCACTTCTACAGAAATTCCTTTAGGGCTTGAAGAAGAGGGACATCAAGGAGTGGTACTTTTAGGACCAGGCTGGCACCGCTGCATGAGTTGCCTTCGCCCTTCTCAGCAGGGATGAAGGCATGTTCACTCACCTCTCCATGCTGCTTCGGTCCCAGCCATCTTTGTCTCCACCCAGGGTCTGTACACAACATGCAGGTTTCCTGGGAGAATGCTTAAGGCATGTGCACACTGCTTGCTTATTAAAGGAGCACTTTTGAAAATGTCCCCAGCCAATGACTGGGAGACATTAGGTATTTAAGACACTTTCCTCAAATGGAATGTATATTAGCAACGTTAGTATCAATGAGTATCCTGTTACATAGTTTTAAGGTCCCTGCATCTGTGCTTTCTGAATCTGATCCTGTCTGTCCATTTACCTGATTCTGTTCACCCTGTATGCAAGTATTCCAGTTTGTCCTGTTGATCCTATACCCAAACCTGTCCTTCTCATACCTAGGCCTGCTACTAATTCGCCTGAACAAGCATCTGTGAACCTGCACCTATAATCTCATACCTGGTGTCGTCCTTGTTCCTGTATCTGTCCTGCCCATGCCTGATTCCACATATGTCTACCAGCTGCATCCCTCATGCTAACAAATTTCTGGCCGGTCCTGCTTTCCTGCCCCTATAAGGGTCAGATGTCGCGGCAACGGGGTCCATCCTGGAAGACCTTCTAGCATCCACCTGGGCTCAAGCCTTAAAACACCATTAGGGCCTCTAGTGAAGAACCATGTGTTCACTTAGTTGTGCCCCTCCAGGCTCTCTGCGGACCAGGGCATGTTGGTTCTACTGTAAGAAGGTCCAGGGCAGTAGTCGTGGCCCCCAATGATGACTGGCTGTTTATGCACGCCCTGGCCCTCAGTTACATATACACAATGTCGCCTTTGTAGCGTACCTTTCTTCCCTATTTCTGTTCCATCAGGGTCCTCTCGGATCTGCTGAGGATTTCCTTTGGGCGGCTTCACACAAAGAGAGACAGAGTCCAGTTCCAACTTAAAATAAACAATTTTACTTTGTTCCACTCTCAGTACGTCCAGCTCAGTTACAGAAATAACACAGGGTTCATCACAGAGTACTTCCTTGCCTTTCCCTATGCTTTCCCTCACTTCTTCTGGAATGTCCCAAGGTCATACCGATCCGTCCGGTATCGCAGCATTCCTTCTGGCAAACCCAAGTAACTTCAGGAGCTCCCCTGTTTGTCTCGCCCAGACATAAGGGTATCTGCCCACGTAGTTAGCTGCCACATCTTGGAGCTGCCCTGCATTCTTCTACTGCTGTAACCTTCAGCCATTAGGCCCTGGATGACTGGACTCTCTGCTTGAAACGTTATGTTGCCAACTGCCCTGTCCGGGCTCTCAGGCCCTACTTTCTAAAATCAGGAAATCTTCCTGGCTTACCCACAGTTGGCCCTTCCTAAATTAACCAGTTTCTATCTTAATACTATTTGGTCCTAATGTGCCCTCCCTAGTGGGCCAATGCTATCACTACGCTTTCCCAATATACAATATAGAAATAGCAGCATTCAGGTACATAGCAATATATACAGAGTAAGACATTCAGCATTACCAATTTTTAACAGGGACGTGTTTAGGTCATAAAACAGACTCTGTAACCCTTTACACTACAACCACGTGCGTAACAGTAAAATTATTTGTTTGGCCTAAAAATGGCTACAGAGTAGAACTACTTTTTCGGACCAAAAGTGGCAAAGACACAACTGCAGAATAGAATTTTTTTTGCCACACTACTCATATAGACACAGCGGTACAGTCAAATTATTTTTTGGCCTATAAATGGCAAAGACATGGCTGCAGAGTGAAATCATTTTTTAGGCACATTACTCCTTCAGATACGGCTGCAAAGTAGACAAGGGCTTTTTGGAACAGTATTCCCACAGATAGGGGTGCAGAGTACACACAGAGGCTTAAAGGCGGAGTATTCCCTCAGGCAGGGGTGCAGACTACACACAGAGGCTTAAAGGAACAGTACTCCCACAGGCAGGGGTGCAGATCACAGAAAGAGGCTTTTTGGCTCAGTACTTCCAATGATATGGATGCAGAGTACACACAGCGGCTTTTTGGCATAGCACTCCTACTTAGACAGGTGCATAGCACACCCAGCATCTTTATTGCAGAGTGCACAACCAAACAAGGACCCTCACTCCAGCTGCATCCTGTCCCTACACTAATCAGAGCAGCACTCATGATCCAGCATTTATACAGGCCAGGTCATGTGATGCTTAAGCCAATGACATCAATGCCAGTACTTGACATGGCTGTGATGGCTCCAGATGTGCCCACAGTCTAAAAGCTTGTTGACTGGTTGGACTGCAGAATTTCAACAAACTTTGTTAGGCATCTGAACCTGAATAGCAAACCGAATATCCTGTTAGAAGAACATGTTCGGGGTTCGGTTCCAGACAATAGATGGATAGGTGTTAACTTGTTTAGTCTACAATCCTCCTTTATTGAAAGTCCATAATGATGCATACCTTACAATTATTGATAGAAACTACTTGCAAATTCATGTATAGCTAAATAATTATAAACTTGAGTATTAAGTAATTTAACTGTCAATTCTGGACGAGGCTTTTTTTCCCTGTTACAGATAGGCACTTTTTTTCTAATACAAATGATTTTAATAGCGCTAATAAAAATTTACATTTTGACATTTTGACATTCAAATAATTTTTGTCTCATTTTTTGTATTATGTGGATGAATTTTTATGTCATTTTTATATTCTTTTTGGGGGATATTCAGGGAAAATGTAAAGAAAAATATTAAATGCATGTCTATTTTTCAGATTTTTACATTTTTTCACAACTGCAAAAGATTGCTAAAAAATTTTTAAAATTGCATTCCTTTTTGCAGACTATATTTTTATATATTCAACTACTTTATTTCAATGGGGAGAAATAAACAGCGGCTCAGACTTGTAATGTCTCTTCTTTTAACTTTTGTTTCATTTTTGCATTTTCTCCATTTTATTTTTGCTTTTTTTTGTCATTTTTTCACACACTGCAATTCATAAGATCTTTAAAGGCCTTTGGGGGATATTGTAACATAATAATTTACTTTTTATTGCGGATTTCACCTTTAACTGGCCCAGATGTAGTAGCCCCCATTTACAGGAAGAACTTAGCCTCTTTGCTGCTTTATGGGTCTCTTAAGGATCATAGCTCCTGCTCCCTCCCTACATCCAGTAATCACATGATCACAGGGTCCAGAGGAGGAAGCACTGTCAATGCTTCCTAATCTGTATACAAAAGCATTGGCTCAGCAGTGTGTATACAAAGATCAAGCAGATAAATATGGAAATAAACCACCTCTGCTTCTATGTGGGGAGTCTGGCTGTGCCTGACAGCCAGCTCCTCATACTCACAGCTGCACAATCTTGTGCAAGCTTCTTATACTGCATTGACATTTTAGAATAATAGTCCAGAAAACGTATGGACATTCCAGATGGTTTATAGCCTGTTTTACCTTTTCTATTTTATTTTATACATATTTAAAAAAAAATCCAAATTCTCCAGAATGAAGATTTTTGACAATCTGTTCTGTGTAAATTCAGCAAAAACAGCATATATATGATAAAGTGAATAATGACATTCAAAACACACTAAAACTGGTCCTGCAGAAAAAGATATACGGTAACTATGCTGACAGAAAAATAAATAATAGGTTTCCTCTTGGAAAAATAGAAGGGTAAACGAAATAGCAAAAATGGGAAATGACTGTGTCCTTAAGTGGTTAATAGAGGATAGTAGTAATATATTTGTGACAATATTATCTTTTCTTCCTCTATTAAATTCAGTATATTGACTTGTACATTGAATCAATGTACTTTTCCATTAAAGACAGATCGCTCGCTGATATTCTTCTTCAATACAGCAATAGTAGAACAGCAAATATCAGTCTCATTTCAGTCTAAAGAGTGACACTCACTTGACACATCTCAGACTTCCCATTCTCAAAATTCAAAATTAACTTCACCTATCTGAACCATTACAATCTGTCTTTCTTACTAGAGCCACCCGTCTTTTTAATTTGTGTTTTTTCATGATCAGGGGAAGGAGTCAGGAAGAACATTGTCTGACTCAACCATGGAATAAAAAGGATTATTGAGCTGTCCTTTAAAATGTTCCTTGATCGTCTTACACAGACCTGGAATATAACAATGGGCTATAATTGAATAAATAATGAGTGCAGCAACTGGATTTAATTAAACACAGATAAGACGACAATCTTATGGAAATGTGCCAATATCCCGGGGCTTTGTTCCTTTAACTCTTACTGGTTTAACACGATAACATTTTCAACATATCAGTTAAGGTACTGCCACACTAAACAATCCCGCTAGCGATCACGATAACGACGCATACTAATGCGATCGCTAGCGGGATTGTTTCTATATCGCTAAGTGCGGCCACATTTAGCGATATAGTTAACGACGCTATCGCCGTTAGCGATCTTCTTAACGACTTTAGCGGTACAAAAGTACCGCTAAATCGCTAAGAAAAGGTGCCACACTAGCGATATATACTTACCCAGCGGGAGCGCCGACGAGAAAATAGGGTCCGGAACGATTCCAGCGATGAGCGAGATCACAGCAGGAAGCTCGTCGCTGGCAGCTGCCGCACTGAACAACATCGCTAACGGGATCGCTAAATAGTGACGTTTTTTAGCGATCCCGTTAGCGATATTGTTCAGTGTGGCATACCCTTTAGTCACATTTGTAATACAGGCAGAACTGAAATATAAAACCAAAAACAATAAAAAAAACTAAGCATGAGGATTAATATTCATATACTACTGGATATTGCTAAGTATGGATTTTTTATAATATATAGCAGAACATTGACAAGGCAAAATATTCAGCATTTTTGCAAATACCTATTTCAACTTAGCAATCATTGAGTATGGCTCTCCGAAAACTACTTGCAGTTTCTATACAATAAGAGCAAACACCACTCCATGCATTATAAAAATAATTTACTTTATTTTTATAAAAATACAATATAAACAGAAATACAATAGACACACGGAGATAAAAATGGAATGTGCACACACTGATAAGAGCAAGATTACCACCACACATGATGTAACACTTAAAGGAAATCTGTCACCCCCTGGGACGCTTTTAAGTTATTACTATGGGCCTACAAGTAATAGATTGGTTAAACCAGTGTTACCTGTATGCCTCATAGCTGCGGTGTAGTTGTTGACATTTTGAATTTTGAATCTTTTATGTTAATGATTTCTTCCAGGCTGAAGGGGGTGCTATGATAATGAAGACAGGAGACAAAGATTTCTTCAAGAAATCATTAACATAAAAGATTAAAACTTAATTTCTCAACAACTGTACCACAGCTATGAGGCATTCAATAAACAATATTTTAATCCTTCTATTACCTATATACTCATAGTAATAGCTTAAAAGCATCCCAGGGAGATAGATTCCCTGAAAAGGGGTTGTCCAGTGCTTTACACTAATGGTCTATCCATAGGATAAGTCATCAACATCAGATTGGTGGAGGCACCCCTGATGATCAGCTGTTCTCTGTAACAGTGGTGGATTAATGTGTTCAACTCTGGAGTTTAACCTCACAGCATTTTCAACTTTACTGTGGTTGCAGTGGAGTATTGCTGATCGATGCACCGCCAACAATCTGGTATTGATGACCCATGCTAAGGATAAACCATGAACATAATGTACTGGACAGCCCCTTCAATGTGGTCCAGATATAACAGGTATGAAAATCAGACAATAAGCAATAGAAATGTATGTCTAAAGGTGTTCAGGACCAATCACATATAAACTACAGACTCCCAATAAACTCAACATTTAAAAAAATAGTATAAAAATACCAGAGAGACCTTACCAGATGAGAAAAAAGAACTAGACAAATCTGAAAGAAACCCAAATAGAACGGCAGCATATCAAGAGATATCTGACCACAGAATGGTGCATACCCACCCAAGAAGTCAGTACATTATATAGCATGTGGCTCAGAAAATAGTTAAAGGGTTTGACATAAGAAAAAACAATTTGCTTCATATTGCTGTTGCTGTGAAGATTAAGTAATTGCTTTTATCTAGCCAGGAATTTTGCAGGAGAAAAGTAGAAATACATGATTCCCATTGAGAGTGGTACTTCAATCTGCCTCATAGAGATGGACCAGATGACCCCCACCCTACCTCTATATAATCTGACATGGGGATTACATCTTGGCAGCACAGGAGCCATTAGATTTAACCCCTTAGTGACAGAGCCTATTTGCACCTTCATGACAAAGCCAAATTTTACAATTCTGACCAGTGTCACTTTATGAGGTAATGACTCTGAAATGCTTCAATGGATCCCATTGATTCTAAGACTTTTTTTCATTACATATTGTACTTTATGATAGTGGTAAAATTTCTTTGATATGACTTGTGTTTATTTGTGAAAAAAATGAAAATTTGGGAAAAAATTTGTAAATTTTGCAATTTTACAACTTTTAATTTGCATGCCCTTAAATTAGAGGGTTATGTGCTAGGGTCTGCGGAACGCACCAAATATATGAGGTAGAGAGGTGCGTTCGCAGCCCGGGGTCCACCGTGCAGGCGGAACCTGCTGCTAGTAAAATGGCGCAAGACGCAAACTCTGTTATCCCGCAGAGTCGCCAAAATAAACACCGCAATGCGCTGTGGCAATATGTGCGAACTCTGTTATTTCACAGAGCCGCTAGAAGGAGTGCCGCAGCGCTATATGGCGATGTGTGCGAACTCACTAAACACAACTGAGTCGCAAAATAAACACGCTAGCGCACTGTCTAGCGTTGAAAGCGAACCCTGTTACGTCACAGAGCCGCTGTGAAAAAGTTCTGTGTCCTGTACGGCACCCAGGTACACAGTTAAGTGCTAAGCGAACATAGAACGTGATCATGCGCTAATGTCCTCGCGGGAGTCACCCGCAATCTATGGCGTCTGAACGCCAGGCCCTGAATACGGCAATCAAACTCCTCACCGGTTATGCCGGTAATCTAGGGCATCTAGGACACCGACCCTGACCAGCTAGCATACCAAACTCCTCACCGATTAAGTCGGTATACTAGGGGCTTATTTCAGCCGGGCCCTAACCACACACACGCATGACCACACTGGCGCATAGCATACAATGATTGATATTAGCGCATGGCGGCCCAGCCATGCTACCCTTTTATAGCAACAGCTACAGGACCTGCCAGAAACAAGGACCAATGAAACTTGTTCCAGAACACCAGTAGTCACAGGATCTTCCTGGCAGACCAATAGGAGCTGCTGCAGTACCTGAGCATGTGACCCCTGATCTCCAATGAGAAATCTCACTCTGGGCATGCTCAGAAGGGGAAAACAAGGACTTTGTCCTAAAGACGTCTGTTCGCCGCTAACCAGTACTGGCCACAATAGCAGAGCCTGGAGGAGCAGCAGTAATCCTCTGCACACTGTTAGACTGGGCAAGACGCTGGGACCGACGTCTAAGCTGAGCAGGCTCCACTGCAGACGGAGATGAATGGGGGACCGCAGCGGGACTGGTTTGAGACTCCCCTTGTGCAGCAGCAGGAACTCGAACCCTAACATTATGTTACACAAAATATTAAATAAATAACATTTCCCACATGTCTACTTTACATCAGCACAATTTTTTAAACATATTTTTTTTCTAAGGAAGTTATAAGAGTTAAAAGTTGACGAATGATTTATCATTTTTTCAACTAAATTTACAAAACCATTTTTTTAGGTTTTAAGAGGTTTATATGACAGAAAACACCCCAAAGTGACACCATGCTAAAAACTGTATGCCTCAATGTGCTCAAAACCACATTGAAGAAGTTGATTAATTCTTCAGGTGCTTAACAGGAATTTTTGGAATGTGGAAAGAAAAAATGAACATTTAATTTTTTTTTACCAAAATTTCAATTTAGACCCAATTTTTTTATTTACACAAGGCTAACAGGAAAAAATGTACCACAATATTAGTTTTGCAATTTCTCCTGAGCATACCGTTACCCAATACGTTGGAGAAAACTGCGGTTTGGGTACATGGCAGGGCTCGGAAGGGAAGGCGCACCATTTGACTTTTTGAATGCAAAATTTGCTGGAATAATTAGCGGATGCCATGTCAGGTTGTGAGAGCCTCTGATATACCTAAACAGTGTAAACCCCCAAAAGTAACACCATTTTGGAATATAAACCTCCCAGGTAACTTATCTAGATGTGTGGTGAGCATTTTTAACCCCATGGTGTTTCACAGACCTTTATAACATTGAGTTGTGAAATTAAAAAAAAATAACATTTTTCCCACAAAATGTTTTTAGCACAAAATTTTGTATTTTCAAAAGGATAAGATGAGAAATGCAACCATAGAATTCATAGAATTTGTTCTGGAATTTCTCCTGAATATGCTGATACCCCATGTGTGGGGAAAAACTACTGTTTGGGCATATGGCAGGGCTCAGCAGCGAAGGAGTGCCATTTCTTGGACTTTTTGAATGCAAAATTTGCTGGAATGATTAGCAGATGCCATGTCTCATTTGGAAAGCCCCTGATGTGCCTATACATTGAAAACCCACCACAAATGACACCATTTTGAAAGTTGTGTTTGGAGAGCCCCTGATGTGCCTACACAGTGGAAAAATCCCACAAGTGTCCTATTTTGGAAACTAGACCCCTCCAGGACACCTCTAGACATGAGGTAAGCTCGTTGAACCCCCTGGTGCTTCACGGAATTTTACAAAGTTGATCTGTGAAAATGAAAAAAAAATTTTTACAAAACTTGTTTTAGCACCAAATTTATTGATCTTCACAAGGAAAGCAGGAAACAATGGGCTCCAAAATTTGTTGTGCAATTTATCCTGAGTACAATACCCATATGTGATCGAAGACTACTTTTGAGGCACAGTGCAAAGCTCAGAAGGGAAGAAGTGTCATATTGCAGTTCAGATTTTGCTGAAATGGTTTGAGGGTGCCAAGTCACATTGTAAGAACTCCTGAGGTGCCAAAACAGCAGAAACCCCCCCCATATATGGCTTCATTTTACAAGCTACAGTCCCAATTAACTAATCAAGGGGTGCAGTGATCATATTGACACAACATGTGCCTCACAGGATTTTGTGTAGTGGGCTATGAAGAGAGAATAATAATATTTTTACCACCAAAATGTTGTTTTAGCCCCAAGATTTAATTTTTCCAAAGACTAATAAGAAAAATGGAAGTTAGTTTATTGTAAAAATTTCTCCTGAGTGCTCCAATACACTATATGTAAACAGGATATCCTTTCCAGTCACAGTGCAAAGCTCAGAAGGGAAGGAGTACCATATTATAGTGCAGATTTTACTGTTATGGTTTCTGGTTGCCACGAACCCTTGGGAGAGCTATAGAGGTGCCAAAACAGCTTCTCATAAGTGACCACATTTTACAAAATACACCTCTTGATGAATTAATCTAGGGTTACAGTGATCATACTGACACCATAGATGTGTCACATAATTTTATACCATTGGGCTGTGAATTGAAAATAATTAAACTTTTACCTCAGAAAAATTGATTTAGCCCCAAATTTTACATTATCACAAGGAGAAATGGGTAAAAATGGCACCATAATTTGTCCCACAACTTCTACTGAATGTAGAAATACACCATATGTGGTTGCACAGTACTGCTTAGCTATACGAAGAGACTTGGGAGGGACTGAGCGCTATTTTCCATCTAGAGCACAGATTTTCCTAGAATAGTTTGCAGACTCAATTTACAGGGCCCATTTACAGAGCCCCTAAGCACTAGAAGAGCAGAATCCCCCTCAAGTGACCCTTTTCTGAAAATTATACCCCTTTGGGAATTTATTTACAGCTGTAGTGACAATATTGACTCTTGTTTCCCAGAACCAAGTAGCAGTGGATGTTACTAACTAAATTACATGTAATATGTGCTGCTGCAGTGCAGTACAGTGCAACCTCCACTAGGGGGTTCTGGTGAGGAAAGAGAGGTTACACACACACAGCGTGATTACACAGAGCAGCAGCACAAGTGTCACAGGTAGCGAAAGAGTGGTCATACAAGCCGAAGTCAGGAGCAAAAGTATCAAGGGAAACAGCAAGTGCGTAGTCAGGGACAAGTAAGATGTCAGGGCCTACCGGGAACGTGGTATCCAAAACGTAAGACGTAGTCGGGGTACAAGCCAGAAGTCGAAGTCAGGAATGTGGTATCAGAAATGGAAAACCAGAAGCAGAGTCCTGAGATCAAGCCGAGTCATACACAAGTACAGGTAATCAGGGGCAGAAGGATCACTATGGAATACAGGTCAGAGGAACTAGCTTGGAAGCTTGAAGCTGACACTGGCCGGCAGTCTGAGAGGACTGAAATAGCCCAGCCAGCTCCAAAAGGAGGCAGAGGGAATTAACCCCCGCATGACCAGTCCAGAGAGAAGACAAATGAAAACAAACTCTGACTGGATCATGACAGTACCCCCCTCTCAATGGGGGACCACCACCACAGATCCGCATGGACCCAACACGCTGGCACCCACGACTGGTCCTCCGGACTGTAACCTTTCCAATGGACCAAGTACTGCAGTGAATGGCGGAGCATATGAGAATCCACCACCCGTTCCACCTCATACTCGGTCTACCTATCCACCACAACAGGCGGCGGGTGGGAAGGAGACTCACCTGAGGTAAACACCAACGGCTTCAGAAGCGCCTTATGGAATACATTGGGGATCCGCAACGACGAAGGCAAGCGCCAGTTAAAGGCCACAGGATTAACCACCTCTAAAATGTCATAAGAGACAATAAACTTGGGACCCAACTTAGCAGAGGGAATCCTCAATCTGATATTCTTGGTGGATAACCATACCACATGGTAAGCCGGCCCCACAGAACGTCGTTTATCCACAAAAACTTTATACTTGCTCTGAGCCTCCCCAATGTTTCTCTGAAACTCTCTCCAGATCTCCCCTGCCGTAGAAAGGCCGAATCAGCCCCTGGACACCCCGAATCCAACCGGGAAAACTCACCAAAGTGAGAATGAAACCCATAGTTGCAGAAGAACGGAAGTACCAGTGGACTGATTGACATGATTATTGAAAGCAAATTCTGCCATGGATATAGTAGAGCACCAATCATCTTGTCTGGATGTAGCAAGACATTGCAATATCTGCTCCAAAGACTGATTAGTCCTTTCAGTGTGACCGTTGGTCTTGGGAGGATAGGCTGATGAAAAGGTCAGACTGGTACCCAGCCTCTTACAAAAGGCCTTCCAGAATTTTGCCACAAATTGCACCCCTCTATCAGACACCACACTGACAGGCACACCATGCAATCAGACCACATGCTCAATGCATAGTTTTGATAGAGTCTCAGCATGAGGGAGGCCCGCCAAAGGTACAAAATGCGCCTGTTTACTGAACCTATCAACAACTACCCAGATTATTAGAGGGGGAACATTGGTGATAAAATCATAGACAGATGAGTCCACGGTCTATCCGGAATTGGGAGTGGCACCAATTCCTCGGCCGGCCAGTTATGGGAGGTTTTAGCATGAGCACAAGTTTTACAGGAAGACACAAACCCAGTGATGTCAGAAACCAATGAAGGCCACCAAAACAGCCTAGTGATGGCTTTATGCATGGCCGAGATTCCAGGATGCCCACTCAGAACCGAGTCATGGAACTCCCGAAGCACCCTTAACCGATACTGAATAGGCACGAAGAGCTTAATATCAGGTACAGATGGAGGAGCAAGAGATTGAGCCTCACGAATCTCTCGTTCCAATGCTGAGGACACCGCAGCCACCAACACTCCGCACTGAAGAATGGAGGAAGCAGGTTCAGGAGGTGAAACTGGAACCAGGCTTCAAGATAAAGCATCATCCTTCATATTCTAGGACCCCGGTCTGAAAGTAATAGAAAACTGAAATCGGGAAAAAAAAAAGTGACCACCTTGCCTGTCTTGGAGTCAAACATTTAGCGGATTCGATGTAAGACAGGTTCTTGTGATCCATAATGACAGTGATACGATGGACAGCCCCCTCCAAAAAATGCCTCCGCTCTTCAAACACCAATTGAATGGCCAGTAGCTCCCAGTTTCCCACATCATAATTCCTCTCAGCAGAGGAATATTTTCTCGAAAAGAAGGCACAAGGTCTTAAGTTAGTCAACGTGGTGGGCCCCTGGGACAATACAGTCCCCACTTCCACCTCCGAGGCATCTACCTCTACGATAAAGGGTTTAGACAAATCAGGTTGAACCAGTACAGGAGCAGACATGAAATAGTTCTTCAAAGAAGAAAATGCCGCCAGAGCCGGAGCTGACCAGTTTTTGAGATCAGCCCCCTTACTAGTTAAATCCGTGAGAGGTTTGACCATCTGAGAAAACCCCTTAATGAATTTTCTATATTAATTGGCAAAACCCAGAAAGTGCTGAAGACCCTTGAGATCTCTATGTTGCACCCAACCTTCCTAGGGTACATGTGAAACCCCATGGCAGACAAAATGACCCCTAGGAAGGACAATTCTTGCGCTAAAAATGAACATTTCTCCAGTTTAGCAAAGAGTGAGATCTCCCTGAGCCTCTGGAGGACCGCATGGAGGTGACCCATGTGACCCTGTTTATCAGAAGAATATATGAGGATATCATCCAGATTAACTACCCGAAGCACCCCAAACAATCTGAGAAAACATGATTAATGAAATTCTGGAATACTGCTGGCACGTTAGTCAGGCCAAAGGGCATAACCAAATTCTCAAACAAACCCTCAGAGGTAAGAAATGCAGTTTTCCACTCATCTCCCTCCCACATACGGATGAGATTATATGCCCCCTGAGTTCCAACATAGAGAACCACCTGGCCCCTGACAAATTGATTGTACAAATATGGTATAAGTGGGAGGGAATTAGTGTTTCTTATAGTGATTTTATAAAGTTCTCGAAAATCGAGGCATGGGTGTAAATCATCATCCTTTTTCTTCACGAAAAAGTACCCCACCACCATGGGAGAGAAAGATGGGCGAATGTGCCCTTTACGGAGGCTCTCAGAGATATACTCCTTCATAGTGGCCCGCTCAGGGATGGAGAGATTGTACAGACGGGCTTTGGACAATTTGGCACCGGGAACAAGATCAACAGCACAATCGAATGGGCGGTGTGGTGGTAGAACCTCAGCCTTCTTTTGGAGAACACATCCTCAAAGTCCTTCAGGTACTCCGGAATATCCTCCAGACTGACAGATGACACAGATACAGTGGTAACACTTCTCTTAGAACAATCGGGAACCCATTTCACAATGTCCCGAGATTCACAGTTTATCACAGGATTATTTAATTGCAACCAGGGGAACCCCAACACCAGTCCCACAGGCAGATTGTCCATAACAAAGCATGAAATACATTCCTGGTGCAAGGAACTCACTTTCAGGAGAAACTCCTCTGAAACAAATCTGATGACATTCTTAGCCAGCGGTGTTTTGTCAATGGAACAACATGAATAGGAATTTCCAGCCTAACTGTCCCTAACTTACACCTGGACACCAAGTCAGAGTTAATAAAGTTCATAGACGACCCACAATCCACGAAGGCAGTTGTGGATGTGAAGCCACTCCCACTACAAGCTCCACTTCCAACAAAATTTTGCAAATGCAGAAAAAGGTACGAGTCTGGGTGACTTCCATGACAATCACCCAGACTCAGCCGCTTGTTGGTCGGTGCACAAGAGGATCATCCTTTTTCCAATGTCTGGGATTTCCCCAGAAAAAACACAACTTTCCTTCACACCGCCATCTCCTCTCCTTCTCCTTGAGGTTGTCAGCCCCCACCTCCATAGGTACAGACGGAGGCAAAACTACTGGATTACAAGGGAGTAACGGAACCTTTCGCTGTGAAACATCTCTCTCCCACAGCCTCCGATCCATATTGATAGCCTGAGTCATAGCTTCCTCCATTGAGCTGAAAGGTAAATGGAGAGCCAGAGCATACTTCAGGTAATCCGCCAGTCCACACCTGAACAGACCTCTCAGCGCTGAGTCATCCCAGGACACTTCAGTGGACCATCGACGGAACTCGGAGCTGTACCACTCGGCTGAACGCTTTCCCTGAACCAGACCCATAATAGTGTCCTCTGCCACTCTGACACGGTCCGGTTCGTCATAGATAAGTCCTAGGGCCTCAAAGAACCTATATACCGACTATATACCGACATCAATTCAGGGGCAGTAGGGGCTGCGAGAAAGCCCAAGATAATTATCTCAACTCGCTGAGTCTCATCCCCAGACGATCGAGGTCTGAGAAAAAAACATAATTTACAACTCTCCCTGAATATACAAAATTTATGTTTTTCACCAGAAAAGGTGTCAGGACGCTTAACCAAGGGTCCGGGAGAGTGCAAAACAACATCAACTAAATCAGCAGATCGGCTCACAGCATGATGGGTGGTTCCCTGCCCAGTCTTAACAGTCTGTCAGATTTTTCTGTAAGAGAGTATGAGACGTGGCAAGGGCCCGATGTTCCTCTGAAAAAACCCGCATCTTCTGTGTCAACCTGGACACATGATCCGTCAAGTTACAATGCGGATCCATGACCAGAGAAAAAAAAAAGCAAAATTCCCTTTAAATGTGTGGGTCAGCTATAATGTAATATGTGCTGCTGCAGTGCAGTACATTGCAACCTCCACCAGGGGATTCTGGTGAGGGAAGAGAGGTTACACACAGTGTAATAACACAGAGCAGCAGCACAGGTGTCACATGTAACAAAAAAGTGGTCAGACAAGCCAAAGTCAGGAGCAGAAGTACCAAGTGAAACAGCAAGTGCGTAGTCAGGGACAGGCAAGATGTCAGGGCCTACCGGGAACGTGGTATCCAAAATGTAAGACGTAGAGATGAGCGACTTTCCCTTTTTTCGGTCGAGTCGGGTTTCACGGAACCCGACTTTCGCAAAATTCGGGTCGAGTGAAATCAGCCGACTATCGTGAAAAGTCGGTGGTTCGCCGAAACACAAAACTCAATTCAAGTCAATGGAGAAGCAATGTCAGCAGCGGGGGAGGACAGTAAACACACCTACAGTGCCCATTTTCAGAGCTGGCGAGCAGCTCAGCCAAAGAAGGGTGCCGGCACGGCTTTGAGCGGCGCGGTATTCAAATTCTCCGCCAAAGCCGCGCCGTCACCGCTCATTGACTGAGCCGCCCGCTGGCTCAGCCAATCAGCGTCGTGGGATTCAAATCCCCCGCCAAAGAGGCGTTGCTCATTGGCAGAGCCGGCGGGCGGCTCAGCCAATGAGCGTCGCGGATTCAAATACCCCGCCATTGGCTGAGCGGTGCCGCCCGGCTTTGTGTGTGTATGTGTGTATGCAGGCATCGTCCGATGGGACTACAAGTCCCATCCGGCTATGCCTGCTGCACTGTCAGTCTGTGTGTGCGTGTATGCAGGCATCGTCCGATGGGACTACAATTCCCATCTTGCTATGCCTGCTACACTGTCAGTCTGTGTGTGCGTGTATGCAGGCATCGTCCGATGGGACTACAAGTCCCATCCGGCTATGCCTGCTACACTGTCAGTCTGTGTGTGCGTGTATGCAGGCATCGTCCGATGGGACTACAAGTCCCATCCGGCTATGCCTGCTGCACTGTCAGTCTGTGTGTGCGTGTATGCAGGCATCGTCCGATGGGACTACAATTCCCATCTTGCTATGCCTGCTACACTGTCAGTCTGTGTGTGTGTGTATGCAGGCATCGTCCGATGGGACTACAAGTCCCATCCGGCTATGCCTGCTACACTGTCAGTCTGTGTGTGCGTGTATGCAGGCATCGTCCGATGGGACTACAAGTCCATCCGGCTATGCCTACTAAACTGTCAGTCTGTGTGTGCATGTATGCAGGCATCGTCCGATGGGACTACAAGTCCTATCCGGCTATGCCTGCTACACTATCAGTGAGTGACACATTAGCCAATGATGGGACAGTAGTAGTCCCATCATCCGGCTAATGTGTTGAATGTAAAAAAAACCATACATTACATGCACAACATACAGAGCATATAACACAGAACATATATATAACATACAACACATAACATACAGAACATACATATAACATACAACACATAACATACATATAACATACATATAACATACAATACATAACATACAGAACATACATATTACATACAACACGTAACATACATATAACATACAACACATAACATAGAGTACATACATATAAAACATAACATACAGTACATACATATAACATACAACATATAACATGCAGAACATACATATTACATATAACATGTAACATACACATAACATACAACACATAACATACATAACATACACATAACATACAACACATAACATACACATAACATATAACATACAGAACATACACATAACAAACAACACATAACATAGAGTACATACTCACCAATCACCTATTCCCTGATGCCATTGTCTCCTTTAATAAGAATAAAATAATAAAGCAACCTATACATCACCTGTCCGCCCCAGTCCAGATAATAACGAGTGTCCCACGACGATCTCTGGTGTAGAACCCTGACATCGGGTGATGTCAGCGCTCTACACCGCCCCTGCAATGCACTCAGACGCCGGGAGAGAATGACGTCACTAAAGTTCATTCTCTCACCGGCAATGCTGGGTGAGAAAATTCCCCCGCAGCATTGCCATAAAGTGAGAGAATGAACTCAGTGATGCACTGCAGGAGCCATTGTCTCCTGTCAGTGCATCACTGGGAGGCCCTACAGAGCAGTGGCATCACCTGTTCTATAGGGGAGACCGTTGTGGGACATTCGTTATTAATTGGACTGCGTCGGACAGGGAAAATACGGTTGTTTTATTTTTTTTACGTTTTATTACAGGAGATCGAGGGCGTCGCTTGGATCTGAGCATATAGTAAAGATATGAAAATTGTCTTGTGTTTTTTTTCATTAAAATACTTTATTCTTTGGCGTGTGTTTTTTTTAACCCTTTGTTAAGATAAGATTAATAATGGATAGGCGTCTTATTGACGCCTCTCTATTATTAACCGGGCTTAATATCACCTTACAATAGCAAGGTGATATTAACCCCTTATTACCCCATATCCCACCACTACAGGGGAGTGGGAAGAGAGGGGCTAAGTGCCGGAATTGGCGCATCGTACAGTTCGTACAGTTCTGGGGCGGCTGGGTGCTGGTTTTTTTTTTAGGCAATGGGGTGCGCCAATATCCATGGCCCCTTCCTAGGCTATGAATATCAGCCCGCAGCTGTCTGCGTAGCCTTTCTGGCTTTAAATTACTGGGGATACCATGTCATTTTTTTGAGGGTCCCCCTATTTTAATAGCCAGTAAAGGCTAGCTGCGGGCTGATATTCATAGCCTGGAAGCTCCAGGGATATTAACCCCTTCCCAGGCTGGAAATATTGGCCTGAGCCGTCGGCTTTCCCCCTCTGGCGCAGAAAATTGCGAAAAATGGGAAAAAAAGGCGTGGGCCTCCTGCACAATTTTCTGCGTAACACAGACGATGCCTGCATACACACACAAACAAAGCCGAATGGCACCGCTCAGCCAATGGCGGGGTATTTGAATGACGCGGCTTGGGCGGGGAATTTGAAGCGGCGAAACCCGGCCCCGACTTCTTTGCCAAATTGGTCGCCGAGCCTTCGGCTGACTACACGTCACGGTCGGGTTTCGTTTCATGAAACCCGACTTTGGCGAAAATCGGCGATTTTTGAAATTTAACAACCCGTTTCGCTCAACCCTAGAAAGACATAAGACGTAGTAGGGGTACAAGCCAAAAGTCGAAGTCTACTGGGAACGTGATATCAGAAATGGAAAACCAGAAGCAGAGTCCAGAGATCAAGCCGAGTCACACACAAGTACAGGTAGTCAGGGGCAGAAGGATCACTAAGGAATACAAGTCAGAGGCACTAGCTTGAAAGCTTGAAGTATAGCTGACACTGGCCGGCAGTCTGAGAGGACTGAAATAGACCAGCCAGCTCCAAAATGAGGCAGAGGGTATTAACCCCCGCATGACCAGTCCAGAGAGAAGATAGCTGAAAAGAAACTCTGGACTGGATCATGACATTACAAACTTCCATTGTAGTGACCTGTACATTGTAGTGACTAGTACAATTTAGGGACCAGTACTTTGTAGCCTTTGTGTTACCAGTAACTTGGACCCCCTCTATTTCCAATGACAGGTTATGGACCTGAGAGGGGTACTTGCTACTTTTGTGTATTGAGTTGAAGTTTTTTTTGGGAACCATTTACATAACATTTGGGATAACATTTATCCTTCAGTCTACGCTGAGCACATAGTTTGGGGTTTCCATCGAAATCACCAAGTGGTGTGATTCAGATGAAACCACCGAGGGATCCATTCACTATAATGAGGCATCAGAGTTACTCTGAACTCTGTGCGGCCTCTGTTCAGCAGTTTCTTTCTTTTTCAGAAGTACACAAAACTGTGGCGCATTTTTGTGCACACCTAAAAAAGACATACACTGCAGGATCATAGGCCTGGCAGCATCCACAGCGCCTCTATCTGCCTCGTTATGGGGAATCTTCCACCGGGGGTTCCATCTGAATCACTTATTTCAGAGAATTACACAGAAAACCCCTGTGTGAGCGCTCAGCGCAGAGCACAGTATAAATGTGAGCTGAGCCTTACTGCAATCTTTGGGAGGCAGAATGAAAAAATCAACAGGTGAAGAATTGGTTTGTTTATTTTTTATGGCGTTTCTCGTGTGGTAAAAGTGATTAGGCGACTTTTTTCTTGAGGTCAGTTGCGATTATAGCAATACCAGAGTTATATCTTTTTTTATGTGTGGCTACTGTCACACACTAAAAGATGCTTTTTATTGCAAAAACTAATTTTTGCATTGCCATATTTTGAGAGCTATAATTTTCCCATATTTTGTCTGACAGAGTCATGTAATGGCTTATTCTTTACGGGACGAGATGATTTTTCTTTACTACCTTCTATTATCATTTTTGAGAGACAGAATAAACAAAACCCAAGCAATTTGTTTGTTTTTTTTTTTTTGCCATTCTGCATGTGGTAAAATTGATAAGCCAGCTTTATTCTTCGGCTCAGTACGAAAACAGCGATAACTCATTGAATCATTTTTATGTTTTGGCTCTTTAACGAAATAAAAACTATTTTATAGAAACAAAAATTATTTTTGCATTGCTGTATTCTGAGAGCTATAACTTTTTTATTTTTCCACTTATGCAGCTTGGTTTTTGCAGGACAAAATGCCGTTTTCAGACCTGTCATTTGCAATAACATTTGTCTTTTTGATGGCGTTTCATTCTACTTTTTGTTTGGCGATATAATGAAATAGCATATTTTTTCTCCTGTTTTTTTAGTTTTTCTGTGGTGCTCACTGAAGGAGTTAAATAGTGGGACAGGTTTATGAGGTGTTAGGGTCTGCGGAACGCACCAAATATATGAGGTAGAGAGGTGCGTTCGCAGCCCGGGGTCCACCGTGCAGGCGGAACCTGCTGCTAGTAAAATGGCGAAAGTAGCGAACTCTGTTATCCCGCAGAGTCGCTAAAATAAACGCCGTAGCGCGTTGTGGCAGTAAGTGCGAACTCTGTTAATACCCAGAGCCGCTAACGGAAATGCCACAGCGCTATATGGCGATAGGTGCGAACTCACTTAGCTTCAGTGAGCCGCAAAGTAAAACGCTAGGGCGCTGTCTAGCGTCGAAAGCAAACCCTGTTACGTCACAGGGCCGCTGAGGAAAAGTGCTGTGTCCTGTTAGACTCTCAGGTACACAGTTAAGTGCTAAGCGTACATAACGCGTGATCATGTGCTAATGTCCTCGCAGAAGTCACCCGCAATCTATGGCGTCTGAACGCCAGACCCTGAATACGGCAATCAAAACTCCTCACCGGTTACGCCGGTAATCTAGGGCATCTAGGACACCGACCCTGGCCAGCTACCATACCAAACTCCTCACCGATTAAGTCGGTATTCTAGTGGCTTATTTCAGCCGGGTCCCTAACCACACATACGCATGATCACACTGGCGCATAGCATACAATGGTTGATATTAGCGCATGGCGGCCCAGCCATGCTACCCTTTTATAGCAACAGCTACAGGACCTTCCAGGAACAAGGACCAATGAGAAGCTGTTACAAACACACGTAGCTACATGACCTTCCTGGCGGACCAATAGGAGCCGCTGCAGCACCTGAACATGTGACCCCTGATCTCCAATGAGAGATCTCACTCTGGGCATGCTCAGATGGGAAAATGCAGGACTTTGTCTCAAAGACGACTGCTCCAGCACTGGCTATAATAGCAGATCCAGGAAAGGCAGCAGCAAGTCACTGCACAGTAGAGGAGTGGGCAAGACACCTGGACTGACGTCTCTGCTGAGCAGGCTCCACTGCGGCCGGAGATGAATGGGAGACTGCAGCGGGACAGGTTCGAGACTCCCCTTGGGCAGCAGCAGGAACTTGAACCCTAACATGAGGTGGAGCATCATGGATGCGGTGATACCAAATGTGTTCTGTTTTATGTTATTTTTCTACATAAAAATAGAAATTTATCAGTCCAATATATTTTTGTCTTTTTTATTATTTTCTGCTTTTTTTTAATATTTTTACAAGGTTTTTTCCTTATTTTAACTTATTTAGTTTGTCCCACTATGGAACTTTCACTTTCAGTAGCCTGATTACAGGAGCATTGCAGTGGTTTATAACTATTAGTTCTGCACTGACACAAGCCTCTAAGATCGTGCTCTGTCCATGGTCTCAGGGGCTTGCTGTAGCCTGGTGATCCAGATGTCATCATGATAACATTGGGTCACCATAGCAATGATCGAGCTCCCTCCCTCTTCACCCCTGCTAAATGCTGTGATCACTAGTGCTCCCAGTATTTATAGGGTTAAAGTGCTGATAGTGGTGAGGGTAATGCTCCTGCACTGAGTACCGGGTGTCAGTTGTCACAATCAGCTGACACCAGGCTGCAATTGTGCGCTCAGCTTCTGATAAGTACCAGCTGACTAAGAAGTATTAAGTATGTCCATAGTTGACAAAGGGTTAACCAGTTAGTGAGAGAGCCAAGTTAGTACTTAATGACCAAGCCAATTTTTTAAATTATGACCGCTGTCACTTTATGAGGTTTCAACTCTGGAACGCTTCAACGTATCCAACTGATTCTGAGATTTTTTTTTCATGACAAACTGAACTTCATGTTAATTGTAAAATTTCTTCGATACGACTTGCATCTATTTATAGAAAAAATGCAAATTTGGAAAAAATTGTGAAAATGTTGCAATTTTCAAACTTTTAATTTCTGTGTCCTTAAATCAGAGTGTCATATCACACAAAATAGTTAATAAAAAACATTTCCTACATGTCTACTTTACATGAGCACAATTTTGGAAACATCATTTTTTTTGTTAGGATGTTATAAAGGTTAAAAGTTGACGAGCGATTTCTTATATTTCCAACATTTCACAAAACCATTTTTTTAGGGACCACCTTACATTTGAAGTGAGTTTGGGGGGTCAATATGACAAAAAATACCCAAAAGTGACACCATTATTAAAAGTGCACCCCTCAAGGTGTGCAAAACCACATTCAAGGAGTTTATTAATCCTTCAGGTGCTTCAGGAGAACTAAAGCAATGTGGAAGAAAAAAAAAAAGGAAAATTTTACTTTTTTCACAAAAAATTTACTTTAGACCAAAACTTTTTATTTTCACAAGGGTAACAAGAGAAAATTTACCACAAAATTTGTTGTGCAATTTCTCCAGAGTACACCGATACCCAATATGGGAAAGCCACTGTTTGGGTGCATGGCAGGGCTCAGAAGGGAGGGAGCACCATTTGATTTTTTGAACGCAAAAAACCCTAACCCTTGCCCAACCCTAGCCCTAGCTCTAATCCCAATCCTAACTCTAGCCCCAACCCTAACCCTAGCCCCAACCAAAACCCTATCTCTAACCCCAACTTTCGCTCCAACCCTAACCCTATGTTCTAACCCCAACCCTAACCCTAATGGAAAAATGGTAATAAATACATGTTTTTTTTTATTTTTACCTAACTAAGATGATGATAAAGGGGTTTTTTGATTTACTATTTTTATTTTGATCACTGTGATAGGGTCTATCACAGTGATCAAAATGAACCAATAGGAGAAGTCTCCTATTGTTGCTGGGTGCCGGATGGCAGATCTCGGTTGGCGCATTGCGCATGCGCCTGCCATTTTCTTCCAGGAAGAAGACACCGAGGGCCGGGGGACAGAGCTGGAGGGACGTGAGGACGCCACTGGTACTGGGGGGGCATGGAGGACCCCATTTCTCTCTCCTCTGATGTGCTAGATCATATCAGAAGAGAGAGAAATAAATGGGAAACCAGACTTTTTTTTGCGGTCATCGTTATTCGGTGAATAACAGCGATCGCAACACTGGGGACAGTAAAAATCGACCCAAATAATGTTCTCTGGAATCTTAGCTACCCCCAGTAGCTGAGACACTGGAGATTTTCCAATGCTAAGGGGAGCTATAACCTTATTTCTCAGCGCCGTTAAAAAGCAGTGCTGAGGAATAAGTACCCTTAAATGCCACTGTTAAAATGTGTATTAATGGTCATTAAATGGTTAAAGGGGTATTCCCATGAACAAAGTTAATTTTAAAGTTGATTTTAATCAATAGATCTTGCAATAATATCAAGTGCCACAATTGGATGTGTTAAAAAATGTTCCTGTGCTGAGATAATCTTATAAATGTGTCCCTGCTGTGTGTTGTGTAATGGCTGTGTCTGACAGTGCAAGAACATGGTCTGATGATGTCACATCTCCTGGGCAAGGGAGGAAGGAAAAGAGAGTATATAAACAGCACAGTATGAGATTGCAGTTGGTTGGTTTTCTGAGGTAAAGCATTTTCTGCCTGTTTTAAAAAATTGTTTAACATCAAAGAAAAAATCATTTGCAATCCCCTGCTGTAATGTCTGTATACTCTCATTTGCTTCATCCCATGCCCAGGAGATATGGTATGATCAGTCCATGTTCCTGCACGGTCTTACACAGCTATTACCCAGCAGTGATAAATTTATAAGATTATCTCAGCACAGAAACACTTTTTTTTTCAAAACAAATTACTATTATTATTCCAAGATCTATTGGTTAAAATTAACTTTGTTCGTGGGACAACCCCTTTAAGAGTGTTGGACAAATTTAGTAAGGAAACATACATTTTTTTACATATGCCACCTTTAGTTATTAAACTTGCACCCAATTTTTGTCTGCAGATATTATTACTTCATCCATATTTAGCCTGATCCAAGTTTTAACATTTTTCTGTAGGAGTGTCCCTCCCTGTAATACATACTGGATGTGAGATGCATGTACATTCAGGAAATTGCTGTTTTCACTGCCGATCTAGCAGAATACATCTATTTCCACACTGATTTCTTCTTCATTTACTTTCCTCCTTTTCTGTAGCCTGTTTTCTCTGCCTATTTTTCTTTAGGAGTGTCCCTCCCTGTAATACATGCTGGATGTGAGATGCATGTGCATCCAGGAAACTGCTGTTTTCACTGCCCATCAAGCAGCATAAATCTAATCCCACACACTGATTTCTTCTTCATTTACTTCCCTCCTTTTCTGTAGCCTGTTTCCTCTGCCTATTTTTCTGTAGGAGTGTCCCTCCCTGTCATACATACTGGATGTGAGATGCATGTGCATCCAGGAAACTGCTGTTTTCACTGCCCGTCTAGCAGTATAACTCTAATCCCACACTGATTTCTTCTTCACTTACTTTCTTCCTTTTCTGTAGCCTGTTTTCTCTGCCTATTTTTCTGTAGGAGTGTCCCTCCCTGTCATACATGCTGGATGTAAGATGCATGTGCATTCAGGAAACTGCTGTTTTCACTGCCCATCAAGCAGCATATATCTAATCCCACACCCAGGGCCGGCGTCAGCACCCGGCACACCCGGGCAAGTGCCGGGGCCCTGAGCAGGCGGGGGGGCCCACTCGCAGTCTGGCACCTCCCGCCCGTTAGCGGAGGAGAGCGGTGTCAGCGCCGCCACTGGGCCCCCCCCCGCTTGCTCAGGGCCCCGGCATCAGCTGGCACAATACTTACCTCTCCCGTGCCTCCGCTGCCGCAGCTCCGGGCTCCAGGGGGCGCCGGCGCTTCCTCTCACAGCAGGCCGCTGAATGACGTCATCATTCAGCGGCCGGCTGTGGCACAGAGCACGCGGACGTCGGACAGGTAAGACGTGTGTGTATGTCTCTGTGTGTGTCTGTGTGTATGTAGTGCGGTGCTTTGTGTGTGTGTGTGTGTGTGTGTGTATGTATGTGAGAGAGTGCTTGTGTGCTGTCTGTGTGTGATGATGGGCAGGCATTGCTGATAATGGGGAGGCATTGATGATGATGATGGGGAGAAGATGATAATGGGCAGGCATTGCTGATAATGGGGAGGCATTGATGATGATGATGGGGAGAAGATGATAATGGGCAGGCATTGCTGATAATGGGGAGGCATTGGTGATGATGGGGAGAAGATGATGATAATGGGCAGGCATTGATGATGGGGAGAAGATGATGATGGGCAGGCATTGATGATGATGGGAAGGAGATGATGATGGGCAGGCATTGCTGATAATGGGGAGGCATTGATGATGATGGGAGAAGATGATGATAATGGGCAGGCATTGATGATGGGGAGAAGATGATGATGGGCAGGCATTGATGATGATGGGGAGGAGATGATGATGATGGGCAGGCATTGATGATAATGGGGAGGCCATGATGATGATGGGGAGGCAATGATGATGATAATGGGGAGTCTTTCCACAGCGCCCTTTCCTGAGCAGTAACAGTGCAGAACGCAGTACAGCGCAGAGGAGAGCTCCATATTTTGTATGGAGCATTATATGGGGACCAGTATCCTGTATGGAGCATTATATGGGGACCAGTATCCTGTATGGAGCATTATATTGGGTCCAGTATCCTGTATGGAGCATTATATTGGGTCCAGTATCCTGTATGGAGCATTATATTGGGTCCAGTATTCTGTATGGAGCATTATATGGGGGGTGACATCCTGCATCGCGTATTATATGGGTGATGAGGGGGAGACTGTGGTGCCCATAATATTGTATGGAGGACTGTACTGTCCAGTCTGTACTGTGCGCTGTGAGGATTTGGCGGTTTTTGAGCTATTGTACAATTTACAATAGATATCACTCATGTAATGGAAGAATAGAAGTATTTGGCATTGTACTGTACCCATATTTCTCTGCTGTATCTGTGCATCATGAATCGTGGTCTGTGTTAAAGGGGCCCACTGAGGCTCTTTCGCCCGGGGCCCATAAAAACCTGGAGCCGGCCCTGCCCACACTGATTTCCTCTTCATTTACTTTCCTCCTTTTCTATAGCCTGTTTTCTCTGCCTCTGACTTTCTATACTCTTTATGCTGTGGAAATTTGTGCATACTTTCCTTGCTGTCGTTTTCTATAAAACTGAGAGAAGACCGTAGAAGAGCAGAGAGAGCAATCAGAACAAGGAGCGGGAGCTCTGATAGTTTTGTAACATTTATATCGAGCAAGATAAATATTTATAGAAACTCCCTAGCAGCAAATGGAAAGTTGCATTTAGTGAACAATACATAAAACATGTGAAAGGTGCACATCCCCTTCAGATGTGCTTCTGTGCCAGTTTGGCATGGATGCATTTTCACCAGAAATTCATTTATGCTAAAGTTCAATTTATTTCTCCCCATGAGGCCATACATGTATGCCCAGAGACACAAATAGCTTAAGCACTATAGGATATATTCCATGATATGCAAGAGAAGACATTAATTTCTCGGAAGATTCAAACTATGAGAAATATAACACAGGTTACAAAATAGAAACCATGTATCACAAACATATAAAAAAGAATCCAATAAATTTAATATGTATGTATAACATTTCTTACTGAAACATACATATTTTATTAAATTGAAACATATATCCGCCTAGATTTATATTCACAACATTATTGTGTATCTATACGTTGTGATAAAAGTTATTGCCAAATTTCGTATAAATTGTAAAAAAAACAAACTTCCAAGCAACTGTGTTTTATCACTCCACATCGAAAGTAAATAGACCAATCCAGCTATACTTCAAAAGGTTCTAGAGCTCTTCGATAATAATTCACTTTATCCCATGATTCCAGGAAAAAGATATAGGATATTGCAATGCCTGGCAGGCAGCAATTGGTTTAATGCAAAGTGATATATGGTATATTCACACAAGGCTGGTTATTCTTATCACTATATCTCAGTATAAAATAGCAAGGGTATTTGAAGCTCCATATTCTAATCTGAGCCAGCATAAGACTGCTGTGTGATTCCGATCTAGCAGGAGGAAAAGACCAGCAATTTCAGTTAACAGTGTGATATTTGAGAACACATTATGTCCCTTTCACCTGATTTTAGGTTTGTGTAAACATAGTAGTCATACTTTTACCAGTTTCACTTGTTTTGGGGTGCAACATTTCTTGTTTTTTTTATAAGCATGATTTCAGTAAAATAATAATAATAATAATTTATGTATCAGTTAAAATACTGGGTATTGATAAATGTTAGTCACCCTGGAGAGAATCAAATCACATTATGCTCACTTTCTGATCAGAGTTTGATCAGTGTCATTGGCATAATTGGTCAGATACTCTCAGATAAGAGAATCTATGACCATCTGCATGAGCCCTTAGAGGAAGATTGGATTTTCATTATTACATCATCAGTGACAGTATTACATCACCAGTGATGGTGTTACATCATCAGTGACAGTATTACATCATCAGTAGTCTATTAAGGCATCAATATTGCATAAAGTATATGTGCTTGCAATGTTTTCTTTCGGACGGTTCCACTATGAAACTTGCATTTCGTAACTGATGAAAAAAATGAACATATTCATTGTAAAAACGACTGGCTGTGTGTGTTTATGTTCCATCTTTTGATTGTGTTTTTAACTGCTTCCGGTTTCCAAAGACAACAAGTGGCTAAAAGCCATGAGCTGATCATTCTTCAAGCATTTTCTAGCTTTGAAACTTAAAAGTCTTGGAAAGGCTCAGACATGCCGAAAGGACACCCACATATCTTTTTACTAGCAATTTCTTTATTGTTAAATGGAGTTTAAAATAATATCTAGAAGATGCCAGTAAAAAAAAGACACTCAAAAAAACGCTGGAAAGTGCTATAAAAACCGCAGCAAAGGGCAAAAATGTCTGAAAAAAATGACAAAACACCTGTAAAGGATACTTCTGGAAGAAAAAACATCAGCCTTTGCAAAGGTGTCTTTGTTATGTCCCATGGTTCGAGTAACATACAGTATTGTATTGTTGTTGTTACAGTATTAGGCAACAAGGTTTGCTTTTTAGAAGTTTGTTCTTACTTTCTCCATGTTTGTCTCCTCTACTCTGATGTTAGTATGTCCTCCCTACTTCTTCCCTAGATAGTGTATGTCAGCCTTGTTAAAAGGTATATGTCTTTACATTTCTGGTTCAGAATTGTTTTTTTTTACCTACTGTAATCATGCTGCAAGATTTATCTTGAAAATAGTCATACATGCCTGCTGCAGTCAAGTCAAGCTATCAGATAAAATATCTCTATGTGTGTACTGGTACATAGAGAAATCCATAGAAACTGTTTCACAATCACATCCTAGTTAGGGAGTCAGAATAGTCTTCCTTTTGAAAAATTTGGCAGGTTTGTCCATACAGAAAATTTGTTGTGTTAGGATTCTTCCTCTGTGCAGGATAGATCCCAAGCCTTGTCTACCTTTGTGGTCTACCATTTGTGTCCAGCCACTGTAAGTCTTGTTCAGCATAGGCGCCAGTCCCAGCATCTTGCTCAGGCTCATGATGTGCGATTTGTTGCTGCTTGTTCTCCAGCCATGTCTTTAGTAACCAGGGACATACATGTGCAGCTTTCCACTCTGGAATCTAAGTCCAGAGATCACTATACTGAGCATGTCCGTGATGTTGCATCCTCATATTTGTGGTCGAACGTTAGCTGCTCTGGTGACGTGGCAACTCTGGATTGGCCCGTGGGCAATGCCTCGACCGACTGGGCGTGAGTGTTTGGGGTGGAGCCTAGTGTATAAAAGGCTCTCTGTGGCGTACTGGTATCATTCATGTTCAGTGTGTGTGGGTGGATACTCTACCACTGTCTTTTCAATTGCATTAGTCCTTTGCTCTGTGTGCGACCCAGTGGCGTTGCTAGGGCTGGTGTCACCCGGTGCGGTATAAAATGGTGTCACCCCCACCCCCAAACAATCATTTTTTAGCCATATAACAAGAAATATGTTGGAAGAAATCTAAGTTACTGCTTCTTAACCAAAAAAATAAAGTTTTTTTTTTAAATTCAACCTTTACTGCATAAGCATTTTTGCAACAGGAGGAAAAAAATATAAATAATTAAATAACACAAAATTGAACAGGAACAAGTTTAAGCGCACTTAAAGAACATCTCAATTAATTCAGAACTTTGCTTTTCTGGCTTTCAAAGCCGCAAAACTGTTAACTACTTCATCAAAATCAATGGTTTGCACTAATTCACTTTCAACTGACAACAGTGCAAGATCGGAAAGCCAAGATTGTGCCATTGTAGACAATCCATATGTGTTAGAAGGGTCCATAGACACAAAGTAAATTGTCCCCCTTTTTTAATAGGTAGCGATTACCTATGTGTGAGGAAACCTGACAGTAAGGCTGTGTACACACTACCCCACTACACAGTCACATACATCCCCAGCCGCATACATCCCCAGCCTCATACACATCCCCCAGCCTCATACACATCCCCCAGCCTCATAGACATCCCCCAGCCTCATATACACCCTCCAGCCTCATATACACCACCCAGCCTCATATACACCCTCCAGCCTCATATACACCACCCAGACTCATATGCATCCCCCAGCCTCATATACATCCCCCAGCCTCATATACATCCCCCAGCCTCATATACACCCTCCAGCCTCATATACATCCCCCAGCCTCATATACACCCCCCAGCCTCATATACACCACCCAGCCTCATATGCATCCCCCAGCCTCATATACATCCCCCAGCCTCATATACATCCCCCAGCCTCATATACACCCCCCATCCTCATATACATCCCCCAGCCTCATATACACCACCCAGCCTCATATACACCCCCCAGCCTCATATGCACCCCCCAGCCTCATATGCATCCCCCAGCCTCATATGCATCCCCCAGCCTCATATATATCCCCCAGCCTCATATACACCCCCCAGCCTCATATACACCCCCCAGCCTCATAATCATCCCCCAGCCTCATATACACCCCCCAGCCTCATATACAACACCCTCCAGCCTCATATACACCCCCCAGCCTCATATGCATCCCCCAGCCTCATATACATCCCCCAGCCTCATATACACCCCCCAGCCTCATATGCATCCTCCAGCCTCATATACACCCCCCAGCCTCATATGCACCCCCCCAGCCTCATATACACCCCCCAGCCTCATATGCATCCCCCAGCCTCATATGCATCCCCCAGCCTCTTATACATCCCCCAGCCTCATATACACCCCCAGCCTCATATACACCCCCCAGCCTCATATACATCCCCCAGCCTCATATACATCCCCCAGCCTCATATACACCCCCTAGCCTCATATACAACACCCCCCAGCCTCATATACAACACCCCCCAGCCTCATATACATCCCCAGCTTTATACACCCCTCACATGGGGCTGGGACTGGAGCGACTGAGGAGACTGTCTGGAGGGAGGCAGAGGGAGTGACGTCACGGGGAGCACGCCGGCTCTCACTCCTCTCTCTCCCGCCTCCTAAGGCTGCAGCAGCAAGCAATGCCTGCTGGCTGCTGCTCTGCTCTCACCAGCCGGTCTCAGCTCAGCTGATCGCGCCCGCAGCAGGAATAGCGCGATCAGCTGAGACCGGCTGGTGGTGTGGTGTCACCCCAAGCAGAGGTGTCAACCGGTGCAGCCTGCACCCCCTGCACCTGGGTCGCTACGCCACTGGTGTGACCATTTTGGCAGGCAGCTTGCACACTGCTGTGGCTTTGTACCTTTAGCTCTGCGCTGGAGCCTAGTCAGTTTTATGCTTATGGTGCCGGTGAGGCCGGCGTCACACACAACGACAAAAAATCGGTCCGTTTTAGACGGTCGATTGTCGGATCAAAATGCAAACATCACACATCCTTCTGGCATCCGATTTTCCTTCAAAGATGCGATTTAGTCGCATGTGTGTGTACCTTGTAACATCCGATTTTCATCCGACTTGCGAGATTTTCTCGCAGGCTTGCAAAACTGACATATAATGGATCCAAAAGAATAGTATTTCAATCACAAAAAAAAGAATAGATATATACACATAGAACACATATATATATATATATATACACATGTCATTGTGACATGTACATATACATATATTTATAGTTCCTAGACTTCTACATACTATTATAGCCGCTAATTCAATTGCCGGCTTCTGTGAAATCACAGAAGCCGACATGAAATGATACATTGTTTCCACACAGTTAACCATGTCATTTCCTGTATTTTGATATTTGTTTAGAACTTACAATTACATGAGTGTATTTGTGCAAAATTTCAGACATGTAGGGGTTAATTAAAGGTGTAATTTCGTTGAAAAAAAAATGCGTGGGCTCCCGCTGTATTTTCTCCACCAGACAGACAAAGCAAAGCGAGTGGGGGCAGATAATAACAGCCTAGGGAGGGTACATTTTTTGTGCCCCCCCTGGCTACTAACATCTGCCCCCAGACACCCCAGAAAGGGCAAATCTATAATTAGATTCGCCCTTTCTGGCACTTTGCCCGTCTATTCCCATTGCCCTGTAGCGGTGGCGAATGGGTTAATAATCTCACCTTACTGTCACCTTAGTATTGAAAGGTGACCTTAAGGCAGGTTAATAATTGAGAGCTGTCAATTAGACAACTATCAATTATTAATCCTATTGAAGTAAATTAAAAAAACACAGACACATTAATAAAAATTAATTTTAATGAAATAAAAACACATTTTTTTGACCATATTTTATTTTACACTTAATCCGTGCGAAGCCATTGATCTCCTAAAATAAAGATAAAAAATAAAAAAACATTATTCTTACCTATTCCGCTGATCTGTCACGTCCCACGCTGTAATCCTTCACAAAGGGTTAACTAGCTTTGAGCCAAGCAGTGCAAGTAATCCTGCATGCTCAGCTCAAAGCTCCTGAATGAATAAGTTCCTCTCCTGGCGACAGGAGAGGATGTGTTTCATGAATGAAGCTTAATTGATTGTGTCCACTTTCCCTTTAGGTCAGGTCACTAAAGTTAAATTGCCAATAAATCAATTAAGCTCCATTCATGAATCTATTCCTCTACTTTCGCTGGGAGAGGAACTTATTCATTCATGGGGTTAGAGCTAGTAGACAGAATTATCTCCCTGCTAACTGTAACCTCTTAACCCTTTCTGATGGATTACAGCGTGGGACCTGACTGTACATTGGATTGGTAAGTATAATTTTGCTTTTTTATTTTATTTTTATTACAGGAAATGGTTTTAGCAGGACAATAAAATATGGTAAAAAACTGTGTGATTATTTCATTAAACTTCTTTTTTATTAAACTGTGTGTGTTTGATTTTTCTTTCATACAATAGGATTAATAATTGATAGTTGTCTAATTGACAGCTCTCAATTATTAACCTGCCTTAAGGTCACCTTTCAATACTAAGGTGACAGTAAGGTGAGATTATTAACCCATTCGCCACCCTACAGGGCAATGGGAATAGACGGGCAAAGTGCCAGAAAGGGCGAATCTAATTATAGATTTGCCCTTTCTGGGGTGTCTGGGGGCAGATGTTAGTAGCCAGGGGGGGCACAAAAAATGTACCCTCCCTAGGCTGTTATTATCTGCCCCCACTCGCTTTGCTTTGTCTGTCTGGTGGAGAAAATACAGCGGGAGCCCACGCATTTTTTTTTCAACGAAATTACACCTTTAATTAACCCCTACATGTCTGAAATTTTGCACAAATACACTCATGTAATTGTAAGTTCTAAACAAATATCAAAATACAGGAAATGACATGGTTAACTGTGTGGAAACAATGTATCATTTCATGTCGGCTTCTGTGATTTCACAGAAGCCGGCAATTGAATTTGCGGCTATTACAGTATGTAGAAGTCTAGGAAATATAAATATATATATATATACATGTCACAATTACATATATATATATATAATATATGTATTCTATGTGTGTATATCTATTCTTTCTATTCTTTATTAAAGCTGTCAGTGTGATTTTACAGTATAGCCGGGGATGAATTGCCGGCTTTTCTAAAGGACACCCATGCGATTTCATCGCAAGTCACACAGTGTGGTCCGTTTGTAATCCGATTTTTCATCGCTCCCATATACTTGCATTGGCGATTGTCGACCGACAATCGGTGACAATCGCAGCATGCTGCGATTGTACACGGACGTTTAAAACGACCACAAAAAATCGGATACTGGGAGCTGCTCCATAGATTAACATAGGTCCGACTGCAATGCGATTTTTCATCGCATTGCAGTCGTCCGATTCTGTCGCCAGTGTGACGCCGGCCTTAGGTACAAGTTTAGTAGCATCAGGACTGGGGTGATTAGCCGCTTGACTTAGCATTTGTTTCAGCCATGTGTGCTATTAGTACGGGTCAGTTACAGAGCAAGATCAACGCTTTAGCCAGCTTTCAGTTTAGGCAAAATGGTATTGTACCTAGTGTCGCTAGAGTTTGTCTCTTTATTTAGTATCTGTTTCGGCCATGTGTGCTATTTGCACGGGTCAGTTAGGCCTCTTTCACACATCAGGTTTTTGCCATCAGGCACAATCCGTCCAAAAACGGAAAGGACGGATCCGGCGCTGATTTTGAAAAAACTGATGCAACAGATCATTTTTTTTTTGCCGGATCCATCCTGAACTTTTGAACCTGAAAATGCTTGGTACGCATGTCCAGACCGAGGAGAGAGAGAGAGAGAGAGAGACCTTGGTTTCCAGAATCAGGATCAGTTTTTTGCCGGATTGCACAAAAGACTGATCCGGCACCATTGACTTGTATTGTTTGCGGCCGCCGGAATGTACACAACGCAAGGACATCAGGCACAATCCGGTGCTATTGATTGTCATTGACAAAAGACGGATCCGGCAGATTAAAAAAACGGATCAGTTTTTTTTTTTACAAAAGCGCCGGATCGCGCCTGACGTAAAAAAACTGATGTGTGAAAGAGGCCTTACAGAGCAAGATCAACCCTTTAGCCAGCTTTCAGTTTAAGTAATGGGGTATTGTTCCTAGCATCGCTAGAGTTCGTCTCTTGACTTAGCATCTGTTTTGGTCACGTGTGCTATTAGCACAGACCAGTTACGGAACAAGTTCAACCATGTGCTAAGGGTATAGCATTTAGTAAACTTTTCTGCAGTACATCTCCGTGAGTTAACGGGGCTCGGTGATCTATATTCCTTTCAAGCTGTGGGACATTAGCACATTGTGTTCAAGGAATCGTTTGCTGTTCGGTTCAGTCATAGCTCACACTAGCAGCAGTTTCATTTCTGCACGGTGGACCCCTGGTTGTTATTGCACTTTATTTATATCTTTATTTTAGTGCAATCCACCAACCCTGACATGTTGTATGCACATACATTAAGGGTACTTGCTGAGTTTTACAAGTGGAAGACACTTCAGGAAAATACCAGATTTACCCAAGATTTACTGTTTTTTTCTACATTATGTATACAATAGTGAGTAGCTTCAATGCTGAAGCCTAGACATTTTTTGGAAATTCAAATTTGCCGAATTTTCCCAACAAAATTTGATACATGGTGAATAAATTTGTTCAAATTTCAATACTGGATAACTTGTAATTACTTGTAAAGTACACATGGGACAGAGAGAGATGACCTTGCAGACAGTAAGAGCTTATACTTTAGATGTGAGAAAAAGAAGACCCCACTGACCAAAAGAGCTTACACTCTACAAAAGAGAGAGAGGATCCCACCATCCATAACAGCTTAGACTCTAGAGGAGAGAGAACCTCACTGGATATAAAGAAGTGGTGAAGCTCTCCACACCCTCTCTTGTAGATCTTATGGTTATACAATACATTACTATATTTTGAATGTACTTTTATCTGGAGATCAGGAAAAGAGTTTGGTTGTGCACATACAATGTAATAAATTTGCATTACATTGAATCCAATAGTTGAATAGGAAATAGCAGTCTATGCTGATTGCAGTCCCAATGGTCTGGAGAATCCACGGATCACACTACCAATTGTTCTTTCTACATGGGGCATTCCAATTACAATCCTCAATAATGTTTAGATATGTTATCGTAAATGTCATTGCAGCTAGTGTTGAGCGATACGATACTGCAAATATCGGGTATCGGCCGATATTAGCTGTATCGGGCTTTCGATTCCGAGTACCGATATTTTCGTCATATCGGATACCGGAATCGGATTTGTCACTGTCACTGTGAGTGTCCGTCGGTCGGGTCTGTCAGGAGTCAGCGGCACTTACCTGGCAGAAGATCTCCGGCGGTCACGTCCTGGACTGCTTGATGGCCGCCATTATCTTCTCCCTGGCGGTCACATGCAGTTTTTCGCGATAACTGCAGTGACTGCAGGGTAATCCCGGCCGTAAACCAGTCCGATGACGTCACCGCCGGGGAAGCAGGTAATCAGCTGTGCTGCGCCGGGATGACAGGCTCTGCCTGTCATTCTGATGTAGCAGAGTTGGATCGTCGTGGGACACTGATTACTATGGACTGCGTCGGACAGGTGGTATACTTTTTTTTTTTTTTTTCATTTTTTTACAGATCAATGGCGTCGCAGGATGAGACTGTAATAAAAGTAATGAAAACTGTGTTTTTTTTTTTTTATTAAATGAAAAAACTTTTTTATGAACATTCACCCGTCCGGGTACATCAACAATTTAACTATTTACATACAGGGACCCTGTCCGGGTTATTTATAATTCTTTGGCAGGGGTGTTCCAGGTACCACCTGGTACTCTTCTGATGCTTGCCAAACATCCGAGACACCAAGGACCACCAGGACCTGATGACGTCGTGTGGCCTGTACAGTCAAGTTGTGACCCGCTATCTGTGTCTGTGTGGCCACCTCTTTCATCTCCCTCTGGGTCTGGAGCCCTATGTACCGGACTGAACGAACCCCAGGGGGCCTAACAGGCGCCGGGTACGGGCCAGCTATACTTATCATGTCCATAGCTGGGGCTGCTGAGGAGACCACTGAGGGAGGCTGGGGAGATTTACGGCGTGGGGTGGGCACTTGTGCAGAGGCCTGGATGTGGGAGGCTGAAGGCTCCGAGGGTCTCACAGGTTCCTGACACTCTTGGGAGTAGGGGTCGCACCTGGTAACATTTAGGGCGTACCATCCATTGTAACCCCAGTGTCGGGTGTAAGTCACCAAGTCTCCTGGCAACAGGTCCCTCCCCGGGTGTCCTTCTGGGAGGTGAGCCTCCACGTCCCGCCGGGTTACAAAAACTTCTAAATAAAGTCCAGGCTCCTGGATGAAGCCCCAACCACCTTTCAATTTAAAGTTCCGTACTGCACCCTTACGCCGCGGCTCCCACAGGGTTCCTTTATCTTTTCTCATCCGGTCCTTATCTGCCCGGTCCTTCTCCAGGTTACGTTGCTGAAGCTTTTGGGTTTCTCGCTGCTCCCTTTGTCGCTCTGCTTCCCGCTCCCAACGTCTCCACTCTTCCTCCTGACGCCGGTTGAAATTCTCCTCCACCAGCAGCTCCATGTCTCCACCATCAAACTGCAGCTTACAGTGTCTGGTTTGCGGCAGCTCTCCGGGCGCCCCCCAGTCCTGGCGGCGCTCACCTGTGGAGGAAGCAGCCGGCTCTGGAACAGATGACAGTCGGGGCTCCGGTACAGACAGGTAGACCTCTGGTGCCTGCGCGGCCTCCTCCATGAGGACGGGTGTCGCTTCTTCTGTCTCAGCGACGGGGGCAGACAGCGGGATCTGGGGTGCTGCCGGTGCAGAGTTTTTTGCAGGAACGGGTGCCTCCACTGCGACAACGTCAACCGGATCACATTGCAAGGGCTGGGATGCCCGCACGGACTCCTCTACTAGAACGGGTGCCTCACCTTCCGGTACAGACACTTCAGGTAAGAGGGATTGGCGCCGCTCCAAGTTTAGTTTTAGGGCACGCCAGCTGGCTTCCATCCTGGCGACCTCCTCCCGGTGCCGGGCCAGGCCTCTTAGGGTATCCTCCGCTTCTTGCAGCGTAGGAGGGTTTCCAGGCCGGGTGCCCAACGTTGGTTCCGTGGCGATCGGGTCGCTTCCGTGGGGGGAGAGCTCTGACTGCTCCATCCCTTCACACTTCTGCTCGTGTCCATTAGCCATCTCTGCCAAGTCACATGTGTCATTAGCATCTGGAGAGGGCCCCTCTTTTGTAGGGAGGCGGGACCTTCTTGTTAGTTTCCGCATACTGAGGAGGATGAGGAGGCGGAACTGAAGAGCTGTGGGGCACGATCTTACATTGCAGTACCATTTACAGTGGTCGGCCATCGTTTTCGCGCCACTGAGTGAGTGTACACCCACGAAGAGCACGCCCTTCTTCTTCACCAGTGCCTCGTCGTGACGCAGATATGGCTGAAAAATGGCAAATACATTCTCTGATGATTTTAGCAATTCTCAAGCACAAAACCAGCTCAATTCAGGCACACAGGACTCGCTTATAGCGAGCTACAGAATCCTGTTCGTGACGCCCAAGTTGAGTCGCACAGAGCCAGAGGTTTTGGGGGTACTCGGCACCGAGCCCGTCGACTTCTATGGGGTATGTCACGGCTTTACCCGGCAATTGAATCAGAGTCTATTTTACTATGTAGAAGTGTATAAACTATAAATATATGTATATATATATATGTCACAATGACATGTATATTATATATATATATATGTATTCTATGTGTGTATATTTTGTGTTTACAACGAAAGAAAGGTTTTTTTTTGTTGCAATATTTTGTTCCCATAGACTTACATGGGACTTCCGGTATCAGAATCGGATATCGACGATATTTAGTGCTATCGGCGATACCATTCCGATACGATATTTTTAGATATCGAGCAGTATCGCTCAACACTAATTGCAGCTACATTTACTGTATGTGAAATCTTTATAATCTTTGTGTACATAAATAGTGATGTTTAAACAATAATTACATTTCTATGCATTATCTACTCAATTTACAAAATAGTAAAATGAAATCTTTTTGATATCATAGAAACAAAAGCTAAGTGACAGTTTTGTTGTGATTTTTAATTTTGCACATCAAAATCATTTACAAATAGCACATGTTATTTCTGAACCAGACAATGTTTGAAAATTTGTAGACCATTTTGATATTGAATTTCCAAAATTAGTATAAAGCACTGCAGAGCAGGACACAACATACCATTGATGCAGCCTGTGCAGATACAAAGAGGCCTAAGAAGACGTAAGGGGGCCCACCTCTACCTCCAAAGCATGGGAAATTGTGCATTATGATGAACCATTGGACTGCAAAGGGCCCATAAATTGGTCTTACACATGGGCCATTTTCTATCTGTTGACTGTATATAGAATTTGCAGTGGATCAGCTGCCTGAAAAAAAATTAAAGATACTAAGAAATTATGTTCTTTTCTACATTTGCCCAAAGAATACTTTTTTTCTATATTTTTAGAAATATTTATATCTGAGATCATTGGTTGATTGTGGTAGACACATGCTGTACTTACTGCTATTATGGCTTACTGCTGAGTGGTGATGCCGGTAATATGGGTCATCGTAATTACCAAAACCACTGATTAGCAGCAGTGAGAACATGCTGACAGCAGGTCAACAGAGATCAGCAGCATCCACAGTACGTTGCATCACCCTGGGAATTGACCAGACAAGTAGTTGACAACCTGTTTAAAGTGAACGTGTCAGCGGATATAAGCGGCCCCATCTGTGGGCAGCATGTGTCAGGCACTGGCTATGTAATTTCAGCCAGGTATGTTTGACTATGAAACGCTGCAGTATTTCAGAGAAAAACAGATCTGGTTGAGATCAGACAGTCAGTTCACGTTGCCCACGGATTGAGCAGCATGTGTCAGCTGACAAGTTCAATGTTAAGGACCTAATTTACCATGTATCTACCTAAACTTAGTACTAAAGATATGGTTTATTCTGCTGGAGAAGTGATAGACTACATATTTTCTTAGAGCTTAAGAGAAATAAAGAGCACCTATGACTTGTCCGGGGCGGCCATATTGGGATGCATTTTTTCTGAACTCTACTGTGCATTATGCCATGTCTATAATTCCTTTAGTTAATGTTAAAATACATGAAGAACTGGTCAAAATACCATTGTCAATAGATTGTGACAAAGTCTGCTCTGTCTTCACTGATTCTCTCATGACTGTAATTGCCAAGATCAATTCTGAATGATAGCAATTGCAAATCTTAAGGGGATTTTATATGTCTTATAAAAGTTAACAAAGGAAAGCCATGTTTTTTACAGCACGAAAAGCTATACTTAATAACTAGAATCTTCCCCCTTCTCCAGCGCTGCCACCCCAATGGTCTCAGCTGTGCTACTTACTTGTTCCACTTCCAGTTAGAGTTGAGCGATACTTTCCGATATGCTAAAGTATCGGAATCGGAATGGTATCGCCGATATCACTAAAATATCGGCGATACCCGATACCGATACCGGAAGTCCCATGTAAGTCTATGGGAACAAAATATCGCAACTAAAAAAACCCCATTCTTTCCTTGTAAACACTAAGGCTAAGTGCACACGTTTGCAGAATGTTTGCAGAATATTCCTGAGCAAAACCGGACTTTTTTGCGCGGCAAAAACGCACGTTTTTTTGCGCGGATTTTGCGCGTTTTTGGTGCGTTTTTTGCGCGGTTTTGACGCGTTTTTACCGCGATTTTTTCCTGAACTTTCTAGGTCAATAATAAAGAGGGAAAAACGCTAGAAATCCGCAAAATTAATGGACAAACTGCTAGATTTTCCGCGATGCGTTTTTTTTGCGGAAAAAAACGCACCATGTGCACAAAATTTGCGGAATTCATTCTAAATGATAGGATGCTTAATACATGCGTTTTTGACGCGTTTTTTCCCGCGAAAAAACGCGAAAAAAAACGCAAATATTCCTGAACGTGTGCACTTAGCCTAAATATACACACATAGAATACATATATATATATATACATGTCATTGTGACATATATATATACATATATGTATAGTTTATACACTTCTACATAGTAAAATATCCTTTGATTCAATTGCCGGGTAAAGCCGGCTTCAGTGAAAAGACAGAAGCACCCGACATGAAATGACACTTGGTGTACATAGGGTTAAACATTTCTTTTCATGTCCTTTGCTATCTAATTTGCACAAACAATTAAATCAGACTATGTGTGCAAAATTTCACACCTGTAGGGGTTAATTAAAGGTGTAAATTCGTTGTAAAAAAAAACGGACTTTTTTGCTACGAATTTACACCTTTAATTAACCCCTAGAGGTGTGAAATTTTGCACACATAGTCTGATTTAATTGTTTGTGCAAATTAGATAGCAAAGGACATGAAAAGACATGGTTAACCCTATGTACACCAAGTGTCATTTCATGTCGGGTCACCCGACATGAAATGACACTTGGTGTACATAGGGTTAAACATTTCTTTTCATGTCCTTTGCTATCTAATTTGCACAAACAATTAAATCAGACTATGTGTGCAAAATTTCACACCTCTAGGGGTTAATTAAAGGTGTAAATTCGTTGTAAAAAAAAACGGACTTTTTTGCTACGAATTTACACCTTTAATTAACCCCTAGAGGTGTGAAATTTTGCACACATAGTCTGATTTAATTGTTTGTGCAAATTAGATAGCAAAGGACATGAAAAGACATGGTTAACCCTATGTACACCAAGTGTCATTTCATGTCGGGTTCTGCATTTTCACAAAAGCCGGCAATTGAATTAGCGGCTATTATACTATGTAGAAGTGTATGAACTACAAATATAAATATATATATATATGTGTCACAAATTCAATGACATGTATATATATATATGAGGTGTAAAATTGCTGAAAAAAAATGCGTGGGCTCCCGCCCTATTTTCGCAACCAGACAGACAAAGCCAGTGAGTGGGGGCAGATAATAATAGCCCAGAGAGGGACCATTATTTTTGCCCCCCCGTCTACTAACATCTGCCCCCAGACACCCCAGGAAAGACAAATCTATAATTAGATTCGCCCTTTCTGGCACTTTGCCCGTCTATTCCCATTGCCCTGTAGCGGTGGCGAATGGGTTAATATGGGGTTAAAGCCACCTTGCTATTGAAAGGTGACCTTAAGCCAGGTTAATAATTGAGAGCTGTCAATTAGACAACTATCAATTATTAATCCTATTGCATGAAATAAAAATAAAACACACACACTTTAATTAAAAATCATTTTAATGAAATAAAGACACGTTTTTGACCATCTTTTATTTTACTGCAAAAACCATTTCCTGTAATAAAAATAAAATAAAAAAGCAAAATTATTCTTACCTATCCCATGCACAGTCAGGTCCCACGGTGTAATCCTTCAGAAAGGGTTAATGTTTACTGCAGGGACCGCAGCTAATGCTGCAGCCTCACAGTAAACCCCAAATGAATGAGTTCCTCTCCTGCCTGACAGGAGAGTAAAGGCTGGGTGTCACATAACGATACACCAGCGATCCCGACAACGATATGCACTTGTCAGGATCGCTGGTGTATCGCTACATGATCGCTGCTGAGCTGCCAAACAGGCAGCTCAGGCAGCGATCTGTGACAGCGACACTGCGGGTAACATCGCTTAAGGGCACGTCTCACATAGCGATATCGCTACCGAGATCGCTGCTGAGTCACTAGTTTTGTGACGCAGCAGCGAGCTCACCAGCGATATCGCTGTGTGTGACATTCAGCGACGATCAGCCCCCCTGCCGGGTATCGCTGATCGTCGCAGAAATGTCAGGACCTTTTTTTGATCGCTGGTTTCCCTCTGACAGGCACGCATCGCTGCGTGTGACAGGCGGGAAACCAGCGATCAAAGGTCCTGACATTTCAGCGACGATCAGCGATACCCGGCAGGGGGGCTGATCGTCGCTGAATGTCACACACAGCGATATCGCTGGTGAGCTCGCTGCTGCGTCACAAAACTAGTGACTCAGCAGCGATCTCGGTAGCGATATCGCTATGTGAGACGGGCCCTTAAGTGGAAAGCTTAATTGATTGCTTTCCACTTTCACTTCAGGTCAGCCAGGGACACAATCAGTGACGTCAGAGGGAACTGATTAACAAAAATAGGGGTTCCCTTCGAAAAAAAAATGGCGTGGGGTCCCCCCTATTTTTGTTAACCAGCCAGATGAAGCAGACCGCTGAGGCCTGGATTTTCAGGCTGTTAAGGAGCCAAGATCCATGGACCTTGCCAGCCTGATAATACCAGGCCACAGCAGTCTGCATATCTTGGCTGATTAACAAAAATAGGGGATCCCCTCGAAAAAAATTGGCGTGGGGTCCCCCCTATTTTTGTTAACCAGCCAGATGAAGCAGACCGCTGAGGCCTGGATTTTCAGGCTGTTAAGGAGCCAAGATCCATGGACCTTGCCAGCCTGATAATACCAGGCCACAGCAGTCTGCATATCTTGGCTGATTAACAAAAATAGGGGATCCCCTCGAAAAAAATTAGCGTGGGGTCCCCCCTATTTTTGTTAACCAGCCAGATGAAGCAGACCGCTGAGGCCTGGTTTTTCAGGCTGGTATGGATCCAATATCCATGGACCTTGCAAGCCTGATAATACCAGGCCACAGCAGTCTGCTTAGCTTGGCTGGTTAACAAAAATAGGGGATCCCCTCGAAAAAAAAACGGCGTGGGGATCCCCCCTATTTTTGTTAACCAGCCAAGTAAAATGCAGACTGCTGCGGCCTGGTATTAAAAGACTGTCAAGGCCCATGGATTTTGGCCCTCAACAGCCTGATAATACCAGGCTACAGCAGCCCCACATTTGGCGCATCAAAAGATGTGCCAATTGTGGCACTTTACCCGGCTCTTCCCACTTGCCCTGTAGCGGTGGCAAGCGGGGTAATAAGGGGTTAATGTCACCGTTGATTGCACGGTGACAATAAGCCCGGTTAATAATGGAGAGGCGTCAATAAGACACCGATCCATTATTAATCCCAAAGTTATTAAATGTGTAAAAAAAAGACAAAGCAAGAAAAAAGTATTTTAATGAAATAAAAGAGACAACACAGTTTTCATTTCTTTTATTATACACTCATTCCTGCGACGCCATCGATCTCCTGTAAAAAAAGAAAAAAAACAAACCAACAGTATACCACCTGTCCGACGCAGTCCATAACGACAGTCCCACGACGATCCAGCTCTGCTACATCGCAATGACAGGCAGAGCCTGTCATTGCAACGCAGCACAGCTGATTACCTGCTTCCCCGGCGGTGACGTCATCGGACTGACTGCTTTACGGCCGGGATTACCCAGCAGTCACTGCAGTTATCGCGAGAAACTGCATGTGACCGCCGGGGAGAAGAGGATGGCGGCCATGAAGCAGTCCAGGACGTGACCGCCGGAGATCTTCTGCCAGGTAAGTGCCGCTGACTCCTGACAGACCCGACAGACGGACACTGACAGTGACAGTGACATCCCGATTCCGGTATCCGATAAGACGAAAATATCGGAACTCGGAATCGGAATTCCGATACAGCTAATATCGGCCGATACCCGGTATTTGCAGTATCGGAATGCTCAACACTACTTCCAGTGTCAAGTCCTTCATCCTGCCTTTCCTGCTGCCAGCTTCTTATTCTTCTCAGAGGGATGACTATAGTAACCTGCTGTACACCTCAGATGTCACTCTTTAAGGTGATATAGGCCACCACATGCGGTTAGTAATCAGATAGTTTGGTGTTTTCCATTACCTCATCACTGGACTGTCCTCAAGTGTGCCTCCTGAAGAACCCAAGTCTGACTCACCACTTGTCTCCCCTAAATTCAGATCAGATACTAGATTACTGGACTCTCTTCAAGTCTATTAACATTTAGCTAAACTGTTACATGCTATTTTAAGTGCTGTCCAGCATATCCATATCTATTGTTACATGTTTCACCCTGCATATCCATTTCTGCTGCTCCACGTTGTTACATCAAGTATATCAAGCTCTGCTGTTCTATGCTGTTCTAGGTGATATCCAACATATCCATCTCTATAATACAACGCTTCCTTATATCGTCTAGCATATCCAGTTCTATAGTTTCACTTACCATCTAGTATATCCAACACTGTTGCCCACACTGCTCCATGTGCTGTCTAGCAAATCCAGGTTTACCTTTCTACACACTGCCTTCTTAGCATTACTGTTACCGTTATTCTACATGACGTCTAGTATCTTCAGCTCTGTTGTTCCACAGTGCTCCAGGTACTGTCCAGCATATCAAACTCTAAGGCTGTGTGCACAAAGTGATTTTTTTATGCATTTCTGTGGCGTTTTTTCCATGCAGAAATGGGCCGACAACGCTGTGGAATTCTTATGCAAACTAATTCAATGACAATCCTGAAGTGTTGTGCACATGATCAGTAATTTTCCTTGAGTATTTGCAGTGCATTTTTTTCTGCATCATGTCAATACATTATGCGATTCAGTAGCGTTTTTCACCCATTGACTTCAGTTGAATCAATCAAATCCACAGCAAAAACGCAGGTATAAAAATGTTTGCGAATTTTCTGCGGATTTGCTGAGTTTTGTTTTGCATTTTACCGGCTTCCTATGATGTTTCCTACACTGTCATCTGTTTGACAATGTGGGAAACACAAACAATAAGAGCGCTGTGGGTAATGCTGTCAGATGTCAGCATTACCCTGCAGTTGTGACTGCGACCCGTGGTTACGCTGCCGGTAAGATCATCGGTCCGAGTGCTGCGGGGTCATGCAGTCAGATATCAGTGTAACCCACAACTGTCACCTGCAGCGGTGACGTGCGGTAAAAAGCTTACCGCAGGTCAGCAGGCATGGGCTGATGACACTACTGCTCCCACCGGGCTGCATCTGCTGTCACTGATAACAGTGACAGCAGGTGCCGCTGATGGGAGACGTAGTCTCATGTGCCAGTGCCTGTGCTCACAGTTAAAAAAGTAAAATAATTTCATACACATTCTACAAAGTCAAATAAAAATCTATTATACTCACCTAACACCAAACACCAGATGCCCTCATCTCCTATAAAAAATGTAAATAATAAACCACCATATACTCACCTGTCTGCAGTAGTCCACATAATCTCGAGTGTCTCACGGCAATCTCACGTGTAGAACAGTCACATCGGGAGATTTGACTCCTCTACCCGGCCGCCGGTGATAAACTGACAGCAGGTAATTGCTCTCACAGTGTATCACTAAGCTGCTGTGAGAGAGTTCACTGGAGTTCATCAGCTGATCAGCTCTGGTGCTCTCAGTTACGGCATCATTGCGTGAGAATTTTCTCCAATGAGCTCTCTCACAGCAGCTCAATGATACACTGCGGGAGCGATTACCTCCTGTCAGTGTATCGCTGGCTGTCTTTGAGAGCAGTCACATCAGTGACTGCACTCAAAGTGATCAGGATCGTCATGGGACATTATGGATTATCTTCTCTGCGGTCAGGTGAAGAATATTGTGGTCTATTATTTTATTTTTGTTGTAGGAGACATTGGCTTCAGTGGATTAGGAATGAGTATGGCTTAATTAACATTAATTAAAGGAGTTTGTGTCATTGTGCTATTTCACATAAATGACTTTATTCTGGGTGTCTGGGTTTTATATAATATCACTTTACGATTCCTAATGGATAGGTATCTTATAGACGAATACCCATTACTAACCTGTGGGCTTGATGTCACCTGACAATACAAAGATGACAAGAACCCCACAAATATGAACCCCACTTGCCACCTCTACAGGTCAAGTGGGAAGAGCGAGGCTAAGCACCAGATTTGGCACATCTTTTCTAAGGTGGCTGAGAGCTGATGTTTTTAGTCTTGGAGGGGCCAATATCTATGGCCCCTTCCGAGGCTATTAATATCAACCCACAGCTGTCTGCCTAGCCTTTGCTGATTAGATTTTATAGAGTGAAATAATTAATATACCCAGGCGCTGGTGTATCTGAACAGACAGACTACTGCGAATAAAGGGGCAACACGACTCTGACAACCCCTGAAATAATAAATTAATAAATATAAAAATTTGCGCTGAATGTCTGGTAAAAAATGCCAAAACTGCCTATGTCCTGATAAGACTAATGCTTTGTAGCCATAAAATGATGAAATTTAAAACATAAATATAGAAATGGTTTATTAAAAAAGTTAGTATGTTGCTGTGCTGAGATTGTAATATCTCTTAGTAATAACAGAAGGATACTGAGTTCGATCCTGTTGTTCTTGCAAGGCTCAAATCCCTGATATAGGAATCCGTAAGATTCTGAAATGACAGCTGCTGAAACCAATCCCTAATCCCATTACTCTGATGCCAGTGCATCAGCATGAAAAAGGTGGTGTTGAACCAAGAAATTACACCACAAAACTTTTTTTAACCCCTTCCCGACCCATGACGCCACGTAGGCGTCATGAATATCAGTGCCAATCCGACCCATTACACCTATGTGGCGTCATGAAAGGATCGCGTCCCTGCGGGTCGGGTGACCGGGGTCACTGAAAGGTCACCCGACCCGCCGGCACAGGACCCTTTGTGCTTCACCACAGGGGGTTGGCTTAACCCCCCGTGGCCACGATCGCTCTGATTGGCTGTTAAAAGTGAAACAGCCAATCAGAGCAATCTGTAATATTTCACCAATATAATTGGTGAAATATTACAATCCAGCCATGGCCGATGCTGCAATAATATCTGCCATGGCTGGACACCGAGCCCTGACCCCCCACACGGATTCACGGCGGCGATCGGCCGCCGCCACCGAAAGATGGCAGCGGTCGGTCACCGCCGTCACTAAAAGCTCCCCTCGTCCTGGCCTCCGCTGCCCCCACCTTCCGATCCCCCCCCCTCACTTCCGACCCCCATACTCACCTCTCCCGGTCCACCGATGTCCCTGGATCCTTCCCGGCGGCTGCCCGGGATTCTTCATGGGCGCCGCCATCTTGGAAAATGGCGGGCGCATGCGTAGTGCGCCCGCCGGCCGGCGCATGCGCAGTGCGCCCTGCATAGTCAAAAAATTTATTTTGATCACTGTGATAAACTGTCACAGTGATCAAAATAAAAAAAAGTAAGTGAACCCCCCCTGTCATAGGTAGGGAAAAATAATAAAGAATTTTTTTTTTTTTCCTTTTAGGCCCTGTGCACACGTTGCGGATTTTGCTGCGAATCCGCAGTTGATTTCTCTGCTGATCCGCAGCTGATTTCTCTGCTGATCCGCAGCTGATTTCGCTGCTAATCCGCAGCGGATTTCGCTGCTGATCCGCAGCGGATTTCGCTGCTGATCCGCAGCGGATTTCGCTGCTAATCCGCAGCTGATTTCGCTGCTGATCCTCAGCTGATTTCGCTGCTGATCCGCTGCTGATTTCGCTGCGGATCAGCACGAAATCAGCAGCGAAATCAGCTGCGGATCAGCAGCAGATTTCGCTGCTGATCCTCAGCTGATTTCGCTGCTGATCCGCAGCTGATTTCGCTGCTGATCCACAGCGGATTTCGCTGCTAATCCGCAGCTGATTTCGCTGCTGATCCGCAGCTGATTTCGCTGTTGATCCGCAGCGGATATCGCTGCTAATCCGCAGCGGATTTTGCTGCGGATCAGCAGCGGATTTTGCTGCGGATCCGCAGCGGATTTGGCGCTGCGGATCCACAGCAGATCCAGAAACCATGTACAGTACAATCCAAATAAATGGTAAAAAAAAACGCTGTGCACATGCTGCAGATTTTTCAGCGCGGATTTGCTGCGGTTTTAAATCTGCAGCATGTCAATTCTTTGTGCGGATTCCGCAGCGATTTTACACCTATTCCATTATAGGCGTAAAACCGCAGAGAAAAACCGCAGCAAATCCGCGCTAAATACGCAGGTAAAAGGCAGGTCGTTTTACCTGCGGATTTTAGAAAAATCCGCAAGTGAATCCGCAACGTGTGCACGGGGCCTTAGGGTCAGGCTGGGTTCATATTGCATTATGGCAGTCCGTTAGATGGACTGCGTTTCACCGCGGTATAACGCGGTGTAACGCAGTCCGTTAACGCTGCCATTCACCCCATTTGTGTGCGCATCGCAACGCATGCCATGAAGCGGCGTGCGTTCGCGACGTGTCGTCATTCAGTGACGGAGCCTTGGACGCAGGCTGCAGCGTCTGGGCTCCATCACCACTAGCACAGATGAATCATCGCTGATTCCTCTGCACTAGCGGGTATAGCATAACGCGATCGCGTTATGCTATACCGTTACCAGCCCGTCAACGCTACGTGTTGAACGGGCTGGTAAAACGCAATATGAACCCAGCCTTAGGGTTAGAACTAGGGTTAGGGTTAGAACTAGGGTAAGGGTTAGAACTAGGGTAAGGGTTAGAACTAGGGTTAGGGTTGGAATTAGGGTTAGGGTTGGAATTAGGGTTAGGTTGGGATTAGGGTTAGGGTTGGGATAAGCGTTAGGGGTGTTTTGGGGTTAGGGTTGGGATTAGGGTTAGGCTTGTGGTTAGGTTTATGGTTAGAGTTGGGATTAGGGTTAGGGGTGTGTTGGGGTTAGGGTTATGGTTAGGGTTTGTATTAGGGTTAGGGGTGTGTAGGGGTTAGGGTTGGGGTTAGGGGTGTGTTGGGGTTAGGGTTGGAGTTAGAATTGAGGGGTTTCCACTATTTAGGTACATCAGGGGATCTCCATACGCGACATGGCGCCACCATTGATTCCTGCAAATTTTGCGTTCAAAAAGTCAAACAGTGCTCCTTTATTCCAAGCCCCGACGTGTGCCCAAACAGTGGTTTACCCCCACATATGGGGTATCAGCGTACTCGGGAAAAATTGCACAACAACTTTGGGGGTCTAATTTCTCCTGTTACTGTTGGGAAAAAAAATTGGGGACTAAAAAAGTTATTTTTGTGGAAAAAAAATGATTTTTTATTTTCACGGCTCTGCGTTATAAACTTCTGTGAAGAACTTGGGGGTTCAAAGTGCTCACCACACATCTAGATAAGTTCCTTGCGGGGTCTAGTTTCCAAATGGGGTCACTTGTGGGGAGTTTATACTGTTTAGGCACATCAGGGACTCTGCAAACGTAACATGACGCCGCAGACCATTCCATCAAGTCGGCAATTCAAAACGTCACTACTTCCCTTCCGAGCCCGAAGTGTGCCCATACAGTAGTTTTCTCCCACATATGGGATATCAGCGTACTCAGGACAAATTGGACAACAACTTTTGAGGTCTAATTTCTCCTGTTACCTTGGGAAAATAAAAAAATTGGGGACTAAAAGATCATGTTTGTGGAAAAAATATGATTTTTTTATTTTCATGGCCCGGCGTTATAAACTTCTGTGTAGCCCTTGGGGGTTCAAAGTGCTCACTACACATCTAGATAAGCTCCTTGGGGGGTCTAGTTTCCAAAATGGGGTCACTTGTGGGGGGTTTCTACTGTTTAGGCACATCAGGGGCTCTGCAAAGGCAACATGACGCCCACAGAACATTCCATCAAGTCTGCATTCCAAAATGGCGCTCCTTCCCTTCTGTGCTCTCCCATGCGCCAAAACAGTGGTTCCCCCCCACATATGGGGTACCAGTGTACTCAGGACAAACTGTACAACAACTTTTGTGGTCCAATTTCTCCTGTTACCCTTGTGAAAATAAAAAATTGCGGGTTAAAAAAATCAGTTTTTGAGGAAAAAAATGATTTTTTATTTTCACGGCTCTGCATTACAAACTTCTGTGAAGCACGTGGGGGTTCAAGGTGCTCACCACACATCTAGTTAAGTTCCTTGAGGGGTCTAGTTTACAAAATGTGGTCACTTGTGGGGGGTTTCTACTGTTTAGGCACATCAGGGGCTCTGCCCGCCCGCAGACCATTCCATCAAGTCGGCATTTCAAAGCGTCACTACATCCCTTCCAAGCCCTGACGTGTGCCCAAACAGTGGTTCTCCCCCACATGTGAGGTACTAGCGTACTTAGGACAAATTAGACAACAACTTTTGGGGTCCAATTTCTCCTGTAACCATTGTGAAAATAAAAAATATGGGGCTAAATAATAATTTTTTGAGAAAAAAAATGATTTTTTATTTTCACGGCTCTGCGTTATAAAGTTTTGTGAAGCACCTGGGGGTTCAAAGTGCTCACTGTGCATCTGCATAAGTTTCTTAGGGGGTCTAGTTTCCAAAATGGGGTCATTTGTGGGGGAGCTCCAAAGTTTAGGCATACAGGGGCTCTCCAAACATGACATGGTGTCCGCTAACGACTGGAGCTAATTTTCCATTCAAAAAGTCAAATGGCGCTCCTTCCCTTCTGAGCCCTGCCGTGCGCCCAAACAGTGGTTTATGACCACATATGAGGTATCTGTGTACTCAGGAGAAATTGCCCAACAAATTTTAGGATCCAATTTATACTGTTGCCCCTGTGAAAATGAAAAAACTGAGGCTAAAAGAAAATTTTTGTGAAAAAAAAAGTACTTTCTTTTTTTTACGGATCAATTTGTGAAGCACTTGGGGGTTCAAAGTGCTCACTCTGCATCTAGATAAGTTCCTTGGGGGGTCTAGTTTCCAAAATGGGGTCACTTGTGGGGGAGCTGCAATGTTTAGGCAACACAGGGACTCTCCAAATGCGACATGGCATCCGCTAAATATTCCAGCATATTTTCCATTCAAAAAGTCAAATGGCGCTCCTTCCCTTCTGAGCCCTGCCGTGCGCCCAAACAGTGGTTTATGACCACATATGAGGTATCGGTGTACTCAGGAGAAATTGCCCAACAAATTTTAGGATCCAATTTATACTGTTGCCCATGTGAAAATGAAAAAACTGAGGCTAAAAGAAATTTTTGTGAAAAAAAAAGTACTTTCTTTTTTTTACGGATCAATTTGTGAAGCACCTGGGGGTTCAAAGTGCTCACTCTGCATCTAGATAAGTTCCTTAGGGCGTCTAGTTTCCAAAATGGGGTCACTTGTGGGGGAGCTCCAATGTTTAGGCACACAGGGACTCTCCAAATGCGACATGGCAACGCTAAATATTCCAGCATATTTTCCATTCAAAAAGTCAAATGGCGCTCCTTCCCTTCTGAGCCCTGCCGTGCGCCCAAACAGTGGTTTATGACCACATATGAGGTATCTGTATACTCAGGAGAAATTGCCCAACAAATTTTAGGGTCCATTTTATCCTGATGCCCATGCAAAAATGAAAAAATTGATGCTAAAAGAAAAATTTTGTTGGAAAAATTAAAATGTCCATTTTTTCCTTCCACGTTGCTTTAGTTCCTGTGAAGCACCTGAAGGGTTAATAATCTTCTTGAATGTAGTTTTGAGTAGCTTGAGGGGTGCAGTTTTTATAATGGTGTCACTTTTGGGTATTTTCTGCCATATAGACCCCTCAAAGTGACTTCAAATGTGAGGTGGTCCCTAAAAAAAATGGTTTTGTAAATTTTGCTGTAAAAATGAGAAATCGCTGGTCAACTTTTAACCCTTATAACTTCCTAACAAAAAAAAATGTTGTTCCCAAAATTGTGCTGATGTAAAGTAGACATGTGGGAAATGTTATTTATTAACTATTTTGTGTCACATAACTCTCTGGTTTAACAGAATAAAAATTCAAATTTGAAAATTGCGAAATTTTCAACATTTTGGCCAAAGTTCCATTTTTTTCACAAATAAACGCAAAAATTATCGACCTAAATTTACCACTAACATGAAGCCCAATATGTCACGAAAAAACAATCTCAGAATCGCTAGGATCCGTTGAAGCGTTCCTGAGTTATTGCCTCATAAAGGGACACTGGTCAGAATTGCAAAAAATGGCCAGGTCATTTAGGTCAAAATAGGCTGGGTCATGAAGGGGTTAATATCTTTATATAGCTAAAAAAAAACTACACTGCTGTACCAAAAAGCATGCAAAATTGCGTACAAAAAATGCATACAAAAACAAGGCAAAAACACACCAAAACATGCGTTTTTGCCAGAGCATTTTTCCGGCCAACAGATGCAGAAACCTTGCACAAATTTCAGCAAACAAATACTCAACGTGTGCACATAGTCTAATAGTCCATGCTATTCCACACTGTTCCACATGCCATCTTTCCAGCTCTACTGCTTCATGTTGATACATAGGCAATCCAGCTTATCTAACTTTGCTATTGCATGCTGCTCTATGTACTGTCCAACCAATGCATCTCTACTATTCCATGCTGCGTCAAATGAAGTCCAGCATATCCAGCATTGATGTACCTCGCTGTACCAACTCCTCCTGTTCAAGCTGAACACCAGCACATATGACTAAGTGAGACCACGTTATAAGGTAAGCCTTAATAAGCTGTACTGGAACTGCTGATATGATCACCAGTGACTAGAGTTGAGCATTCCGATACCCCAAGTATCGGGTATCGGCCGATATTCGCTGTATCGGAATTCCGATACTTAGTTCCGATATTTTTCATATATCATATACCGGAATCGGAAGTTCCCATAATTCTTTAATAGGCAATGTGATTTTAGTCAGCCAATGAGGAATCCTAAGAAGTGTGGGCACATCCTGTACTGCTGCGGTCATGTTAACTAATGGCATGGCTGTGATTGGATGATGAAATGATGTCAGAATGCACTATAAAAGGCGCCGCCGCCATTTTAGCGTCACTGTGCTGTGAATTCAGTAAGGGACAGAACGCTGCTCTGCTGACTCTGAGGGACAGTTAGAGATTGCGATTTTGTGTACTGTGCTCTAGGCAGGCTAGTTTACCAACCGCTGTGTATAGCTTCCTTTTGCCAGTGTTGTTTTAACAGCTCTGTGCAAGGTGTGTGTGTGAGTGCAGGTGACGCTGCAGTTTGCTCTGCATCCAACGCTGTTTGTAGGCATCTGCACGTGTCACTCACAGACTCTTTTTTTTTTCTTTAGTGTAATTATTGCTGCTCCATTCAATTGAAATTATAGTGTGACGCGCTTCCATCCGTATCCAATACATTTGTTGCAAACACTATAGAATTAAAGAAAAAAGCCTTTCAGAGATAGTGAACAGTTGTGTTCAGTGTTCACTCTAGTCTGTGAGGGTTTTTTTTTTGAGTGCAGATCACGCTCCAGTTAGTTCTTCAATCACTGCTGGTTGTAGTCTGCTGAACGTGTGTCACTGCCTCATCCTTGTCATTTTTCTCTAATTGGTGCTGCTCCATACCATTTCAAATAACTCAAATCTATTAGTGTGACGCGCTTCCATCCGTATCCAATACATTGGTTGCAAACACTACAGAATTACAGAAAGGAGCCTTTCAAAGATAGTGAACAGTTGTGTTCAGTGTTCACTCTAGTCTGTGAGGTTTTTTTTTTTGAGTGCAGATCACGCTCCATTAGTTCTTCAACCACTGCTGGTTGTAGTCTGCTGAACGTGTGTCACTGCCTCATCCTTGTCATTTTTCTCTAATTGGTGCTGCTCCTTTCCATTTCAAATAACTCAAATCTATTAGTGTGACGCGCTTCCATCCGTATCCAATAGATTGGTTGCAAACACTATAGAATTACAGAAAGGAGCCTTTCAGAGATAGTGAACAGTTGTGTTCAGTGTTCACTCTATTCTGTGAGGTTTTTTTTTTATTGAGTGCAGATCACGCTCCAGTTAGTTCTTCAACCACTGCTGGTTGTAGTCTGCTGAACGTGTGTCACTGCCTCATCCTTGTCATTTTTCTCTAATTGTTGCTGCTCCATACCATTTCAAATAACTCAAATCTATTAGCGTGACGCGCTTCCATCCGTATCCAATACATTGGTTGCAAACACTATAGAATTACAGAAAGGAGCCTTTCAGAGATAGTGAACAGTTGTGTTCAGTGTTCACTCTAGTCTGTGAGGTTTTTTTTTTTTGAGTGCAGATCACGCTCCAGTTAGTTCTTCAACCACTGCTGGTTGTAGTCTGCTGAACGTGTGTCACTGCCTCATCCTTGTCATTTTTCTCTAATTGGTGCTGCTCCATACCATTTCAAATAACTCAAATCTATTAGTGTGACGCGCTTCCATCCGTATCCAATACAGTGGTTGCAAACACTATAGAATTACAGAAAGGAGCCTTTCAGAGATAGTGAACAGTTGTGTTCAGTGTTCACTCTAGTCTGTGAGGTTTTTTTTTTTTGAGTGCAGATCACGCTCCAGTTAGTTCTTCAACCACTGCTGGTTGTAGTCTGCTGAACGTGTGTCACTGCCTCATCCTTGTCATTTTTCTCTAATTGGTGCTGCTCCATACCATTTCAAATAACTCAAATCTATTAGTGTGACGCGCTTCCATCCGTATCCAATACATTGGTTGCAAACACTATAGAATTACAGAAAGGAGCCTTTCAGAGATAGTGAACAGTTGTGTTCAGTGTTCACTCTAGTCTGTGAGGTTTTTTATTTTTGAGTGCAGATCACGCTCCAGTTAGTTCTTCAACCACTGCTGGTTGTAGTCTGCTGAACGTGTGTCACTGCCTCATCCTTGTCATTTTTCTCTAATTGGTGCTGCTCCATACCATTTCAAATAACTCAAATCTATTAGTGTGACGCGCTTCCATCCGTATCCAATACATTGGTTGCAAACACTATAGAATTACAGAAAGGAGCCTTAAGAGATAGTGAACAGTTGTGTGCAGTGTTCACTGCAGTCTCTGCGTAATAACCACACTTAGGCCTTATAACTTTTCTGACTTTCTTTATCAATCTACCAAGATGAAGAAGGCAGGGAGTAAGGCACGTGGTCGTGGCCGTGGAGTTTCAGCAGGGAGAGGACGTGGGGATTCTGTGGCTGCTGCCGCCCCCAGTGACACAGCATCCACCAGTTTTCCCCGTGAGCGTTCCTTTATGTGCAGTTTTGTAGGAGCTCGGCGTACCCCCCTGCTGCGGGAAGAACAAATTGAAGCCGTTGTTGGTTGGATGGCAACCAATGCATCGACTTCAATTGCTTCCACCTCCTCTCAGGAACACAACACTGTTGAGCAACCATCTGTCTGTTCACCGCCTGTCAAATTGCCCAGGCAGTCAGAGAGTTCTGAACTGGAGCCAGCTGAGTCTCTGCTTCTGTTCTCAGAATCTGTTGGCTTGCAAACAGGGGCACAGCCAAGCAGCATTCTGGAATTTGAAGAAGAGGGAGTTGTTATGATTTGGTAGCTGAGGAGAGCAGGCAAAAAAGGAAATACACCAGAGCAGTTAGAAACTATGAGATTGCAGTACCCTGACTAACCACCACAACTAGAGGCAGCCGTGGAGCGTTCCTACATTGGTCCTAGACGCCTCGTCACAGCCTGAGAAACTAACTACACCTAAAGATAGAAAGAGGAAAGCTATCTGCCCCGGAGCAGATCCCCAAAGAACATAGAAAGCCCCCAAACATGAATTGGCGGTTAGACAAGAAGAAATACTGACACAGACAGAAAATAGTATGAGCAAACGTTGGGGCCCAAACTTACTAAATAGAAAAGGATAGGAAGGGCACTTACTGCAAACCCAAAAAACCCTGAAAAGCACCAACACTACTAATTTCAAAAACACCTGAGATCACACGACCTCTACCACCTAAATTAGTTCTCTGGTGTAACCAAAAACAAAACAGCAGCCACTGAAAAAACTGGAAAAAGCAAATGTACAAACATCAGTGGCTGAACTGAACTGAGAGGGCAAAAGCCCCCAGAAGGGACCCAGAAGGCCCCCACAGAAGTGCAGGACAAAATGCAAAAATCAAGCACAAAAACAAAAAGAAGAAAATGTCTTATCTGTTAGCAGGAGATTCAGACACGACACAGCAGGCTACCAAGGAAACAGGAATCAAGGATTGAGACCAGAACAATTGATCACCGGCAACCCTGATGGGAAGGCGACTCCCTTATATAAGACCAGTCAGTAACACCTGATTCCCAATCCTCACAATCTTCACTGGACAGTCCAGTACCGTTTGTAACCACCAGAGGGAGCTTCTGCTCAGAACTCATTTCCAGCCTATTCACAACAGGGAGTATGCAGTGATGCGCAACAGCTGTGTCTCTCGGAATCTGAAGAGGCGGGTGAGCCAGTGCCGATGGTCAGCACACCGCAGAACACATCTGATGATGATGAGACTCAGTTGCCAGTTTCTGTTGAGCATGGTGCTGTCCAGACCACTCAACAGCAGCAGGTGTTGGAAGAGGGTAGTGGAGATGATGAGGTCCAAGACCCAACATGGCGTGAGGAACAGGAAGGTGGTGGGAGCAGCTCTGAGGAAGAGATTGGCCCAACGGTACAAACAGGAGGGAGAGGTAGGCTGCAGACTCGGTTGCCTGTAGCCTCCAGTTTGGCACCTGTTGGGAGCAGTTCTCTCTTCCAAAAGTCAAAACGGGCGCTCCCAGGACTTGCACTGCGTGGTCCTTTTTTGACACACTTGCAGATGATATTTGCTATGTCAAATGCAAGCTGTGTAAGCAAAAAGTAAAAAGAGGTAAAAGTGTCAGTAACCTCAATACCACAAATATGTGGAAACATGTGCGGACAAAGCACGTAGTTGAGTTACAAAGACACACTGGAGATGTAGGCCAACCTACAGCAGCACCTACATCTTCAGCTCGTGTTGGAGCCTCTTCCTCCAGCTCACACACAGCTGGTTCGGCTTCCTCACACGATCGCCATGGAAGAACCTCGGTCACTGTTGTCCAGAGACAAAGTGTTATTCCACCCACAGCTGCAAGTTCCCTGTCATCCTCACACTCCCAGGCCACTGTACAGCCATCGGTAGCACAGGCATGGGATAAAAGACGGCCATACTCGGCAAACCATCCACGAGCACAGGCTCTGAATGCTGGCATTGCAAAACTCCTGTCCCTTGAAATGATGTCATTCAGGCTGGTGGAGACTGAGTTTCCGGAACTTAATGGCATTGGCAGTCCCACAATACAATGTGCCAAGCCGATTTTATTTCAGCAGGCAAGCCGTCCCTGCTCTGCAAAAGCATGTTGAGGGAGAAATTAAACATGCGCTACTAAACGCCGTCAGTAGCAAGGTCCACCTGACCACTGATGCGTGGACCAGTACCCATGGCCAGGGACGATACCTTTCCCTCACTGGCCATTGGGTCAATGTTGTGGAGCCGGGTACAGATGTTGCGAGTGGCACTGTACGTGTTCTGCCAACTGCAAGGATTGCTGGAATCCAGTCTGTACACATTGACTCCTCCTCCTACTCCAGTTCCTCAGAATCATCGCTGCAGGAGTCGTCACGGTCTACCTCCACATGGACCCGTGAACGCTTACCTGTTGCGACCGATATGAGCACAGCCGTGGCCAAACGTCAACAGGCCGTCCTGAAATTAATTTCCATGGGGAATCGAAGCCACACAGCGCAGGAGCTCTGGAATGCCATCAAGCAGGAGAGCGACGTGTGGTTTTTGCCAGCGAATCTCCAGCCAGGCTTGGTAGTGTGTGACAATGGCCGAAATCTGGTGGCAGCTCTGGGCCTTGGCAACCTCACTCACATACCATGTCTGGCACATGTGCTCAACTTTGTCGTCCACAGTTTTTTGAGGGACTATCTGGATCTTGATGCACTTCTGCACAAGGTCCGCCTAGAGTGCGCTCACTTGCGACGTTCCAGCATGGCCAGATCGCGCATTGCAGCTCTGCAACGCAGATTGCGCCTTCCTGAACATCGCATCATATGTGACGTAAACACCAGGTGGAATTCCACGTTACATATGTTGGAGCTGTTGTGTGAGCAGCAGACAGCAGTAATGGAGTATCAGCTGCAACAGGCGCAATCAACACGCAATTTGCGCCGTTCACACTTCACCACTACTGAGTGGGCCTCTATGAAGGACATCCGCCACGTTTTGCGTGCGTTTGATGAGTCAACGCGGATGGCGAGTGCAGATGATGCACTAGTCAGCCTGACTGTCCTCCTTATCTGCCTGCTTCAAAAAACACTGCAAGCACTAAGGGATGAGGTTTTGGAAGAGGTGGAGGATGAGGAGACACAAATTCCATCACCTTTTGGACAGTCAGCGCAACGTGGTTCCTCCCAAAGGGCTTTGCAGGGCTCACTTTGTGAGGAGGATGAGGAGGAGTCAATGGAGGAGGAAGAATTCGCTACAGAGGGAGGTACCCAACGCTCTAGTCAGTATGTAGAGCGAGGGTGGGGTGATGCAGAGCAGGTACAGATGACGCCTCTTACAGAGGACAGCGTTTCTTGGCCAGTTGGGAGTCTGCAGCACATGGTTGATTTCATGCTGCAGTGCCTGAGAAACGACCGCCGCATCGCCCACATTCTCACCACGTCTGATTATTGGGTGTACACCCTCCTAGACCCTCGCTACCGGGACAACTTACAAAGCCTCATCACACCGTTGAACCGGGAGCGTAAAATGCGGGAGTACAAAGACACACTGGTGCAATCCATAATGTTCTCCATTCCAGCCGAGAACGCTGCTGCTACTGCTTTACAAAGCAGCTCTGTGCGTGGAGGCAATGGAGACAGCTCTGCAACAATAGGGAGCACAAGCAGCGCCTCTACACAGGGGGGCAAGACCAGTATGTTCCAAATGTGGCGAAGTTTTGTGTCAGCGCCACCAATGTCTACACCATCCGAGACGCCTCCAGTCACCAGGAGGCAACGTTTCCGTAAGATGGTGACAGACTACTTGTCTTGCCCTCTCAGTGTACTCCCAGATGGCTCTTCCCCTTTCAAGTTTTGGGTCTCTAAGCTGGATACATGGCCAGAGCTTAGCCAGTATGCATTGGAGGTGCTGGCTTGCCCTGCTGCCAGTGTATTATCAGAGCGCGTCTTTAGTGCTGCAGGTGGTGTACTAACAGACCGTCGCATGCGACTATCCTCCGATAATGTAGACCGGCTTACTTTTCTGAAAATGAACAAGGCATGGATCTCGCCAGAATTTGCCTGTCCGTTTTCAGATTAAATAACTGGTTGGCAACGTTATCAATTTCTCCTGTTATGTTCATCTATCTACCACCTGAACTCTACTCCCTGGGATACAACACTGCCAGTCTGAGGGGAATGATCAGTTAACAACCAAAATGTTATCCCCAACAGATAGTAGAGCAACGACTCCAGTGCCCACTTGATCGACAGGCACTCTCTCTCTCTACAATGCTGTATCTAGTTTCAGCTGGAGTTAGCTTTCGACTCTGGAAAGTAATGTGATGCTTCTCCCCGTTAACCTTCTGAGACAAAACGGCCCCCACACCTACCTCTGACGCATCAGTCTGGACATCAATTCTCTTTTAAAGTCGGGTGTGATCAAAAATGGTGACACACACACAGTGCCCCTTTTAGTTTTACAAACGCTTCTTCAAGCTGATCATTCAATCGCACCATTACTAAATTCCTGCCTTTTAGGCAGTCATTTAACGGCGCCGACAGTGTTGCAAAATTGTGAATAAACCGCCGGTAGTATCACACTAACCCCAAAAACCCTTTCACTTGTTTAGTGATGAGGGGACGGGGCCAGTTTTGGATTGCCTCCACTTTGTTTATTTGGCCTTTGATAACTCCTCTCACAATCACATACCCCAGGTAGCGATCTTCCTCCAACCCTATGGAACACTTCTTTGGGTTGGCAGTTAGCTCTGCTTGTCTCAGCGAATCTATCACCGCCTGTACCTTGGCTAAGTGACTTTCCCAGTCTGTACTGTACACCACAATATCGTCCAGATTGGCCGCGGCATATCGGCGATGAGGACGAAGAACAACGTCCATTAACCTCTGGAATGTCGCTGGAGCGCCATGCAACCCGAAGGGTAGGACTATATACTGGAACAGTCCCTCTGGTGTTAAAAAAGCCGTTTTCTCTCTCGCTGCTTTTGTTAGTGGCACCTGCCAATACCCTTTTGTGAGGTCAATGAGTGAAAAATAATGTGCCTACCCAAACCGCTCTATTAACTCATCGACCCGGGGTATGGTGTAGGCGTCAAAGTTAGAAATTTCATTCAGTTTTCTGAAGTCATTACAGAACCTTAGTGTCCCATCTGGCTTTGGTATTAGGACTATTGGGCTGGCTCACTCACTCTGGGACTCTTCAATGACCCCTAACTGCAGCATCTTCTTGACCTCTTCCAAGATGGCTTGTCGCCGGGCCTCAGGCACCCGATATGGCTTTAATCGTACTTTGCCCTGCGGCTCAGTGACAATGTCATGTTGTATTAGGGAGGTACGACCAGGAAGTTCCAAAAAAAACATCTGTATTTCGGCGAACAAACTCTCTGACTTCCTGAACTTGTCTGTGCGACAAAGTGTCTGATATTTTGACGGCGGAGAGGACTTCTCTTGCCTTCTCCTGAGGCAAGGAAGCCATCTGTACTGGAAATGCAGGCCATGGACAATCCTGACCAAGCGGGTCTCTGTCTTTCCATGGTTTGAGCAGATTCACATGGTATACGTGTTCTGGCTTTCTCCGCCCTGGTTGGTGTATTTTATAGTTTACTGGTCCCACCTTCTCTATAATGTCGTAGGGTCCCTGCCACCTTGAAAGGAACTTACTATCCACTGTAGGCACAAGTACCAACACCCGATCCCCAGGGTTAAAGGACCTTACCCGTGCCTCCCGGTTATAGACCTGCCTCTGTGACCTTTGTGCTGCTTCCATATGTTCTTGGACTAATGGTAGGACTGTCTCCGTTCTCTCTTGCATTTTGGCCACATGTTCTATCACACTTTTGTGGGGAGTTGTATGGTTTTCCCAGGCCTCTTTAGCTATATCGAGTAAGCCACGGGGATGTCTGCCATATAATAGTTCAAAGGGCGAGAACCCCGTAGATGCCTGGGGCACCTCCTGCACTGCAAACATCAGGTATGGCAACAAGAGATCCCAGTCCTTAGCATCTTTAGAGACTTTTTTTTTCAACATATTCTTCAGGGTTTTATTGAACCTTTCTACTAAACCGTCTGTTTGGGGATGATAGTGTAAGGTTCTATGTATATATTCTTGAAACTCAGTTTGTTCGTCAGCCATTTTACTTTCTGTCTTGCTGCAGCTATCTTGCCCTCAGTCAAAATGGAGTTTCCAGCTTGCATGTTCCCGCCCTGATTCTCACCTTTGCTTCTTAAGCAGCCACAGCTGAGCAATCAGTGCTTCAGAATCTAGCCTGCAGTGAACCTGTGACTTGACTCCTGTAAGCCTTGGACCTTGTACTCCAGCTATTCCTACTGAGGAACTCTGAAGCACTTGTGGACTCTGAACCCTGCTCTTTGAAAGACCCACGTTTGCATGGACTTATGGTAACAGAGAAGAAGATCCTGAATCTGTATTGGAGAGTGATTGCTGAGCTTGGATTACTCTGGCCTGCTGTGTCTCCTGTTTCTGTGTCTGCAAACTGTGTGACTATTTCTGCCAACTTGTATGAAGTAATACAGGACTTTTCTATATCAAACCTGTGACTCCTGTGTTTTCATCGCACCCAAGCACAAGACACTATATGAACTGTTCTACATACATTACAAGATTCTGAAGCCAAAACGTTAGTGTCTGCTGGGTCTGGAAGGCTGTGTCTGCTGTACTGTGGATATCAGACGTCCGGTTGTACTTTCTGTGATGACAGTGGTTGTGACTTCTCACAACCATTCCAGGTGAGCAATTCCCTTAAGTTTTTTCTTTTTGCAGTGTTACCACAGGTAAACACTATTGTTTTTTTTTTTTTTTTTTTCCTTTCTTTTCTCTTTTTTGTCTGCTGTAACTCTGGATATCAGATGTCTGGTTGAAACTTTCTGTGATGATAGTGGTTGTGACTTCTCACAACCATTCCAGGTGAGCAGTTCCCTTAATTTTTTTTTCTCTCTGCAGTGTTGCCACAGGTGAACACTATTGTTTTTTTTTTCTCTCCTCTTCTTCCAGTAATCCTGTCTTAAAAGATCTGGAAAATGGAGGCCCGCATAAAGGAACTTTTCGGAGTGACTGATAATATCCTTGCAGATTTGCAGAATATAAAGACCCGTTTTACAAATCTACAGGACCTCAATAATCACAATTTGCAAGTGGTTGGACAGACTACCCAGGATTTGCGAGCCAGGATTGAGGTTCTAGAGGGGCGAGTCCAGGCTCCTGCCGTAGCCCCGAGTGCTGGGATTCCCAAGTTGCCCCCTTTTCGTTTTGGCGGTGAACGTGAGAAATTCAGGGGATTTATTAATCAATGCAATCTTTTTTTTTTCTGCACATGCTTCACAATTTCCCACTGAACGATCTAAGGTGCTTACTATAATTATGTTGCTTACCAACAAGGCTTTAATGTGGGCAAACCCTCTGATTAGAGACTGAGGATGATTGTTTGAATCACCTTGATGATTTTATTTCAGCCATGGGGCAGGTGTTTGATGACCCCAATCGAGGTGCAACAGCTGAAGCAGCCATGTTAGCTTTGCGCCAAGGTAAGCACTCGGTAGCTGAATATGCCTTGGATTTCAGGAGATGGGCCCTTGATACCACCTGGGACAGTTCCGCCAAAAAATCTATTTTTCGAAAGGGGTTATCTCCACTGATTAAGGATGAACTTGCTCGTGCCGACCCTCCCACTGCGTTAGGTGACTTTATTAACTACTGCATCCGTATTGATACTCGTCTGACTGAACGCAGGCAAGAGAGATGGTTCGAAAGCAATCGTACTAACCTTTTCCTACCTTCCTCTCCAGCTAAGGAACCTTTGAGTAGGATTACACGGGAACCTGAACCTGAACCCATGCAGGTAGACTCTTTACAACGACGGGTTAGTGATGCACGCAAGGAACATCGTTTTAAGGAGAATCTATGTTTCTATTGTGGTAAGTCAGGGCACTTCATTATAAACTGCCCCAGCCGTTCTCGTAAGACTACTGCAGCACTCATTCATTGTGAGTGTTGCGAGAGGGGATCTGTCAGGTCCGAGCCTCAGGCTCCAGAGAGATCTGCAGCAACAGATCTTGATTTCTCGGACTTAAACTCCGTTACCTCTGAGGACGTTGACTGTGTAAACGCTGCCATTTTTCAAGTTTCCTCAGCGGTGTCCCAGCTGAGTTGTAAGAAAAACAATTCTCATTGCTTTCTTTCCATCAAACTCTGGGTTGACCCAGCTTGGGTGTCTAGCTCTGCTATGATCGACTCAGGGGCAAGTGGAAATTTTATGGATGTCTCCTTTGCTCTGAAACAGGGAATACGTTCAGTGAAGAAGGCTACTCCAGTACAGATGGAAACTGTGGATGGCTCCCTGCTGACCTCTGGACCAGTGGATCAGGAAACAGAGCCTTTGAGGGTTCTTATGGGTAAAGATCATCAAGAGAAACTGTCCTTTATGCTTATCTCTTCTCCCCACTTTCCCATTATTCTAGGGCTACCATGGCTGCAGGCTCAGAATCCTACCATTAACTGGGAGACCAAGGAATTACACTTTCAAGAGAAACAGATGAGTCCAAAAGTTTCAGCTTGCTCTGTTCCTAAAGGAATCATGTCAGTCCCTGAACTACCAGCTGTATACCAGGACTATGTGGATTTATGTGACAAGAAGAACGCTGACCAGCTTCCTCCTCACCGTCCATATGATTGTCCAATTGAATTATTGCCTGGAGCAGAGATACCTTTTGGTAAGATCTACCCCCTGGCGGGGCCCGAGCTAAAGGCTTTAAAGGATTACATAGATGAAAATCTAGCCAAGGGCTTCATACGCCCCTCTTCATCTCCTGCAGGTGCACCCATCTTCTTTGTAAAGAAGAAAGATGGATTTCTGAGACCATGCGTAGACTATAGGGAACTCAATAAGGTTACTATTAGAAACCGTTATCCATTGCCTTTAATCCCTGAGTTATTGGAGAGAGTGCGACATGCCAAAATTTTTTCTAAACTAGATCTTCGTGGGGCCTATAACTTAGTCCGTATTAGACCTGGGGATGAATGGAAGACTGCATTCAGGTCACGCTATGGACACTTTGAATATCTAGTTATGCCTTTTGGTCTGAGTACCGCCCCAGCCACTTTCCAACACTTGGTGAATGACATCTTCAGGGATCTCCTAGATACATTCGTGGTAATTTATTTGGATGATATTCTAATTTTTTCTAACTCCACAGAGGAACATCATGGACATGTGAGAATGGTCTTGGAACGTCTAAGACAAAATCATCTTTACATCAAACTTGAAAAGTGTGAATTCCATAGGACCGAAATTCAATTTCTGGGGTATGTACTGTCTACACAAGGAATTAGTATGGATGGAAGCAAAACCCAAGCCATCAAGGATTGGCCAAGTCCTAGAAATGTGAAGGAGGTACAGCGCTTCATCGGGTTTGCCAACTTCTATAGACGTTTCATTAGAAATTTCTCTGAGGTAGTGTCACCTATCACTCAACTTACCCGGAAAGAGTCTAGGTTTTCCTGGACTCCCCAAGCCCAGGAAGCATTTTCCCGTCTAAAAGATAAATTTACCACTGCACCTATCCTAGTACATCCCAACCCCGAGCTTGCCTTCATAATAGAGGTGGATGCTTCAGACTGTGCCGTTGGAGCTATACTCTCTCAGAGAACAGGTGAGAAGAATGTCTTGCATCCCTGTGCCTTCTTTTCCCAGCAGTTGTCTTCGGCTGAGAGGAACTACGATGTGGGCAATAGAGAGTTGTTGGCCATTATTGCCGCCTTCAAAGAATGGAGACACCTTCTTCAGGGAGCTGCACAGCAAATAGTCGTCCTGACAGACCATCGTAACCTTGAGTTTATCAGGTCGGCTAAGTGCCTGACTCCTCGCCAGGCTCGCTGGAATCTTTTCTTAAACCAATTTAATTTTATCATCTCTTATAGACCAGGATCGCGCAATGGAAAGGCTGATGCACTCTCTAGGATTTACTCAGCAGAGACACGTCCAATTACTCCTCCTAAGACTATTCTTCCTGACTCTAGATTCCTAGGAGTAATTCATAATCAAGACCTACTTAAGGACATCAAGGAAGCATACCATGCGGATTCCTTTTTGGCACAACCCCCAAGGGACGTAAGTCTTGTCTTTAAGAATGGTGTGTGGATTCAGGGACAACGTCTGTATATTCCTGAAACAGTCAGATTAAGAGTATTGCAACTCATTCACGATTCCAAGATAGCTGGGCATAGAGGAATTCTAAAGACACAGGAATTTCTTTCTCGTTTCTTTTGGTGGCCCACTTGCAGGAAGGATGTTTTGAATTATGCCACTTCATGTGAGGTCTGTGCAAGATGCAAAACACCTCGCTCCTCACCAACTGGTCTGTTACAGCCTCTTCCCACCCCGTCCCGCCCGTGGGGATCCATTTCTATGGACTTCATTGTGGAGTTACCAACCTCTCAGGGGAAGAACACCATTCTAGTGGTGGTTGACCGTCTAACAAAGGCAGCTCATTTTATCCCTTGTGTCGGCTTACCCACTGCAAAACAGACATCAGATTTGATGATTAAAGATGTGTTTCGCTTACATGGAGTACCGGATGAGGCTATTTCGGATCGAGGGGTGCAATTCACTTCTAGGTTTTGGCAAAATTTCTGTGCAGCATTGGACATTAAAGTAAACCTTTCTTCTGCTTTTCATCCCCAGACTAATGGACAGACCGAACGAACCAATCAAACCCTGGAGCAGTATCTCCGCTGCTTTATCTGCCACCTACAGGATGATTGGGTGGATCTACTTCCATTAGCTGAGTTCTCGTATAACAACTCTCAGAGTGCCTCCACTAAACAGTCTCCTTTTTACTCTAATCTAGGTTATCATCCTAACATTCTACCACGATTTCCCATAGAAACGCCTTTACCAGCAGTGGCTGAAAGAATCACGTCTTTACAGAAGAATATGGATCTTCTAAAGGAAAATCTGGAATCGGCTCCTGAAAGGTACAAGAAAGCAGCAGATAAATTTCGTAAACCTGCACCAGCTTTCAAGGTAGGAGACTTGGTCTGGCTGTCAACCAGAAATCTTAAGTTAAGGATTCCATCGTCTAAGTTGGGACATAAGTACATTGGACCCTATAAAATCAGTAAAATTATAAGTGCCGTTGCTTGTCGTCTTCAACTGCCCAGAACTATGAGAATCCACCCTGTCTTTCATGTATCCCTACTAAAGGCTGCGACACCCAATACGTTTCCTGGACGTTCCTCTCCTTGCCCTGACCCAGTGCTAGTCGATGGTCAGGAAGAATTTGTGGTGGAAAGGATTTTAGATTCCAGGTTGTATAGAAATCAGTTACAATATCTGATTAAATGGCAGGGCTACCCAGTGGAGGACAACTCATGGGAACCGGTCAATAACGTTAATGCTCCTCGCTTGCTCCGTCAGTTTCATCAGAGGTACCCACACAAGCCTGGTCTGAGGTCATCCGGAGGTTGTCCTTAAGGGGGGAGTAATGTAAGGTTCTATGTATATATTCTTGAAACTCAGTTTGTTCGTCAGCCATTTTACTTTCTGTCTTGCTGCAGCTATCTTGCCCTCAGTCAAAATGGAGTTTCCAGCTTGCATGTTCCCGCCCTGATTCTCTCCTTTGCTTCTTAAGCAGCCACAGCTGAGCAATCAGTGCTTCAGAATCTAGCCTGCAGTGAACCTGTGACTTGACTCCTGTAAGCCTTGGACCTTGTACTCCAGCTATTCCTACTGAGGAACTCTGAAGCACTTGTGGACTCTGAACCCTGCTCTTTGAAAGACCCACGTTTGCATGGACTTACGGTAACAGAGAAGAAGATCCTGAATCTGTATTGGAGAGTGATTGCTGAGCTTGGATTACTCTGGCCTGCTGTGTCTCCTGTTTCTGTGTCTGCAAACTGTGTGACTATTTCTGCCAACTTGTATGAAGTAATACAGGACTTTTCTATATCAAACCTGTGACTCCTGTGTTTTCATCGCACCCAAGCACAAGACGCTATATGAACTGTACTACATACATTACAGATAGACCGATGTGCGCAACTGTTTAACACGTGGCAGAGTTCCTTCATGATTTTTGACATAAAGGGGGTCCCCTGATCTGTTAAGATTTCTTGAGGGATTCCCACCCGAGAGAACATACCCATGAGTTATTTTGCAATCAGTTTAGACGAGGTGTGTCGCAGGGGAATAGCCTCAGGATACCTGGTAGCGTAATCTCGAACTATGAGGATGTGTTGATGACCCCTTGCTGATTTGTTAACCGTCCACACCAGATCCATTGGCTATTCTCTCAAACGGTAACTCTATAATTTGTGATGGCACCAAGGGACTCTGAAAATGAGGCTGCGGACTGGTTACCTAGCACACGGGACAAGAGTAACAATACCATTTAACTTATTCATAGACCTATAGCCAGTAAAACCGTTGTAGAATTCTGTCTAGGGTTTTCTTTGGTCCCAAATGTCCCCCTAGTACATGCGCATGCGCTAAGTCCATTACCAACCTCCGATATGACTGCGGTACCAGCAATTGCTCGACAATTTCCCCATGTATTTTTTAAACCCCATACAGCAAATCTTGGTTCAGCTCAAATCGGGTAAATACTTTAGCTGCCCTGGGGTGTTGGGGTTCCCCATTGACAACCAGTACATTTTCCCTGGCTCGAGTCAACGTAGGGTCCCGTAGTTGCGCCGTACCAAAATTGTCACCTGCCACATTTAAGTATGACAATTCTGGTCCCGGTGGCAAATCTTCCATCTCCCCACCTAACACTTCTATAGGAGAGGGGTTTTCCTCCTCCACCGAAGGCTAAGGTACTCCTACCGCCAGTACATCTTCCTCTGGGCCACCAGGTTCATGCCCGATTTCTGGAGAATGCAACCTGTTTGCCACTGGTGCCGACGACTGTTCTGTGGGAGGGTAATTACAGGCCAAAGCACATAAAATAACGGAAAATCTCTCCCCATTATTAATGCTAATTAATCACCAGCCCCACCTCGTGTCACCTCCTCCCCGCTGGCATGTTTATCATCACCAGGGTGGTAGGATAATGTTTGAAGTCACCATGTATACACAACACACCCATTTTCCCAGCAGTATACTCGCTGATTTGGACGTGGCTGGCTCGTATTAGGGTCACCCACGAGACTCCCTGAGTCCACTAGAGCCACAGCAGGGTTACCCTCCACCTGCACTTTACACAAATGGTTCATATTGGGTCCCTCTGCTTTGACCACTGCACACATGTGTTCTGCATAGTGAGACTGATAGTATTTAAAGTTGTTGTCCATGGGCTCTGTCAGGTGGGGGCAAACAGCTCTCATATGTCCTGGTTGTTGGCACCGCCAACAGATTATGGGGCCCCTTTCATTCCCCGACCCGTCCTGGGCGGCCCTCCGAGTCTCTGCTCGCCGAGCTGTGGGTGAAGGTTTGTGGAATTTACTTGGTACCTTCTGGGTAGTCTCTCCCTGTATCTCCTTGGTAGCCCCATATCTTTCAATGAGGTCTACCATTTGGAGACCATCAGTAGGGGCTGCCTGTCCAAGCCATGTTTGAAGGGTGTGTGGCAAATTTCTCAAGAATTTATCAGTCACTATATGATCCAGCATAGCGCGGGGTGACAACACCTCCGGCTGCAACCACTTTTCTATCAGGTGTATCAAGTCATAATACTGTGACCGAGCTGGCTCGGAAGGGGAAAAGTTCCACTGGTGTACCCGCTGTGCCCGGACCAAAACATTTACCCCAAGACGTGCAAGTATCTCACCCTTGACGCTCTCATAGTCCTCCTGTTGCTCGGGGGGTAGGTCCCTAGAGGCTTTTGCGGGTCCTGAATTAAAAAAACGGAGCCACGATCTCGGCCCACTGGTATCGGGACAGTCTCTCCCTTTTAGCCACGCCTTCCAACATCTCCAGGTACACCTCGACGTCATCTGATTGCTCCATCTTTCGGATCGCTGTACGCACCGCTTTCCGGACATCCTGCCATCCCCGGGCAGCTCCTGCTGTCTGCGGCGCTGTGATGTGCTGCATCACTATACTATTGGTTTCCTGTTGCTGTTGATTAAATATCTGCTGCTGCTCCATAGCCTGCTGCTGTATAGCCTGCTGCTGCTCCATAGCCTGCTGCTGTATAGCCTGCTGCTGCTCCATAGCCTGCTGCTGTATAGCCTGCTGCTGCATAGCCTGCTGTTGCTGCCGCATGGCCTCCTCCAGCATTTTTACTGTGTTCTCCATCTTGGGACAGTTATCCACCGGGTTTTCGTCACTTTCTTTACCTAGGACATTTACTGTCATGCAGGAAAAAACAGCCTGACCTCACTGCGTTGCCCGCATTGAAGCCACCAATTGTAGGGATCCGCTCTGGTAGGCAGGGCTAGGCCGCAGTAATGAGGCAAACACACCGCCTTTTACTTCAAATTTCAGTGGTTTTAATCATGAGTTCAAGAAAAAGTCAAGATAACAAAATAAAAACAGAACATAAATCACCACAGTTTGGAGAACCACTGGTGCCAGACTCACCCTTGCTTGGGACGGGCTTAACTAAGCGGCTGCAGGTCAGCAGAGACCGCCAGGTCCCATTCCGGGTGGTCTGGTACTCGCTTCCTGGTGCACACTGGCACACAGTAACAAAACAATCTTCCAGGCTGACTCCAGCCAAAATCCTTCCTTCCACACACCAACTACAACAGCTCCTTGTTTTATAGGCCTACTCCACACCCTCAGGTGAGGTACACATCAGATGACCAGATCACGTGACTATGACCTTATCACAGGTCCTTGTGATCATGGAAAATCCTGAGCAAACTTCAGTCTGCTAGAAGAAATATATCTCACAACCAGCAAGATCCACTTTGGTGTACCACAGCGGCAAGAAGTCTCCTGTTCCCTACACATGCACAGAAAAACCAATGTCGAACATGCTCCAAATAGTGAAGAGCCGTCACCCTGATTGTTATGCTTAAAACAGGAAAGATTTAAGTTTTCAAGGGCTAAAATGAAAAATTTTTATAAGAAATATGGACAAATATTAATTTGTCATCACAGCGCATATCTGCACATGGCTAGTAGAAATGGTAACAAAAAATAAAACATAGTGTTTACTTTTTTAAATTAATTCATAAAACTACATTTCATAATTATCAATTAATGGTTCTTAAGGAACGTTATCTGTACCTGTAAGATAATGCAGTCAGTGGATGTACGAATCATAAACATCATCATCATCATCATCCTCACGAGTTTTATTAATGACAGACATAATAAAAATCAACACAGAGTGAGGACAACTGTAACTTCACACACCATATATGAAATGGCCATCATGTAAACCTGGTAATAATGCGCAATAATAAATAATTACACCAAGAAAGTGCATCATGCTTACAAACAATAGGTAGTTAGACCTGCAAGTGCTGTTGAAACAACCACAACAGATTTAAATTAATAATGCTATATAGCTATCACAGTGCATAGTTACTCATGGACAATGTCGATATAATACTGTAACTCAATAAAGGCAGCATCACCCATCATGCTTGTTTGTCTTGTAGATTGTTGAAGAGGGTTTTTTTTTTTTAAAGTTCCTTTTTATTAGATTTTCCAAAAAAAAAAGGTGCTATGTACGGCTTCCACCGGCGGAGGTACCTCAGAATCTTTGTGCGCTTCTCCGGCGCACGCAAGCCTTTGTCATTCCAGAGATGATCTTCATGTTGAATGGGAGGCAGAAAAATTAAGAGTGTGCTGGAGGAGACGGTGTACCCTCTTATGGCCGTCGTTGGCACCAACCTGCGAGGAAAGGAGGAAGCAGCACCACAATATCAAATACCTAATCAAGATATATTGACAATTCCAGGATTAATTATTGAGAGAGGTCCCTTGCTACCCTTTTCTAGTAACTCTTGTTTACCAATAAACTGCTGTAAAGCCCCCGTCTCAATAGCGATATCGCTACCGAGATCGGTGCTGAGTCACTAGTTTTGTGACGCAGCACCGAGCTCACCAGCGATATCGCTGTGTGTGACATTCAGCGACGATCAGCCCCCCTGCTGGTATCGCTGATCATCGCTGAAATGTCAGGACATTTTTTGATCGCTGGTCTCCCGCTGACACGCACGCATCGCTGCGTGTGACAGGCGGGAGACCAGCGATCCGCTGGTAACCAAGATACACAGCGGGTTTCCAGGCGCGGGCTGTGCCTAGAAACCCGCTGTGTACCTTGGATACCAGCGCCCTGAAGCAGGGAGCTGGTAACCAAGGTACACAGCGGGTTTCCAGGCACCGCGCAGCGCTTGGAAACCCGCTGTGTACCTTGGATACCAGCTCCCTGCATCAGGGCGCTGGTATCCAACGTACACTGCGGGTAACTAAGCGATGTTACCCGCAGTGTCGCTGTGCTGATCGCTGCCCTGAGCTGCCTGTTTGGCAGCTCAGCAGCGATAATATAGCGATACACCAGCGATCCTGACAAGTGCATATCGTTGTCGGGATCGCTGGTGTATCGCTATGTGAGACCCAGCCTTAAGCGGTCGTAGTCTCTCCACCACTACCTGTGTTTATGTGACTTCCTTTTTTCTAACTTGTGAGCAGATTACCCATCCTCCCAGGCTATTCAGTGTACCCCCCATGTGTCCAAAGCATGAAACCCCAATAGCCTGCTTCACTTATTGTCCCTCCATATGTAATGTTTAACTCATTTGTCCCACGTTTATCAAGACCCCCACTCTCATGAGAGATCTTCAACATCTAATATCAATTAACTAATTTAACCATCTAAAATTGCAGCAAAACTATCATGCTTTAGCATAGGTATGAAGGATCTCCAATAGAAACGGCTCAAACAGCAAATATATCTCATATGTCATTTAACGTGGAGAGAATCTCTTTCATCTTCCTGATCTCCTTCATGAACTGCCATCTTGTCGTCGTCTGCGTGGGAGAACCTGGAACTGAGTCGCTGTACTTCCCTATCACTTTGTTGATTTCGTTCCAAGGCTGCTTCGGCTTGTTCTGGTGTGTCATTAATGACATATGTCCCGTCAGATCTTTGGAACCGCTAACGCGCTGGGAACAGTAGTTGAAAGCGAACATCTCGCTCAAACAACGTTGTGCAAATTAAACTGAACGCCCTCCTCTTCTTGGACACCGATACTGAGAAGTCATCAAAGAGCAGAATCTCATAGCCATGGAGTAGCACTGGGCGCCTCACTTCTCTGAATGGCCGTAACAATGAAACTTTGTCGTTATAATGTAACAGCTTAATTATTACTTGCCGTGGTCTGTACATCGTTGGTTTCGATGCCTCCCCTCGCCTGTTGTTGTTTTGCGGCGGTCCCACACGATGTGCACGTTACACACGACAGTAGTAGTTAAGTCACAATATTTCGGTAGATCATTCTCACAGAGTATTGTAAGTCTGCTGATTAAACGATTCAGGCATCCGACGAGATGTAAATTGCTTTGTCTCGAGCGATTTTCCAAGTCCTCTGTTTTGTCTCTCAAATTTGTAACTTCTGCTGAAGGTTCTGTTCTCTGTCTTGGCCAAGTTGCTTCTCCTGTTGTAGCAGCGCCACATCCTGTTGCAGCTTGGTAATTGCAATGGTATTCAGGTGTACAGACTTTTGTATGGAAGACAATGACGATTGCAATGCCGACTCCAGCAGCTTCTGAATGTCTGGTAAGGGAAGGGCTTTGACCTCTCTTCAGCCATTTTCTGCGAATCAAATTCCTGAGGAACTCTCAGGTCACATGGTGCTTCTGATAATAGCTCTTGCTGCATGTCTATGGCAGCGCTTAGCATCGTGCCTCTTTCCTCTTTGTCTCCTCCATGCGCCATCTTGTCCTTCTGCTTCAGTTGGATAGGTAAACCGTTCGGGGTCTGTTGTGAACTCCGTAGCAAGTAGCGCTCCATAAATTATGTCCCCACGAATGTAAAAGGGGGGGTGGTTTTACTGCTCTCCTATGGGCCCGATATGCTTGGATACCTGGGAGGAATTCAGGAGCATCTCCAAACTCCTCCTCACATGTCAGCGCAGGAAACAGAAGAGGGAACGTGCTTGTTTTGTTGCTCATAGGTGGAGTTTTATACAGTAAATGATTACTGCTGTCGTATTTTTGGCGTCCCTAGGGCAGAATAAGGCTGCGTAACGTCACATTTTAGAGAGAGTCATATAATAGACACACGCTACCCTACCCGTGACACAAGGAAGGTAGTGTTGCCGGATAAAGCCTTGCGCAACCAGACATGCCCCTGGAAAATGACTGCTGCTGCAGGCTAAACTCAACACGGACAAATACTGTTGTAATTTAAAACTTTTGTGACAGCAAGAACGCAAGGATTAAAAATTCATACTTTTACAGATTACAAGTACAGGAATCTCTGTCCAAAATTAGAATATGATGAAGAAGATGAAGATGAAGTAGAATATGAAGAATAATAATAGTTGAATAAGAACAATATGAGTAATGTTAACAAAAAGATGAATAGCAAGAAGTTTAAGAAGAAGATAAAGAAGGTGAAGATGAAGAATAATTTGATGAAAAAGATGATGCTGCTGAAGATTATGAAGGAGAAAGTGTGACAAAAGTTAAAAAGGTGAAGAGCATGGAAGTTGTGAAACATACATATTTGCCAAAATAGAAAAAACGTTAACAACATTGTCAATTTCTTCGTCAATCCGAACATCTTTAAGAAAAAAAAAAAATTAATGCTATTCCATTTGATTGGGTTAAACATCTATGCCTTTAATGTCTCCTCAACCTCCCCCAATACATTCTACATTACTCTTTGTTGTTTTCCTTCATGTACAATTAACCAACAAGGCAAGAATGGGCTTTTTTTAATTCCGATATTTTGTTCCCATAGACTTACATTGGATTTCCGGTATCGGTATCGGGTATCGCCGATATTTTTGGGGTATCGGCGATACCATTCCGATTCCGATACTTTTGGATATCGGAAAGTATCGCTTAACTCTACCAGTGACCCAACTATCAATGAGACTAAAGGGTCAAGTGAATGGTGGTCAGTCCTCATTACTCATAATCTGGCAGAGCTACTGTTCGAGCAGGTGTAGATTCCACTGGTAAGTATGGTTATTTTTTTTCCTTTATAACCATGGCTACCGACTGTAAGTTTTAAAGAAGTTTAATTAAAAATTTAATTTTGTAATCCCTCCTAATTTTTTATGTATTGGTGTGTAATTGTATTAAAATACCAATCTACATTTTCTCCGGTTTCCATTGTCATCTGTCACACATGACTACTTTGTAACTTTGGTGATTGACACAGTCTCTTCTTTCTGGAGTGAAAGCTGATTTGCCAGTGTAATTCTCTAAGACTTAGAACAAGGTTCCATAGTCTTACATTGAGAAAGTGATTTCGGGTACACACAAACCCCTGTGTGATCCGTCTAGTTTATTTTCAGGTCACGCGGTCCAGGAGAGGACAGGCGAAGCGCTGTAAACCAGGAAAGATAATGTTAGGGTTCGAGTTCCCGCTGATGCACAAGGGGAGTCTCGAACCAGTCCCGCATCCATCTCCGGCCGCAGTGGAGCCTGCTCAACAAAGATGTCGGTCCCAGCGTCTCGCCCAGTTTAACACTGTGCAGAGGCTTGTTGTGGTCCTTCCTGGTTCCTCTATTATAACCAGTGCTGGAGCAGGCAGTTCGGGAACTAAGTCCCTGCTTTCTCCATCTGAGCATGCCCAGGGCAAGATCTCCCATTGGAGATCAGGGGTCACATGCTCGGTTAGAGCAGCGACTCCCATTGGTCCGCCAGGATGGTCCTGAAACTACATGTGTTCTAGAATGGTTTCGCATTGGTCCTTTTCTGGTAAGTCCTGCAGTCGCTACTATAAAAGGGTGGCATGGCTGGGCAGCCATGCGCTAGTATCACATCCGTTACGTGCTTGCGCCAGTGTGGTCATGTATGCATGTGGTTAGGTGTGGCTGAAATAAGCCCCTAGAATACCGGCACCTCTGGTGAGGAGATTGTATGCACGTGTTCAGGGCTCGGCTGAAAACGCCATTAGAATACCGGCTACTCCGGTGAGGAGATTATTGCTTGTGTTCTGACTGCATGGTCACGGACTGCTATCCGCACAGCAGTTAACCGTGTACCGGGACCCAGTAGGGTTACTCAGCGACTTTCTGACGCAACAGGGTTCGCTTTAAAACGCTAGTCAGCGCCCTATTGTTTTACTTTGCAGCTCACTGAAGCTAAGTGAGTTCGCACTTATCGACATATAGCGCTGTGGCATTCCTGCTAGCGGCTCTGTGGATTAACAGAGTTCGCACTAACTGCCAAAGCGCGCTACGGCGTTTATTTTAGCGACTCTGCGGGATAACAGAGTTTGCTACTCACGCCATCTTAGTAGCAGCAGGCTCTGCCTGCACGGTGGATCCCGGGCTGCGAACGCACCTCTCCTTGATAACTATTAGATGCGTTCTCAAGGACCTTAACATAATACTAGCGCCAGGGTCTGGCTAGTAAAATGGCAGACGACCAGTGTCTACAGCAGTACATCCAGCAGCTGGAGGGTAGGTTGGCGGTTCTTGAGCGCACAACCTCAGCTGTGGATGTTACCGCAGTCGCTGTTCAGGCTGCTAGTGTAACTGCAGCCAGTTTGTCAAGCTGCAACCTCTGCTCTGACATTATCCCACCTCCCACTTCCAGAGAACTTTAAGGGTGACAGTAAACATTGTCAGGGATTCGTGAGTCAGTGCTCTATACAGCTTGAGCGTCTGGCAACACGTTTCCCCACGGAACGGGCACAAGTGGCTTTTATTGTGTCTCTTCTGTCGGGCAGAGCATTGGAGTGGGCAACGCCGCTGTGGGAGCGCGACGATCGTGTGGTGCGGCGTGTTCCTCGGTTTTTGGAGGCTCTGAAAAAGGTCTTTTTAGGACCTCAAGTCACGCACGATACGGCACTCCAACTGCTGGCAATGTCACAGGGCTTGTCCATAGTCAGCCAGTTCTCAGTCCAATTTCGGACTTTGGCCTCTGAATTAGAGTGGCCAGATAAAGTTCTTATTCTAGTGTTCTGGAGAGGACTGGCAGACCATGTAAAGGACGCTTTGGCTACCAGGGAGATTCCTGCCACACTGGAAAAAACTCATTTCTATATCTACCCGCATCGACCTCCGTTTTCACGAGCGGAGGTTAGAGCGGACCCAGTGTAGGCAGAGGTTTCGGATGGCACCCACCTTTGCCAAACCTCTTGGATTTCCCGTTCGGGCGTCCGACTCCCCAGAGACCGTGGAGACTACTCGAGTGGGATCTAAGTCTCGGACCACTCGAGTATCCGTGGTCTGTAGAGTGTGTCAGCAGCCAGGACATTATGCCAACCGATGTCCCCAGCGAATGAGTAAACGGTCATGTTCCGTGACCATGGGTGCAGGGTCATTAGACGCGAGGGATTCTGCTCCAAAGTGCTCCTTAAAGGGTTAATCTCCCTAGGTTCATCCACTCTTCCTGCCAAGCTTTGTGTGGACTCTGGGGCAGAGGGGAATTTTATGTCCTCCTCCTTTGCCTCTCGCCAATCCATACAGCTGGTACGCTCGCAGAGCCAATATTGGTGAGAGTATTGAATGGAGCAATCCTGCCCTCACAAATCACCCACCAGACTGTCTCTCTACCTCTGTCTATGTCCCCTTTTCATCAGGAGAATATATCCCTTTTTGTTCTTCCTGAGGGAATAGATGAGGTTTTGTTGGATTACCCTGGCTTCGCCACCACTCTCCCTATGTTGAGTGGACCTCTGGGAGAATACTGGGTTGGGATGATCATTGCAGAGACAGATGTCTCAGAGAGGACGTTCAGGTTTCCACCACGGAGTTACCCATAGACCTTGCTTATCTCCCAAGGTTTATCGGTCATACGCGGATGTATTCTCCAAAAAGGCAGCGGAGACTCCTCCGCCTCATCGCCCCTATGACTGTCCTATAGACTCTTGCCTGGAACGGAGCCCCCTCGGGGAAGAGTGTATCCTCTCTCTCTCTTCCTGAGATGGAGGCCATGTCACAATACATCCAGGAAAATCTGGCAAGAGGGTTTATTAGGAAGTCAGTGTCACCAGCAGGGGCAGGATTTTTCTTCGTGCAGAAGAAGAATGGAGAATTACGACCGTGTATAGACTATAGGGGTCTTAACGCCATTACCGTTAAGAACAAATATCCTTTGCCCCTAATATCTGAGCTCTTTGATAGGCTCTGGGGAGCAAGGGTATTTACTAAGCTGGATCTTCGTGGTGCCTATAACCTGATCCGCATCCGTGAGGGGCACAAATGGAAGACGGCGTTCAATATCAGAGACGGACATTACGAATATCTTGTGATGCCCTTCGGGCTCTGTAATGCTCCAGCTGTCTTCCAAGATTTCGTAAATGACATCTTCTGGGACATGCTTGCCACCTCTGTGGTAGTCTATCTGGATGACATTCTCATCTTTTCTCCAGATATAGACACCCACCAGAGAGATGTTTGCAGGGTCTTCAACCTCTTGCGGGCAAATTTTTATATGCGAAGTTGGAGAAGTGTGTGTTTGAGCAGGAGTCTCTGCTATTCCTGGGCTACATTTTCTTTTTGATGGGGCTCACTTTCCCTTTCAAGTGTTCACTGACCACAAAAATTTGGTCTATTTACAGACCGCCCAGCGGCTAAATTCCCGTCAGGCCAGATGGTCCCTGTTCTTCACACGGTTCCATTTCACCCTCCATTTTCTCTCCGGGGAGAAGAACATTCGTGCCGATGCTCTGTCTCTGTCACGCTGTATAGCAGATATATATATGTGATGTCAGTAATCTATATCAAAAGGGCAACATACTATATAACATGCGCATAGATATATGATAACATAGATTTACCTGACAGAATGTCCAGTGGGTCAAAAACGGAATCCGTTATACGCTGTCTCCGGCTAGAGGGTGACCGGGGTCTAAGCTGACCCTAAACTGGGGTCCTAACTAATCCCTCAACCTGGAGGTACTGTTAAAGGTACAGAGGTCCAGGCCACCAGCGTAAACCCTGTCTCCTATCAATCCCTGCCAACTGTATTCTAGTCCTAAGAAGGACCCTGAATACCACCAAAGGGAATGAACAGGTAACGGTTAATGAACAGAAAGACATACAAGAAAGACAAGAAATAAGTAAATAAAGTCTTACATACAACACTCACACACAGTAGGAACACCTAAGGTCTCAGAGATAAACTATAAGCTATAAGAGTAAAAAACAACTAAGGAGCTCTTAGCTTAAGTATTCTCAGAACCGCTCCAGTCTGCTAGACTACATGAATGCTTTCACCGGCGTCTAACCCCCAGACTGGCAGGAATATAAAGGAAACTAATTAGAACATAATCAAAGCAGCCGGGCGAGGCTGGACCTAGTCTTAGCAAAGAGCTAGGTAAAATTAACTCTCTCATTACCAAACACAAAGAAACAGCAGCTCAGCTGTGAGAAGTCAGAATGTGCAATCGCGACGATCTTCGTGGCGATGCACCAGACAGTCTCACTCTGTGGTGTCCTCTGAGGAGGTGGAGGAGCCTCGGCTGATTGTCCCCACAGAAAGCCTAAGAACTGTGTCCCGGTTTCGCTTGAGTCTGTGCCTCCGGTCAAGACTTTTGTGCCATCAATTTGCGACCGGAGGTTCTCTCTTGGGCACACTCGTCCAGGGTGGGTGGACATTTTGGGCAAAGAGGACATCTGAGTTGCTGGCGAGAACATATGGTGGCCACATATGGTCTGTGACGTCAGGGTATACGTTCAGGCATGCGTCCTCCTGCGCCAAGAATAAGTCCCCTCGACAACGGCCAGCTGGGTTACTTTTCCCTTTACCGGTGGCAGACAGGCCCTGGGAGATGGTTGGGATGGATTTGTGGTGGGCTTACCCAAGTCTCGGGGCTGCACCATCATCTGGGTGATAACCGACCACTTCTCTAAAATGGTGCACTTGGTGCCGTTACCACGGTTTACCGTCTGCACGGGCCTTGGCAGCATTATTCATTAGGCATATTTTCCACCTACACGGTATGCCAGACAAAATTGTCAGTGATCGAGGTCCCCAGTTTGCGTCTCAGTTTGGAGAGAGCTGTGTTGTTTACTCAGCATTGAGTTGAATCTCTCATCTGCATACCATCCCGAGACGAATGGGTTGGTAGAGAGGGCCAACCAGACCTTGGTCACATACTTGCAACATTTTGTCTCTGCCAGGCAGGATGACTGGGCATCCTTGCTACCGTGGGCTGAGTTCGCTCTAAATAATGCTGTGGCTGACTCCACCGGACAGACTCCATTCCTCCTGAACCACGGTCAGCATCCACGGGTACCAGTGCCCATGCCCGTGTCTTCTGCTGATTCCAGGGTGGAAGACTGGGCTGTGGAGGCATGGGACATTTGGGACCACACCCAGGATGCCATTCAGGCCTCCAAAGAGAGGATGAGGTCTTCGGCCGATGCCCATCGGCGCCCCGCTCCTATATTTGCTCCGGGTGACCTAGTGTGGCTCTCTGCCCGAAACATCAGGCTACGTGTAGAGTCCACCAAGTTGGCACCTCACTTTTTGGGTCCCTTTAAAGTTCTTGAGCAGGTGAACCCGGTGGTTTACCGCATAGCCCTTCCGCCTCGCCTTGGCATCACCGACACCTTTCACGTGTCCCTCCTGAAACCCGTGGCCATTTCCCGGTTTTCCGAGTCATCTGCCGGGACGTCGGGTTCATCTACCGACGATCATGAGGTGAACGCCATTGTTGGGTGCAAGGTGGTACGAGGGCAAAAAATGTATTTGGTGGATTGGAGGGGTTATGGGCCTGATGATAGGTCCTGGGAGCCTGCCGAGCATGTTCACACTCCGCAGCTCATTGCTGCCTTTCAGCGCAGCAAGGCCCAAAGAAGGGGGGGCCCTAGGAGGGGGGGTAATGTTAGGATTCGAGTTCCCGCTGCTGCACAAGGGGAGTCTCGAACCAGTACCGCTGCGGTCCCCCATCCATCTCCGGTCGCAGTGGAGCCTGCTCAGCAATGACATCGGTCCCAGGGTCTCACCCAGTTTAACACTGTGCAGAGGCTTGTTGCGGTCTTTCCTGGTTCCTCTATTATAACCAGTGCTGGAGCAGGCAGTTCGGGAACTAAGTCCCTGCTTTCTCCATCTGAGCATGCCCAGGGCAAGATCTCCCATTGGAGATCAGGGGTCACATGCTCGGTTAGAGCAGCGACTCCCATTGGTCTGCCAGGAAGGTCCTGAAACTACATGTGTTCTAGAATGGTTTCGCATTGGTCCTTTTCTGGTAGGTCCTGCAGTTGCTACTAAAAATGGGTGGCATGGCTGGGCCGCCATGCGCTAGTATCAAATCCGTTACGTGCTTGCGCCAGTGTGGTCATGTATGCATGTGGTTAGGTCTGGCTGAAATAAGCCCCTAGAATACCGGCACCTCCGGTGAGGAGATTGTATGCACGTGCTCAGGGCTCGGCTGAAAACGCCATTTAGAATACCGGCTACTCCGGTGAGGAGATTATTGCTTGTGTTCTGACTGCATGATCACGGACTGCTATCTGCACAGCCAGTTTACCGTGTACCTGGACGCAGTAGGTTTACTCAGCGACTTTGTGACGCAACAGGGTTCGCTTTAAAAACGCTAGTCAGCGCCTAGAGTTCGCACTAACTGCCACAGCACGCTATGGCGTTTATTTTAGCGACTCTGCGGGATAACAGAGTTCGCTACTCACGCCATTTTACTAGCAGCAGTCTCTGCCTGCACGGTGGACCCCGGGCTGCAAACGCACCTCTCCTTGATAACTATTAGGTGCTTTCCGCAGGCCCTTAACAGATGATGGTCTGTAAAAAATTATAATGCATTTTCATATCACTAAAGAGATAATTAGGATGGAACAAAAATTTGAGTGATATATTATTTTTATAGAAAGGAAGGAAAAAAAGATAAAAGATGAGTGCAGAAATAATATTACAAAACTATATCACGAGAAATGCTGTTTACTTGCTGAAGCCAGAATACCCCTTTACAACATCATCTTCCTGACATTCTGACTGTTATTTGGACTGTTTATTGCTACATGAAATGAAAGGTTGTTCAAGAATGGAGGCCGAGGTCTGGTCATTTCTAGATTGTAATGATGCTGTGATAGAATCCACTAGTTGCAGGAATGAGGTGCTCACCATTGTCCCTGGGCTAGGAGGTTGCTTCAGACTGAAATAGATTCTGCCTTGGAAACTGTTTGATGAGGTTTAATCTTGGCCAGGAATGCCACCGAATCAGTGACCTTTACAGCTCATATCTATCCGTGTTTTACAGTTATTTCTTTAAAGACGCATGCTGTATTTTTATTGCAGTGGCAATTGCTTTATAACTGAGGGCACATCTAGGGCACTGTCTCTCTGTAGTAACCCCTTAAATCCAGGTAATCCAATATTGACTTTTTAAATGTCAATCATTATCTGAGGTACACTTTATTATTAAAAAGGGATTTCTTTAGTATCATATTCTGGATGACAAGACTCCATAACAAACGAAAAATTTTGAATTTGAACTGCACCTTGACTTACACAAGTCATCTTAACATCTAATGAAGCGCAAGTTGTTCTTGGAATTAAAGGGACTGGTCAGCTGCCTTGGACCCTCTAAATCACCACCAGGTCTTTAATGTACCTTTTTCTAAATTCTAACAAGCCCATATGCAATACCCTAATAACTGTAAAATCAACTTTTACCCAGAGTTCACACTAGTCAGGTATTGATTTTCTAATCCTCATCCCATCTTGTTAGCGTGTCCACCTGATCATGAGGGACATAGATAGATAGATAGCATACTGTATACTGTAAAGATATAGATTTTGCTTTTGCCATGTAAAAAACTTACCACAGGAAGAAGATGTATAAGATGTCTGCATGGGCAAACACATGGCATATGAAGTTTAATGTTTATAAATGCAAAGTAATGCACCTAGGATACAGTAATTGCTGCATATAAATTAAAAAAGATACTCGGGACTACAGAACAATACAAGGATTCAGGTATTCTGGTTACAAGTAAGCTAAGCAGGTATACTCAATGTCAGGCAGCAGCTGCAAAAGCAAACAATATTTTAGGATGCATTAAAAGAGAGATAAAATCCTGTGATCCAAATGTATTGTTAGCCCTCTATAAATTAGTCATAAGGCCAAATCTTGAATAGGGGATCCAGTTTTAAGCACCACATTTAAAAAAAGGATAATATGAAGTTAATGTCAGTTTAAAGGCGGGCAAAAAGATAATTACATGGGGTGGAAGGTCTCTCTTATGATGAGAGGATAGAAAAGTTAGGCTTGTTTAGCTTAGCAAAAAGATGCTTCAGGGGAAATCTCATTTATATGGTTAAATAGACGTGTGATCAATACATAGAGCTGAAAATTGATTTAATCAGTCCCAAGGATATTACAAAGTACCAGGAGGCATTAATTTCTTGCAGAGTAAAAGCAGTTCTGACATCTGAATAAGAAAGGGTTCTTCACACTTAAAGCAGTCCAACTGCAGAATGCCCAGTCACAAGAGGTAGTAATGGCAGATACTTTATCAATATTTATAAAAAGCCAGGATACTTTTCTAACCATAATTGGTATTGTGGGCTATACATTTTTCCACATTTAATGTCACTCATTAACAGTACAATTTAATTCAATCTAAACTGAAATCTTTTCTGTTTGAAAGAAAAATAATGGACTAAGATACAGTGGTTGCATAAATACAGTGGGTATGGAAATTATTCAGACCCCTTTAAATTTTTCACTCTTTGCTTCATTGCAGCCATTTGGTAAATACAAAAAAGTTCATTTTTATCTCATTACTGTACACTCTGCACCCCATCTTGATCGAAAAAAACAGATGTAGAAATTTTTGCAAATTTATTAAAAAAGAAAAACTGAAATATCACATGGTCATAATTATTCAGACCCTTTGCTCAGACACTCATATTTAAGTCATATGCTGTCCATTTCCTTGTGAAACTCCTTGAGATGGTTCTACTCCTTCATTGGACTCTACCTGTGTTTATTAAATGATAGCACTTGATTTGGAAAGGCACACACGTGTCTATATAAGACCAAGACCTCACAGCTCACAGTGCATGTCAGACCAAATGAGAATTATGCGGTCAAAGGAACTGGCCATGGAGCTCAGAGACCAATTGAGGCAAAGCACAGATCTGGCCAAGGTTACAAAAGAATTTCTGCAGTACTCAAGGTTCCTAAGAGCATAGTGGCCTCGATAAACCTTAAATGTAAGAAGCTTGGGACCACCAGAAGTCTTCCTAGACCTGATCGTCCAACCAAGCTGAGCAACCATGGGAGAAGACATGAGAGAGACGTAAAGAAGAACCCCAAAATCACTATGACTGAGCACCACAGGTGCAGTAGGGAGATGATAGAAAGTTGCACAAAGTCAATTATCACTGCAGCCCTCCACCAGTTGGGCCTTTATGGCAGAGTGGCCCGACGGAAGCCTTTCCTCAGTGCCAGACATATGAAAGTCTACATAAAGTTTGCTAAAAACACATGAAGAACTTCCAGACTATGAGAAATAAGATTCTCTGGTCTGATGAGACATAGCTAGAACTTTTTGGTGATAATTCTAAGCGGTATGTGTGGAGAAAAGCAGGCACTGCTCATTATCTGCCCAATACAATCCCAACAATGAAACATGGTGGTGGAAGCCTCATGCTATGGAGGTGTTTTTCAGCTGCAGGGACAGGACGACTGGTTGCAATTGAAGGAAACTTGAATGCCACCAAATACAGAGATATTCTGGATGAGAACCTCTTCCAGAGTGCTCTGGACCTCAGACTTGGCCGAAGGTTCACCTTCCAACAAAACAATAACCCCTATTCGGGACTTACATTAAGAACTTTTCACTTTTTGTAGGATATTATTTTGTGATTTGTACCCTGAATTGTGCTGGTTTCACAGTGTTACATAGCGCTCAATTTGGATAAGTCAATTTGTTTCATTATTACTGTCATCATCTTTTTACCCCAGATATGTTATATTTTACCCCAGATTTGCACTTTGCACTTTATACTAACATCAATAGAAATTTTTCTGTGGGTCATATATAGCTATTGTACCAATACCCTGAGAGTGTATTTAGCCATTGGTATTTACTTTGTGTCCCCTGGACTGTGTCCTCTTTTGTAGTTCTGTTTTCTTGATATGATTTTTTAATATAATTTTTTTGTATACTCAATAAAAGATTATCTTTTAATTATTCTGCTTTATATTGTCCTGTCTCTCCATTTATTGAATGGAAGTTGCATTTGGACATTTTTTTGTCATTATTATTAGACTGTGTTAACGCATAATGTACTAATTACTAGCTGCCTCTATCATTCTTCACTGTAGGTATGGTCTTCCTTTGGTGATTCACAGTGATAACTTTGTGCCAAACATACCTCTTGAAATTACAGCCAAAAAGTCCAACCATGGTCTCATCACCAGACCATAATATATTTTCCCATATGATTTGGGGGGACTTGATATACAGTATGTACACAACTTGCAAGTATGTACAAAACTTGCCATAAATTCCTGCAGCTCCTTTAATGTTGCTGTAGGCCTCTTATCAGCCTCAAGGACCAATATTCTTCATGCTTTTTCATCAGTTTTTGAGGGACATCCAGATATATACAGTCATGGACAAAAGTTTTGAGAATGACACAAATATTAATTTTTACAAAGTCTACTGCTTCACTTTTTCTAATGGCAATTTGCATTTACTCCAGAATGTTATAAAGAGTGATCAGCTTAACAGCAATTACTGCAAAGTCAATATTTGGCTAGAAAATGAACTATCCCCCAAAACACATTTCAACATCATTGCAGCCCTGCCTTAAAAGGACCAGCTAACCTATTTTCAGTGATTGCTCCCATTAACACAGGTGTGGGTGTTGATGAGGACATGGCTGGAGATCAATCTGTCATGATTAAGTAAGAATGACACCACTGGACACTTTAAAAGGAGGCTGGTGCTTGGCATCATTGTTTCTCTTCTGTTAACCATGGTTATCTCTAAAGAAACACGTGCAGTCATCATTGCAATGCACAAAAATGGCCTAACAGGGAAGAGTATCTCAGCTAGAAAGATTGCACCTCAGTCAACAATCTATTGCATCATCAAGAACTTCAAGGAGAGAGGTTCCATTGTTGCCAAAAAGGCTCCAGGGCGCCCAAGAAAGACCAGCAAGCGCCAGGACCGTCTCTTAAAAGTGTTTCAGCTGCGGGATCGGGCTACCAGCAGTGCAGAGCTTGCTCAAGAATGGCAGCAGGCAGGTGTGAGTGCATCTGCACGCACTGTGAGGCAGAGACTCTTGGAGCAAGGCCTGGTCTCAAGGAGGGCAGCAAAGAAGCCACTTCTCTCCAGAAAAAACATCATGGACAGACTGATATTCTGCAAAAGGTACAGGCAGTGGACTGCTGAGGACTGGGGTAAAGTTATTTTCTCTGATAAATCCCCTTTTCGATTGTTTGGGACATCAGGAAAACGCCTCATTCAGAGAAGACAAGGTGAGCGCTACCACCAGTCTTGTCTCATGCAACTGTTAAGCATCCTGAAACCATTCATGTGTGGGGTTGCTTCTCAGCCAAGGGAATCGGCTCTCTCGCAGTCTTGCCTAAAAACACAGCCATGAATAAAGAATGGTACCAGAATGTCCTCCAAGAGCAACTTCTCCCAACCCTCCAAGAACAGTTTGGCGATCAACAATGCCTTTTCCAGCATGATGGAGCACCTTGCCGTAAAGCAAAGGTGATAACTAAATGGCTCAGGGAACAAAACATAGAGATTTTGGGTCCATGGCCTGGAAACTCCCCAGATCTTAATCCCATTGAGAACTTGTGGTCAATCATCAAGAGACGGGTGGACAAACAAAAACCTAAAAATTCTGACAAAATGAAAGCATTGATTGTGCAAGAATGGACTGCTATCAGTCAGGATTTGGTCCAGAAGTTGATTGAGAGCATGCCAGGGAGAATTGCAGAGGTCCTGAAGAAGAAGGGTCAACACTGCAAATTGACTTGCTGCATTAACTCATTTAACTGTCAATATAAGCTTTTGTTGTTACTCATATGTTTGCAATTATATTTCTGTCTGTGATAAAAAACATCTGTCAAACACACATAAAAACCAGAGGGCAGCAGATCATGTGAAAATATAATATTTGTGTCATTCTCAAAACTTTTGGCCATGACTGTATATTCTCACTATTATGATAAATTTAAGCGATGTCTTGTTGATTGTCTTCATAGTTTTTCATGGCACATCTAAGGTTTTAGAAATTTTTGTACATCCATCTGACTGATAAAGCACAGCAAAGGAATATAATTACAAAAAGTTAAGAGTAGCTTTTGCAGCAAGCTGTAACTGGAACAAACAATGCAACTTAAAATATCAGAAAATCATAGTAGAAAACCTAAACATAATGCGAGTTAATTGGAATCATTATAAATTTTAGCAGCTGTGTACTGGCTATGGATGAGTGGATGTTTTGAAATTCAAATTTTCAACTATGCTGAATTTTTCCCCCAAATTTGATTTGCATAAATATTTGAATCTTAATATTGTAAAACTTGTAATTGCTCAGAAAATATGCAGTACATGGGGGAGAGGAGAGAAAGAGGACCCTGCTGACCGTAAGAGCCTATACTCTCCGAGAGAGAGAGGACCCTACTGACTTAAGAGCTTATACTCTATAAGAGATAGATAGAGGACACTGCTGATCACAAATGCTTACAGTCTACAGACGAGAGAGAATCTGAACCCTGCTCATCATAAGAGATTACACTCTAGAGGAGAAGAGACTTACAGTGCCTACAAGTAGTATTCAACCCCCTGCAGATTTAGCTTGTTTGATAAGATGCAAATAAGTTAGATCCTTCAAACTGCAAACGAGAGTAGGATTTATTAACAGAAGCATAAATCTTACAAAACAAAAAGTTATGTTGCTCAGTTGAATTTTAATAAATTTTAAACATAAAAGTGTGGGTCAATTATTATACAACCCCTATGTTTAATATTTCGTGGAATAACCCTTGTTTGCAATTACAGCTAATAATCGTCTTTTATAAGACCTGATTCAGGCCCGGCACAGGTCTGTGGAGTTATCTTGGCCCACTCCTCCATGCAGATCTTCTCCAAGTTATCTAGGTTCTTTGGGTGTCTCATGTGGACTTTAATCTTGAGCTCCTTCCACAAGTTTTCAATGGGTTAAGGTCAGGAGACTGACTAGGCCACTCCAACACCTTGACTTTTTCCCTCTTGAACCAGGCCTTGGTTTTCTTGGCTGTGTGCTTTGGGTCGTTGTCTTGTTGGAAGATGAAATTACGACCCCCTCTTAAGATCCTTGATGGAGGAGCGGAGGTTCTTGGCCAAAATCTCCAGGTAGGCCGTGCTATCCATCCTCCCATGGATGCGGACCAGATGGCCAGGCCCCTTGGCTGAGAAACAGCCCCACAGCATGATGCTGCCACCACCATGCTTGACTGTAGGGATGGTATTCTTGGGTCGTATGCAGTGCCATCCATCTCCAAACGTCACATGTGTGGTTGGCACCAAAGATCTCGATCTTGGTCTCATCAGACCATAGAACCTTGAACCAGTCTGTCTCAGAGTCCTCCGAGTGATCATGAGCAAACTGTAGACGAGCCTTGACATGACGCTTTGAAAGTAAAGGTACCTTACGGGCTCGTCTGGAATGGAGACCATTGCGGTGGAGTACGTTACTTATGGTATTGACTGAAACCAATGTCCCCACTGCCATGAGATCTTCCCGGAGCTCCTTCCTTGTTGTCCTTGGGTTAGCCTTGACTCTTCGACAAGCCTGGCCTCGGCACGGGAGGAAACTTTCAAAGGCTGTCCAGGCCGTGGAGGGCTAACAGTAGTTCCATAAGCCTTCCACTTACGGATGATGCTCCCAACAGTGGAGACAGGTAGGGCCAACTCCTTGGAAAGGGTTTTGTACCCCTGCCAGCCTTGTGACCCTCCACGATCTTGTCTCTGATGGCCTTGGAATGCTCCTTTGTCTTTCCCATGTTGACCATGTATGAGTGCTGTTCACAAATTTGGGGGGGTCTTAAATAGTCAGAAAAAGGCTGGCAAAAGAGATCATTAATCCACACATGTGAAGCTCATTATTCTTGGTGCCTGAACTACTTCTTAATACTTTAGGGGGACCAAACAGAATTCTTGTGGTTTGAGGGTTGAATAATAAATGACACTCTGAATTAACTTTTTAACGTTTTTTTTTTTTAAAAAAAAATAAAATTAAAACAAAAATTTTTGCAGCAGTGCATTTCCCACTTCCAGGCTGATCTACAGTACAAATGTCACAATGCCAAGTTAATTCCGCATGTGTCAACCAGCTAAATCTGCAGGGGGTTGAATACTACTTGTAGGCACTGTACACAGTGACAAAGGAGATGAAAAATGACTCTGCTGTTCAAACTGTGTTTCGCTGGACTTTTAATGGTTCACTCTGGAAACTGATGACCACCACTGTACAAGGTATGATAATCTGCTAGATGTCATAGCTACAGGGAATTATGGTAAGCCTGTATGACAACACAAAATCACATTAACCCGCTCTCTGATGGTCAGCATTGTGCGAAATCTGCTTGGCAAGGTTTTGTTTGCAAACCACAAAATCAAATATCAAAATGTTTAAACTCATATAAAACTTCAAATTTGAGGAAATTCGAATCAAACAATCCTCAGTAGAGCGACCTGCTCATATCTTATTAGTATAGCTATGGTTATTAAATGTAGGTACAGAAACATCTGTGTTCTCTTCCACCCAACATGTTTCCTCCCGGGATATTTCCGCTTATCTTTGGTACTCCTGATGTCCTATCTAGTGGGAGATGAACTGCTATGGCTCACCCACCTATGGGGAAAAAGGGGCTTCTATCACCTAAGATGTGCAGGCCTTTCTGGTGGCCTTCCGAAAGGTGTTTGGACATGCCGAACCCAGAATCTTCTTCAGAAACTTCCCTTCCCAGGTTCCAGGAGCAGATCAGACGGTGACATGTGTGGGGAAAATTGTCACATCTGGCCCTGTCTTTCCAAAGAGCACTCGTTTCTTCAGCATACTGTGGCAGCTACCCTGAAGAATCTGTGAAGGTCGATTATGTTTGTCAAGCTGAGCAGAAACCAGAACTCAGTTGTGAGATGGATAGCAGTATCACTGGGGTTGTGGGGAACATCCTGACTGTCTTTGTCCAGTGAAGTTTAAAAAACTCCAAAGCCTTGTCAAATGGGAGAAACTGAGCTTGGTGGGAATATTCTCTCTCCACAGTTAAGTGTGACTGTAACCATGGCAAGTGATGGTTTCGGCTTTGGAGAAAAAGTGTGTGCTGCAAACCATGAAGAATTGGTGTCAGATTCCCATTTGACAACTTAAAAATCTAGTGAGTGTGCTTTCAGGTGAAGGATGAACCCTACTCAGAAAACAGTTAAGCAATGACTGAACAACATGAGCTCCAGATTGGAGCATTATACATGGAGAAGATCACCTTCCATGTGCTCTCTGGTATCTTCATAGGTCATTTAGAGCTGAGAACTCTAGTGCCTGGTTTGATCTGGAGACCTGGTGTGGTGCTTCGTTGGGGACAGCCAAGTCACAAGAGGTTATCCGGTCCCCAAATATCCAGGTCAGTAAGCAGTGTTTCCATCTCTTTCACCAGGTCTGCTAGTCACCAAGTCATTGTGTGCTGGTGTCTCTGAAGGAAGAGAAGCAGAGGCAATGTCCCATACAGTCCCCATACAGTCCTAACGGTTGTACCAATGATCGCCACCCCAGGAACTTCCCTACCTCAAGGAAGTGTTGTCTTGGAGACCAGGCTGAAAACGGAGGGTTATATATACAGTACAGACCAAAAGTTTGGACACACCTTCTCATTCAAAGATTTTTCTGTATTTTCATGACTATGAAAATTGTAGAATCACACTGATGGCATCAAAAACTATGAATTAACACACGTGGAATTATACATTACACTTTACAAAAAAGTGTGAAACAACTGAAAATATGTCTTATATTCTAGGTTCTTCAAAGTAGCCACCTTTTGCTTTGATTACTGCTTTGCACACAGAAAAAGTGAACGGATGGACACTACATGCCTGGTTCCCACCGTGAAGCATGGAGGAGGTGGTGTGATGTGTGGGGTGCTTTGCTGGTACACTGTTGGGGATTTATTCAAAATTGAAGGCATACTGAACCAAATGGCTTCCACAGCATCTTGCACGGCCAAGCTCCTCCATCCGGTTTGCGTTTTTTGGACATCATTTATTTTTCAACAGACAATGACCCCAAACCACACCTCCAGGACTGTGTAAGGCCTATTTGACCAAGAAGGAGAGTGAGGGGTGTACACCAATCCTGGCCTCCACAGTCACCAACCCAAAAACCCAACGGGAAAGGTTTTAGTGAGGGGGACCGCTCCACCGGTTCAATTTTTTAATAAACCCCAACAGGTCACCACAAAGCCCCCCAACCCTCCACCCCCCCTCCGCTTCACGGTGGGGAACCAGGTGTAGACCCCGCCCTTTTCTTGTCAAAGCGTATCAAAGCAAAAGGGGCTATTTAAAAAAATAAAAAGCAATTTTATTGTTTAAATTTTTTTGGTGTTTACCTTGGTTAATTTATATTTTTATTTCCCTTCATGTATTTACAAATTTTTAAAATAATCAAAAACAGGAAAATTTTTAAATGAGGTGTGTGTCCAAACGGTGTTGTATTTAAAAAAATTTTTTTTATATATATATATATTTTCACCCTTTTTATAGCAGATATATAATTATATATGTGATACAGTAATCTATATCAAAAGGGGAACATACAATATAACAGCGCTAATATATATAAAATAGAATTACCTGACGAAAGTCCCTGGGTCAAAACGAATCCCTTTTACGCGTTTCCCTAAGGGGGACCCGGGGGTTATGCT
>JARQOD010000004.1:483076695-483168165 GCA_033576555.1 Oophaga sylvatica
AATTTTCAAACTTTGAATTTTTATTCCCTTAAAACAGAGAAATATGTCACATAAAATAGTTAAGAAATAACATTTCCCACATGTCTACTTTACATCAGCACAATTTTGGAACCAAAATTTTTTTTTGTTAGGAAGTTATAAGGGTTAAAAGTTGACCAGCGATTTCTCATTTTTACAACAAAATTTACAAAGCCATTTTTTTTAGGGACCACCTCTCATTTGAAGTCACTTTGAGGGGTCTATATGGCAGAAAATACCCAAAAGTGACACCATTCTAAAAACTGCACCCCTCAAGGTACTCAAAACCACATTCAAGAAGATTATTAACCCTTCAGGTGCTTCACAGGAACTAAAGCAACGTGGAAGGAAAAAATGAATATTTAACTTTTTAGCCACAAAAATGATCTTTTACAAACTTTTTTTTTATTTTCACAAGGGTAAAAGGAGAAAATGGACAGATAAGGTTGTTATGCAATTTCTCCTGAGTACGCCAATACCCAATATGTGGGGGAAAACCACTGTTTGGGCACACCGCAGAGCTCGTAAGGGAAGGAGCGCCGTTTGACTTTTTCAAACTAAAATTGGCTGGAATTGAGATTGGACGCCATGTCGTGTTTGGAGAGCCCCTGATGCGCCTAAACAGTGGAAACCCCCACAAGTGACACCATTTTGGAAACTAGACCCCCTAAGGTACTTATCTAGATCTGTTGTGAGCACTTTGAACTCCCAAGTGTTTCACAAAAGCTTATAATGCCTGGGTGTGAAAAAAAAAAAAAAACAATTTTCCACAAAAATGATTTTTTAGTCCCAAATTTTTGAATTTTCCCAAGGAAATTGGACCCCAAAAGTTGTTGTCCAATTTGTCCTGAGTATGCTGATACCCCATATGTGGGGGGGGGGAACTGTTTGGGTGCACGGCAGGGCTTGGAAAGGAAGTAGTAACGTTTTGGAATGCAGACGTTGATGGGGGTCATGTTCCGTTTGCAGTGCCCCAGATGAGCCTAAACAGTGGAAACCCCCCACAAGTGACCCCATTTTGGAAACTATACCCCCTACGGAACTTATCTAGATCTTTGGTGAGAACTTTGAACCCCCAAGTGCTTCACACAAGTTTATAATGTCCGGGCATAAAATAAAAAATCCTATTTTTTTCCCACAAAAATTATATTTTAGTCACTAATTTTTTATTTTCTCAAGGGTAACAGGAGAAATTGGACCACATAAGTTGTTGTCCAATTTGTCCTGAGTACGCTGATACCCCATATGTGGGTGGGAACCACTGTTTGGGCGCACGGCAGAGCTCGGAATGGAAGGAGCACCATTTGACTTTTTCCAACCAAAATTGGCTGGAATTGAGATTGGATGCCATGTTGCATTTGGAGAGCCCCTGATGTGCCTAAACAGTGGAAACCCCCCACAAATGACCCATTTTGGAAACTAGACCCCCTAAGGAACTTTTCTAGATCTTTGGTGAGCAATTTGAACCCCAAGTGCTTCACACAAGTTTATAACGTAGAGCCGTAAAATTTAAAAATCATATTTTTTCCACAAAAATGATCTTTTCACCCCAATTTTTATTTTTCCAAGGGTAACAAGACTCCAAAAGTTATTGTGCAATTTGTCCTGAGTGCGCTGATACCCCATATGTGGGGGTAAACCACTGTTTGGGTGCATGGCAGAGTTTGGAAGGGAAGGAGCGCCGTCTGACTTTTTCAACGCAGAATTGGCTGGACGCCATGTCGTGTTTGGAGAGCTCCTGATCTGCCTAAACAGTGGAAACCCCCATAAATGACGCCATTTTGGAAACTAGACCCCTCAAGGAACTTATCTAGATGTGTGGTGAGAACTTTTAACCCCCAGGTGTTTCACTAAAGTTTATAACGTACAGCCGTAAAATAAAAAATCTTTTTTTTTTTTTACAAAAATGATTTTTTCGTCCCCAATATTTTATTTTCACAAGGGTAACAGAAGAAATTGGAACCCAAAAGTTGTTGTCCAATTTGTCCTGAGTACGCTGATACCCAATATGTGGGAGAAAACTACTGTATGGGCGCACGTCAGGGCTCGGAAGGGAAGTAGTGACGTTTTGGATTGCAGACTTTGATGGAATGGTCTGGGGGCGTCATGTCGCATTTGGAGAGCCCCTGATGCGCCTAAACAGTGGAAACCCCCCACAAGTGACCCCATTTTGGAAAATAGACCCCACAAGGAACTTGTCTAGATGTGTGGTGAGCACTTTGAACCCCGAAGTGCTTCACAGAAGTTTATAACGCACAGCCGTAAAAATAAAAAATCCTTTTTTTTTTTGCAAAAATGATTTTTTTGCCCCAATATTTTATTTTTACAAGGGTAACAGGAGAAATTGGACCCCAAAAGTTGTTGTCCAATTTGTCCTGAGTACGCTGATATCCAATATGTGGGAGAAAACTACTGTATGGGTACACGTTGGGGCTCGGAAGGGAAGTAGTGACGTTTTGCATTGCAGACTTTGATGGAATGGTCTGGGGGCGTCATGTCGCATTTGGAGAGCCCCTGATGCGCCTAAACAGTGGAAATCCCCAACAAGTGACCCCATTTTGGAAAATAGACCCCACAAGGAACTTATCTAGATGTGTGGTGAGCGCTATGAAGCCCCATGTGCTTCACAGAAGTTTATAATGTACAGCCGTAAAAACAAAAAAAATTTTTTTTTTGTACAAAAATGATATTTTCGCCCCCAGTTTTTTATTTTCCCAAGGGTAGCAGAAGAAATAGGACAAATTGCACAATAACTCTTGGGGTCCAGAGTACGCTGATACCCCATGTGTGGGGATAAACTACTGTTTGGACGCATGGCAGAGCTGAGAAGTGAAGGAGCACCGTTTGACTTTTTCAACGCAGAATTGGCTGGAATTGAGATCAGACGCCATGTCACATTTGGAGAGCCCCTGATGTGCCTAAACAGCTGAAACCCCCCAATTCTAACTCCAACCCTAACCCCAACACACCCCTAACCCTAGTCCCAACCCTAACCACAAACCTAACCCTAACACACCCCTAATCCCAACCCTAACCCTAATCCTAACTTTAGCGCCAACCCTAACCCTAACTTTAGCCGCAACCCTAACCCTAATGGGAAAATGGAAATAAATACTTTTTTTTTATTTTATTATTTTTCCCTAACTAAGGGGGTGATAAAGGGGGGTTTGATTTACTATTTATAGCGGGTTTTTATGATTGGCAGCTGTCACGCTAAAAGACGCTTTTTATTGCAAAAATAGTTTTTGCATCATCACATTTTGAGAGCTATAATTTTTGCATATTTTGGCCCACAGAGTCATGTGAGGTCTTATTTTTTGCAGGACGAGTTGTCGTTTTTATTGGTACCATTTTTGAGCACGTGACGTTTTTTGATCGCTTTTTATTTCGATTTTTGGGAGGTTAGAATGAACAAAAATCAGCAATTCATGAATTTCTTTTGGGGGAGGCGTTTATACCGTTCAGCGTGTGGTAAAATTGATAAAGCAGTTTTATTCTTCGGGTCAGTACGATTATGGCGATACCTCATTTATATCATTTTTTCATGTTTTGGCGCTTTTATAGAATAAAAACAATTTTATATAAAAAATAATTATTTTTGCATCTCTTTATTCTGCGAGCTATAACTTTTTTATTTTTTGCTGATGATGCTTTATGACAGCTCGTTTTTTGCGGGACAAGATGACGTTTTCAGCGGTACCATGTTTTTTTATATCGGTCTTTTTGATCGCGTGTTATTCCACTTTTTGTTCGGCGGTATGATGATAAAGCATTGATTTTTTGCTTCGTTTTTTTTTTTTTTTTTAAGGGGTTCACTAAAGGGGTTAACTAGTGGGACAATTTTATAGGGGGGTCGTTACGGACGCGGCGATACCAAATATGTGTACTTTTATTGTTTTTTTTTTTTTATTTACAGGAAGAAGTGAATTTATTGGGGAATATTTTTTTTTTTTTTTTATTTATTTTGGATTTTTTTTTTACACATGTTTATTTTTACTTTTTTAACTTTTTTACTTTGTCCCAGGGTGGGACATCACAGTATTTTATCAGATCGTTGGTGTGACAGTGTGCACAGCACTCTGTCACACCAGCGATCGCACAGGCATAGATGCAGGCTTCTCAGTGCCTGCTCTCGGCAGGCACTGAGGTAGCCGCCTCCCTCCAGGACCCCGGCGCCATCTTGGATCCGGGTCCTGGGAGGGAGGAAGCCCTCAGAACAGCGCGATCACATCGCGCTGCTCTGAGGGTCTCAGGGGGGCGCGCAGGGAGCCCCCACCCTGCGCGATCCTCCCCTGTGCCCCCAGTACACCGCGATCATGTTTGATCGCGGTGTGCAAGGGGTTAATGTGCCGGGAGCGGTCCGTGACCACTCCTGACACACAGTCATGGGTGTCAGCTGTGATAATCAGCTGACACCCGGCGGCGATTAGCTGCGCTCCCCTCAGGAGCGCAGCTGATCGCCTATGACGTACTATCCCGTCCCCGGTCATACGGGCCCAGGTACCATGGACGGGATAGTACGTCCGATGGCAGTAAGGGGTTAATGGCTAACTGAAAAGATGGTAACAAATTGTAAGCTTTCGAGACTACTCAGGTCTCTTCATCAGGCATTTCCTGCACAGAAAATAAATGTAATTCCCCACTGTGTCTCTGGAAAGGAAAGTCTTGCATAGATTCTAACCACAAGGTAGGAAGGAGTACCAACCAGGACAGAGACCCTTACTCTCTAAGGGACCCTCAGCTCTGCATTGTTTGCATCTATGGTATAATATGTACACATTTAGCATCTATGGTATACACATTTCCATTTATGATAATTGTATGCACACATTTATATTACATAACACTTTTTTTTTAAATGTAGTTGACTTCAATTAGATAGCATGTAAATCTTTCCAGAAGTGGCAAGCCTTCAATAAATTGCCCCAATAGAAGAACAACAACTCTAAAATAATTTCATGAGTTCAACCAAAGTCATGCTAGCCACTTTGGAACCAGTTAAGGGTAGAGTTGAGCATTCCGATACCGCAAGTATCGGGTATCGGCCGATATTCGCTGTATCGGACTTTAGATACTTAGTTCCGATATTTTCCATATATCGTATACCGGAATCGGAAGTTCCCATAATTCTTTGAGAGGCAATGTGATTTTAGTCAGCCAATGAGTAATCCTAAGAAGTGTGGGCACATCCTGTACTGCTGCGGTCATGTTAACTAATGGCATGGCTGTGATTGGATGCTGAAATGATGTCAGAATGCACTATAAAAGGCGCCGCCGCCATTTTAGCGTCACTGTGCTGTGAATTCAGTTAGGGACAGAACGCTGCTCTGCTGACTCTGAGGGACAGTTAGAGATTGCGATTTTGTGTACTGTGCTTTAGGCAGGCTAGTTTAACAACCGCTGTGTAAAGCTTCCTTTAGCCTTGCAGTGTTGTTTTCACAGCTCTGCAAGGTCTGTGTGTGAGTGCAGGTGACGCTGCAGTTTGCTCTGCATCCAACGCTGTTTGTAGGCATCTGCACGTGTCACTCACAGACTCTTTTTTTTTTCTTTAGTGTATTCTTGCAGCTCCATTCAATTGAAATTATAGTGTGACGTGCTTCCATCCGTATGCAATACATTGGTTGCAAACACTATAGAAGTCCACAAAGGAGCCTTTCACAGATAGTGACCAGTTGTGTGCACTGCAGTGTTCACTCTAGTCTGTGATATATTTTTTTTTTGCTGAGTGCAGATCACGCTCCAGTTAGTTCTTAAACCACTGCTGGTATAGTCTGCTGAACTGTGTCACTGCTCATCCTTGTGATTTTCTAGAATTGTGCTGCTCCATTCTATTTAAATAACTCATCTATAGTGACCGCTTCCATCCTTAAAAATTGGTTGCAAACACTATAGAAGTCACAAAGGAGCCTTTCACAGATAGTGACCATTGTGTGCACTGCAGTGTTCACTCTAGTCTGTGATAATTTTTTTTTGCTGAGTGCAGATCACGCTCCAGTTATTCTTAAACACGCTGGTTATAGTCTGCTGAACGTGTGTCACTGCCTCATCCTTTATTTCTAGAATTGTTGCTGCTCCATTCTATTTAAAAAACTCCATCATTAGTGTGACCGCTTCCATCCGTATCCAATACATTGGTTGCAAACACTATAGAAGTCACAAAGGAGCCTTCACAATAGTGACCAGTTGTGTGCACTGCAGTGTTCACTCTAGTCTGTGATATATTTTTTTTTGCTGAGTGCAGATCACCTCCAGTTATTCTAAACCACTGCTGGTTATAGTCTGCTGAACGTGTGTCACTGCCTCATCCTTGTGATTTTTCTAGAATTGTTGCTGCTCCATTCTATTTAAATAACTCAATCTATTAGTGTGACGCGCTTCCATCCTATCCAATACATTGGTTGCAAACACTATAGAAGTCACAAAGAGCCTTCACAGATAGTGACAGTTGTGTGCACTGCAGTGTTCACTCTAGTCTGTGATATATTTTTTTTTGCTGAGTGCAGATCACGCTCCATTAGTTCTTAAACACTGCTGTTATAGCTGCTGAACGTGTGTCACTGCCTCATCCTTGTGATTTTTCTAGAATGTTGCTGCTCCATCTATTTAAAATAACTCCAATCTATTAGTGTGACCGCTTCATCCGTATCCAATACATGGTTGCAAACACATAGAAGTACACAAGGGCCTTTCACAGATAGTGACCAGTTGTGTGCACTGCATGTCATCTAGCTGTGATATATTTTTTTTGTATGCAGACACGTCCATTAGTTTAAACCAGTGTAAGTCTGCTGAAGTTGCACTGCTCATCCTGTGATTTTCAGAATTGTTGCTGCTCCTCATTTAAAAAACTCCAATCTATTATGTGACCGCTTCCATCCTATCCATCATTGGTTGCAAACACTTAGAAGTCCACAAAGGAGCCTTTCACAGTATGACAGTTGTGTGCACTGCAGTGTTCACTCTTCTGTGATATATTTTTTTTTGCTGAGTGCAGATCACGCTCAGTAGTCTTAAACCACTGCTGTTATAGTCTGCTGAACGTGTGTCACTGCCTCATCCTTGTATTTTCTAGAATTGTTGCTGCTCCATTCTATTAAAATAACTCCAATCTATTATGTGACGCGCTTCCATCCGTATCCAATACATTGGTTGCAAACACTATAGAAGTACACAAAGGAGCCTTTCACAGATAGTGACCATTGTGTGCACTGCAGTGTTCACTCTAGTCTGTGATATATTTTTTTTTTGTGAGTGCAGATCACGCTCCAGTTAGTTCTTAAACCACTGCTGTTATAGTCTGCTGAACGTGTGTCACTGCCTCATCCTTGTGATTTTTCTAGAATTGTTGCTGCTCCATTCTATTTAAAATAACTCAATCTATTAGTGTGACGCGCTTCCATCCGTATCCAATACATTGGTTGCAAACACTATAGAAGTCCACAAAGGAGCCTTCACAGATATGACCAGTTGTGTGCACTGCAGTGTTCACTCTAGTCTGTGATATATTTTTTTTTTGCTGAGTGCAGATCACGCTCCAGTTAGTTCTTAAACCACTGCTGGTTATAGTCTGCTGAACGTGTGTCACTGCCTCATCCTTGTGATTTTCTAGAATTGTTGCTGCTCCATTCTATTTAAAATAACTCCAATCTATTAGTGTGACGCGCTTCCATCCGTATCCAATACATTGGTTGCAAACACTATAGAAGTACACAAAGGAGCCTTTCACAGTAGTGACCAGTTGTGTGCACTGCAGTGTTCACTCTAGTCTGTGATATATTTTTTTTGCTGAGTGCAGATCACGCCCAGTTAGTTCTTAAACCACTGCTGGTTTAGTCTGCTGAACGTGTGTCACTGCCTCATCCTTGTATTTTTCTAGAATTGTTGCTGCTCCATTCTATTTAAAATAACTCCATCTATTAGTGTGACGCGCTTCCATCCGTATCCAATACATTGGTTGCAAACACTATAGAATCACAAAGGAGCCTTTCACAGATTGACCATTGTGTGCACTGCAGTGTTCACTCTAGTCTGTGATATATTTTTTTGTGAGTGCAGATCACGCTCAGTTAGTTCTAAACCACTGTGGTTATAGTCTGCTGACGTGTCACTGCTCATCCTGTGATTTTTCTAGAATTGTGCGCTCCATTCTATTTAAATAACTCCAATCTATAGTGTGACGCGCTTCCATCCGTATCCATACATTGGTTGCAAACACTATAGAAGTACACAAAGGAGCCTTTCACAGATATGACAGTTGTGTGCACTGCAGTGTTCACTCTAGTCTGTGATATATTTTTTTGCTGAGTGCAGATCACGCTCCAGTTAGTTCTTAAACCACTGCTGTTTAGTCTGCTGAACGTGTGTCACTGCCTCATCCTTGTGATTTTTCTAGAATTGTTGCTGCTCCATTCTATTTAAAATAACTCCAATCTATTAGTGTGACGCGCTTCCATCCGTATCCAATACATTGGTTGCAAACACTATAGAAGTCCACAAAGGGCCTTTTACAGATAGTGACCAGTTGTGTGCACTGCATGTTCACTCTAGTCTGTGATATATTTTTTTTGCTGAGTGCAGATCACGCTCCAGTTAGTTCTTAAACCACTGCTGTTATAGTCTGCGAACGTGTGTACTGCCTCATCCTTGTATTTTTCTAGAATGTTGCTGCTCCATTCTATTTAAAATACTCCAATCTATTAGTGTGACGCCTTCATCCGTATCCAATACATTGTTGCAAACACTATAGAAGTACACAAAGGAGCCTTTCACAGATAGTGACCAGTTGTGTGCACTGCAGTGTTCACTCTAGTCTGTGATATATTTTTTTTTGCTGAGTGCAGATCACGCTCCATAGTTCTTAAACCACTGCGGTTATAGTCTGCTGAACGTGTGTCACTGCCTCATCCTTGTATTTTTCTAGAATTGTTGCTGCTCCATTCTATTAAAATAACTCAATCTATTAGTGTGACGCGCTTCCATCCGTATCCAATACATTGGTTGCAAACACTATAGAAGTCACAAAGGAGCCTTTACAGATATGACCAGTTGTGTGCACTGCAGTGTTCACTCTAGTCTGTGATATATTTTTTTTTGCGATGCAGATCACGCTCCAGTTAGTTCTTAAACCACTGCTGTTATAGTCTGCTGAACGTGTGTCACTGCCTCATCCTTGTATTTTTCTAGAATTGTTGCTGCTCCATTCTATTTAAAATAATCCAATCTATTAGTGTGAGCGCTTCCATCCGTATCCAATACATTGGTTGCAAACACTATAGAAGTACACAAAGGAGCCTTTCACAGATAGTGACAGTTGTGTGCACTGCAGTGTTCACTCTAGTCGTGATATATTTTTTTTTGCTGAGTGCAGATCACGCTCCAGTTAGTTCTTAAACCACTGCTGGTTATAGTCTGCTGAACGTGTGTCACTGCTCATCTTGTGATTTTTCTAGAATTGTTGCTGCTCATTCTATTAAAATAACTCCAATCTATTAGTGTGACGCGCTTCCATCCGTATCCAATACATTGGTTGCAAACACTATAGAAGTCACAAAGGAGCCTTTCACAGTAGTGACCATTGTGTGCACTGCAGTGTTCACTCTAGTCTGTGATATATTTTTTTTTTGCTGAGTGCAGATCACGCTCATTAGTTCTTAAACCACTGCTGGTTATAGTCTGCTGACGTGTGTCACTGCCTCATCCTTGTATTTTCTAGAATTGTTGCTGCTCCATTCTATTTAAAATAACTCCAATCTATTAGTGTGACGCGCTTCCATCCGTATCCATACATTGGTTGCAAACACTATAGAAGTCCACAAAGGAGCCTTTCACAGATAGTGACCAGTTGTGTGCACTGCAGTGTTCACTCTAGTCTGTGATATATTTTTTTTTGCTGAGTGCAGATCACGCTCCAGTTAGTTCTTAAACCACTGCTGGTTATAGTCTGCTGAACGTGTGTCACTGCCTCATCCTTGTGATTTTTCTAGAATTGTTGCTGCTCCATTCTATTTAAAATAACTCCAATCTATTAGTGTGACGCGCTTCCATCCGTATCCAATACATTGGTTGCAAACACTATAGAAGTCCACAAAGGAGCCTTTCACAGATAGTGACCAGTTGTGTGCACTGCAGTGTTCACTCTAGTCTGTGATATATTTTTTTTTGCTGAGTGCAGATCACGCTCCAGTTAGTTCTTAAACCACTGCTGGTTATAGTCTGCTGAACGTGTGTCACTGCCTCATCCTTGTGATTTTTCTAGAATTGTTGCTGCTCCATTCTATTTAAAATAACTCCAATCTATTAGTGTGACGCGCTTCCATCCGTATCCAATACATTGGTTGCAAACACTATAGAAGTACACAAAGGAGCCTTTCACAGATAGTGACCAGTTGTCTGCAGTGTTCACTGCAGTCTCTGCGGAATAACAACACTTAGGCCTTTTAACTTTTCTGACTTTCTTTATCAATCTACCAAGATGAAGAAGGCAGGGAGTAAGGCACGTGGTCGTGGCCGTGGAGTTTCAGCAGGGAGAGGAAATGGGGATTCTGTGGCTGCTGCTGCCCCCAGTGACACAGCATCCACCAGTTTTCCCCGTGAGCGTTCCTTTATGTGCAGTTTTGTAGGAGCTCGGCGTACCCCCCTGCTGCTGGAAGAACAAATTGAAGCCGTTGTTGGTTGGATGGCAGCCAATGCATCGACTTCAATTGCTTCCACCTCCTCTCAGGACCACAACACTGTTGAGCAACCATCTGTCTGTTCACCGCCTGTCAAATTGCCCAGGCAGTCAGAGAGTTCTGAACTGGAGCCAGCTGAGTCTCTGCTTCTGTTCTCAGAATCTGTTGGCTTGCAAACAGGGGCCCAGCCAAGCAGCATTCTGGAATGTGAAGAAGAGGGAGTATGCAGTGATGCGCAACAGCTGTGTCTCTCTGAATCAGAAGAGGCGGGTGAGCCAGTGCCGATGGTCAGCACACCGCAGAACGCATCTGATGATGATGAGACTCAGGTGCCAGTTTCTGTTGAGCATGGTGCTGGCCAGACCACCCAACAGCAGCAGGTGTTGGAAGAGGGTAGTGGAGATGATGAGGTCCAAGACCCAACATTGCGTGAGGGACAGGAAGGTGGTGGGAGCAGCTCTGAGGATGAGATTGTCCCAATGGTACAAACAGGAGGGAGAGGTAGGCTGCAGACTCGGTTGCCTCTAGCCTCCAGTTTGGCACCTGTTGGGAGCAGTTCTCTTCCAAAAGTCAAAATGGGCGCTCCCAGGACTTGCACTGCGTGGTCCTTTTTTGACAGACTTGCAGATGATATTTGCTATGTTAAATGCAAGCTGTGTAAGCAAAAAGTAAAACGAGGTAAAAATTGCAGTAACCTCAATACCACAAATATGTGGAAACATGTGCGGACAAAGCACGTAGTTGAGTTAGAAAGACACACTGGAGATGTAGGCCAACCTACAGCAGCACCTACATCTTCAGGTCGTGTTGGAGCCTCTACCTCCAGATCACACACAGTTGGTTCTGCTTCCTCACAGGATCGCCATGGAAGAACCTCGGTCACTGTTGTCCAGAGACAAAGTGTTATTCCACCCACAGCAGCAAGTTCCCTGTTATCTTCACACTCCCAGGCCACAAAGCAGCCATCGGTACCACAGGCATGGGATAAAAGACGGCCATACTCGGCAAACCATCCACGAGCACAGGCTCTGAATGCTGGCATTGCAAAACTCCTGTCCCTTGAAATGCTGTCATTCAGGCTGGTGGAGACTGACAGTTTCCGTAACTTAATGGCATTGGCAGTCCCACAATATAATGTGCCAAGCCGATTTTATTTCAGCAGGCAAGCCGTCCCTGGTCTGCAAAAACATGTCGAGGGAAACATTAAACATGCGCTACTAAACGCCGTCTGTAGCAAGGTCCACCTGACCACCGATGCGTGGACCAGTACCCATGGTCAGGGAGATACCTTTCCCTCACTGCCCATTGGGTCAATGTTGTGGAGCCGGGTACAGATCTTGCGAGTGGCGCTGTACGTGTTCTGCCAACTCCAAGGATTGCAGGAATCCAGTCTGTACACATTGACTCCTGCTCCTACTCCAGTTCCTCAGAATCATCGCTGCAGGAGCCGTCACGGTCTACCTCCACATGGACCCGTGAACGCTTACCTGTTGCGACCGATATGAGCACAGCCGTGGCCAAACGTCAACAGGCCGTCCTGAAATTAATTTCCATGGGAATCGAAGCCACACAGCGCAGGAGGTCTGGAATGCCATCAAGCAGGAGAGCGACGTGTGGTTTTTGCCAGCGAATCTCCAGCCAGGCTTGGTAGTGTGTGACAATGGCTGAAATCTGGTGGCAGCTCTGGGCCTTGGCAACCTCACTCACATACCATGTCTGTCACATGTGCTCAACTTGGTCGTGCAGAGTTTTTTGAGGGAGTATCCGGATCTTGCTGAACTGCTGCAGAAGGTCCGCCTAGAGTGCGCTCACTTGCGACGTTCCAGCATGGCCAGATCGCGCATTGCTGCTCTGCAACGCAGATTTCGCCTTCCTGAACATTGCATCATATGTGACGTACCCACCAGGTGGAATTCCACCTTACATATGTTGGAGCGGTTGTGTGAGCAACAGCCAGCAGTAATGGAGTATCAGCTGCATCAGGCGCAATCTACTCGCAATTTGCGCCGTTCACACTTCACCACTACTGAGTGGGCCTCTATGAAGGACATCTGCCACGTTTTGCGTGTGTTTTATAACTCCTAACGTTTGGCACGGCCAGGCCCCCATCTTTTACTGCACACATAATTTTTCGTATTGCTATTCTGGGCCGTTTTCCCCTCAAGATGAATCTGGTCAATGCTTTTTTTATCCGTGAAACATCATCTTTACGTAACAGGATTGGAATAGTCTGAAGCGGGTATAATAGCCTTCCAAAAATAATCATCTTAAGAAGGTGACAACGGCCCAGAAGAGACAGGGGCAAATCATGCCACCGCTCCAATTGACGTACAACCTTGTCCAATTAGGGTTCATAGTTAAGTTTGTATTGAGAACTAGAATCTCGTCCTATTTTGATTCACAGATATGTTATAAATAAATGTTTTAATTACTTCTGTCCCCCATCAGTAAGCACACCAAAGCTCACGAGGATTAGGCTTTAACAATTGAAAAATTTCACTCTTGTAGTCTTTGAAGCGAAAACACAGAATTAGTTAAAAAATTTTTATCCAGTCTAATAGCCCTTTGAGATGGTCTTGGGGATGTGCCATATAAATGAGTATATCGTCTGCAAACAATGTGAGTTTGATCTGCCGACCCCCTACCTTTATACCGTCATATACTGTGTTATCCTCACGTGTGTAACTAATGGCTCAAGGGCTATATCAAAGAGCAAAGGTGATAATGGACATCCCTGAGGAGTTCCCCTCTGTATTGTGAAAGTAGCCGAAAGGTGACCTGTGTTGTGTATTTGTGCCTGTGGGTTGGCGTAGACACCTGATAGGAAAGTCATAAACGTGCCTCTCATGGCAATTTTGTCCAGGACCATTGGCAACCAACTTCAGCTCACCCTATCAAATGCCTTATCGCCATCTAAGGATAGCATGACAGGACTCGATGTTATCAGACAACGATATTTATCTACAACTGCCATTACTTTCCTAATGTTATTCATGGGCGATCTTGGTCTAACAAAGGCCACTTGTGATGGCCCTATCAGCATAGGAAGAATGCTACTCAAACGATCTGCCATGATCCTGGACAAAAGCTTGATATCCTGGTCAATGAGTGAGAATGGACGATAGGATCCAGCCAGATGTGAAGGTTTGTTGGGTTTTAGTAGCACCTTCATGTGTGCCATGTTTGAATGGATGGGCAACCCTCCTGTCTCCAATATATGATTGAAGGTGCCTACCAATGTGGACGGGATATCCTCACTCAATAATTTTAATAATTTGGCTGTAAACCCGTCAGGTCCTGGAGCTTTCCCGGATTTAAAGTCACTTATCGCCGCTGTCACTTCCGTCACCTCAATTGGTTTTTTTAAAAGGAGAAGCTGATAGTTTGTGAAGGATGACCGTATCCTTTAGAAAGGTCTGACCCCCCGCACTATCCGTATGTTCCACCTTACATAAGTCTGAGTAGTATTCTTGTAGAATCGTGATTATGCTTCGAGGGTCTGTGTTCATGATCCCATGTTTATTCGTTAACGCAGTAATATGTTGATGACGAATGTGATTTCCTTTCGCTAGTCGTGCTAATAGTCTCCCTGATTTGCTACCATAACGATATACATCGGCTCTATAATTCATATTACTGCTTCTCTCGAGTCGATATACCCATACGTGTAAGTCAGCCTTAGCCTGGTTACATGTATTTTTATCCTGTGTTGATGAAGTTGTCTTGTTTGCCGTGTAGCTATCGCGTAATATCCTGCTAGCCTGCGAGTAGTTTGTCGCTATCTTCTTTTTAGCGTTGTCTGATAACCTATTAGTTTCACGCGCATTAATGCCTTCCCTGCTGCCCATAAAAGTTCCGGCCTATCCCTACTATCTCCATTATCACTTACATATTCCAAACACCATTGCTTCACCTGATGTCGAAACTTCTCATCCATTAACAAATAGGTAGGGAAGCGCCAAGTTTGGTCTGGCCCCATCTGAACCATATCTGGCAGGGTCACTGATACGGGCGCGTGGTCAGATATAGCTACGTTGTGCACATCTGCCTCTTCCACTCCCCTTACTAGCTCCTGTGATAGCAATATATTATCTCTTCTGGACCAAGAGTCATGTGGCGCCGAATAGAAGGAATATTCACTGCCATCTGGGTTCAGGTGTCTCCAAAATTCTACAAAGTTATTCGTGTCTAGCAAGGGTTATAAACGTGTGTCATGTGATCGCACATTCGTTCGCATCGACCTACAGTTCTTCACTGGTTCGATTCACCGTATTTAAGTCACGACAGGGGGTGGTTTTAAAGCTCTCCTATCGGCCCGATATGCTTGGACACCTGGGAGAAATTCAGGAGCGTCTCCAAACTCCCTCCTCACATGTCAGCGCAGGAACCGGAAGAGGGAACGTGCTTGTTTTGTTGCTCATAGGTGGAGTTTTATACAGTAAATGATTACTGTTGTCTTATTTTTTGCGTCCCTAGGGCAGAATAAGGCTGCGTAAAGTCACATTTTACAGACACTCATATAATAGACACACGCTACCCTACCCGTCACACAAGGAAGGTATTGTTACAGGATAAAGCCTTGCGCAACCAGACATGTTTTACCCTCTTCAACATTCTACAAGCCAAAAATGCATGATTGCAGCCGCAGCCTTTATTGACGTACAGTATAACATCGACATTACCCATCAGAGGCTGCCCACTGTCTACAACAGACATAGTATATACCTTTGCTATCCGTAGCCTTTGTTTCACCTCCACTTGCAGGCACCCACTTAAATTGTGACAATGTTTTTTTTTATATTTTTTTTTTTTTTTTTATCGTACATTAGTGCGTCATCTCATCACTTTGATGAGTCCATGCTGGACATGTAATAAATGCTGTCCGAAATAACAATTTTCGTGAGTGAAATAATTGAAATCTGTGTGACTGTCACAGATTTCTTGTAATGATGATGATGAGTCACTATTACAAAATCCATTGTCTTCACTATGTTATGGTTTAACATAGCATTCCTTACGCATCATTCCTAAATACAAAAATGGACTTTCATTCATAAATTTACATCACTATATTTTGTAAAAATAATTTTGGGTGGTGTGTTGTTCCATTTCTTGTTGCCATGTGCTTATATGCATTTATATTTTAAGGGTGTTTATTTTTATTCTTGGAATTGAAATTCATCATTTTATTGTCCTAGTAAAACTTCATTTTTTATAGTTTGAAGTACATACATTTGCAATGGCCACGTAACAAGGCAATAACTCAATATTTAAATTTAAAACCCTTCTTGACCCTGGGCTTCAACAACGCCAGTTGCTGATCAGAAGTGTTGGATGCACAGATCAAAACAATCGCTGATGTGTTTGTGGGGTTCAGTAACGCCTGCTGTTCCCCTGCGGGGTGTCTGGCAAAAATTTTTGCTGCTATCTCCAAATTTAACTTCAAACATCTCATATTAGGCCTCAGCCTACACCCTCCTTTACCCTGGGCTCCAACACCGCCAGTTGTTGCTCGGAAGTTCTGTTAGCACAGTTAACACTTGCTCCTGTGTTACTGGGGTTCACTCATGTCAGCTGTTCCCTTGCTGTGTGTACGGCAAAAAGTCCTGCTGCCTCCACCCTGTTCTCTTCTCATCCCTGAATTATTTAAGAAATTAAATGAAATTAAATGGAAATTAAATTCAGGGAAATTAAATTCATAGAAAGAGGTTATACTTTACACTTTATGGGTTAATATGAAGAAGAATAATAGTTTAATAAGAACAACCTGAGTAATGTTAACAAAAAGATGAATAGCAAGAAGTTTAAGAAGAAGATAAAGAAGGTGAAGATGAAGAATAATTTGATGACAAAGATGATGCTGCTGAAGATTATGAAGGAGAAATTGTGGCAAAAGTTAAAAAGGTGAAGAGCATGGAAGTTTTGAAACATACATATTTGCCAAAATAGAAAAAAGGTTAACAACATTGTCAATTTCTTCGTCAATCCAATATTTCAAAAAAAATATATATTAATGCTATTCCATTGGATTGGGTTAAACATCTATGCCTTTAATGTCTCCTCAACCTCCCCCAATACATTCTACACTACTCTTTGTTGTTTTCCTTCATGTACAATTATCCAACAAGGCAAGAATGGGGTTTTTTTAATTCCGATATTTTGTTCCCATAGACTTACATTGGATTTCCGTATCGATATCGGGTATCGCCGATATTTTGTGTGTATCGGCGATACCATTCCGATCCGATACTTTTGGATATCGGAAAGTATCGCTCAACTCTAGTTAAGGGTAGTGGTCAGCTTACAGTGAAGAATACACAGGACAAAAATAAGAATAATGAAGAGCTATCCATGAGTAAGGTGAATTCTTTCCAAAAGTAAAATGTAAAAAATGAAAAGAAAACAATTAATTTTGCAACCTTTTTTCAAAAGGCCTAACTTTTTAACCTTTAGCTCAAGTACAGCATATAGAAATGTTAACACGTCTATGCAGGTAGACTAAATGTCAATTGTAGGTAAGTGGTAAAAATAAACTATATATGAAGCTCCTAGTAGTTGTGTTTTCTAAAAGGTTCTTGTTATTAGTTTGTACCAAGGGGATCTTTAAGAAAAATAACAAAAAGTTGAAAACCTTCAGTCTTTGGCCTTTTACAACAATGTAAGTCTCACAATCTTGTACATTTACAACCACTTTTGTGGTTGCCAACCAGGAGTTCCTCCACTATTATTACATCTTTAATGACCTTTTGTCAGAAGATGTAGTGCTGGAAATCATTGGCTTTTGACAAAGTTCAGGTCACAAAACTTAAAGTTGTATGTTTCTCTGCTCTCATTTCTGGGACACACAATATGTAAATCTCCTACAATGCAAAAGGAAATATACAGACAATGTATGCCTAAACTGGATGTGCAAACTCCATTATTTATATGTAAAGATTGGAATTCAATGAAAATAGGTAAAAAGCATATTGGTATTTTTATTTCCACAATTAATGTTGCAACCTATTTTTTAGGTCACTTTTAGGCAATGTGCACACGTTCAGGAATCTTTGCAGAAATTTCCTGAGAAAAAACTGACTTTTTCCCAGAAAATCCGGATGCATTTTTATCACGGTTTTTGAGCGTTTTTTGCACGTTTTTACTGCGTTTTTTTGGGCGTTTTTATCGTGATTTTTTCCTTAACATTCTAGGTCAATAATATAGCGGGAAATATGCAAATTTACCGTGAAATTAATGAACATGCTGCGTTTTTTACCGCTATGCGTTTTTTTCATGGAAAAAAGCGCACCATGTTCACAAAAATTGCAGAATGCATTCTAATCATAGGATGCTGAATGCATGCGTTTTTTAAGCATTTTTGCTGCGGAAAACTGCCGCAAAAACGTGAAAAAATGCGAAAAATCCTGAACATGTGCACACAGCCTCAGAGTACTGTATGTGCATACATTGATTTTTCAGATGGGTTCCGTTCCTAAAACCAGTTGAAAAAGCACTAATCAAATGCTCAAATCCTCTTTGTAAAATATAATATACTGTTCATATGCTCAGTCTTTTGAGCATCTTTAAACCTCTTCAGGTTTCTAAAGACACCAAGCGATTAAAAGAAGTGACTTGTACATTTATTAAGCATTTTCTGTTCTGAAAACTATTTGTACTTTACAAAAAAAAAACAATGGGGAAGTCCAAAAGATGTTATACCAGTGTTTTTGTTTTGAAAACCATTAGACATTTTTCATTGTTGATTTGAGTTAAAAAAAATTACCAGCAAATACTAGTTACAAATCACCTCAAAAATGCAGGAAAAAATGCTCAAAAAATACTAGAGGTCAACTACTTAGGAAAAGTGCTCAGAAAAGGACCAATAAATGCTAAAATGGCACTTCTGGAAAATAATACTGAAACTTCCTGAATATTCTTACTCTTGAAAAACTCTATGGGTTTTTTGTCTGAAGAAGATTTTCTGAGCACATATCCTTAGTATGTAGTCTATTAAATCAGTAAATCTGTTTCTTAATGGAAATAATTAGCAAGCAAGCTATCCAAAAGACCTGTGTAATACATGAATACTAGAGGTCAGCGAACTAATATCTGGAACTTATCTAGATGTGTGGTGAGCACCTTGAACCCACAAGGATTTCACAGGATTTTATAACGTTGAGCCGTGAAAATGAAAAAAAATACTTTTTTCCTCAAAAATGTCGATTTTGCCCCAAATTTTTCATTTTCACAAGGATAACAGGAGAAAATAGACCATATAATTTATTGTGCAATTTCTCCTGAGTACAGCAATACCCCATATGTGGGGGAAAACTACTGTTTGGGAGCATGGCAGAGCTTGTTAGGTAAGAAGCACTACTAGTATGAAATAGATTGGGGATGCCGTGTTGCACTTACAGATCCCCTTATGTGCTTAAACAATCGAAAACCCACACAATTGACCCCATTTTGGAAACAGTACCCCTCAAGGTGGCTGATTTTTTATTGGACAAGATAACGTTTTCAGTGATAACATTTTTATTTACATTCAACTTTTTGATCACTGTATTCTGGCAATTTAATGAAAAAGCATAGGTTTTTACCATGTTTTATTATTTTTTTAACAGCGTTTACTGAACAGGTTACATAATGTGTACAATTTAAAACAAGAAAAATCAGAGTACAGTGTCCAAAAATACGAAAAAAACTATAAATTTATTGAGCACATAATTATTTCAATAACATAGATCACGTAATAGCAGCTCAAAAAGAAAGTACAAGAGACACAAAAAGCAGCAGGATCAGGTAAGTGATGGCTAAGAATGTCCAGACATAGCAGACAAATACATAATAAAGAGACAAGTGCTAGTATTATTGTGAGATTAGGTGGAGTTTATATAAGTACTTGGAGTAAAACTTCATCTTAGCGCGCACATAAGTCATAAAAAATATATCATCCCTACTCTAATAGTGCTTATCCAGAGTCTGTGCAGAGAGGACACGTGCTACGCCGGTGCTGAGCAAAGGGTCTAAATACTTATGACCCTGTGATATTTCAGCTTTTCTTTTTTAATAAATTTGCAAAAATGTCTACATTTTTGTTTTTTTGAATTTACCAAAAAGCTGCAATGAAACAAAGAGTGAAAAATTTAAAGGGGTTTGAATACTTTCTGTGCCCACTGTACTGTCAGCTGATCACTGTGTGTCGAGTTTCCAACCCTGTGACTTATTTACAGTACTGTGTAAAAACTTTAGTCAGGTGTGAAAAAATACTGTAAAGTGAGAATGCTTTCAAATTTCTAAGTGAATGAAAAAAAGATAAATCTAAATCAAATAATAAATTGACGTGATAACTCTTTGCTTTCAAAACAGCATCAGTTCTTCTAGTTGCACTTGCACACAATTTTGAAGGAACTCAGCAGAGAGGTTGTTCCAAACATCTGGTAGAACTAACCACAGGTCTTCTGTGCATGTAAATTCATGCAAATTCTTTTGTATTTTCATGTAATTCTAGACAGACTCAATGTTATTAAGATCAGGGCTCTGTCGGGTCATATAATCATTCCCAGACCTCTTTATTTTTTCAAGACTGAACACAGCAAAATGACACAACTTTGTATATATGTATTACGCTCCAAGAGTGGACCCTCAGGATCGAGGTACCCAAACCCACCTGAGCAAGCTGTCCAAGTGAACCCACCCCCTACACAGGGAGTGTCAGGGACAAGCCCGAGGGGTCGGAATACCACGACTGCCAGTACCAAGGGGCGGCTCAGAGGAGGAAGGAAGAGAATGGAGAAACTATGGGGTGACGGAGGGAATAACAGAAGACGGTATAGGGAGGAGAGGTGTGGACAGGGACATGGAGTACACTGGAGGAAGGAGAACGAACAGGAATAGGATCTGTGGACTGGGAGCTGAGGCAGCAGAGCAGGTCAGGGTGATGACACAGGGAGAAGCCAGGAAGCCAGGTACTGAAAGGCAAAAGGGAAAAAAAATAGGTGAGAGATCACAAGGGAACTGGGAAAGCAGCGCTAGGACGGACACTATGCAAGGCACTAAGAAAGCACTAGCAATAATCAGGCACTTCCTCTAGCAGGAAGCAGCCTGATATACTCAGTAGCCGCTGGCCTAATTGGGCAGTGCTTCCGGGAAAGAAACAACCCGACAGTACTAAACTGTCGGGAGAGCGTGCGCCTACGATCTAAGCGGACGACCGCACATGCGCAAAGCTGGAGATCCCCAGTGCAGCTGAGGACCCGGGAGTGCCAATTTGATGCAATGGGGAGCCGAGCGGCGGGAGAAGAGACGCGTCGAGGAGCCCGGCCGATGGGTGAAGAGAGGTGAGTAACAATATGTAGATACTTATCAATCATGTAATACCATCAGATAGGTGTCTAACTAGTTCCAACTTTATTCTGTTGCAGGTCAATGACTCTAAATACACAGCCAATGTTACTAAAATTATCTTCCAGAAAAAGAGCAAAGAGTTCTGTCATTGATAATATGGCCTCCTGTTATGATTCGGTAACCGAGGAGGATAAAAGGCAAAATAGACTAGGCAACCAGACACCAGAGAGGTTGGTAACTTAGTGGATTACAGACCTCTAAACTGACAACACAACTAGCCGTGGGACGTACCTACGATGACCTAGACGCCTCAACACAGCCAAAGAGTTAACTTAGCCTAAAGAGAGAAAGGGGAAAGCTAACTGCCCTGGAGTAGAGCTCCAAAGGAATAGATAGCCCCCAAATATGTATTGACGGTGAGGCAGATGAGGCATAAACACAGGCAGAAAACAGTTTAAGCAAACGCAGGGGCCCAGGCTGTCTAGACAGAACAGCACAGGAAAGGATACTGTCTGCAATCCAGCAAAAACCTTAAGAAAAACTCCAACACGTCTGATATGCCAAAATCCTGAGGCCACATGACCTCGCCCCCGCTAAATTAGAACTCTGGTGTAACTGGAAGCAAAACAACAGATACTGAAATAACAGGGAACTAAAACCACAGAAAAGACTGAAGCAGGCTGTGGCAAATGAACACAGAGTCCAGCATGGGTCCCCGCAGTGAATCCCTGCTGAACTAATTCCAGCAAGGCAAAAAACAGAGAAAAGCAAAATGTAAACAAAAGCTACAGATTTAAACAGCGAAATAACTTATCTGAAAGATGCAGGACACAGCAGGGAGAAGCAGACTTCCAAGAGGCTAGGAAGAAACAAATCACCGGCAAGCATTATGGGAAGGCTGCTCACTTATATCTCCCCAGTCAGAAACACCTGATTTCCATTCATCCCCGTCAGGTGAAAGACTTCTATTAGTCAGAGCAGCTTCATTACTGTTAGGGTCTGCTGAACGCACCAAATATAAGTGTAGAGAGGTGCTTTCGCAGCCCGGGGTCCACCGTGCAGGCGGAGCCTGCTGCTAGTAAGATGGCACAAGAAGCAAACTCTGTTATCCCGCAGAGTCGCCAAAATAAACGCCGTAACGCGCTGTGGCAATATGTGCGAACTCTGTTAATCCACAGAGCCGCTAGAAGGAGTGCCGCAGCACTATAAGGCGATGTGTGCGAACTCAGTTAACACCACTGAGTCGCAAAGTAAACACGCTAGGGCGCTGTCTAGCGTTGAAAGCGAACCCTGTTGCGTCACAGAGCCGCTGAGGCAAACTTCTGTGTCCTCTTAGGCACTCAGGTACACAGTTAACTGCTAAGCAAACATGGAAAGTGATCATGCGCTAATGTCCTCGCGGGAGTCACCCGCAATCTATGGCGTCTGAACGCCAGGCCCTGAATACGGCAATCAACCTCCTCACCGGTTATGCCGGTAATCTAAGGCATCTAAGACACCGACCCTGACCAGCTAGCATACCAAGCTCCTCACTGATTAGGTCGGTATTGTAATGGCGTATTTCAGCCGCCCTAACCACACACACGCATGACCACACTGGCGCAAATCATATAATGGTTGATACTAGCGCATGGCGACCAAGCCATGCCACCCTTTTATAGTAACAGCTACAGGACCTGCCAGAAACAAGGACCAATGAAACTGTTCCAGAACACCAGTAGTCACAGAACCTTCCTGGCAGACCAATAGGAGCTGCTGAAGTACCTGAGCATGTGACCCCTGATCTCCAATGAGAGATCTCACCCTGGGCATGCTCAGAAGGGGAAAACAAGGACTTTGTCCTAAAGACGTCTGCTCGCCGCTAACCAGTACTGGCCACAATAGCAGAGCCTGGAGAGGCAGCAGTAATCCTCTGCACACTGTTAGACTGGGTGAGACGCTGAGACCGACGTCTAAGCTGAGCAGGATCCACTGCTGACGGAGATGGATGGGGGACCGCAGCAGGACTGGTTCGAGACTCCCCTTGTGCAGCAGCGGGAACTCGAACCCTAACAATTACCAGCAGTAACCACCAGAGGGAGCCCAGACTCAGAAGTCAAATTAAAAGTGTTCACAACAGTACCCCCCCTTTGAGGAGGGGTCACGAACCCTCACCTGAGCCACCAGGCTGATCAGGATGGGCCCGCTGAAAGGCGCAAACCAATCTCTCGGCTTCAACGTTAGAAACAAACACCCAAGAAACATCCTCCTGACTATAACCTTTCCACTTGACCAAGTACTGGAGTCTCCATCTAGCCAGGCAAGAATCCAATACCTTCTCTACTTCATACTCCAGATTGTCCTCAATCAATACAGGATCAGGGGAGCAGCCATAGGAACCACTGGCTCAGCAAACCTTTTCAACAAAGATTTATGAAAAACGTGAATCTTAAACGTTCCAGGAAGAGCCAAATTGAAAGAAACGAGATTAAGGATTTCCAAAATCTTGTAAGGTCCAATGAACCTTGGCTTAAATTTTGGAGACTCAACCTTCATAGGAATATTTTTTGAGGACAACCAAACCATTTAATCTACTTTAAACCGGGGACCATCAGTCCTATGCCGGTTGGCAAACCGTTGGACCCTCTCCTGAGCGAGAGACAACTTATCCACTACTTGATTCCAAATCTGCTGCATTCTCTCTACCATGGACAGGCAGAAGCCTCCACCTGCCCTCAAGAAAACCGAGAATGAAACCCGTAGTTGCAGAAAAAAGGGGACATCAAAGTGGCAGAACTAGCCCTATTATTTAGAGCAAATTCAGCCAAGGGCAAAAAAGAGACCTTGTCATCCTGATCAGCAGACACAGAACATCTCAAATAAGTTTCCAAAGTCTGGTTTGTTCTCTCAGTCTGCCCATTGGTCTGAGGGTGAAACGAAGAGAAGGACAACTGAATTCCCAGTTTAGAACAAAAGGCTCTCCAAAATCTGGAAACAAACTGGACTCCTCTGTCAGATACAATGTTTTACGGAATGCCATGCAAATGTACCACCTGCTGAAAAAACAAGGGCACCAACTCGGAAGAGGATGGCAACTTTGGCAGTGGTACAAGAGGGACCATCTTAGAAAATCTATCACAGATCACCCAGATAACAGTCATTCTCTGAGAGACAGGGAGGTCGGAAATAAAATCCATTGAGAAATGGGTCCACGGCCTCCTAAGCACCGGCAGTGGCACTAACAATCCACTAGAGCGAGAACAGTGTTTGGACCGAGAACAAGTCCCACAGGACTGCACAAAATTCCTGACATCACAAGATAAATTAGGCCAACAAAAAGACCGACTCACCAAATCTCTGGTACCAAAAATACCGGGATGACCAGCCAACGCGGAGCAATGAATTTCAGACATTACTTTCCTCCTCCATTGGTTGGGGACATACAATTTCCCCATAAGGCACCGTTCAGGTTTATCCCCCTGAAATTCCTCCAGGGCAAGTCTCAAATCAGGTGAGATATCGGAAAGAATCACACCCTCCTTTAGAATGGCAGTAGGCTCAGTCACATCAAGAGAATCCGCAAGGAAACTCCTAGAGAGGGCATCCGCTTTAACATTCTTAGTGCCCGGAAGAAAGGAGACCACAAAATTAAAACAAGTGTTAAACAAGGCCCACCTAGCCTGTCTAAGATTTAATCGCTTGGCTGATTCGAGACAGATCAAGTTCTTGTGGTCAGTGAGGACCACAATTTGATGTTTGGCTCCCAACCAATGTCTCCACTCTTCAAACACCCACTTCATAGCCAATAATTCCCAATTCCACACATCATAATTACGATCAGCTTGGGAAAATTTTCAAGAGAAGAAGGCACAAGGGTTCATCTTAGAGGTTACAGGATCTCTTTGGGACAAAACGGCTCCTGCACCAATCTCAGAAGCATCTATCTCCACCTGAAATGGGAGAGAAACATCAGGTTGCCGTAGAACAGGAGCAGAAGTGAATCTCTGCTTAAGCTCCTGAAATGTCGAAACTGCCTCAGGAGACCAATTCACCACATCAGAGCCCTTTTTGGTCAAATCCGTCAGTGGTTTCACAATACCAGAAAAATTACTTATGAATTTACAGTAAAAATTAGCAAAACCTAAAAATTTCTGAAGAGCCTTCAAGGAAGTGGGCTGAACCCAATCATAAATGGCCTGAACCTTGACCGGGTCCATTTCAATAGCTGACGGAGACAAAATTAATCCCAAAAACGAAACCTTCTGTATGCCAAAGATACATTTTGATCCCTTAACATACAAAGCATTTTCTCTCAAAATCCGGAATACAGTCCGAACATATTCCACATGACAAAACCAATCATTGGAAAAAATCAAAATATCGTCGAAATAAACGACCAAAAACTTGTCCACAAAATCCCGGAAAATATAGTTCATGAAAGATTGGAAGATGGAAGGGCCATTAGTGAACCCAAAAGGCATCACTAGGTACTCAAAATGCCCCTCAGGAGTATTAAATGCCAAGCTTCCATTCATCACCATGCTTAATGTGTATAAGATTATATGCCCCCCTAAGGTCAAGCTTGGTAATCCAACTAGCACCTTTCACTCTGAAGAATAAATTGGAAATCAGGGGTAACGGATGCTGATATTTAACAGTGATCTTATTAAGGAGACGATAGTCAATACATGGCCTCAATGAACCATCCTTCTAGGCCACAAAGAAAAATCCGGCACCTAAAGAAGATGGTCTAATATGCCCGTTCTCCAATGACTCTTTGATATAAGATCACATAGCATCATGTTCAGGTACAGATACATTGAAGAGCCGACCCTTGGGAAATTTACAACCGGGCACTAACTCAATCGCACAATCATAACTCCTGTGAGGAGGCAAGGACGCAGACTTACTCTCACTAAACACATCAGAAAAATCAGCCAAATAGTCAGGGACATCCTGAGACTTGGGAGAGGTAGAGAAAACAGGAGTGTCACTACAAACACAATGACAAACCCAACTAACCACAGACACAGACTTCCAATCCAAAACAGGATTATGGGTCTGCAACCAAGGAAAACCCAGTACAATAATGTCATATAAATTATGTAACACCAAAAATTTACAATGCTCTTCGTGGTCCGGGGCTACCCGCATTATCACCTGGGTCCAAAACTTGGGTTTATTCTTCGCCAAAGGGTAGCATCAATACCCTGCAAAGGAATAGGAGTATGCAGGGGAACCATGGGAAAACCACAACGTTTGGCAAAGTCAAAATCCATCAGGTTCAGGGCTGCTCCTAAATCAACAAAAGCCTTAGCAGAAAATGAAGATAAGGAGCAGATCAAAGTAACCATCAAGAGGAATTTAGGCTGTACATTGCCCGAAACAAATGAGCGTGCAAAACGTTTTCCCCGCTTAAGGCAGACGGAAATAGTATGAGAGGGGTCTCCACAATAGAAGCACAACTTATTACGCCTTCTAAATTCCTGACTTTGAGCCCTAGAAACAACCACATTACAGTGCATGGGCGCAACACCACCTCTCGCACAGTTTTACGTTCACGTAAACGTCTGTCAATTTGAATGGCTAATGACATAGAGTCGTTGAGACCAGAGAGGACAGGAAATCCCACCATAACTTGTTTTACTGTTTCTGCCAGACCCTTCCGATAAAGAGCCGCTAGGGCATCATCGTTCCATTTAGTAAGGACTGCCCATTTTTGGAATTTCTGACAATATAATTCTGCCGCTTCCTGACCCTGGTTTCAATGCCAATAAGGTTTTCTCAGCTTGATCAATAACATTAGGTTCATCATACAACAACCCCAGAACCTGAAAAAACGCATCCACATTAGCCAAAACAGGATCCCCAGGTGTCAGGGAAAAGGCCCAGTCCTGAGGGTCGCCGCTCAGCAAGGAGATGACAATTTTAACTTGCTTCACCGAGTTCCCCGAGGAATTAGGTTTCAAGGCAAAAAACAATTTACAATTATTCTTAAAGTTCAAAAATTTAGACCGATCCCCAGAAAATAATTCCGGAATAGGGACCTTAGGTTCTACAGTACACAACTGAGCGAGATAGGCAGAAATTCTCCGAACTTCAGCAGCGAGCTGCTCAACACAATCAGACAAATGCATAGTCTCCATGAAGGAAAAAAATCTTCCTATGGCCCCCAGAGAAAAAGAGGAAAAAATATATTAAAAAAATTCTGACATTTTTTTTACTATTCTTTCCTTCTTTTGAGTACCCTAGAATCTACAGTAGGGCCGGTGATTCTGTTATGATTAGGTAACGAGGAGGAATAAAAGGCAAAATAGACTAGGCAACCAGACACCAGAGAGGTTGGTAACTTAACGGATTACAGACCCACAAACTAATAACACAACTAGAATTAGCCGTGGGATGTACCTACGATGACCTAGATGCTTTGACACAGCCAAAGAGTTAACTAAGCCTAAAGAGAAAAAGGGGAAAGCTAACTGCCCTGGAGTAGAGTCCCAAAGGAATAGATAGCCCCCAAACATGTATTGATGGTGATGCAGATGAGGCACAAACACAGGCAGAAAACAGTGTAAGCAAATGCAGGGGCCCAGGCTGTCTAGACAGAACAGGACAGGAAAGGATACTGTCTACAATCCAGCAAAAACCCTAAGAAAAACTCCAACACATCTGAAAAGCAAAAATCCTGAGGCCACATGACCTCACCCCGCTAAATCAGAACTCTGGTGTAACTGGAAGCAAAACAACAGATACTGAAATAACAGGGAACTAAAACCACAGAAAAGACTGAAGCAGGCTGTGGCAAATGAACACAGAGTCCAGCATGGGTCCCCGCAGTGAATCCCTGCTGAACTAATTCCAGCAAGGCATAAAACAGAGAAAAGTAAAATATACAGTCATGGCCAAAAGTTTTGAGAATGACACAAATATTATATTTTCACATGATCTGCTGCCCTCTGGTTTTTATGTGTGTTTGACAGATGTTTTTTATCACAGACAGAAATATAATAATTGCAAACATATGAGTAACAAAAGCTTATATTGACAGTTAGAATGAGTTAATGCAGCAAGTCAATATTTGCAGTGTTGACCCTTCTTCTTCAGGACATCTGCAATTCTCCCTGGCATGCTCTCAATCAACTTCTGGACCAAATCCTGACTGATAGCAGTCATTTTGCACAATAAATGGTTTCATTGTCAGAATTTTTAGGTTTTGCTTTGTCCAATCCCTCTTTGAGCTGAACACAATTCTCAATGGATTAAGCGCACGGAGTTTCTGCCATTGGACCAAACTCTATGTTTTGTTCTAGCATTTAGTTATCACCTTTGCTTTGGCAAGGGTCACAGGAATGCTGAAAAGCTGTTTATTCCCAATGCCCCTTGGAGGTTGAGAATTCGTTCCTTAGGACATTCTGGTACTTTTTATTCTGAATGTTTTTTCCTGACCCTGGTGAGAGACCGATAGTTTCTCAGCTGATCAACCACACTTGAATGGTTTCAGGACTAACAGATTGGCTTGAAGCAAGACTGGTGAAAGCAGCTCCCTGTCTTAAATCGGAATCGAGGCGCGTTCGCAGGATGTCCCAAAAATCTCAAAAGGGTTCACAGAGAAAAGTTTCCCAGCCACAAGATTCATATCTAAGTCACCATTTTCAGACTATCCAGTATTCGGCATGATTTTTTCTACAGTGAGAATGGTCTTGCTGCTCTTGAGACTAGGCCTTTTCCAGAGTCCCTGCTCACATGCATCAGACATGCACTACTCCTGCGCCAACTTCCTAGGCCCCCAGAACTGGGAACATTTCGAAGATGAAATCACATTTTATAGACGTTCTGGCCTTACTGGTCCTTGGGCCCTGGAGCCGTTTTGGCTAAGCAATGGAACCTCTCTGAAGTTTTTGAAATGCGAAAATTGATTGAAACTGAGGTGATTTAACTAAGCGATACCTTCACACTTTAGACCATTATTATCGTGGATTACAACGATGACCTACGTGTTTACCGCAAGATTAACAAGGTTAACAGAGAAAAAGAAGTCCAAGCCCAGCCTCACTTTAAAGGTACTAGGAGTGTCCCCAACTTATTATGGATGCAGATTGATCTCCAACCATGTCCCATCAAACGACCAACCTGTGGCCAGGTATCACTGAAAAGACGTTAAGCTGGTCCTTTTAAGGCAGGGTCCAAATAATTGAAAGTATTTGGGGATAAAGTATCATTTCTAGCCAAATTGACTTTGCAAGTAATTGCTGTTAAGCTGATCATTAAAAATTCGAGATATGCAAATACAGACTAAAAAAGAAGCAGTAGAACTTGTGAAAATTAAATTGTCTGCATTCCCAACTTTTGGCCATGACTGTGAAACAAATGCCACAGATTAAACAGCGAAATAACTATAAGAATGCAAAAGCAAATGCAGTGAGAAAAACTTCAATGAGGAGGAAGAAAACAATAACCGCAAGCTTTAAATGGGAAGGTAGCTCATAAACTCCCGGCAGAAACACTGATGTCCATCTCCTCGTCAGGTAAAGAATTCTGTATCAGATGCTCACCAGTCAGGAAGACTCTGTAGAGGAGCCATACTCAGATGTCAGATAAACAGACTTCAAAGCCTACAAGGTTCCACTCAACATCCAGAGCTTCCTTCAGTTAGAGTGATAAGATAGAAAACACTTTTGGAAACAGAGTGCACAGACCATTGGATGATACCTTTAAAAAAAAAAAATTAAAATAGTTCCAGGCAACTTGTTCACCTGAGCCAGGATGAACATGCTCCAGGATGCTTGAAGGAAAAGGAAATTCACGATTTAGGGCTGAACTAACTATAATCCAATTATACAAAGAAGTGTTTTTTATTCCACAACGTGTTTCCATAAAAACAAATATAAAACGAAATACACTAGTACTGACATCACTGCTCACATCTCCTTCTGCCCCATTGCTCACCCCACGGCATGTTACATTCCTGATGTGCCTGTTCTTCACTACAGATCTGGACTGTCGGCCACTGCAAGGCCTCAGGGGTCACAGCGTATTGTAACATCCCAGCACACATCGTGACATCATGTCATGATGGATAAATATACATATAAATATTAATTTGTATTCTAAAACTTTCAATATGCAACCCAAAAACAAAATAAATCTAAAAATAAATCCATATATTCCAAAATTTGATTGACCTTTGCAATCATTAAAATTATTCCACATCAAATAATATTTTTAATATACTACGGTATTCAATAATATATTACTTCCCTGAAATGCTTTATTTTTTACAAGGAATGGTTAAATCAGCATCATGTTCTAGCCAGAACTCAGCATGTTTACTAAAAATGATTTATTAAAAAGACGAGGAGAGACGGGTCTACTTCTGGTGTATTAGATCTTCTCGGAATATCCTGTTGGTCTTGTTGTTTTCTTATTGATGCAGACAATAAACAAGGATAAAATCATTAGTGAACTGATTGGATAGAGCAGACAAGTGTAGAAGAGGACATCTGCTTACATCCACTCATGAGGGTCCTGCTCTGGAAGAGTGACCTTCATTATAAGGTTATCTCAGCTCCAGCATTATGATTGCCTGACAGAGGGAGCCCATATATCCTAGGTTACCATGTAAAGCAGATGTCAAGATCATTAGTTCCAGAAAAGGACAGAACATCTGGATTTGCCCTGTAAGAAACATGTTGAGGTGATATGAAATCCATTTTGGTTATTAGAATTCTCTTTATTTTTTTCCATATAAATATTACATGGAATTTTATTTTTTTGTAATACTCTGATAAATAAACAAGTGTGTCTCACATAGCAAAACTAGGTAAAGCAAATCTTAAACTGGTTGTTTGCTTTTGAATACCCGCTTTCTTTAAAGAATGGTCCAGACCTTGTCTGATTTAGTAAATAATTGCTTTTCTACTGAAATAACAATTCAGAAGCAAGTTTAGAATATTTTCCTTGCATTCTTCATTTTAATGTTCCTTGGTTATTTCTCCAGGAAAACTATAAATAAATTAACTATGTGGTACAACAAATGTTACTAAGCAGCATAAAAAAATATTTGGGTTTCTGCTTCCTTTTTATTTTTTGATGAGACTGTTTATTAAAAGTAAGCTCAGGTTTTATAGGCTGACAAATACAGGACCACATCACCTGAGTATTCAGGTACTTTTCTTCACCACTATTATACATCACTGTATAGAGTAGGATAGCCATCGGGGTGGGATTGGAGGGGTTGGGGATGGTCACCTCAGCCTGTTACATGGAGAAGCCCACCTGGAGCAAATGCCCCTCTTAAAGGGAATCTGTCAGCAGGTTTTTGCTACCTAATCTGAGAGCAGCCTGATGTAGGTGTTTAGATGTAGCATGAAGAAGAGCTGAGAAAGCTAACAATTCCCACAACAGGCTGTCCATGTGAAAAGTCCATAGTCAGTGAGCTAGGGCCAGGGCTCGCAAAACCAGCTAGTAAAAGCAATGATAAGCTACTGGAGCTAAAAAAAATGATTGTAAGCAAACAAAACCTCAGAGGTTGATAAGAGAGGCATCAGCTGAAATCTGTGTTTTAACCCCTATCTCATGCTGTTGTCACATTCATTACATTACATGGGTTTACCGCGACAAAGAGAGGCCAGAAGACCACAGCGTCTGCTTTTTCCTACTCCTGCACTGATTACAAGCACTTCACCTTCATATTAAATGGTATAAATTTATTTTAGCAGAGCAGGAGTTAATCTGATCATCTGAGAGTTCCTGGAAGCTTTCCTGCATTATGGCTCTCAGCTGTGTACTGTTAGTCACTCCCATCCCCTATATAAACTGGGTCCTGGCTAGTACTCATTATCACAGGTAGCTTATGCTGCATGGCTGGAGGTTGTTGTAGAAGAAGGTGTTTGGTGGATTTATTTGTGACTGTTGCTAGGTTTTGATTGTGTGATAAATCCCTTTCTTCTCCAACTTTGGTTTACACCAATACTCTACTCTCAGTGTTTACCTCTGTTTATGTCTGTATATTTGTTTGATTGGTATTTTCCTTTATCCTTGTTCATATTGCCTTGTTATCCTGGTTGGTATCTTATGGTACACTACTACTCCCCTCTTCCCTAGGTGTGGAAAGGTTACTGACTGAGGGTGGATTCAGGAGCTATGGTGTTGTGAACATATTGGTGACGACTTCGGAGCTGAAGCTCCCTCTAGTGGTAGCTGAGGGTATTGAACCGATGTGGAACACCAAGAGTCCTACACCTGCAGCTGACGAGTGGTAGTCAGGTGGTACTGACTGGCCTGATATAAGTGAGCTGACCCCCATGATCCTCGCCGGTGATCAATTGTTCTTACTGGTCTAGGTTGGAATTCAGCTTGCTTTTCTGCTGTCTCCTTGCATTCAGATAAGTCTCTTTCAGTTTTTTTACTGTGGTTTGAATTCTTTTTGCTGCATTGCTTTTTGTCTTCAGCCGGGTCCCCTTTGGGGGGCTGTTATGATTTGGTAGCTGAGGAGAGCAGGCAAAAAAGGCAATACACCAGAGAGGTTGGAATCTACTGGATTGCAGTACCCTGACTAACCACCACAACTAACGGCAGCCGTGGAGCATACCTACGTTGGTCCTAGATGCCTCGTCACAGCCTGAGAAGCTAACTACACCTAAAGGTAGAAAGAGGAAAACTATCTGCCCCGGAGCAGATCCCCAAAGAACATAGGAAGCCCCCAAACATGTAATGGCGGTTAGACAAGAGGAAATACAGACACAGACAGAAAATAGTGTGAGCAAACGTTGGGGCCCAATCTTCCTAGAAAGAAAAGGATAGGAAGGACACTTACTGCAATCCAAAAAACCCTAAAAAAATACCAACTCACTAATTGCAAAAACACCTGAGATCACACGACCTCTACCACCTAAATTTGTTCTCTGGTGTAACAAAACTAAGCAGCAGCCACTGAATAAACTGGAAAAGGCAAATGAACAAATAACATTGGCTCAGATAAACTGAGAGGAGCACAAGCCCCCGGAGGGGACCCGGCTGACCTCCACAGAAGTGCAGGACAAAAAGCAAGCACAAAAATAAAAGCAGAAAAAATCTTATCTGTTAGCAGAAGATGCAGGCAAGACTCAGCAAACTTCCAAGTGAACCAGGAACCAAAGTTGAGACAACAACAATTGATCACCGGCAACCCTGATGGGAGGGAACCTCCCTTATATAAGACCAGTCTGTAACACCTGATTGCCAATCTTCACAATCTTCATTGAATAGTTCAGTACTGCTAGTAACCACCAGAGGGAGCTTCTGCTCAGAATTCATTTCTAACACATTCACAAAAGTACCCCCCCTTGAGGAGGGGTCACCAAACCCTCATTTGGGCAACCAGGTCGGTCAGGATGAGCTCTGTGATACGCACGGATCAGTGTTGTGAATAGGCTGGAAATGAGTTCTGAGCAGAAGCTCCCTCTGGTGGTTACAAACGGTACTGGACTGTCCAGTGAAGATTGTGAGGATTGGGAATCAGGTGTTACTGACTGGTCTTATATAAGGGAGTCGCCTTCCCATCAGGGTTGCCGGTGATCAATTGTTCTGGTCTCAATCCTTGTTTCCTGTTTCCTTGGTAGCCTGCTGTGTCGTGTCTGAATCTCCTGCTAACAGATAAGACATTTTCTTCTTTTTGTTTTGTGCTTGATTTTTGCATTTTGTCCTGCACTTCTGTGGGGGCCTTCAGGGTCCCCTCTGGGGGCTTTTGCCCTCTCAGTTCAGTTCAGCCACTGTTGTTTGTACATTTGCTTTTTCCAGTTTTTTCAGTGGCTGCTGTTTTGTTTTTGGTTACACCAGAGAATTAATTTAGGTGGTAGAGGTCGTGTGATCTCAGGTATTTTTGAAATTAGTAGTGTTGGTGCTTTTCAGGGTTTTTTGGGATTGCAGTAAGTGCCCTTCCTATCCTTTTCTATTTAGTAAGTTTGGGCCCCAACGTTTGCTCATACTATTTTCTGTCTGTGTCAGTATTTCTTCTTGTCTAACTGCCATTACATGTTTGGGGGCTTTCTATGTTCTTTGGGGATCTGCTCCGGAGCAGATAGCTTTCCTCTTTCTATCTTTAGGTGTAGTTAGTTTCTCAGGCTGTGACGAGGCGTCTAGGACCAACGTAGGAACGCTCCACGGCTGCCTCTAGTTGTGGTGGTTAGTCAGGGTACTGCAATCTCATAGTTTCCAACTGCTCTGGTGTATTTCCTTTTTTGCCTGCTCTCCTCAGCTACCAAATCATAACAGTATCAACGGCCTAAACTGAAAATTATATGGTACTCACAGAAGGGAAAAATATTGTGGAAAGAAAAAAGTTGTCAGAGTTGTCAGAGATTTTTTTTTCTTTTTGTTGCATTTTTTTTTTCCCTCTGTATCTCTGGGTGCTGAGGAGGATTTTTTTCTCTCTCAATGGAGTTTGCACAGTTGTCTGGCCGTGTGGATCAGCTTGCCACTGAAGTTCGGAGTATTGCTACCTATCTTGCTAGGTTGCCTGTTGTGGAACCTAGGATTCCCATGCCAGATTTGTTTTTAGGGGATCGAGCTAAGTTTCTGAATTTCAAAAATAACTGTAAATTGTTTTTTGCCTTAAAATCTAAGTCCTCAGGGAACGCAGCGCAGCAGGTTCAAACTGTCATCTCTCTCCTGCGCGGCGACCCTCAGGATTGGGCTTTTTCCCTGACACCTGGGGATCCTGTTTTGAGTGATGTTGATGCATTTTTTCAGGCTTTGGGGTTATTGTACGATGAGCCTAATGTCACTGATCAAGCTGAAAAAACTTTGTTGGCATTAAGTCAGGGGCTTGAGGACGCTGAGTTATATTGTCAGAGATTCCGTAGGTGGGCAGTCCTGACCAAATGGAATGACGACGCTTTGACAGCTCTTTTTCGGAAGGGACTGTCAGATCATGTAAAGGATGTTATGGTGGGATTCCCTGTTACCTCTGGTCTCAATGATTCTATGTCATTAGCGATTCAAATTGACAGACGTTTGCGTGAGCGGAAAGGTATGCGTGGAATAATGTTGCCTTGTGAACCTGCTTCTGAATCCATGCAGTGTGATAGAGTGGTTTTGGGGCACAGCGTCATGAATTTCGAAAGCGCAATGGGTTATGTTTCTACTGTGGTGATGCCTCTCATGCTATTTCAGTCTGCCCTAAGCGGGGAAGACGTTTTGCACGCTCAGTTGTCTTGGGTAGTGTTCAGACTAAGTTTTTATTAACTGTTACCCTGATATGCTCTCTGTCCTCATTTTCTGCTCAGGCTTTTGTTGATTCTGGAGCAGCTATTAACCTGATGGATTTTGATTTTGCTAAACGTTGTGGGTTTCCCTTGATACCCCTATGGAAGTCTATTCCCCTACTGGGGATCGATTCTACCCCTTTGGCTGAGAATAAACCTCAGTTCTCTACTCAGGTGATAATGAGGGTAGAACCTGATCATCAGGAGAGTTGCAAATTTTTGGTTCTGTATAATCTGCATGACATTATCGTACTGGGTTTCCCTTGGTTACAGTCTCATAATCCTGTTTTGGATTGGAAATCTGTGTCTGTTACCAGTTGGGGCTGCCAATGTGTTAATACCAACACTCCTGTTTTTTTCTGCCTCCCCCCAGGCTCAGGATGTTCCTGACTTTTTGATTGATTTTTCTGATGTGTTTAGCGAAAGTAAATCTGCATCCTTACCTCCCCATAGGAGCTATGACTGCGCTATTGAATTAGTGCCTGGTAGTAAATTCCCTAAAGGTCGCCTTTTTAACTTGTCTGTACCTGAACATGACGCTATGCGGTCTTATATCAAGGAGTCATTGGAGAAGGGTCATATCAGACCATCCTCTTCACCCTTAGGTGCCGGTTTTTTCTTTGTGGCCAAAAAGGATGGTTCATTAAGGCCGTGTATTGATTATCGTCTCTTGAACAATATTACTGTGAAATATCAATATCCTTTACCCTTGATCTCTGATCTGTTTCCAGGGTGAAAAACGCTACTTGGTTTACCAAGCTTGACCTCAGGGGGCATATAACCTTATTCGCATTAAGCACAGGGATGAATGGAAGACGGCATTTAATACCCCTGAAGGGCATTTTGAGTACCTTGTGATGCCCTTTGGGCTCACTAATGCTCCTTCTGTCTTCCAGTCCTTCATGAATGACATTTTCAGGGATTTTGTGGATAAATTTCTGATTGTTTATTTGGATGATATCTTGATTTTTTCCAATGACTGGGACTCTCATGTAAAACATGTTCGGACTGTGTTCCAGATTTGATGAGAGAATGCTCTGTATGTGAAGGGATCAAAGTGTCTTTTTGGCGTTCAGAGGATCTCATTTCTGGGATTTATTTTGTCCCCATCTGTTATTGAAATGGACCCGGTCAAAGTTCAGGCCATCTGTGATTGGGTTCAACCTACTTCATTAAAGGCTCTTCAAAGATTCTTGGGTTTTGCCAATTTTTATCGTAAATTTATTGGTAATTTCTCTGTTATTGTTAAACCATTAACTGATTTGACCAAGAAGGGTTCTGATGTGGTGAATTGGCCTCCTGAGGCAGTCTCTGCATTTCAGGAACTTAAGCAGAGATTCACTTCTGCTCCTGTTCTACGGCAGCCTGATATTTCTCTACCATTTCAGGTGGAGGTTGATGCCTCTGAAATTGGGGCAGGTGCCGTTTTGTCCCAAAGAGATCCAGAGACCTCTAAAAGTAACCCTTGTGCCTTTTTCTCTCGAAAAATTTCTCCCACTGAATGTAATTATGACGTGGGTAATCGGGAGTTATTAGCCATGAAGTGGGCTTTTGAAGAGTGGAGACATTGGCTGGAGGGAGCCAAACATCAGGTGGTGGTCCTTACGGACCATAAGAATCTAGTTTATCTGGAATCTGCCAAGCGACTTAATCCTAGACAGGCCAGGTGGGCCTTGTTTTTCACACGTTTTAATTTTGTGGTTTCATTTCTTCCTGGCACTAAAAATGTTAAGGCGGATGCCCTCTCGAGGAGTTTCCTGGCGGACTCTCCTGAGTTATCTGATCCTTCTGTTATTTTGAAAGAGGGTGTAAATCTTTCCGCCATCTCGCCCAATTTGAGACTGGCTCTGGAGGGGTGTCAGGAGGATAAACCCGAGCGCTGCCCTGTTGGGAAATTGTTTGTCCCGGACCAGTGGAAAAAGAGTGTAATGTCTGAGATTCATTGTTCCGCGTTGGCCGGTCATCCCGGAATTTTTGGTACCAGAGACTTGGTTAGTCGGTCCTTTTGGTGGTCTACCTTGTCTCTTGATGTCAGGGAGTTTGTGCAGTCCTGCGGGACTTGCTCTCGCTCCAAGCCTTGCTCTCGTTCTAGTGGTTTGTTGATGCCATTACCTGTGCCCAAGAGACCATGGACCCATATCTCTATGGATTTCATTTCCGACCTCCCTGTTTCTCAGAGAATGACCGTCATCTGGGTGATTTGCGATAGGTTTTCCAAGATGATACATCTTGTGCCATTACCTAAGTTGCCTTCCTCCTCTGAATTGGTACCTTTGTTCCTTCAGCACGTGGTTCGTTTACACGGCATTCCTGAGAACATTGTGTCTGACAGAGGAGTCCAGTTTGTTTCCAGATTTTGGAGGACCTTTTGTTCTAAAATTGGTGTTCAATTGTCTTTCTCCTCGGCGTTTCATCCTCAGACCAATGGTCAAACTGAGAGAACAAACCAGACATTGGAGACTTATCTAAGATGCTTTGTGTCTGCTGGTCAGGATGACTGCGTCTCTTTTTTGCCTTTGGCTGAGTTTGCTCTTAATAATAGGGCTAGCTCTGCCACTTTGATGTCTCCATTTTTCTGTAATTCTGGGTTTCACCCTCGATTTTCTTCAGGACAGATGGAGGCTTCTGTCTGTCCAGGTGTTGACTCTGTTGTGGAGCGTATGCAACAGATTTGGGACCAGGTAGTGGAGAGGTTGTCCCTCTCTCAGGAGAGGGCCCAGCGGTTTGCTAACCGGCATAGGACTGATGGTCCTCGGTTTAAAGTGGGGGACTTGGTCTGGTTGTCCTCAAGAAATATTCCTATGAGAGTGGCATCTCCTAAATTTAAGCCTAGGTTCATTGGACCTTATAAGATCATGGAGATTCTTAATCCTGTTTCTTTTCGTTTGCTTCTTCCAGGGACATTTAAGATCCGAAACGTGTTCCACAAGTCCTTGTTGAAGAGGTTTGTTGAGCCAGTGGTTCCTACTACTGTGCCTCCTGACCCTGTTTTGGTTGAGGGCAATCTGGAGTATGTGGTTGAGAAAATATTGAATTCTCGTTTTTCTAGACGGAAACTCCAGTATTTGGTTAAATGGAGAGGTTATGGTCAGGAAGACAATTCTTGGGTGTTCGCTTCGGACATCCATGCTAGGAGACTCATCCGTGCGTATCATAGAACTCATCCTGACCGACCTGGTTGCTCAAATGAGGGTTCGGTGACCCCTCCTCAAGGGGGGGGTACTGTTGTGAATAGGCTGGAAATGAGTTCTGAGCAGAAGCTCCCTCTGGTGGTTACAAACGGTACTGGACTGTCCAGTGAAGATTGTGAGGATTGGGAATCAGGTGTTACTGACTGGTCTTATATAAGGGAGTCGCCTTGCCATCAGGGTTGCCGGTGATCAATTGTTCTGGGCTCATTCCTTGTTTCCTGTTTCCTTGGTAGCCTGCTGTGTCGTGTCTGAATCTCCTGCTAACAGATAAGACATTTTCTTCTTTTTGTTTTTGTGCTTGATTTTTGCATTTTGTCCTGCACTTCTGTGGGGGCCTTCAGGGTCCCCTCTGGGGGCTTTTGCCCTCTCAGTTCAGTTCAGCCACTGATGTTTGTACATTTGCTTTTTCCAGTTTTTTCAGTGGCTGCTGTTTTGTTTTTGGTTACACCAGAGAACTAATTTAGGTGGTAGAGGTCGTGTGATCTCAGGTGTTTTTGAAATTAGTAGTGTTGGTGCTTTTCAGGGTTTTTTGGGATTGCAGTAAGTGCCCTTCCTATCCTTTTCTATTTAGTAAGTTTGGGCCCCAACGTTTGCTCATACTATTTTCTGTCTGTGTCAGTATTTCTTCTTGTCTAACCACCATTACATGTTTGGGGGCTTTCTATGTTCTTTGGGGATCTGCTCCGGGGCAGATAACTTTCCTCTTTCTATCTTTAGGTGTAGTTAGTTTCTCAGGCTGTGACGAGGCGTCTAGGACCAACGTAGGAACGCTCCACGGCTGCCTCTAGTTGTGGTGGTTAGTCAGGGTACTGCAATCTCATAGTTTCCAACTGCTCTGGTGTATTTCCTTTTTTACCTGCTCTCCTCAGCTACCAAATCATAACAGATCAGTCTCCTAGCATGGATGTCCGAAGCAAACACCCAAGAATTGTCCTCCTGACCATAACCTCTCCACTTAACCAAATACTGGAGTTTCCATCTAGAAAAACGAGAATCCAATATTTTCTCAACCACATACTCCAGATTGCCCTCAACCAAAACAGGGTCAGGAGGTGCAGCCATCGGAACCACTGGCTCGACAAACCTCTTCAATAAGGACTTGTGGAACACGTTATGGATCTTAAATGTCCCTGGAAGAAGTAAACAAAAGGAAACAGGATTAAGAATCTCCATGATCTTATAAGGTCCAATGAACCTAGGCTTAAACTTAGGAGATGCAACTCTCATAGGGATATTTCTTGAGGACAACCAGACCAAGTCCCCCACTTCAAACCGAGGACCATCAGTCCTATGCCGGTTGGCATACGGCTGGGCCCTCTCCTGAGAGAGGGACAACCTCTCCACTACCTGTCCCAAATCTGCTGCATACGCTCCACAACAGAGTCAACACCTGGACAGACAGAAGCCTCCGTCTGTCCCGAAGAAAATCGAGGGTGAAACCCAAAATTGCAGAAAAATGGAGACATCAAAGTGGCAGAGCTAGCCCTATTATTAAGAGCAAACTCAGCCAAAGGCAAAAAAGAGACCCAGTCATCCTGATCAGCAGACACAAAGCATCTCAGATAAGTCTCCAATGTCTGTTTTGTTCTCTCAGTTTGTCCATTGGTCTGAGGATGAAAAGCCGAGGAGAAAGACAATTGAACACCAAGTTTAGAACAAAAAGTCCTCCAAAATCTGGAAACAAACTGGACTCCTCTGTCAGACACAATATTCTCAGGAATGCCGTGTAACCGAACCACGTGCTGAAGGAACAAAGGCACCAATACGGAGAAGGAAGGCAACTTAGGTAATGGCACAAGATGTATAATTTTGGAAAACCTATCACAAATCACCCAGATAACGGTCATTCTCTGAGAAACAGGGAGGTCGGAAATGAAATCCATAGAGATATGGGTCCATGGTCTCTTGGGCACAGGCAATGGCATCAACAAACCACTAGAGCGAGAGCAAGGCTTGGAGCGAGAGCAAGTCCCGCAGCACTGCACAAATTCCCTGACGTCACGAGACAAAGTAGGCCACCAAAAGGACCGACTAACCAAGTCTCTGGTACCAAAAATTCCGGGATCACCGGCCAACGCGGAACAATGAATCTCAGACATCACACTCTTTTTCCACCGGTCTGGGACAAACAATTTCCCAATAGGGCAGCGCTCGGGTTTATCCTCCTGACACCGTTCCAGAGCCAGTCTCAAATTGGGTGAGATGGCGGAAAGAACTACACCCTCTTTCAAAATAACAGCAGGATCAGATAACTCAGGAGAGTCCGCAAGGAAACTCCTCGAGAGGGCATCCGCTTTAACATTCTTAGTGCCAGGAAGAAAGGAAACCACAAAATTAAAACGTGTGAAAAACAAGGCCCACCTTGCCTGTCTAGGATTAAGTCGCTTGGCTGATTCCAGATAAACCAGATTCTTATGGTCCGTGAGGAACACCACCTGATGTTTGGCTCCCTCCAGCCAATGTCTCCACTCTTCAAAAGCCCACTTCATGGCCAATAACTCCCGATTACCCACGTCATAATTACATTCAGTTGGAGAAAATTTTCGAGAGAAAAAGGCACAAGGGTTACTTTTAGAGGTCTCTGGATCTCTTTGGGACAAAACGGCACCTGCCCCAATTTCAGAGGCATCAATCTCCACCTGAAATGGCAGAGAAACATCAGGCTGCCGTAGAACAGGAGCAGAAGTGAATCTCTGCTTAAGTTCCTGAAACGCAGAGACTGCCTCAGGAGACCAATTCACCACATCAGAACCCTTCTTGGTCAAATCAGTCAATGGTTTAACAATAACAGAGAAATTACCAATAAATTTACGATAAAAATTGGCAAAACCCAAGAATCTCTGAAGAGCCTTTAATGAAGCAGGTTGGATCCAATCACAGATGGCCTGAACCTTGACCGGGTCCATTTCAATAACAGACGGGGACAAAATGAATCCCAGATATGAGATCCTCTGTACGCCAAAAAGACATTTTGATCCCTTCACATACAGAGCATTCTCTCTCAAAATCTGGAAAACAGTCAGAACATGTTTCACATGAGAGTCCCAGTCATTGGAAAAAATCAAGATATCATCCAAATAAACAATCAGAAATTTATCCACAAAATCCCTGAAAATGTCATTCATGAAGGACTGGAAGACAGAAGGAGCATTAGTGAGCCCAAAGGGCATCACTAGGTACTCAAAATGCCCCTCTGGGGTATTAAATGCCGTCTTCCATTCATCCCCGTGCTTAATGCGAATAAGGTTATACGCCCCCCTGAGGTCAAGCTTGGTAAACCAAGTAGCACTTTTCACCCTGGAAAACAGGTCAGAAATCAAGGGTAACGGATATTGATATTTCACAATTATATTGTTCAAGAGACGATAATCAATACACGGCCTTAATGAACCATCCTTTTTGGCCACAAAGAAAAAACCGGCACCTAAGGGTGAAGAGGATGGTCTGATATGACCCTTCTCCAATGACTCCTTGATATAAGACCGCATAGCGTCATGTTCAGGTACAGACAAGTTAAAAAGGCGACCTTTAGGGAATTTACTACCAGGCACTAATTCAATAGCGCAGTCATAGCTCCTATGGGGAGGTAAGGATGCAGATTTACTTTCGCTAAACACATCAGAAAAATCAATCAAAAAGTCAGGAACATCCTGAGCCTGGGGAGAGGCAGAAAAAACAGGAGTGTTGGTATTAACACATTGGCAGCCCCAACTGGTTATAGACACAGATTTCCAATCCAAAACAGGATTATGAGACTGTAACCAAGGGAAACCTAGTACAATAATGTCATGCAGATTCTATAGCACCAAAAATTTGCAACTCTCCTGATGATCAGGTTCAACCCTCATTATCACCTGAGTAGAGAACTGGGGTTTATTCTCAGCCAAAGGGGTAGAATCAATCCCCAGTAGGGGAATAGACTTCCGTAGGGGTATCAAGGGAAACCCACAACGTTTAGCAAAATCAAAATCCATCAGGTTAATAGCTGCTCCCGAATCAACAAAGCCTGAGCAGAAAATGTGGACAGGGAGCAAATCAGGGTAACAGTCAACAGAAATTTAGTCTGAACACTACCCAAGAAAACTGAGCGTGCAAAACGTCTTCCCCGCTTAGGGCAGACTGAAATAGCATGAGAGGCGTCACCACAGTAGAATCATAACCCATTGCGTTTTCAAAACTCATGACGCTGTGCCCCAGAAGCCACTCTACCACACTGCATGGGTTCAGAAGCTGGTACACAAGGCAACACTATTCCACGCATACCTCTACGCTCACGCAAACGTCTGTCAATTTGAATAGCCAATGACATAGAATCATTGAGACCAGAGGGAGCAGGGAAACCCACCATAACATCTTTTACATTCTCTGACAGTCCCTTCCGAAAAAGGTCTGCCAAAGCATCATCATTCCATTTGGTCAGGACTGCCCACCTTCGGAATCTCTGACAGTACAACTCAGCGTCCTCAAGCCCCTGATTTAATGCCAACAAGGCTTTTACAGCTTGATCAGTGACATTAGGTTCATCGTACAATAACCCCAGAGCCAGAAAAAATGCATCAACATTACTCAAAACAGGATCCCCAGGTGTCAGGGAAAAAGCCCAATCCTGAGGATCGCCGCGCAGGAGAGAGATGACAATTTGAACCTGCTGTGCTGCGTTCCTTGAGGACTTAGGTTTTAAGGCAAAAAACAACTTACAGTTATTTTTGAAATTCAGAAATTTAGCTCGATCCCCTAAAATCTGGCATCGGGATCCTAGGTTCCACAACCAGCAACCCTGCAAGATAGGTAGCAATACTCCGAACTTCAGTGGCAAGCTGATCCACACGGCCAGACAACTGTGCAAACTCCATTGAGAGAAAAAAAAAATCTTCAGCACCCAGAGAAAAAGAGGGAAAGGAAAAAAATATATATATATATATCTCTGACAACTCTGACAACTTTTTTTTTTTTTAACACTATCTTTCCCTTCTGTGAGTACCATATAATTTTCAGTTTGGCCGGTGATACTGTTATGATTTGGTAGCTGAAGAGAGCAGGCAAAAAAGGCAATACACCAGAGAGGTTGGAATCTACTGGATTGCAGTACCCTGACTAACCACCACAACTAAAGGCAGCCGTGGAGCGTACCTACGTTGGTCCTAGACGCCTCGTCACAGCCTGAGAAGCTAACTACACCTAAAGGTAGAAAGAGGAAAACTATCTGCCCGGAGCAGATCCCCAAAGAACATAGGAAGCCCCCAAACATCTAATGGCGGTTAGACAAGAGGAAATACAGACACAGACAGAAAATAGTATGAGCAAACATTGGGGCCCAATCTTCCTAGAAAGAAAAGGATAGGAAGGACACTTACTGCAATCCAAAAAACCCTAAAAAAATACCAACTCACTAATTGCAAAAACACCTGAGATCACACGACCTCTACCACCTAAATTAGTTCTCTGGTGTAACAAAACTAAGCAGCAGCCACTGAAAAAACTGGAAAAGGCAAATGAACAAATAACAGTGGCTCAGATAAACTGAGAGGAGCACAAGCCCCCGGAGGGGACCCGGCTGACCTCCACAGAAGTGCAGGACAAAAAGCAAGCACAAAAATAAAAGCAGAAAAAATCTTATCTGTTAGCAGAAGATGCAGGCAAGACTCAGCAAACTTCCAAGTGAACCAGGAACCAAAGTTGAGACAACAACAATTGATCACCGGCAACCCTGATGGGAGGGAACCTCCCTTATATAAGACCAGTCTGTAACACCTGATTGCCAATCTTCACAATCTTCATTGAATAGTTCAGTACTGTTAGTAACCACGAGAGGGAGCTTCTGCTCAGAATTCATTTCTAACACATTCACAACAGGGGGCTTTGGCTGGTCTCCGTTCATTTTTTATATTTGTTCATTTGCTCTGTTCTTGTGATATTTTACTGCTGGGTAGCTACGTGTCCACACCAGAGATCTGATATAGGTGGTCCAGACCGTGTGGTCTCAGTGTTTTTGGATTCAGAAGTGTTGGAGGTTTTCCTAGGGTTTTTCTGGGTTGCAGACAGTATTGTCTCCTGTGCTGTCCTATCTAGACAATTTTGGGCCCCAGCGTTTGCTCTATCTATTTTCTGTCTGTGTTCTTATTTTTGTCTTGTCTAACCGCCATTATATGTTTGGGGGCTTCCTACTCTTTTGGGGTCTACTCCGGGGCAGTTAGCTTTCCTCTTTCCATCTTTAGGGATAGCTATCTCTCCGGCTGTGCCGAGGCGTCTAGGACCACCATAGGTACACTCCACAGCTGCTTCTAGTTGTGCAGTTTGTTTAGGGGTCTGCAACCTATTAGTTTCCAACCTCTCTGGTGTTGGGCTGCCTATGCGTTTTTTTGCTCCTGTCTCCTCAGCTACCATAACATAACATATGGCAAGGTATGTGGCCCCGCATCTTCACCATCAGAAGTAATCCAAAGAACAGGGTGACCTAGGGTGCCCCTAGTATAATGGACAGGGAAGGAGCCCCTGCTCCGGGAGACTCGACAACAGAGTCATGACATTAGCACACCAGGCTTGGGGACCATGACTCAAAGGCAAACCTTACTTTGTCAGTTTGTCTAACAGGTTCTCTGGGGAGCGTGACAAATTTTTGTTTTCAGGGAGGCCTGTAAGCTATACTTCAGGTTACTTCCTTGTTCCTCATAACCAAGGAGCAAAAGGTGGGGATAATAATCTCTCCTTCATGATGCTAGTTGGGATCTCATTGAGGTCATGGCAGTTCAGCCCGGCAGGGAGCGCAGCGTCAGTGACCGGAGGTTACCTCGATGATGTCACCACCAGTCTCTGAGGCTGCGCTCGCAGCTGTTCATTCCCCAGTGGTTTTCAACCTGGTCGGTCGCATCCTGGCACTGTCCAGGTTGAAAACTGTTTTTCACCCAGATATGGATTGCGGCATGGGACAGAATGATGGAGAGGTGAGGGATATTGTTGTTTTTCTATTTTAATTTTATTACAGGAGAACGAGGGCTTTAGAGGAATTAGGCATTTGAAAAGTATAAATGTGTTTGTTATTTTTAAATAAAAAAGTAAAACTGTGTTTTCTTTTATTTCTAATAAAGGACTTTATTTTTGCTGTGTCTTTATTTAAAACTATAGGATTAACCCCTTTATTCCATCAGACGTACTATTCCGTCCATGTGACCCTGGACCTAATTCCCATGGACGGAATAGTACGTCATGGGCGATCAGCTGCGCTCCCGGGGGGAGCGCAGATATTCGCCGCCGGGTGTCAGCTGATTATCACAGCTGACACCCAGCACTATGTGTCAGGAGCGGTCACGGACCGCTCCCGGCACATTAACCCCTGGCACACCGCGATCAAACATGATCGCGGTGTACCGGGGGCACAGGGGAGGATTGAGCAGGGAGAGGGCTCCCTGCGCGCTCCCCTGAGACCCTCAGAGCAGCGCGATGTGTCGCGCTGTTCCGAGGGTCCGTCCTCCCTCCAGGTCCCGGATCCAAGATGGCACCGGGGTCCTGCAGGGAGGCGGCTTCCTCAGTGCCTGCTGAGAGCAGGCGCAGAGGAAGCCTGCAGCGATGCCAGAGCGATCGCTGGTGTGACAGAGTGCTGTGCACACTGTCACACCAGCGATCTGCTAAAATACTGTGATGTCCCACCCTGGGACAAAGTAAAAAAGTAAAAAAAATTAAAATAAAAAGTGGTAAAAAAAATCATAAAAAAAAAAAAATATTTCCCCAATAAATTCATTTCTTCCTGTAAATAAAAAAAACAAAACAATAAAAGCACACATGTTTGGTATTGCCGCGTCCATAACGACCCCCCTATAAAACTGTCCCACTAGTTAACCCCTTTAGTGAACCCCTTTAAAAAAAAAAAAAACTAAGCAAAAAATCAATGCTTTTATCATCATACCGCCGAACAAAAAGTGGAATAACACGCGATCAAAAAGACCGATATAAATAAACATGGTACCGCTGAAAACGTCATCTTGTCCCACAAAAAACGAGCCGACATACAGCATCATCAGCAAAAAAATAAAAAGTTATAGCTCGCAGAATAAAGCGATGCAAAAATAATAATTTTTTATATAAAATTGTTTTTTACTGTATAAAAGCGCCAAACATAAAAAAATGATATAAATGAGGTATCGCCATAATCGTACTGACCCGAAGAATAAAACTGCTTTATAAATTTTACCACACGCGGAACGGTATAAACGCCTCCCCCAAAAAAAATTCATGAATTGCTGATTTTTGTTCATTCTAACCTCCCAAAAATAAAAATAAAAAGCGATCAAAAAATGTCACGTGGTCATAAATGGTACCAATAAAAACGTCACCTCGTCCTGCAAAAAATAAGACCTCACATGACTCTGTGGGCCAAAATATGCAAAAATTATAGCTCTCAAAATGTGGTGATGCAAAAAACTACTTTTTGCAATAAAAAGCGTCTTTTAGCGTGACAGCTGCCAATCACAAAAACCCGCTATAAATAGTAAATCAAACCCCCCTTTACCACCCCTTAGTTAGGGAAAAATAGTAAAATTAAAAAAAAGTATTTATTTCCATTTTCCCATTAGGGTTAGGGTTGCGGCTAAAGTTAGGGTTAGAGTTGGCGCTAACGTTAGGATTAGGGTTAGGGTTGGGATTAGGGTTAGGGGTGTGTTAGGGTTAGGTTTGTGGTTAGGGTTGGGACTAGGGTTAGGGGTGTGTTGGGGTTAGGGTTGGAGTTAGAATTGGGGGGCTTCTGCTGTTTAGGCACAACAAGGGGTCTCCAAATGTGACAGGGCGTCTGATCTCAATTCCAGCCAATTCTGCGTTGAAAAAGTCAAACGGTGCTCCTTCACTTCTGAGCTCTGCCATGCGCCCAAACAGTAGTTTACCCCGCATATGGGGTATCAGTGTACTCTGGACACAAGAGTTATTGTGCAATTTGTCCTATTTCTTCTGTTACCCTTGGGAAAATAAAAAACTGGGGGCGGCAAAATCAATTTTGTAAAAAAAAAAATGATTTTTTTTGTTTTTACGGCTGTATGTTATAAAACTTCTGTGAAGCACTTGGGGCTTCATAGCGCTCACCACACTTCTAGATAAGTTCCTTGTGGGGTCTATTTTCCAAAATGGGGTCACTTGTGGGGGGTTTCCACTGTTTAGGCACATCAGGGGCTCTCCAAATGCGACATGACGCCCCCAGACCATTCCATCAAAGTCTGCAATTCAAAACGTCACTACTTCCCTTCCGAGCCCAGACGTGCACCCATACAGTCATTTTCTCACACATGTTTGGTATCAGCGTACTCAGGACAAATTGGACAACATCTTTTGGGGTCCAATTTCTCCTGTTACCCTTGTGAAAATAAAATATTGGGGGCGAAAAAAATCATTTTTGTAAAAAAAAAAGATTTTTTATTTTTACAGCTGTACGTTATAAACTTCTGTGAAGCACTTTGGGGTTCAAAGTGCTTAACACACTTCTAGATAAGTTCCTTGTGGGGTCTATTTTCCAAAATGGGGTCACTTGTGGGGGGTTTCCACTGTTTAGGCGCATCAGGGGCTCTCCAAATGCGACATGACGCCCCCAGACCATTCCATCAAAGTCTGCAATCCAAAACGTCACTACTTCCCTTCCGAGCCCAGACGTGCACCCATACAGTAGTTTTCTCCCACATATTGGGTATCAGCGTACTCAGGACAAATTGGACAACAAATTTTGGGGTCCAATTTCTCCTGTTACCCTTGTGAAAATAAAATATTGGGGGCGAAAAAATCATTTTTGTAAAAAAAAAAGGATTTTTTATTTTTACAGCTGTACGTTATAAACTTCTGTGAAGCACTTCGGGGTTCAAAGTGCTCACCACACATCTAGATAAGTTCCTTGTGGGGTCTAATTTCCAAAATGGGGTCACTTGTGGGGGGTTTCCACTGTTTAGGCGCATCAGGGGCTCTCCAAATGCGACATGACGCCCCCAGACCATTCCATCAAAGTCTGCAATCCAAAACGTCACTACTTCCCTTCCAAGCCCAGACGTGCACCCATACAGTCATTTTCTCACACATGTTGGGTATCAGCGTACTCAGGACAAATTGGACAACAACTTTTGGGGTCCAATTTCTCCTGTTACCCTTGTGAAAATAAAATATTGGGGGTGAAAAAATCATTTTTGTAAAAAAAAAAAGATTTTTTATTTTTACAGCTGTACGTTATAAACTTCTGTGAAGCACTTCGGGGTTCAAAGTGCTTAACACACTTCTAGATAAGTTCCTTGTGGGGTCTATTTTCCAAAATGGGGTCACTTGTGGGGGGTTTCCACTGTTTAGGCGCATCAGGGGCTCTCCAAATGCGACATGACGCCCCCAGACCATTCCATCAAAGTCTGCAATCCAAAACGTCACTACTTCCCTTCCGAGCCCAGACGTGCACCCATACAGTAGTTTTCTCCCACATATTGGGTATCAGCGTACTCAGGACAAATTGGACAACAAATTTTGGGGTCCAATTTCTCCTGTTACCCTTGTGAAAATAAAATATTGGGGGCGAAAAAATCATTTTTGTAAAAAAAAAGGATTTTTTATTTTTACAGCTGTACGTTATAAACTTCTGTGAAGCACTTCGGGGTTCAAAGTGCTCACCACACATCTAGATAAGTTCCTTGTGGGGTCTAATTTCCAAAATGGGGTCACTTGTGGGGGGTTTCCACTGTTTAGGCGCATCAGGGGCTCTCCAAATGCGACATGACGCCCCCAGACCATTCCATCAAAGTCTGCAATCCAAAACGTCACTACTTCCCTTCCAAGCCCAGACGTGCACCCATACAGTCATTTTCTCACACATGTTGGGTATCAGCGTACTCAGGACAAATTGGACAACAACTTTTGGGGTCCAATTTCTCCTGTTACCCTTGTGAAAATAAAATATTGGGGGTGAAAAAATCATTTTTGTAAAAAAAAAAAGATTTTTTATTTTTACAGCTGTATGTTATAAACTTCTGTGAAGCACTTCGGGGTTCAAAGTGCTTAACACACTTCTAGATAAGTTCCTTGTGGGGTCTATTTTCCAAAATGGGGTCACTTGTGGGGGAGTTTCCACTGTTTAGGTGCATCAGGGGCTCTCCAAATGCGACATGACGCCCCCAGACCATTCCATCAAAGTCTGCAATCCAAAACGTCACTACTTCCCTTCCGAGCCCAGACGTGCACCCATACAGTAGTTTTCTCCCACATATTGGGTATCAGCGTACTCAGGACAAATTGCACAATAACTTTTGGAGTCTTGTTACCCTTGGGAAAATAAAAATTGGGGTGAAAAGATCAATTTTGTGGAAAAAAATATGATTTTTTAATTTTACGGCTCTACGTTATAAACGTGTGTGAAGCACTTGGGGGTTCAAATTGCTCACCAAAGATCTAGATAAGTTCCTTAGGGGGTCTAGATTCCCAAATGGGGTCACTTGTGGGGGGTTTCCACTGTTTAGGCACATCAGGGACTCTCCAAATGCAACATGGCGTCCAATCTCAATTCCAGCCAATTTTGGTTGGAAAAAGTCAAATGGTGCTCCTTCCATTCCGAGCTCTGCCATGCGCCCAAACAGTGTTCCCCCCCACATATGGGGTATCATCGTACTCAGGACAAATTGGACAACAACTTTTGAGGTCCAATTTCTCCTGTTACCTATGGGAAAATAAAAATTAGTGACTAAGAGATAATTTTTGTGGGAAAAAAATAGGATTTTTTATTTTCATGCCCGGGCATTATAAACTTGTGTGAAGCACTTGGGGGTTCAAAGTGCTCACCAAAGATCTAGATAAGTTCCTTAGGGGGTCTAGCTTCCAAAATGGGTCACTTGTGGGGGGTTTCTACTGTTTAGGCTCATCTGGGGCACTACAAACGGAACATGACCCCCATCAATGTTTTCATTCCAAAACGTTACTGCTTCCTTTCCAAGCCCTGTCGTGCGCCCAAACAGTTCCCCCCACATATTGGGTATCAGCGTACTCCGGACAAATTGGACAACAACTATTGGGGTCCAATTTCCTTGGGAAAAATCAAAAATTTGGGACTAAAAAATCATTTTTGTGGAAAATTTTTTTTTTTTTTTTTCACACCCAGGCATTATAAACTTTTGTGAAACACTTTGGGGTTCAAAGTGCTCACAACAGATCTAGATAAGTTCCTTAGGGGGTCTAGTTTCCAAAATGGTGTCACTTGTGGGGGGTTTCCACTGTTTAGGCGCATCAGGGGCCCTCCAAACACGACATGGCGTCCAATCTCAACTCCAGGAAATTTTAGTTTGAAAAAGTCAAACGGCGCTCCTTCCCTTACGAGCTCTGCCGTGTGCCCAAACAGTGGTTTTCCCCCACATATGGGGTATTGGCGTACTCAGGAGAAATTGCACAACAACTTTATATGCCCATTTTCTCCTTTTACCCTTGTGAAAATAAAAAAAAGTTTGTAAAAGATCATTTTTGTGGCTAAAAAGTTAAATTTTAATTTTTTCCTTCCACGTTGCTTCAATTCTTGTGAAGTACCTAAAGGGTTAATAAACTTCTTGAATGTGGTTTTGAGTACCTTGAGGGGTGCAGTTTTTAGAATGGTGTCACTTTTGGGTATTTTCTGCTATATAGACCCGTCAAAGTGACTTCAAATGTGAGGTGGTCCCTAAAAAAATGGCTTTGTAAATTTTGTTGTAAAAATGAGAAATCACTGGTCAACTTTTAACCCTTATAATTTCCTAACAAAAAAAAATTTTGGTTCCAAAATTGTGCTGATGTAAAGTAGACATGTGGGAAATGTTATTTCTTAACTATTTTGTGTGACATATTTCTCTGTTTTAAGGGAAAAAAAATTCAAAGTTTGAAAATTGCAAAATTTTCAAAATTTTCGCCATATTTGCGGTTTTTTTCAAAAATAAAAGCCAAGTTATATCGAAGAAATTTTACCACTATCGTGAAGTACAATATGTCGCGAGAAAACAGTCTCAGAATCGCGAAGATCCGTTGAAGCGTTCCAGAGTTATAACCTCATAAAGAGACAGTGGTCAGAATTGTAAAAATTGGCCCGGTCATTAACGTGCAAACCACCCTTGGGAGTGAAGGGGTTAATAATGGATAGGTGTCTCATAGATGCTTCTCCATTACTAAGCCATGTGCTTGATGTCACCTGACAATGCAAAGTTGACTTCAACCCCATAAATATGAAGCCCACTTGCCACCGCTACAGGGAAAGTTGGAAGAGCTGGGCAAAGTGCCAGAATTGGTGCATTTAATAGATGTGCCTTTTCTGGGCAGCTGCGGGTTGATATTTTTAGGCTGGAGGCCAGTATCCATGGCTCCTTACCAGCCTGAGAATACCAGCCCCTAGCTGTCTGCTTTAGCAAGGCTGGTTGTCAAATATGGGGGGACCTCACCCCGTTTTTTTAAATTATTTATTAAAATAATTAAAAAAAAACAGCATGGGAACTCCTCTGCTTTTGATAACCATTCTTTTTGAAGCAGACAGTTGAAGGTTGCAGCCCCCAGCTGTGAGTTTTGCCTGGCTGGTTATGAAAAATACAGACGTACCAATGCCGTTTTTTTTAAATCATTTATTTACAGTGCAGAGGAATGGATGGTGAATGCACCCATCAGCCGCTCCTGCTCTCACTGTTATTTGTGGCAGCAGGTGTTGGATGATGGGAGCAGTAGTCACATCCACTGACACCAGTGACCGGAAGTAAACTTTATACCTCTGATCACAACTGCGCACTGGGAACTGCGGCTCTCTGACCAGCGGGGATGATTTCACCACCGATCAGAAGCGGTGTTTGCTGTGCTGTCATGCACATGACAGCGCGGCAAACTGGATGTTCGGGCCCCTCATTCCAGTGAATGGGGTCCAGGTTCGGATTCAGGGCCAGGGACTGTTCTGATACCCAAACCCAAACATTCTGTAACTTTTCGATCGAACCTGCCAGACACCCAAACATGGTGTCCGCCCATCTTTAAAAGAGACACCTCAATGTGCTGGATGTCTGGGGCCAAGGTAAACCTCCTGCTCTGAGTCATCTTATGAATCTACACAGTTGGTGGGCAACTCTTTGTGGAAAAAAGTCTGTTGTTCAGCGCAAATGGGGAGTATTTTTAACTGTGGTATAAAGGGTCATTTCATGGGTATGTGTCCTTCCCTATATAGTATATAGTTATTATAGTTATTAAGGTTGAAGGAAGACTTTAAGTCCATCTAATTCAACCCATATCCTATCCTAACCTGCCCTAACATGTTGATCCAGAGGAAGGCAAAAAAAACCCAAGTGGCAAACAGTAAGCTTCACATTGGGGAAAAAAAATTCCTTCCCTACTCCACATACGGCAATCAGACTAGCTCCCTGGATCAACGCTGTATCTAGGAAACTAGTGAATATAGCCTGTAATATTATACTTTTCAAGAAAGGCATCCAGTCCCTTCCTAAATTTTAGTAAGGAATCACTCATTACAACATTAGATGGCAGAGAGTTCCATAGTCTCACTGCTCTTACAGTAAAGAATCTGCGTCTGTGATTATGGCTAAACCTTCTTTCCTCCAGATGTAGAGGATGCCCCCTTGTCCCCGTCACAGGTCTAAGAGTAAAAAGATAATTAGAAAGGTCTTTGTACTGTCCCCTCATATATTTATACATTGTAATAAGATCACCCCTAAGCCTTCGTTTTTCCAAACTAAATAACCCCAAGTGTAATAACCTGTCTTGGTATTGCAGACCCCCCAGTTCTCTAATAACCTTGGTCGCTCTTCTCTGCACCCGCTCCAGTTCAGCTATGTCTTTCTTATACACCGGAGACCAGAACTGCACACAGTATTCTAAGTGTGGTCGCACCAGTGACTTGTATAGACATGTTCTCCTCATGAGCATCTATGCCTCGTCTAATGCATCCCATTATTTTATTTGCCTTGGCAGCAGCTGCCTGACATTGGCCACTAAATGTGAGTTTGTCGTCCAGCCATACACCCAGGTCTTTTTCAGTGACAGTTTTGCCCAGTGTTTTACAATTAAGCACATAATTATACATCTTATTTGTTCTACCCAAGTGCATGACCTTACGTTTATCCCATTAAAGCTCATTTGCCATTTATCAGCCCAAGCTTCTAATTTACATAAATCCTCCTGTAATATAAAATTATACTCCTCTGTATTTATTACCCTGCAGAGTTTAGTGTCATCTGCAAATATTGAAATACTACTCTGTATGCCCCCTACAAGGTCATTAATAAATATGTTAAAGAGAAGCGGCCCCAATACTGACCCCTGTGGTACCCCACTGCTAACCGTGACCCAGTCCGAGTGTGCTCCATTAATAACCACCCTTTGTTTTCTATCCATGAGCCAGTTCTTAACCCACTTACACATATTTTCCCCTATCCCCATTGTTCTCATTTTATGTATCAACCTTTTGTGTGGCACTGTATCAAAAGCTTTTGAGAAGTCCATGAACACCACGTCCACTGCATTCCCTTGGTCCAGTCCTGAACTTACCCCTTCATAAAAGCTTATCAGATTAGTCTGACAAGAACGGTCCCTCGTAAACCCATGCTGATACTGTGTCATGAGGTTATTCAGCTTCAGATACTCCAATATAGTATCCCTTAAAAAACCCTCCAGGATTTTACCCACAGTAGATGTTAAGCTCACTGGCCTATAATTTCCAGGTTCAGTTTTTGCCCCCTTTTTGAATATTGTCATCACATTTGCTATACGCCAGTCCTGTGGTACAGACCCAGTTATTATGGAATCTTTAAAGATTAAAAATAAAGGTCTATCTATAACTGTACTTAATTCCTGCAGTACTCGGGGGTGTATCCCATCCGGGCCCGGGGATTTGTCAACTTTAGTGATTTTTAGACGCCGCCGTACTTCCTGCTGGGTTAAGCAGGTGACATTTAATGAGAATTTTTTTTATCTCTGATCATGTTATCTGTCATGGGATTTTCTTGTGAAAATACAGTTGAAAACAAGTCATTTAGCATATTGGCTTTTTCCTCATCCTCATCCACCATTTCACCCAGACTATTTTTAAGGGGACCAACACTATCATTTTTTAGTTTCTTGCTATTTATGTAGTTAAAGAATATTTTGGGATTATTTTTACTTTCTCTGGCAATGAGTCTCTCTGCCTCAATCTTTGCGGTCTTGATTTGCTTTTTACAGAATTTAGTCAGTCTTCTATATTTATTTAATGCCTCTTCACTACCTACTTGCTTTAATTCCCTAAACGCTTTCTTTTTGTCCCTTATTGCGCCCCTTACAGCTCTATTTAGCCATAGTGGTTTCCTCCTAATTCTAGCATGTTTATTCCCATAGGGTATATACTGTGCACAGGTCCTATTCAGGATACTAATAAACGTCTCCCATTTTCTTTGTGTATTTTTATGTCTCAGGATATCGTCCCAGTTTATTGCACCAAGATCATCTCTCATCCGTTGGAAATTTGCCTTCCTGAAGTTTAGTGTCCTTGTAACCCCTCGACTACACATCTTATTAAAGGATACATGAAAGCTTATTATTTTGTGATCACTATTACCCAAGTGACCCCCAACCCTTATATTTGATATGCGGTCTGGCCTGTTGGTTAATATTAGGTCTAGCAGTGCCCCCCCTCTTGTTGGGTCCTGAACTAGTTGTGAAAAGTAATTGTCTCTCATAGTTGCCAAAAACTTATTACCTTTGCTGGAACTGCAGGTTTCTGTTCCCCAATGTATTTCAGGGTAGTTGAAGTCCCCCATAATAATGACTTCTCCTTGAGTTGCTGCTTCATCTATTTGCTTTACGAGGATATTCTCTGTTGCTTCCATTATTTTAGGAGACTTATAACAAACCCCTATCAGTAATTTATTATTTTTCCCCCCTCCCTTAATCTTCACCCACAGAGACTCTACATCTTCATTAGATTCACAGATATCACGCAGGATGGGTTTTAAGGATGATTTTACATATAAACACACACCCCCACCTCGCTTATTTTTACGGTCATTTCTAAACAGACTATAGCCCTGTAAATTAACCGCCCAGTCGTGGCTCTCATCCAGCCAAGTCTCAGATATCCCCACCATGTCATAATTATGTTCCAACAAAATTAATTCTAATTCCGCCATTTTGTTGGTGAGGCTTCTAGCATTAGTATACATGCACTTTATGTATCTCTCTGAACCTCTATTCTTTCTTAATTTATTAACTGTTCTAACCCCACCCCCCATGCCACCCCCACCCCCAATTTCACTATTTTTGCCCAGGTCTCTATCTGCACTGCCTTCCCCTCCTATAAAATGAATACCCTTCCCCCAGTCCCTAGTTTAAAGACTCCTCCAACCTTCTAGCCATTTTCTCCCCCAGCACAGCTGCACCCTCCCCATTGAGGTGCAGCCCATCCCTAGCATAGAACCTGTAGCAAACTGAGAAGTCGGCCCAGTTCTCCAGGAACCCAAACCCCTCCTTCCTACACCAATTCTTGAGCCACTTATTAACCTCCCTAATCTCCTGTTGCCTCTCTGGTGTGGCACGTGGTACAGGCAGTATTTCAGAAAATACCACGTTGGAGGTCCTTGCTTTAAGCTTGCAGCCTAATTCCCTGAAATCGTCTTTAAGGACCTTCCACCTACCTCTAACTTTGTCATTTGTGCCAATGTGCACCATGACCGCTGGGTCCTCACCAGCCCTCCCAGTAATCTGTCAACCCGATCAGTGATGTGTCGGACTCGAGCGCCAGGTAGGCAGCACACTGTTCGACGATCCCTGTCTTTGTGACAGATTGCCCTATCTGTTCCCCTAATAATTGAGTCCCCCACTACCAGCACCTGTCTGGCCTGCCCTGCTCTCCTAATTCCCCCCTTACTGGAGCAGACACTCCCCGGCTTTCAGAGGACATGCCTGGCTGCAGCAGTGCTACCCCTGTACTTACAACCCCCTCATCTGCCAACTTTGCAAACTTATTGGGGTGTGCCAGATCAGGACTAGCCTCCCTGGCGCTCTTCCCTCTACCCCACCTTCTAACTGTCACCCAGCTTCCTACTTCAGTGTCCTGCAGCTCCACCCTAGCATCTCCCCCTCATCTATCCCATTGAGCGTCTGCTCAGTGAGCAGAAGACTTCTTTCCATATTGTCTATGGATCTCAGTGTTGCCAGCTGCACATTTAGATCCAAGATTTGGGCTTCCAAATGCACAACGTGCTCACATCTCACACAGCAGTATGCACCCTCGACCGGCTGTTCAAGGACTGCATACATGTGGCAAGATGTACACTGGATGGCATTGGCAATAGTGGAGCACATATCTAATGGGGATTTCACCAGACAGCAAAGATAAGTAAAAATAAATAAAAAGTATTAATAAAATATACAGTAACAGCAATTCAGTAAATCCTCCTTGGAAACTCCCTGAATCCAAAGTCACTGAATCTCAAGTCACACTTACCACCGTTCACACTTGCGCACCGGTTCACACTCAGCTCGCTCACAGTCGCTGAAGTAGAAGATTTAAAGAGAGATTTTTTTTTTTTCTCCTTCAGCAGCAAATCACCCTGCTGCTCTAACCACTGAGGACTCTCAAGTCTAAACAACCACTGAGGACTCTCAAGTCTAAATATTTTTCCTGCTGCTCTAATGCACTTCCAAAAAGACTTGAGCCCCAACCAGCTGGCCCTTATGAACCCTTAATTATGAACCCCCACCCTTAATTAACCCCTTGTGAATATAGCTACACCAAGATTTAAATGCAATATAGTTAACCTTTAAACACACAGATAGTAAAATAAGAGATTAATCCTTTAGAGAGAAAACATAGGTTAAAAAAGCCCCCAAAAGATAGAACAGGTAGAAAGGCACTCAGCAATCCACAATTCAGCCACTCACACCAATTCACACAGGTATTTGATTAAAGGTTTTTCAAATACTTCTTCACTGAATCTCAAGTCACACTTACCACCGTTCACACTTGCGCACCGGTCACACTCAGCTCGCTCACACTCGCTAAAGCAGAAGATTTAAAGAGAGATTTTTTTTTTTTTTCTCCTTCAGCAGCAAATCACCCTGCTGCTCTAATGCACTTCCAAAAAGACTTGAGCCCCAACCAGCTGGCCCTTATAAACCCTTAATTATGAACCCCCACCCTTAATTAACCCCTTGTGAATATAGCTACACCAAGATTTAAATGCAATATAGTTAACCTTTAAACCTTTAAACACACAGATAGTAAAATAAGAGATTAATCCTTTAGAGAGAAAAAATAGGTTAAAAAAGCCCCCAAAGATAGAACAGGTAGAAAGGCACTCAGCAATCCACAATTCAGCCACTCACCCCAATTCACACAGGTATTTGATTAAAGGTTTTTCAAATACTTCTTCACTGAATCTCAAGTCCACCGTTCACACTTGCGCACCGGTCACACTCAGCTCGCTCACACTCGCTGAAGCAGAAGATTTAAAGAGAGATTTTTTTTTTTTTTCTCCTTCAGCAGCAAATCACCCTGCTGCTCTAATGCACTTCCAAAAAGTAAACAGTAAACAGTAAACAGCTGCCAGAAAACTAAGGAGCCTGGCTTGAGGGAGGTTAGTGTACATCTCTTCCGTGGGTAGGACATAATTATATTTGCCTGCTGAAATCCATCTTGGGCAAAAATAAAGTGGTTGTTTCTGCCTTTCTGGACCATGCGGCGGGGTTTAACTTGATCAATGCTAGGTTCATCCAGGTCCAGACCTATACCCATAATCTCCATCGACTCTGCACCCTGGAGACAGGGGTATTTTACTCAAGTCGTCCTAGGGTTACATCTACAGGTAGGGGCAATGCACTCAGAATGTATTGACTGTTATGTGATCGAGGTCTACCCTATAGTTTGGTTCTTGGACTTCCTTGGCTCATGCTGCACAATCCTGTAGTAGATAGGCAGACTCGGGAGGTGATAAAGTGTAGTGCGTATTGTCAAGGACGCTACTTTGGGCAACCGGCTTGCAAGGATAGATACCCAGTCTGTGCCTAAATTGGTAAAACCCAAGATAGTAAAGGGGTTAAAGGTAAGCCTACTGCCCAAGTTCTTATACTCCACTTCCGGCAGTTCCACCTTTTACCGATGCCACTCCGCTTCCGAGGAGCCATCTTGTGCAGTAACTTCTTACTGTTCAGAATTTAGAAGTTAATGCACAAAACATCAATACAAGGCTATGAAAGCAAGAATGAGGCTCTCCTAGAGATGTATTGAAAAGTGACCTCTGGCATTTCATGAAACACTGGAGCTGTGGCAGGTTAATTTTTGCCAGAGACCAACATGAGCGACTTTGGAAAAAGATGAAGGCAGCGGCAGGTAAGTATTAAAAAGGTGGCAGGGGGATTACATTTAAAGCACCACTACAGCAGTGTAAAAAATGCTGGAGTGGTATTTTAAATCTAAGCCATGATGCTGTGATGGATCTGTAGAACAATAGCTCTTACTGGTCACTAGTGTTGAGCATTCCGATACTGCAAATATCGGGTATCGGCCGATATTGACTGTATCGGAATTCCGATTCCGAGTACCGATATTTTCGTCATATCGGATACCGGAATCGGAATGTCACTGTCACTGTCAGTGTCCATCGGTCGGGTCTGTCAGGAGTCAGCGGCACTTACCCGGCAGAAGATCTCCAGCGGTCACATCCTGGACTGCTTGATGGCCGCCATCCTCTTCTCCCTGGCGGTCACATGCAGTTTCTCGCGATAACTGCAGTGACTGCTGGGTAATCGCGGCCGTAAAGCAGTCCGATGACGTCACCGCCGGAGAAGCAGGTAATCAGCTGTGCTGCGCCGGGATGTCAGGCTCTGCCTGGCATTCCGATGTAGCAGAGCTGGATCGTCGTGGGACACTCGTTACTATGGACTGCGTCGGACAGGTGGTATACTGTTGGTTTGTTTTTTTTATTTTTTTACAGGAGATCGATGGCGTCGCAAGAATGAGAGTATAATAAAATTAATGAAAACTGTGTTGTCTCTTTTATTTCATTAAAATACTTTTTTCTTGCTGTGTCTTTTTTTTAAACATTTAAAAACTTTGGGATTAATAATGGATCGGTGTCTTATTGACGCCTCTCCATTATTAACCGGGCTTATTGTCACCGTGCAATCAACGGTGACATTAACCCCTTATTACCCCGCTTGCCACCGCTACAGGGCAAGTGGGAAGAGCCGGGTAAAGTGCCACAATTGGCACATCTTTTGATGCGCCAAATGTGGGGTTGCTGTAGCCTGGTATTATCAGGCTGTTGAGGGCCAAAATCCATGGGCCTTGACAGTCTTTTAATACCAGGCCGCAGCAGTCTGCATTTTACTTGGCTGGTTAACAAAAATAGGGGGACCCCTACGCCGTTTTTTTTTCGAGGGGATCCCCTATTTTTGTTAACCAGCCAAGCTAAGCAGACTGCTGTGGCCTGGTATTATCAGGCTGGCAAGGTCCATGGATATTGGATCCTTACCAGCCTGAAAAACCAGGCCTCAGCGGTCTGCTTCATCTGGCTGGTTAACAAAAATAGGGGGGACCCCACGCCAATTTTTTTCAAGGGGATCCCCTATTTTTGTTAATCAGCCAAGATATGCAGACTGCTGTGGCCTGGTATTATCAGGCTGGCAAGGTCCATGGATCTTGGCTCCTTAACAGCCTGAAAATCCAGGCCTCAGCGGTCTGCTTCATCTGGCTGGTTAACAAAAATAGGGGGGACCCCACGCCAATTTTTTTCGAGGGGATCCCCTATTTTTGTTAATCAGCCAAGATATGCAGACTGCTGTGGCCTGGTATTATCAGGCTGGCAAGGTCCATGGATCTTGGCTCCTTAACAGCCTGAAAATCCAGGCCTCAGCAGTCTGCTTCATCTGGCTGGTTAACAAAAATAGGGGGGACCCCACGCCAATTTTTTTCGAGGGGATCCCCTATTTTTGTTAATCAGCCAAGATATGCAGACTGCTGTGGTCTGGTATTATCAGGCTGGCAAGCAGGGTCGGACTGAGCCACCGGGACACCGGAGAAACCTCCGGTGGTCCCCAGCTCCTGTGTGGTGGGCCCTGATTTGAAAGGATAGGTCGCGGGGCAGAGGGGTCGGTGGCCCCGGGCCCCGCGCTCTGAGGGGGCCCACCCGGAGCTACGCTACAGTTACATTCTGCAGCAGAGCAGGGAGAATCGCTCTCCCTGCTCTGCCGCCCGGAAGCTATGGGGCCTCAACAGCCGGTGGGGGGGCCCGGTGCCAGCAGTGGGCCCCCCACCCGTCATCGGAGGGTCAGCTGTATCGGCATCCAGCCGATACAGCTGACCGCATAGAGAGAGAAGGAGCGAGGGCTCCTTCTCTCCCATAATCCCCCTCTCAGCGTCTGACAGCGCACGCGATGACATCACCTGCCGGCGCCCGCTGTCAGACGCAGAGAGGGAGAACAGTGAGCAGCACAGGAGCCGGGAGGTGAGTATTGTTTTTTTTTTTTTTAATGGGGGTGCATTATACTACAGAGGCTGTATATGGGGGTGCATTTTACTACAGAGGCTGTATATGGGGGCTGCATTATACTACAGAGGCTCCATATTGGGGTGCATTATACTACAGAGACTCCCTATGGGGATGCATTATACTACAGAGGCTGCCTATGGGGGTGCATTATAATATAGCGGCTGCCTATGGTGGTGCATTATATTATAGACTCTGCCTATGGGGGTTTATTATAATATAGAGGCTGCCTATGGGGGTGCATTATACTATATTGAGGACTATCTGGTGTATTATGCTGTATGGATGCTATCTAGGGGCCAACAGTGTTGGACCCATTAAATAGTTTGGGGACATTAAGGGGTCAGTATATATCCAGTGAGGGGCATTATTCTGTGTATAGGGGAGATGTACAGGGGGAGACTTGGGACATTATTAAATGTAAAGTGGACACTTATTGTTATAGGGGAACTCGGGTTACTGTGACTGTCAAAGGGGCACACAGGGCATTATTACAGTCTAGGGGACAAAATGTGGGCACTGTTTTCTAGGGCACTTGCACCCGGCATTACTATATTCTAGAGGGGTGCTTTAAAATTTAGAGGTCACACAGAACCACACAGCAGGTACAGTAATAGGGACACATACGGCAGCAGCAGCTCAGTATTGGGGTATCAGGTGCAGTAATAGGGACACATACGGCAGCAGCGGCTCAGTATTGGGGTATCAGCAGGATGAGGAGTTTGTGCAGGTTGAGAATAGTCCAATTGGTGACCGTGACAGTGCTAAAAATATGAGAAGTGAAATGTGTCTTTGTTGTAATCTCTGCAGTCGAGTCCTGGCTGGAGAAGTCGTCATGTCGGTCTGGGCCAGATGGAAAAGACATGAAAAGTGAACAATTCCATTACAAAGAACATCAGCGGTAAGTCATTATCTGTACCTGTGCTGTAATCTATTATATGTTCTGTAGGACTGGTATTATTTACCACAGACCATATGGCGGTAATATCAATATTGGTCTTTTTATATATAGATTATTTTTGGCAACAGCGCGGTCATTTGTGGAGGTTCTCTGATTAGGGGCCCACTCAGAAGTTTCGCCCCCACTAAACCAAAACCCTAGCTATGCCTCTGGCTCTCTCTCTAGTCTTTCTTTCTCTCTCTATTCTTTCTCGCTCTCTGTTCTTTCCTTCTCGCTCTCTGTTCTTTTTTCTCTCTGTTCTTTCTTTCTCTCTCTCTTTTCTTTCTTTCCTCTCTTTCTTTCTCTGCTTGTTCTTTCTCTCTCGCTGCTCTTTCTTTCTTTTCCTCAGTACCAGCCACTGTGCCCTCATTACCAGTCAGTGTGATCAGCAGTGCTAAATGGGTACGCTTGGGGCGAGGATATGGGTGTGATTAGCTGTGAAATGGGTGTGGTCGGGGCGTGGCCTAAAATTTGCAGCGGCGCGCGTAGCCTTTAACCCTCTTTCCTGTCTTCAAAATTTGGGAGGTATGCTGTATGACCTCCCTACAACTTCTGGGCATGCTCCTGATGAGCAAGACGGATGGTCTCCTGAGGGATCTCCTCCCACACCTGGAATAAAGCATCCACCAACTCCTGGACAGTCTGTGGTGCAACGTGGCATGGCCTAAAATTTTCTGCAGCAGGCACAGCGTGCCACAGCCTTTGTCCCTCTTTCCCTTCTTCAAAGGTTGGGAAGTATGATGGTGAGCCCCAAGAATAATTTTTCTCTGGTGGGCCCAAGGTACTCCAGTCCGACGCTGCTGGCAAGGTCCATGGATATTGGCTCCCTAACAGCCTTAAATACCATGCCTCAGCAGTCTGCTTCATCAGGCTGGTTAACAAAAATAGGGGGGACCCCACGCCATTTTTTTTTCGAAGGGAACCCCTATTTTTGTTAATCAGTTCCCTCTGACGTCACTGATTGTGTCCCTGGCTGACCTGAAGTGAAAGTGGAAAGCAATCAATTAAGCTTTCCACTTCCTCTCCTTTGAGCCAGGGGAGGAACTCATTCATTTGGGGGTTTACTGTGAGGCTGCAGCATTAGCTGCGGTCCCTGCAGTAAACATTAACCCTTTCTGAAGGATTACACCGTGGGACCTGACTGTGCATGGGATAGGTAAGAATAATTTTGCTTTTTTATTTTATTTTTATTACAGGAAATGGTTTTTGCAGTAAAATAAAAGATGGTCAAAAACATGTGTCTTTATTTCATTAAAATGGTTTTTAATTAAAGTGTGTGTGTTTTATTTTTATTTCATGCAATAGGATTAATAATTGATAGTTGTCTAATTGACAGCTCTCAATTATTAACCTGGCTTAAGGTCACCTTTCAATAGCAAGGTGACTTTAACCCCATATTAACCCATTCACCACCGCTACAGGGCAATGGGAATAGACGGGCAAAGTGCCAGAAAGGGCGAATCTAATTATAGATTTGCCTTTTCTGGGGTGTCTGGGGGCATATGTTAGTAGCCAGGGGGGGCCAAAAATAATGGTCCCTCTCTGGGCTATTATTATCTGCCCCCATTCGCTGGCTTTGTCTGTCTGGTTGCGAAAATAGGGCGGGAGCCCACGCATTTTTTTAAACAATTTTACACCTCATATATATATATATATACATGTCATTGAATTTGTGACACATATATATATATTTATATTTATAGTTCATACACTTCTACATAGTATAATAGCCGCTAATTCAATTGACGGCTTTTGTGAAAATGCAGAACCCGACATGAAATGACACTTGGTTTACATAGAGTTAACCATGTCTTTTCATGTAGTTTGATATCTGATTTGCACAAACAATTACATGAGTGTAAAGGGTATGCCACACTAAACAATATCGCTAACGGGATCGCTAAAAAACGTCACTATTTAGCGATCCCGTTAGCGATATTGTTCAGTGCGGCAGCTTCCAGCGACGAGCTTCCTGCTGTGATCTCGCTCGTCGCTGGAATCGTTCCGGACCCTATTTTCTCGTCGGCCTCCCGCTGGGTAAGTATCTAATCGCTGTGTGGCACCTTTTCTTAGCGATTTAGCGGTACTTTTGTACCGCTAAAGTCGTTAAGAAGATCGCTAACGGCGATAGCGTCGTTAACTATATCGCTAAATGCGGCAGCATTTAGCGATATAGAAACAATCCCGCTAGCGATCGCATTAGTATGCGTCGTTATTGTGATCGCTAGCGGATTGTTTAGTGTGGCAGTACCTTAAGTGTGCAAAATTTCACACCTGTAGGGTTAATTAAAGGTGTAAATTCGTAGCAAAAAAGTCCGTTTTTTTTTACAACGAATTTACACCTTTAATTAACCCCTACAGGTGTGAAATTTTGCACACTTACACTCATGTAATTGTTTGTGCAAATCAGATATCAAACTACATGAAAAGACATGATTAACTCTATGTAAACCAAGTGTCATTTCATGTCGGGTGCTTCTGTCTTTTCACAAAAGCCGGCTTTACCCGGCAATTAAATCAGAGGCTATTTTACTATGTAGAAGTGTATAAACTATAAATATATGTATATATATATATATGTCACAATGACATGTATATATATATATATATATATATATATATATGTATTCTATGTGTGTATATTTAGTGTTTACAAGGAAAGAAAGAGGTTTTTTTAGTTACGATATTTTGTTCCCATAGACTTACATTGGATTTCCGGTATCGGTATCGGGTATCGCCGATATTTTAATGGTATCGGCGATACCATTCCGATTCCGATACTTTTGGATATCGGAAAGTATCGCTCAACTCTACTGGTCACCTATTGACCCCATTGACATAATGAAATGAGTCAAATTTCCATTAGTATTACTATATTTTGTGCTCAAAATGATACATTCTCCAAACAGATCCCAAGCAAAGTACTTATGTGAACAAAGACCTATTAATAACAATATACTATGAACACAGATATTCATTTAAAACTTTTAATTAAATATCAGAGAAACTGGGGAGAGACCATATGGAAGACAGCTACCATTAATTTTATTTTGAAATGTTCTGTACATGATTAGTTGGGGAGATCACAGAAAAAGTTGGAGTATGTGGATATAAGTTTCCAGCCAAAGATAAATCTTCCCATCCCCCAGATAAATAAAGAGAATTTTCACATCTGCACATCTATAATGACCACGGACAGGATAAAGATCCCCAACTCCCATCAGGACTACAAGATACCAGGTACTTTCAGCTGCATCACATCTAATGTGGTGTACCTAATTATATGTACTAAATGTCCAACTGGGGGTCTGTATGTGGGGGAGACCGGGCAAAAACTGAGAACAAGGATGAATTCTCATCGCCACACGATAAGAGAAAAAAGAATGGATTTACCTGTGGCCAAACACTTTTGTATGCCCGGTCATAGCATGACAGATATGGAATTACTTGTATTAAAATCTAACTTCAAATCTGAGAAGGATAGAAAAGTCTGGGAATATAAACTTATGATGACCTTTGACACTCTTAGTGCTGGGATGAATATATCCCAGAGTTTTATGTCGTTCTACAACAATTAAGGAATCTGCCTCCCTGACCTTTTAGGGTCATCACAACACAATACCAGACCCCAATCAGAGGGTAATAAAACCTTCACTCCTTATCTATGAACTAGTCATATTTATGTTAATCCCTCTGCCATAATGACAGTTCTGCTTCATGTCACTTGTCCTACCTATTGCATTTTTTCTGTGCTATTTTGTGTATAAATATGTGATTCTTCAGATGTTGTATTAGTCTATGCCTGATGAAGAGACCTGAGTAGTCTCGAAAGCTTGCAATTTGTTACCATCTTTTCAGTTAGCCATTAAAAGGTATCAACCACTGAGGACTCTCAAGTCTAAATATTTTTCTATCTACTGGCTAACACGGTACGAAGATACACATCTTTCCTATATCAAAATGGAGGATACCAGAATGTACCGCATCTTTATGGAACTGAAACCACTTCTGAAGAAACGTGCACAAATGGACAGCGACATTTTTTTCTTATCTAAATGCAAAAAGGAGAATCTAATTCCCAAAGGACTCTGGATTACAAACCCAATTCTTCACACCTACAATACCCATTATGCACAAAACCTTTGTCACAGGACTTCTGAAAGACTAAGGAACCATCTTTTGCATGTCTGCTACAGCATAAGGAGTAAAGTCCAAGGACAATTGGAAACTCTGAGGAAAACACTTACAGAAAGCACAGAGCAAAAATTACAACAATACTACAACAAACTACGGACCTTTCTGATTCAAAACAAGGAAAAGAAACTACACAGATTGCGCCTCCATTCCGGACTCTATACAAACAGATACAAAACAAAACCAAAACCTGACAACTCTGACAACCACTCCATTCCAGACACAAAAGCATCTAACTGTGTCATCAATCTCTCAGATTACAAACCCAGCAAAGTGGAGCTTGCCGTGCTTTCTAGAGGACTCTCATTTTGTCCTACTAAGGCCCTGGATAAAACCGAACTCTGCAGTGATATGGAACATTTTTTCAGGAGACTGCGCCTGAGGGAATACTTCAATGATACAGAAGATTCAGATAACACTCGGACTGAAGGAAGAGGGATCCCAATAACCAAGAAGAGGTCAGACTGGACACCTCCACCTGGACGTAACCCTCATTTGGATAAATATATAGACTCATTCAGACATTTGATAAAATCCACCATCATAGCCACCAACAAGAGACAAGCCTCCAACATCAGTGCCCAGGAGAGAAAGGCCATACAGTCTCTGAAAACCAACAAAGAAATCATCATTAAACCTGCTGACAAGGGAGGTGCAATAGTCATGATGAACACATCAGACTATATGAAGGAAGCAAACAGACAACTTATGGACACACGCTACTACAGAAAACTGGAGTCGGACCCTACACAGGACTATTACAAGGAACTAAGCAAGTTGGTATCTTGTCTGTCTGACAAATCCATAAGAGCTGATGACCTGATACCAGAAAGTCCAAGAACAGGGACATTCTACATGCTTCCCAAAATCCACAAAGCCGGAAATCCAGGGAGGCCGATTATTTCATGTGTGGACACCCTTACTGAGCAAGTATCTGGATGGGTAGAGGGTGTTCTTAAACCCCTGGTAAAGGATACACCCAGCTACATTCAGGACACAACTGACCTACTGAATAAACTAGCAGCAATAGGTTCTCTACCAGAAGGAACCATCCTGGCCACCATGGATGTGGAATCTTTGTACTCTAATATCCCACACCAGGATGGATTAAATGCCTGCAAAGTCTTCATGGGAAACACCGGGAATGATGCTGATTCTGTGGTGAAACTCACAAAATTCATCCTCACCCACAATTACTTCGAATTTGACAACAAGATCTATCTTCAGGAGACTGGCACAGCTATGGGAAGTAAAATGGCTCCACAGTATGCAAATCTTTTCATGGCCAAGCTTGAAAGCAAATTTTTGTCCTCCTGCCCCATCAGGCCTCGGGCCTACTACCGCTACATTGATGACATTTTAATCATCTGGACGGAGTCTGAACAACAGCTAAAGACGTTCCATGAACAGTTCAATCAATTTCATCCCACCATCAACTTAACACTTAACTACTCCAGCACTGAAATTAACTTTTTAGACACCACCATTAAGCTAAAGAACAATGAAATAGAGACATCCCTGTATCAGAAGCCAATCGACCGTCCAACATATCTTAAATGGGACAGTTTCCATCCTAAACACATAAAAAACTCTATTGTCTACAGCCAAGCCATCAGATACAACCGTATATGTTCCAACCCCATGGATAGAGATGAACACCTTGGTCGCCTCAGAAAGACTTTTTTGAACCAGGGCTACCATCCAAGAACAATTGAAAACCAAATTACAAGAGCCACCAGAATATCAAGGAATCACCTGCTACATTACAAAGCTAAAGAAGAAAATAACCGGGTGCCTCTAGTGGTCACCTACAATCCAAGTCTGGAGATGCTAAGGGGAGCTGCACGGAAACTACAACCTTTACTACAAAAAGATGCCCGATTACAATCCATATTTCCAGACCCCCCACTACTATGTTTTAGGCAGCCCCCAAATCTAAGAAGCATCATTGTCAGAAGCTCCCTGTCCTCCCCAACAGCTGCAGGAACCTTTCCTTGCAGACAAAAGAAATGCAAGACCTGTACATCTATAATGACCACGGACAGGATAAAGATCCCCAACTCCCATCAGGACTACAAGATACCAGGTACTTTCAGCTGCATCACATCTAATGTGGTGTACCTAATTATATGTACTAAATGTCCAACTGGGGGTCTGTATGTGGGGGAGACCGGGCAAAAACTGAGAACAAGGATGAATTCTCATCGCCACACGATAAGAGAAAAAAGAATGGATTTACCTGTGGCCAAACACTTTTGTATGCCCGGTCATAGCATGACAGATATGGAATTACTTGTATTAAAATCTAACTTCAAATCTGAGAAGGATAGAAAAGTCTGGGAATATAAACTTATGATGACCTTTGACACTCTTAGTGCTGGGATGAATATATCCCAGAGTTTTATGTCGTTCTACAACAATTAAGGAATCTGCCTCCCTGACCTTTTAGGGTCATCACAACACAATACCAGACCCCAATCAGAGGGTAATAAAACCTTCACTCCTTATCTATGAACTAGTCATATTTATGTTAATCCCTCTGCCATAATGACAGTTCTGCTTCATGTCACTTGTCCTACCTATTGCATTTTTTCTGTGCTATTTTGTGTATAAATATGTGATTCTTCAGATGTTGTATTAGTCTATGCCTGATGAAGAGACCTGAGTAGTCTCGAAAGCTTGCAATTTGTTACCATCTTTTCAGTTAGCCATTAAAAGGTATCAACCACTGAGGACTCTCAAGTCTAAATATTTTTCACATCTGCACATTCATCTTATACATGAGAGGAGTGTGGATGAAAGCAGAGAGGTCTGAAATTTGGAAGAACATTGCTGTTATTTAGTTTTTGGATCTTATCTGTGGAAGTAAACATTATGCTAGAATAACGCATAAGGGCACTGCTCAGAAAGGCAGAGACAGCCACTGTTTGCTCAATATAATTACACTTTGTACATTACCATACGGTTTATTTTCCTAAACTATGAATTTCAATCGGACTCTGTATCTTTTTATACAAGTTACAGCCATTGTGTCTGTAAAAGTATCCAAAACGTGACAATATTGCTCATTCACTTACATTTTGTTTTTCTGTTCTTTAACTTTATTACAGGGGAAATCTTTTTATTTTTTTTTATGTAAGGCTCCATAGGTAGAGCAACCAAGGAGAGAATCTCTGTGTCATAAAGTGCCCCACTTAGGCTAGGTTCACATATGCTTTTGATTCCGCAGCGCATCATCCACATTCTCATACGCATGAAAAAACGCATGTAAACGCAGCGTTTGTTATCCGCATTATCGTAAGCATGACGGGAAAAACCCCGCAGCATTTAGTTTTTGCATGTGTTTGAGAATGCAGAATGTGGATGATACACTGCAGAATCAAACGCAAATGTGCGCTTTTTATGCGCATGCGTTAGAAATTTCCAATTTTTTCCAGTAGCTTTTCCTTGACATCAGACACCCAGTAGGCATGTCTCATGGGATTTCTACATATATATATACACACACTGCACTGAGGAAATCCTCGTATTTGGCTGCTGTATCTTGCTGAAAGATTATACAACAGAAAATCCCAATCTGGAATAGCTCACACTAATAGAAGAGACTATACATATATATAACACTTAACCCACCCCACATATGAGGCAGGAATCAGAGTTTTTTTGGATTTATCAATTTTAATAGTTAAACTACAATAACACAATTATGACAGAGTAGCACAAACCAAGCAGGTCAAGAGAAAAGGACAATTTTTCGCCCCCTATGTAATGTATACACCAAAAGTTACAAAATTTGTATATAGCAGTAAATTACCATGCATAAAAATCCAATAAATTATTCAAAGAATACATATAAATAAGTGCTCATGTGCATATAGTACCGAAAGGCAATCATAAAGCCCCAGAATTAGTCTGTTATTACCCCAACAATAATAAAGTGCTGATGTGCAGTAAATAGGGTAAATAATAGCCACATAGATATGGACTCAAATAGTGCATACAGTCAATAACGATCACTAAGGTGCAAGTGCCAACATTTTAACTTACATGTGGGAGAAAGTACTGACCTCAGACTGCCGCCCCAACGCGCGTTTTGCCGTTCTTCGTCAAGAGGCTTGGCTTTGGTCAGACTTGTATCCATATATATAGTGCCCAATAGAGGTGAATCAATGTGAAAAAGCTAAAATCATTGGTTAATTAAACCTCAGCACGCAACGTCGCATATGTGAGCTCACCCCGCCTAAAGGACTAGTGCCGTGAATCAGCCAGTAAGGGTTCGTCTCAGTCCAACACAGGCCGATAATGGGAGCATGCGCAGGCATCAGCACACCACGTGGGGGCACTTACTTCTGCGTCCATGGACTGCAAGCACTCCACCGCTGCCTAGCAGCAGGGAATGATCAGGTACCAGATGGACACATCGGGAATTCCTGAATGTGTCAAAGCCCACGCCTGGAATGAGGACTTCACATTCTATGGATAAATGTGAATGGGAAGCCTGGAATAAAGGCTTCACATACTATGAATAAATGTGAATGTGGGGAACGATTAAAGCGGCATCAAAGGGAGGGAAAAGACAAACTAATCAAATAGAAATAAAAATAATTAAAGAAAATAGTGCCTAATAAAAATGTGAACTAATAAAAAACATGGATAAATGGGTGAATGGAAAATAAAATTAAAAAATAATAAATAAATAAAGAACCAAAACAAGGAAAAAGAAAAATAGGACAATCAGGCAAAATTATGAGTTCAAAAAATGCATGAATTTAGGCAATATACATAAAAGTGTAAAATAATAGTGCATATGGAATACTAATAACAGACACATAAAGAAAATTAATATGTAATTGTGTAACTATAAAAGAAATATACCAATAGAATAGACTAATAATAATAAATTAACCCTAAAAGTCCTTAATGATTGTCTTTCATGACATATAATTAATTAACATAAATTTAACATCCAATGAGAAATATCTTCAGTTAGTGTATAATTTCTTCTCTCTCAGGTATTCTTTAGTGGAAGATCACCAAGATGTCGACCACGGCCAGAGCAACCGCCACCGAACATCCTCCCGCTCCAAACAAGGCATCACCAACAATGGGGGAAGGAAACCCAAAGGGTAAGTTAAATAACTGGAAATGCAAAGTATATAATTAAAACCAAAATCAAATAAATTCATTATGTACACTATTAAACTAAAGGATACATATTTAAGACAAAATTAAAAAGGTAAAAACACAGAGTGTAGATATACATATATTAATCCTATTTTAAGAAAAAAACGCATCAATAGAGAAACCTAAAGCTACATTTATAGAAAAGACCCAAATCCATGATTTTCGTTCAAACCAAATGGTACGAAGGTGTTAAGGCGGTGAATCCAACGACTTTCAATCTGGGAAAGTATTCTAAATAGATTTCCTCCCCTAATCCCCAGGTTTACCTGATCAATTGCCATGATTTTTAATCTACGTGCATCCGAATCGTGCACTGCTTTAAAATGTCTTGGAAGGGTTTTAAGTTGTTTGCCTTCCTTAGATTCTTTGGCTTTATCTATATCTTGCACGTGTTCTCTTATTCTAACATGGAGCTCTCTGGTAGTCATGCCAATATAAATCTGGTTACATGGGCACCTTGCAAGGTATACCACTTCTTGGGAGGAACATGTGAGATATTTTCTGATTGAAAATGTCCTTGTTCCATCTGAGTTTAAAAATTCTTTGCTTTTAACTGTATTAGTACATGCCTTGCACTTCTTACAGGGAAAAAAACCTTGAACTTCTCAGAATACGTTCATCTGGATTGATTTCTTTGAACAATAATGGCTTTTCACCAGTAAGTCTGATAGATTCTTAGCACATTTGGCAGTAATAAGTGGTTTGGCAGTAAGAATTTTTTTCAAAGTAGGGTCCGTCATCAAAATATTCCATCGATTGTATATTATCCTGGTCAAATCATTCCATTGATTATTGAATGGTGTTATAAGTCTTACTTGTGAACATCAGACTTATTTTTCTTTTCTTTTTTAGAATACAGTAAATGATTTCTCGTCACTCCTTGAGCTTTATGGTAAGCATGTCTAATTGATCTATGACCGCATCCTCTTTCTCGGAACCTAGAATAAAGGTCCTTAGCTTGTTTTTGGTATGCTTGTTCAGTTGAACAGATTATTTTTGCCCGTAAATACTGGCTAACGGGAATTGATCTAATCGTTGGGGGTAAATGGGAAGACTCAGTGTGTAGAATGGAGTTAGTTGCAGTGGGTTTCCTGAAAATAGTGGTTGAAATAGTTCCATCATCTACAACTGAGATGTCAATATCCAAAAAGGTAACATGACGTCCAAATGTATACATTAAAAATATATTCATGTCATTGTTGTTCAACGAGGACATGAAGTCATTCAGTTCCTCAACTGACCCTTCCCAAACAAAAATGATGTCGTCTATATATCTAGACCAATTCTGCACCTTCTCAATACCAGGAATCGAAGAGCATTGGAACAAATTGCGTTCCGAAAATCCCAAAAACAAGTTAGCGTATGAGGGGGCGCAAGCAGCCCCCATAGCTGTAACTTGTAATTGGAGGAACACCCGATCTTTAAAAGTAAAGACATTATGAGTTAAAATAAACTCCAAAAAGGTTAAAATACATGACACCAAGCCATTATCCAGGTTACTGTTGTTCAAAAACCATGAAACGGCTACTAGACCCTGACTATGTCTTATAGAAGTGTAAAGTGCTTCTACGTCTGCTGTGACCAATACCATGTTATCCTCCAAGTGGAGTTGATCTAGTTGCTTCAATGCTGCCGTGGTATCAAGAATATGGGAAGGCAATGTTGCAACGATGGGTTTTAGGTAGTAGTCAATAATTTTACAAATTACCTCATTAAGGCTCTCAGTACCAGATACGATTGGGCGCCCAGGTGGATCATTGGGGTTTTTATGCAGTTTAGGAAGGAGGTAGAAGGTAGGCAATCTAGGTTTCATGGTTTCAACAAAATCAAGAATTTTTTTGGGGATGATTCCCATCATATAAGCCTCTATCAAAATATCAGCAAGTTCTTTTTGGTACTCTTGTAGAGGAACATATGTTAATTTTTTATAGCATTTATTATCCAATAACAATTTAAATGCCTGCTTTTCATAAAGTTAATTTGGCCATATAACCAGATTGCCACCTTTATCCGCCAATTTGAAGGTCACATAATTCCATCCCTGTAATTCCTGAATAATCTTCCTATCTCTAACATCACAAGTTCCAAGATGGTATTTATGATTAATTTTCTCAAGATCTTGGGTGACCAATTTGACGAAAATATCTACTGCCGGGCAAACATTGATATTAGGAAATTTTTTGGATTTATCAAATAGAAAATTGGGGAATGTGCTCACCATATCAGGAGGATTGCTCTCTTCTGCAAGTGATTCCAAAATAGCAAGGGCCTCCATTTCCTGCATTGAATTTAATGTTAACCCCATATTGTTCTTTTCATGATACCTTTTGAGAATAAGCTTCCTTGCAAATAAATGGACATCTTTTACCGTCGTGAATAGGTCTAGAGGTTGAGGGGGAGAAAATGTTAGTCCCTTTTCAAGCAGAGATAAGTGTTCAGGGGATAGTACATGAGATGATAAATTAATTACCTTTGGATGATCATTTCTTTTATTACCAAAATTAGTTCCTTGTCTTCCTTAATACCGATTTTTACCTCAAAATCTGGTATTAATTTGTCTAAGATTCTGATGTTCCTGTTCCTGATTAGAGGGAGCATTGCTTGAGGTAGAAGAAATAGAGGAGATAGAGGGACTCCTATTGCGTGGTTTAGACCTAGTCTGGTCCCAAGATCTATTTTGCCACCGAAAAACCTTTTTCTGCTCATAGTCCTGCTGATCACGTGTATATTTTTTTTTATTTTAGTCGTACTGATCTGTTGTTCCCATTTCTTAATATCTAGATTAACCTCATCATGAAACTTATTCAATTCATCCAACGTCAATTTTGCAGTCAAATCCTTTTGCATGAGGTTTAATTCTTCATCAGTCTCGGCAAGAGAAGACATATTTTTATTATTAATAATTTCCATAAATGAAATAGAACAGGTTGAAGCAGCATTAATCCTTTATTTACCAAATCTTCATCGTCCAATCCAAAGGTTGGGTATAATTGTATGCGCAGACCCCTTGGTATAATTTTTTGCTGGATATAGTTGTCCAATGTAGTCTTGGTCCACCAGATCCTAGTTTTTTTGTTCAGAAGGATTTTGTATTTAGACATCAATTCCTTATTATCACTCTGCGTGGAATTAAAATTGGGTGTGGTACTCTGTTTAAACAAGTTAGAAGCTTTGTCCTGCCAGACTTTTTCTCTGGCTTTAAGGTCCATGAGGGAAATCAAAACTGTTATAAAACAGAACACTGACAATTATACAACAGAAAATCCCAATCTGGAATAGCTCACACTAATAGAAGAGACTCTATAAATATATAACACTTAACCCACCCCACATATGAGGCAGGAATCAGAGCTTTTTTGGATTTATCAATTTTAATAGTTAAACTACAATAACACAATTATGACAAGAGTAGCACAAAACAAGCAGGTCAAGAGAAAAGGACAATTTTTCGCCCACTATGTAATGTATACACCAAAAGCTACAAAATTTGTATATAGCAGTAAATTACCATGCATAAAAATCCAATAAATTATTCAAAGAATACATATAAATAAGTGCTCATCCATCTGGTACGTGATCATTCCCTACTGCTAGGCAGCGGTGGAGTGCTTCCGGTCCACGGACGCAGAAGGAAGTGCCCCCACGTGGTGTGCTGATGCCTGCGCATGCTCCCATTATTGGCCTGTGTTGGACTGAGACGTCCCCCTACTGGCTGGTTCACGGCACTAGTCCTTTAGGCGGGGTGAGCTCACATATGCGACGCGGCGTGCTGAGGTTTAATTAACCAATGATTTTAGCTTTTTCACATTGATTCACCTCTATTGGGCACTATATATATGGATACAAGTCTGACCAAAGCCACGCCTCCTGACGAAGAACGGCGAAACGCGAGTTGGGACGGCAGGCTGAGGTCAGGACTTTCTCCCACATGTAAGTTAAAATGTTGGCACTTGCACCTTAGTGATCGTTATTGACTGTATGCACTATTTGAGTCCATATCTATGCGGCTATTATTTACCTATTTACTGCACATCAGCACTTTATTATTGTTGGGATAATAATAGACTAATTCTGGGGCTTTATGATTGCCTTTCGGTACTATATGCACATGAGCACTTATTTATATGTATTCTTTGAATAATTTATTGGATTTTTATGCATGGTAATTTACTGCTATATACAAATTTTGTAACTTTTGGTGTATACATTACATAGGGGGTGAAAAATTGTCCTTTTCTCTTGACCTGCTTGGTTTGTGCTACTCTGTCATAATTGTGTTATTGTAGTTTAACTATTAAAATTGATAAATCCAAAAAAGCTCTGATTTTTGCCTCATATGTGGGGTGGGTTAAGTGTTATATCTTGCTGAAAGATGGATCTTGACCTGGACAGCTTCCTAGAAGATCTGGGTTTACAATTGAAGTTGGCTGCTGCCTTTGCTTTTGCTTGTCAAGAACACAGAAGAAGAAAAAGACTGAGAAGATATCATCGTCGCTTTTGGCAACACCCCATCCTTAAACTCCGAGAGAGCCATGGAGCCTGCCACTCTTTGTACACAGAGCTTCAGCAAAACCCGGAGAATTTTTTTGACTACACGAGGATGTCGCAAGAGAGCTTCCATGACTTGCTGCTACATGTCCAAGGATCCATTGCCAGGCAGGACACACAGCTCCGTCGAGCTGCTGAGGAACGTCTCTTAGTCACCCTGAGGTACGTAGTGTTGAAAAAGAAACTCCTGTCACAAATAACTCTAACCTTTCCCTATCCCTAACCCTAACCTTATCCCTAACCCTAAGCAGTGTACTGATTTTTGTTTTTCATTTTATTTTCCGCAGATTCCTGGCTACTGGAGAGACATTGTCCTCATTACATTTCCAATTTCGGATTGGAGCATCCACCCTATCTGGAATTATTGTAGACATCTGTCGTGCTTTAGTTGGCATTCTGCAGCAAGAATTGCTCTCCCAACCCACAAGTGAACTGGATTGAAAATGCTTAAAAATTCAAGTAATTTTGCAATTTTCCGAACTGTGTGGGGGCTGTGGATGGCAAACACATTAGGATTATGAAACCATTTGGAAGTGGAACAGAGTACTACAATTATAAAAAATATTTTTCCATTGTTCTAATGGCTATTGCGGATGCCGATTGTAGATTCATTGCCGTGGACCTTGGCTCATTTGGATGAGGCAATGAATCGCAGACGTTCAAAAACTCAGACATGGGCCAACGTCTGTTTGGGAATGATTTTAATTCTCCGCCACCACGACCTCTGCCCAACACTGAAGGATCGCCAATGCCTTTTGTTGATGTTGGTGATGAGTCGTTCCAGCGATGTGTACCAACCTTATTAAACCATACTCAAGTCAGAACTAGGGTTGAGCATTCCAATACTGCAAATATCGGGTATCGGCCGATATTGGCTGTATCGGAATTCCGATTCCGAGTACCGATATTTTCGTCTTATCGGATACCGGAATCGGAATTGTCACTGTCACTGTCAGTGTCCGTCGGTCGGGTCTGTCAGGAGTCAGCGGCACTTACCTGGCAGAAGATCTCCGGCGGTCACGTCCTGGACTGCTTCATGGCCGCAATCTTCTTTCCCCGGCGGTCACATGCAGTTTCTCGCGATAACTGCAGTGACTGCTGGGTAATCCCGGCTGTAAAGCAGTCAGTCCGATGACGTCACCGCCGGGGAAGCAGGTAATCAGCTGTGCTGCGTCGCGATGACAGGCTCTGCCTGTCATTGCGATGTAGCAGAGTTGGATCGTCGTGGGACTGTCGTTATGGACTGCGTCGGACAGGTGGTATACTGTTGGTTTGTTTTTTTTCTTTTTTTACAGGAGATCGATGGCGTCGCAGGAATGAGAGAGTAATAAAATTAATGAAAACTGTGTTGTCTCTTTTATTTCATTAAAATACTTTTTTCTTGCTTTGTCTATTTTTTATACATTTAATAACTTTGGGATTAATAATGGATCGGTGTCTTATTGACACCTCTCCATTATTAACCGGGCTTATTGTCACCGTGCAATCAACGGTGACATTAACCCCTTATTACCCCGCTTGCCACCGCTACAGGGCAAGTGGGAAGAGCCGGGTAAAGTGCCACAATTGGCACATCTTTTGATGCGCCAAATGTGGGGCTGCTGTAGCCTGGTATTATCAGGCTGTTGAGGGCCAAAATCCATGGGCCTTGACAGTCTTTTAATACCAGGCCGCAGCAGTCTGCATTTTACTTGGCTGGTTAACAAAAATAGGGGGGATCCCCACGCCGTTTTTTTTTTCGAGGGGATCCCCTATTTTTGTTAACCAGCCAAGCTAAGCAGACTGCTGTGGCCTGGTATTATCAGGCTGGCAAGGTCCATGGATATTGGATCCTTACCAGCCTGAAAAAACCAGGCCTCAGCGGTCTACTTCATCTGGCTGGTTAACAAAAATAGGGGGACCCACGCCAATTTTTTTCGAGGGGATCCCCTATTTTTGTTAATCAGCCAAGATATGCAGACTGCTGTGGCCTAGTATTATCAGGCTGGCAAGGTCCATGGATCTTGGCTCCTTAACAGCCTGAAAATCCAGGCCTCAGCGGTCTGCTTCATCTGGCTGGTTAACAAAAATAGGGGGGACCCACGCCATTTTTTTTTCGAAGGGAACCCCTATTTTTGTTAATCAGTTCCCTCTGACGTCACTGATTATGTCCCTGGCTGACCTGAAGTGAAAGTGGAAAGCAATCAATTAAGCTTTCCACTTAAGGGACCCGTCTTACATAGCGATATCGCTACCGAGATCGCTGCTGAGTCACTAGTTTTGTGACGCAGCAGCGAGCTCACCAGCGATATCGCTGTGTGTGAAATTCAGCGACGATCAGCCCCCCTGCCGGGTATCGCTGATCGTCGCTGAAATGTCAGGACCTTTTTTTGATCGTGGTTTCCCGCTGACAGGCACACATCGCTGCGTGTGACAGGCGGGAGACCAGCGATCCGCTGGTAACCAAGGTACACAGCGGGTTTCCAGGCGCGGGGCTGTGCCTAGAAACCCGCTGTGTACCTTGGATACCAGCGCCCTGATGCAGGGAGCTGGTATCCAAGGTACACAGCGGGTTTCCAAGCGCTGCGCGGTGCCTGGAAACCCGCTGTGTACCTTGGTTACCAGCGGATCGCTGGTCTCCCGCCTGTCACACGCACGGATGCGTGCCTGTCAGAGGGAAACCAGCGATCAAAAAAAGGTCCTGACATTTCTGCGACGATCAGCGATACCCGGCAGGGGGGCTGATCGTCGCTGAATGTCACACACAGCGATATCGCTGGTGAGCTCGCTGCTGCGTCACAAAACTAGTGACTCAGCAGCGATCTCGGTAGCGATATCGCTATGTGAGACGGGCCCTTAAGCGATGTTACCCGCAGTGTCGCTGTCCCAGATCGCTGCTGAGCTGCCTGTTTGGCAGCTCAGCAGCGATCATGTAGCGATACACCAGCGATCCTGACAAGTGCATATCGTTGTCGGGATCGCTGGTGTATCGTTATGTGACACCCGCCTTTACTCTCCTGTCAGGCAGGAGAGGAACTCATTCATTTGGGGTTTACTGTGAGGCTGCAGCATTAGCTGCGGTCCCTGCAGTAAACATTAACACCGTGGGACCTGACTGTGCATGGGATAGGTAAGAATAATTTTGCTTTTTTATTTTATTTTTATTACAGGAAATGGTTTTTGCAGTAAAATAAAAGATGGTCAAAAACATGTGTCTTTATTTCATTAAAATGATTTTTAATTAAAGTGTGTGTGTTTTATTTTTATTTCATGCAATAGGATTAATAATTGATAGTTGTCTAATTGACAGCTCTCAATTATTAACCTGGCTTAAGGTCACCTTTCAATAGCAAGGTGGCTTTAACCCCATATTAACCCATTCGCCACCGCTACAGGGCAATGGGAATAGACGGGCAAAGTGCCAGAAAGGGCGAATCTAATTATAGATTTGTCTTTCCTGGGGTGTCTGGGGGCAGATGTTAGTAGCCGGGGGGGCAAAAATAATGGTCCCTCTCTGGGCTATTATTATCTGCCCCCACTCACTGGCTTTGTCTGTCTGGTTGCGAAAATAGGGCGGGAGCCCACGCATTTTTTTTCAGCAATTTTACACCTCATATATATATATATACATGTCATTGAATTTGTGACACATATATATTATATATATATATATATATTTATATTTGTAGTTCATACACTTCTACATAGTATAATAGCCGCTAATTCAATTGCCGGCTTTTGTGAAAATGCAGAACCCGACATGAAATGACACTTGGTGTACATAGGGTTAACCATGTCTTTTCATGTCCTTTGCTATCTAATTTGCACAAACAATTAAATCAGTCTATGTGTGCAAAATTTCACACCTGTAGGGGTTAATTAAAGGTGTAAATTCGTAGCAAAAAAGTCCGTTTTTTTTACAACGAATTTACACCTTTAATTAACCCCTACAGGTGTGAAATTTTGCACACATAGTCTGATTTAATTGTTTGTGCAAATCAGATAGCAAACGACATGAAAAGACATGGTTAACCCTATGTACACCAAGTGTCATTTCATGTCGGGTGCTTCTGTCTTTTCACTGAAGCCGGCTTTACCCGGCAATTGAATCAGAGGATATTTTACTATGTAGAAGTGTATAAACTATACATATATGTATATATATGTCACAATGACATGTATATATATATATATATATGTATTCTATGTGTGTATATTTAGTGTTTACAAGGAAAGAATGGGGTTTTTTTAGTTGCGATATTTTGTTCCCATAGACTTACATGGGACTTCCGGTATCGGTATCGGGTATCGCCGATATTTTAGTGATATCGGCGATACCATTCCGATTCCGATACTTTAGGATATCGGAAAGTATCGCTCAACTCTAGTCAGAACCTAAATCACACAAAAAAAAATTTCAACTACCGACTGACAAGGGCACTAAGAACAGTGGAGTGTGCATTTGGTTTGCTAGTATCGAAATGGAGCATTTTGCGCACATCCATTAATCTATAAACTGACACTATTGATGAGGTTGTGAAAGCATGTGTTGTTCTGCACAATTACATCATGGTAAAAGAGCGACCATGCTAACAACCTGAGGAACCTGTTACATTCCATGATTACCAATTTCACCCTGTGAGAACCACAGTGGAAGTTGCCCAGATGACTGATAAGTTTGACTCTGACTTTGTTTCAGATAATGGACGTGTGGCATGGCATGGCAAGACGAAATGATTTAAGCCACTAATGTACCTGTTATGTTTTGTACCTGTTATGTTTAAAACATACCTGTAATGTCAAACATTACATACCTGTTATGTTTAAATGTACCTGTGAAGTTACCCTGTACATGTAATGTAGTGTTCCCCTAATGTTTGCTGAGTTAAATATAAACTACCTTCCCTCTAAAATAAAGTGTGTTTGTGTCATACCTTACATCACAAATAAAGTGTGTTTGTGTCGGCGGCGCATAAAGATAAAATAAACACAAGATATAGTGCTAACAAAATACAAATTTTATTTTCAACACTTTAACAACTTTTATTTTAAATACTTTTACAAAAAATGGTTCAGGTGATTTGTTTTTTCTTCGGGGTTTACGTGAGGGTGAAATGGGGAGGACATTGGAGGTGTTGAGATGTGAGGATTGGGTGGTAGTTGATGAGGAAAGGGTTACAGGGAAGGGGCAACAAATTGAAGGATTGGATCAGGGATGGCAGTAGAGACATCGGAGATAGATGACAATGTGGAATCATGGGAATAGATAGACAGACAGACAGAGACAAAGGGGAAGGTAGTGAGTGACAAATTGGTAGGTGAGGGTGGAGGTGGTGGGTTCAAGGTGGGCAGATTATTTTGGCTCCTGATTTTGGTCCTGAGGCTAAGATTTTGTTTTTGGACTTCGCTTTTCTTGGCTGAGTGGGAGTGCAGGGCTCTGTAGCAGTCATCTGGCATGGTGCTGGACTGGGCCGCATTGTGGATACTGCTAGCTGCAGGTGTGCTGTAGTGGGCAGGTTTGCTGGAATGTGCAGGGGTGCTGGACTGGGCAGGGGTGCTGGACTGGGCTGGGTTGGTGGACTGGGCCGTATTGTGGATACTGCTGACTGGATGGGTGCTGGACTCTGGAGCATGGTGGATGCTGCCGGCTGCAGGGTTGATACACTTAACAGCATGGTCTCTCAGTGGACTGGAGGCGGTGGTGGTGGCGGATAGTTCGGTGCTGTGGGAGCTGGATAGTAGATGGGATGCTGGTAGTATCCTCTGGCCTGTTGATTGTAGGATTGTGACTGCTGCTGGGACTGCTTCTGCTGCTGATGCTGTAATACGTAGCTGTAAGCAACCTGGCAGGCCTGCATGATGTTCAGCTGGAGTTGAGGCGTAAGGTTTTCCGACACGCTCTGCTCAATTGCAGAAAAAAATGTTGTGCCGGTCTATTAAGGTCGGCTTCCAGGCAGTCAAGACGATTGTTGACTTCCTTGAACCCACTCTTCACTCTGTCAGCAATCAACCTAACCTCATCCTGGAAGACCGAGCTTAATTTCAGAAACTCTCCCATGCCTGACCTGTCCCATGCCCTCTGCTGCTGACGAGAAGACCCAGCAAAAGAGATGCAGGGGGCTGGGAGAGGGGAAAACCTGATGGATCGTCTGCCCCTTCCCCAGCCTGTGAAGCCTGCAAGGTTGCTCTATCGCTGGAGTATGACTGGGACTGAGTCTGTTCAGTGGCTGGTAGATGAGGGGCTGCTTCAACCGAGGATGATCCAGGTTGTGTGGTGCTGCACCAGGTTCTGTGTGGAAAAGAGGAAAACATTAGTGCAAAAATCAAGGTTGTGTTGTGCTGCTCCTGGTTCTGTGGGCGAAAAAAAGTTAAACATTAGTAAAAAGAAAAAAAAAATCTATACTTATGTTCACTGAGCTAGCGCAGACCTCAGAAAGGCAAGGTCCTGGTGGTATTAGTATTTGCGGAACCTTGCAGCAGAACTACTTCAAACCCGAACCTCCTCTCTCATGTCCTTGTTGAAGTGGTCCTTCATTGAGCGCCAACGGATTTTGATTCGCTTTACTGTGAAGGGGGAAAAAAAATAATTAGAAAACAATGCACATCCATTCATAGGTTCACTGCTGTTTCTGACCACATTGCAATACTTATCAAAATCAGTTCTGTCTCGTTGCTTGGCATGGTCCCAACCAGGCAGCAGCGATGTTGCCACTTCTTCCCAGAGCCGTCTAATCACCACATTGTCGGAGTGCTGACGGTCACGGGTGTCCCACAACTGTACTCGCTATTGCACAAGGTGGATTGGTTGTTCGCTGTCTATATCCACTGTGGCTTTTTCCCGTTGTGAAACCTATAGATAAAATAGAAAAAAAGAATTTTAAGTAAAGCGGAAAAAAAATTCTATTACAATTCAGATGAAAGGAATACTTACACCCTGTCCTCCTCAGACACATGAGCCCGATGACCCTGGGAATATTCCTCTCCTCTGGACTGCTCCTGCTCTTCATCACTTCCAGGTACCTGTAAAGAAATTAAATTATTTAACACATGTGGAGTATTGCCAGTCAATACATGCCAATCAGTATAGCAAATGTGATTGCGTAATCTTTGTCAGTTCCACCCCGGGAAGAAGTCTCTTCTTCACTTGAGGACGTTTTGAAGAGCAGGCAGCAGTCAAGTGAAACACTACAGAAAAGAACAGAAGAAAAATTAAACTTGTAAAGATCAAAAAACAATGTACATCAAAAATAAAAAAGGACAACAATACTTACATTACAGGCAGTAGTCCAACACCACAGCAGTCAGCACAGGTCAGAGACAGACGGCAGCAACAGGAGCTAACCACAGCACCAGGAGACGACCACGAGAAAACAACTGCACCAGGAGACACCCACTGCGCCAGAGAGAATAGGCCAGTCTACAAGGAACAGAAAAAGCATTCAGAGAGACAGACATTTCCAAAGCTTCTATACATACATAGACAGTGTTGTCCTCACCACGACAGAAAGCAGAACCTGGAGACAAAATGGAAAAAAAACACTGCACCAGGAGACACCCACTGTGCCAGAGAGAATCGGCCAGTCTACAAGAAACAGAAAAAGCATTCAGAGAGACAGACATTTCCAAATCTTCTATACTTACATAGACAGTGTTGTCTTCACCACGACAGAAAGCATCACCAAGAGACGAAATGGAGAAAACCGCTGCACCAGGAGCCAACAAGGATCCAACCAGGAGCCAACCACTGTACCAAGCCAGTCGACATGTCTAAAAGTAAACAGAAAAAAAATTAGTACAAAGTTCAAAAAGCAGTGCGAGAGACAGACATTTTCTAAGGTTCTATACTTACATAGCCAGTGTTGTGGTATCAGCCAGCATCCAGAGAGTTATGGCCTTGCAGTGTCTACACTTCCTTTTATAGAGCTATCAATTAGCAGGTGGTTGAGTCACTTCCTGGAACAACTCATTAAAAAAACGCATGCATATAGAATGCATGTGCATACCATGTTCTTGCGTACGCATGCGTTTACACAGACAGTAATGTGTTTATTTGATGCACTTCATCCGCATGCGCATGATTGCTTAATTTTGCCGGATTTTTGCCACTTCAAAAATCCAACATGTTGTGTTCACCGGAATCCGCGGCACACCTAAAAACTCAGCATGTGTACACTGAGGCATGCGAACTGATGCAAACGCATGTCCCTGCGTATACCATGTTAAAGATAGGGAAACATGACACATACGGATTGCTGTGGATGAAACGCTGCACAAGCAGACGCAAATGTGAAAGCAGCCTTAGACCACAGGCAAAGCACAGTGTACAAGTTTTTACCTCCAGGTAATCTCTTTGCTCAATCTATTCCATAAGCCAAAAATTCTCTTCAATTTCCCTGCTTCCTGGGAAAATATTCAAAAAACGTATACACTCTATGGCCACTTTATTATAGACACCAGCCCTTTAACAAATGGAGCCTACCTTTTTGGAAATTAGTCAAACAACCCCATAGGGCAGCATAAGTTCAGGTTGGCATATATTTCATGAATTAGTTTAATTGAGAATGCAAATTAGAATACAAAATTATATCAGTTTGAGAGTCTTCAAAGATCATCACTGTGAGACCAGCCAGGACTAGTATTTTAAAAACTGCAAAAAAAGTTGGGTTTTCTCATGCATTGGTGCTGAGATTATACTGAGAATAATGGGATCAAAGAATGATGTCCATGCAAAAAAATGGGGATAACGTGGATGTAAATGACTCATTGAGCACCACTTGAAAGAGGTAGAACAAGCTGTTTAGAGGATGTCAGTTCCTCCATCTACAATTGTGCTCAAAAGTTTATATACCCCAGCACAATTTTTACTTTCTTCACCTTTTTTCAGAGAATATGAATGATAACACCAAAACTTTTCTCTGCTCATGGTTAATGGTTGGGTGAAGCAATTTATTGTCAAACAACTATGTTTTCTCTTTATAAATTATAATGACAACTCAAAACATCAAATGACCCTGATCAAAAGTTTATAAACCCCATTTCTTAATACCGTGTACAGTCATGGCCAAAAGTTTTGAGAATGACACAAATATTCATTTTTACAAAGTCTACTGATTCACTTTTTCTAATGGCAATTTGCATATACTCCAGAATGTTATAAAGAGTGATGAGCTTAACAGCAATTACTTGCAAAGTCAATATTTGGCTAGAAAATGAACTTTATCCCCCAAAACACAATTCAACATCATTGCAGCCCTGCCTTAAAAGGACCATGCATCTGCACGCACTGTGAGGCGGAGACTCTTGGAGCAAGGCCTGGTCTCAAGGAGGGCAGCAAAGAAGCCACTTCTCTCCAGAAAAAACATCATGGACAGACTGATATTCTGCAAAGGTACATGCAGTGGACTGCTGAGGACTGGGGTAAAGTTATTTTCTCTGATGAATCCCCTTTTCGATTGTTTGGGACATCAGGAAAACGCCTCATTCGGAGAAGACAAGGTGAGCGCTACCACCAGTCTTGTCTATGCCAACTGTTAAACATCCTGAAACCATTCATGTGTGGGGTTGCTTCTCAGCCAAGGGAATCGGCTCTCTCACAGTCTTGCCTAAAAACACAGCCATGAATAAAGAATGGTACCAGAATGTCCTCCAAGAGCAACTTCTCCCAACCCTCCAAGAGCAGTTTGGCGATCAACAATGCCTTTTCCAGCATGATGGAGCACCTTGCCATAAAGGAAAGGTGATAACTAAATGGCTCAGGAAACAAAACATAGAGATTTTGGGTCCATGGCCTGGAAACTCCCCAGATCTTAATCCCATTGAGAACTTGTGGTCAATCATCAAGAGACGGGTGGACAAACAAAAACCTAAAAATTCTGACAAAATGAAAGCATTGATTGTGCAAGAATGGACTGCTATCAGTCAGGATTTGGTCCAGAAGTTGATTGAGAGCATGCCAGGGAGAATTGCAGAGGTCCTGAAGAAGAAGGGTCAACACTGCAAATATTGACTTGCTGCATTAACTCATTCTAACTGTCAATAATAAGGTTTTGTTACTCATATGTTTGCAATTATTATATTTCTGTCTGTGATAAAAACATCTGTCAAACACACATAAAAACCAGAGGGCAGCAGATCATGTGAAAATATAATATTTGTGTCATTCTCAAAACTTTTGGCCATGACTGTATTGCCCCCTCTAACATCAATGACAGCTTGAAGTCTTTTGTGGTAGTTTTGATGAGGTTCTTTATTTTTTAAGCTGGTAAAGCTGCCCACTCTTCTTGGCAGAAAGCCTCCAGTTTCTGTAAATTCCTTGGCTGTCTAGCATGACCTGAGCTCTTGAGATCTCCCCAGAGTGGCTCAATGATATTGAGGTCAGGAGACTGATATGGCCACTCCAGAACCTTCACTTTGTTCTGCTGTAACCAATGACAAGTCGACTTGGCCTTGTGCTTTGGAATGTTGTAATGTTGGAAAGTCCAAGTATGTCCCATTCGCTGCTTCTGGGCTGCTGATTGAAAACTTGCCTCCATTATTTGCTGATAACATGCTGCATTCATCTTTCCTTCAACTTTGATCAAGTTTGTGACTTTGTACAGTCATGGACAAAAGTTTTGAGAATGACACAAATATTAATTTTTACAAAGTCTACTGCTTCACTTTTTCTAATGGCAATTTGCATATACTCCAGAATGTTATAAAGAGTGATCAGCTTAACAGCAATTACTTGCAAAGTCAATATTTGGCTAGAAAATGAACTTTATCCCCCAAAACACATTTCAACATCATTGCAGCCCTGCCTTAAAAGGACCAGCTAACCTCTTTTCAGTGATTGCTCCATTAACACAGGTGTGGGTGTTGATGAGGACATGGCTGGAGATCAATCTGTCATGATTAAGTAAGAATGACATCACTGGACACTTTAAAAGGAGGCTGGTGCTTGGCATCATTGTTTCTCTTCTGTTAACCATGGTTATCTCTAAAGAAACATGTGCAATCATCATTGCAATGCACAAAAATGGCCTAACAGGGAAGAGTATCGCAGCTAGAAAGATTGCACCTCAGTCACAATCTATCACATCATCAAGAACTTCAAGGAGAGAGGTTCCATTGTTGCCAAAAAGGCTCCAGGGCACCCAAGAAAGACCAGCAAGCGCCAGGACCGTCTCTTAAAAGTGTTTGAGCTGCGGTATCGGGCTACCAGCAGTGCAGAGCTTGCTCAGGAATGGCAGCAGGCAGGTGTGAATGCATCTGCACGCACTGTGAGGCGGAGACTCTTGGAGCAAGGCCTGGTCTCAAGGAGGGCAGCAAAGAAGCCACTTCTCTCCAGAAAAAACATCATGGACAGACTGATATTCTGCAAAAGGTACAGGCAGTGGACTGCTGAGGACTGGGGTAAAGTTATTTTCTCTGATGAATCCCCTTTTCGATTGTTTGGGACATCAGGAAAACGCCTCATTTGGAGAAGACAAGGTGAGCGCTACCACAGTCTTGTCTCATGCCAACTGTTAAGCATCCTGAAACCATTCAAGTGTGGGGTTGCTTCTCAGCCAAGGGAATCGGCTGTCTCACAGTCTTGCCTAAAAACACAGCAAAGAATAAAGAATGGTACCAGAATGTCCTCCAAGAGCAACTTCTCCCAACCCTCCAAGAGCAGTTTGGCAATCAACAATGCCTTTTCCAGTATGATGGAGCTCCTTGCCATAAAGCAAAGGTGATAACTAAATGGCTCAGGGAACAAAGCATAGAGATTTTGGGTCCATGGCCTGGAAACTCCCCAGATCTTAATCCCATTGAGAACTTGTGGTCAATCATCAAGAGAGGGTGGACAAACAAAAACCTAAAATTCTGACAAAATGAAAGCATTGATTGTTCAAGAATGGACTGCTATCAGTCAGGATTTGGTCCAGAAGTTGATTGAGAGCATGCCAGGGAGAATTGCAGAGGTCCTGAAGAAGAAGGGTCAACACTGCAAATATTGACTTGCTGCATTAACTCATTCTAACTGTCAATAAGGTTTTGTTACTCATATGTTTGCAATTATATTTCTGTCTGTGATAAAACTTCTGTCAAACACACATAAAAACCAGAGGGCAGCAGATCATGTGAAAATATAATATTTGTGTCATTCTCAAAACTTTTGGCCATGACTGTAGCTCACACATCCCAAAACATCAGCGATCCACCTCCATGGATAGGCCTTGTTGACCTCTCTCCAAATGTAACGTTTAAGGTTGTGGCCAAAAAGTTCAATTTTGGTCTCATCACTCCAAATAACCTTGTTCTAGAGGTTTTGAGGCTTTCTCTGTGCTGTTTTGCATATTATAGGCCAGATACTTTGTGTCATTTGCACAGTAATGGCTTTCTTTACTGGCTACTCGACCATGCAGAACATTTTTCTTCAAGCGCCTCCTTATTGTGCATCTTGGAACAGCCACACGCTAGTTTTCAGAGGTCAGTATTTCAGCTGATGTTATTTGTGGGTTTTGTTTGCATCCCGAACAATTTTCCTGGCTGTTGTGAATGAAATTTTTGTTGGTCTAGCTGGCCGTGGTTTTGTATTAACAGAGCCCTGGATTTTCCATTGTTAACACAGTTTGAACGCTGCGGACTGGCATTATCAATTCCTTAGATATCTTTTTGCATCACTGTGTCCTCAAATCTTCCCTATCCCATTACATAAAATCTCCCCAACAATAAATACTCCATCCCCACTCCAAATCTCCCCACACACATTAAGTACCTCCATATCCACTCCAAATCTCCTCACACACATTAAATATCCCTATCCCAACTGTTGTGAATGGACTTGAAATGAGTTTGAGCAGAGGCTCCCTCTGGTGGTTACAAGCGGTACTGGACTGTCCAGTGAAGATTGTGAGGATTGGGAATCAGGTGTTACTGACTGGTCTTATATAAGGAGTCGCCTTCCCATCAGGGTTGCCGGTGATCAATTGTTCTGGTCTCAATCCTTGATTCCTGTTTCCTTTGTAGCCTGCTGTGTCGTGTCTGCATCTCCTGCTAACAGATAAGACATTTTCTTCTTTTTGTTTTTGTGCTTGATTTTTGCATTTTGTCTTGCACTTCTGTGGGGGCCTTCAGGGTCCCCTCCAGGGGCTTTTGCCCTCTCAGTTTAGTTCAGCCACTGATGTTTGTACATTTGCTTTTTCCAGTTTTTTCAGTGGCTGCTGTTTTGATTTTGTTACACCAGAGAACTAATTTAGGTGGTAGAGGTCGTGTGATCTCAGGTGTTTTTGAAATTAGTAGAGTTGGTGCTTTTCAGTGTTTTTTGGGATTGCAGTAAGTGCCCTTCCTATCCTTTTCTATTTAGGTAGTTTGGGCCCCAACGTTTGCTCATACTATTTTCTGTCTGTGTCAGTATTTCTTCTTGTCTAACCGCCATTACATGTTTGGGGGCTTTCTATGTTCTTTGGGGATCTGCTCCGGGGCAGATAGCTTTCCTCTTTCTATCTTTAGGTGTAGTTAGTTTCTCAGGCTGTGACGAGGCGTCTAGGACCAACGTAGGAAAGCTCACGGCTGCCTCTAGTTATGGTGGTTAGTCAGGGTACTGCAATCTCATAGATTCCAACTGCTCTGGTGTATTGCCTTTTTTACCTGCACTCCTCAGCTACCGAAACATAACACCCAACTCCAAATCCCAAACTCCTTCCATGCACTTAATCTTCGGTGTCTTCAGCTCCACTGGAGCACTTACCACCAAAGTGCGCCTCTACCACTGACTTAGCTCTGACCTGATGGTCAGGGCTTCCATTGTACACACGTTGCATGTCAAATTGATTGGGAGCTGGCGTGCTGCAGCTTCTTTTAGCCGGCTGTCAGCTTGAAAGCCTGCTCAGAGAACTACCAACTCCCAGTCTGGGAGGAGGCGGAATGTAGCCGTTAGGGGAGACACTTCGAACCGCCACATTAGGGACCCAACTGCTCCCCCCTGCTTGCTGCGCCGGGGCACATGCTCCAGCTGCCCCCCCTTGATTTCGCTTCTGCATAGTGTACGCGTAAAAGTAACATAATATAGTGACTTAATATTTGATTTTATTCTTTATATAGTACAGACCACTATTATATATTTCCAGTCATGACTTGTCTCTATAGAATGAAACACACAGACATCTTTGGCTGATAGCTTCTCGAATACCTTCTCCACTTTGACCCCATCTTCTACACTCCATCAGATGAAGAGTAAAGGTGCCATTATGCCACCCTGCGCAGTAACGATGTTTCTAAAAGTAAAATATTTTACAATAGTGATAGTGATGTCCTTTGTGACCATCTGAAATTAGAAATGTTCCCCATTGAAGCTTTTTATAGCATATTTATGATTGTTACTTTTGTTGCCCCCATAAATAATGAATTCCATTGTCCCCACAAATTTGTAATTTGTTTTTTGTATAATTTTGCAGTAATTTCACCCCCCCAATGGCCCCCACATAGCATTAGTGTACCCTTTTGCCTTGATGCAGTTGGGCATTAAAAATTGAGACCCCTTTTTTTAAGATGTATGAGGCCAAAAGGGGGGCATTTGAATGTATGAGGCCGCGGGTGAATTAATGTATGGGAATGAAAGTTTTGGTATGACCCCCAAATTGTTCCCCCAAAAAAAAAAGTACCCCCTTTGGGGGATAATGTGTCCTTTTTGGGCCCCCAATTCAGTAAAACATGCATTCAGAAAAAAACTCCCCCTTTGGCACCATACAAAATCTACCCCTCTCTGCAGCCTTATTCAAAATAAGTCTCACTCTTGGCCCCTCATAAAGTATAATGCCCTTTCCATTGGGGCCCCCTATATGACAAGGTCCCTCTTTTGCTCTATATTGTATAATGTCCCCTCTTTTGGCCCTCATACTGTTTATTTTCCCCCCTTTTTCTCTTAAAATTGTTAATTTAATTTTTGGCCCCAAAAGATATTGCCCCCTCTTTTGTCCCTTTTGTTATTGACCCATTTTTAATAAATTTTCCCTTTTTAGTTCCATTTAGTATAATGTTTTCTCTGTGGCACTCTTTACATAGCATTTTAGATAATCAACTTGTTTCTTTATTTTCTTGCTCCCCCTTCCCACTCCATTACATGTTGTCGATGATGTCAATTGTGATGCCCTTTCGCTGTCTGAGACATTTTCATATTTTTCATTTTAACAATGTAAAAGTAAAAATTTACGTGGTGGCCAAAAAGTATTGGCACTCCTGCAATTCTGTCAGATAATACTCAGTTTCTTCCTGAAAATGATTGAAAAAAACAAATTTTTTGGTTATTTTCTTTTATTTAATTTGTTTCAAAGAAAAAAAAACAAAAAGAATTGACCAAAGCCAAAATTTTGGGAAAAATTCCACACCAAAACTAAAAGGGGGTGGACAAAAATGTTGGCCTGTTTGAAAAATAGTGATGTTTCTAATTGTGTAATCACCTGCACCTGTATTACCCGTGGCACTAAAGGGGTTTTCATAACAAAAACACACTTGCGCAGTTACAGGAATTAAAGTTGACTAACCTCTGCCCTGTGTCCTTGTTGTACCCCAATTTGGGTGGAGAAAAGAAAAAAAGACCAAAAAAATGTCTGGGACTTGAGAAACCCAAATTTTGGGAAGCTGAGCAATCTCAAGGGTACAAGTCCATTCCAAAGACAAATGTCCCGTTTTTCCTTGGAGTGTATCAAGAAGTTTAAAGCCCCTGGCACTGTGGTAACCTCCCTAGATGTGGGAAAAGGGAAAAAAGAA
>JARQOD010000004.1:483168265-483191990 GCA_033576555.1 Oophaga sylvatica
AGAAAGCTCTGCACCAAGAGGGAGCAGAAGCAGCGCCTCTGCACAGGGCAAGACCAGTATGGCCCAAATGTGGCGAAGTTTTGTGTCACCGTCACAAATGTCTACACCATCACAGACAGCTCCAGTCAGCGGGAGGCAACGTTTCCGTCAGATGGTGACAGACTACATGTCTTGCCCTCTCAGTGTACTCCCAGACGTCTCTTCCCCATTCAAGTTTTGGGTCTCTAAGCTGGATACATGGCCAGAGCTTAGCCAGTATGCATTGGAGGTGCTGACTTGCCCTGCTGCTAGTGTATTATCGGAGCGCGTCTTTAGTGCCGCAGGTGGTGTACTAACAGACCGTCGCATGCGACTATCCTCCGATAACGTAGACCGGCTTACTTTTCTGAAAATGAACAAGGCATGGATCTCTATAACCAAAAAGCTGTCACTCAAAAATGGGATGAGAGACGCAATAACACAAGAACAAAAATAAAATTGGTAAATGTTATCATATATTTATTATTTATGATTCATTATAAAAAATGGCAATGCAATTATTAAAATGATAACATAAAGAAACTGCAATTAAAGACATCTTTACACATAATTATATCAATTATTGTTGGTCTTTAATATATTCTGAGAAAATATCATATATATAGCAATAACCGTTACACCTCTCCTTATTATTGGACTAAATAGTTCATGCAAAAGTGCTGAAGAATTAAACCCAATGGGTTATTCACCTCATTAAAAAGAATGCAGAAACTCTAAACTTAGTGACATTAAATAAAGTTATTGCTTCTCAATTTAATGGTGGATGACTTTAGCAGATGATAACACATCAAATAATTAAATTATTAAGAGTTCATGTGCATGTCTGTACTGTATTTCTAAACCCCGGACCAGCTTTTGTCTACACTTCTCAGGGGCGTGTCAGGTAGAGAAACCAGGTATTCTATATAGTGCCACCAACCATCGCACGTCTAAAAAACACACGTTGTTTACCGGACTCTAATACAGACATTCGCACATGTAAGTTTAATACATTTAATTATTTGATGTGTATTCATCTGGCTAAATCGTCATCCTCCTCTATGATGAAGCATAAATTTATTTAATGTCACTAAGAGGATCCATACTATAAGCATGCTTAACTGTGTTATCTCAAAACCACGTCACTTTTAGCACGTTAGCGATATTTTCTATGGCGGCGTGTTCAGCGGTGAGAAACTTCCATGCTGTGTATTCCTGTACTGAGTGTTTCCGTCCCAATTCCATCCTGGCCCCCGCTCGTAATACACATCCGTGTGCATCCTTCCACGATTCGTACTTTTGTACGATAAGTCGTTACATGCTTACGCACGTCTTAACTATATTGCTAATGTGGCCGCATTTAGCGATTAAATCGATCCCGCTAGCATCTCATTAGTATGCACGCTACGAGATGCTACGGTTGTTTATGTCATACCTAAGTGTTAGGTTCTCTGCATACTTAGTTTAAAGGAGGGTGGCAATAACACCATTAGGTGTTATTCTCTCAGCACTTTTGCATGAGACCTACCGTATATACTTGTGTATAAGCCGACCCGTGTATAAGCCGACCCCCCTAATTTTGCCACAAAAAACTGGGAAAAACTATTGACTCGTGTATAAGCCGGGTGTATAAACTGCCCTCCAGCTCTGTGCTCCTCCATTCTCCTCTGTACTCCCCCCCTCCTGCTCCGTCCTCCGCTGTGCTCCCCCATTCCTTCTCCGTCCTCCTGTGCCCCCTGTCCTGCTCCGTGCTCCTCTGTGCCCTCCATCCTCCCCTGTCCTGCTCCATGCTTCCCCCGTCCTCCTCCACGCTTCCCCGTCCACCGATCTCCCCCCCGTCCTCCACGCTTCCCCTTTCCTGCTCCAGCTTCCCCCGTCCTCCTCTATGCTTCCCCGTCCACCGATCTCCCCCCCTCCTGCTCCATGCTTCCCCCGTCCTGCTCCAGCTTCCCCCGTCCTCCTTATGCTTCCCCCGTCCACCGTTCTCCCCCCCCGTCCTGCTCGTGCTCCTTGTCCTCTCCTCCATCATACCACCCCTCCCCGTGCCATCGCTGAGTGTCCCTGCAATCCTGCGTTCTCCCCGTCTTCTTGCAGCTCTCCAGCACTGAGCGGTGATGTAATACCGCTCATTAAGGCCATGAATATGGAGGCCACGCTCATGGGAGTGGCGTCGCGTCCATATTACATGACCCTAATGAGCGGGTATTACATCACCGCTCAGTGCTGGAGAGCTGCAAGAAGACGGGGAGAACGCAGGATTGCAGGGACCCTCAGCGATGGCACGGGAGGGGTGAGTATGATCCCAGCCACCGGCTCCTGATGCGGCATCCCCTCCCCCGCTGGTTTCTGCCCTATGACTCGTGTATAAGCCGAGGGGGCATTTTCAGCACGAAAAAAGGTGCTGAAAATCTCGGCTTATACACAGTATATACGGTATTTAGTCTAATTTAAGGAGAAGGGTAGTAGTAACGGTTATTTGCACCATACTATATTTGTATTTTCCTCCAAGAATATATTATACAGCACCAACAATTAATTTTGAGATATGAATTACTGTGTATAATGATGTCTTTAATAATGTAGTTTCTCTTTATGTTATTCAATTTTTAATAATTGCAATTGCCATTTTTTATTAATAATTATAATAAATATATGTAATAAACATTTTACCAATTTATATTTATTTTTTGTTCTTGTGTTATTGCGGTCTACTCATTCCCTATTTTTGAGTGACAGCTTTTTGGTTATATTGATATTTAACACATTTTATTTGTGGATCTGTGGTTGATTTCATGGCATGGATCTCGCCTGAATTTGCCTGTCCGGTTTCCGTTAAATAACTGGTTGGCAACAGTATCCATGTCTCCTGTTCTGTTCATCTTTCTACCACCTGAACTGTACTCCCTGGGCTCCAACACTGCCAGTTGCTGCTCAGAAGTGCCGTGTCCACAGACCAAAACACAAGCTCCTGTGTTAGTGGGGTTCAGTAACGCCAGCTGTTCCCCTGCTGTGTGTCCGGCAATAAGTCTCCGGCTCCCTCCACATGCACACTTCAGATGTCTAACTTGCTCCACATAGGGAAGAGCCGACACCCTGATTGTTATGCTCAAATCACGAAAAACGGCAGTTTTCCAACCCTAAAATGATGAATTTTTTTAACAAATATGTACAAATATAAATTTTTAATCGAAGCGCATATATGCACATGGCGAGTACAAATGCTAAGTAAAAACCCTACATAGGGTATAGGGGTTGAAATGAATGCATAAAAGTACATTTCATAATCCATTAATGCTGCTTAAGGAACAGTATCTCCACCTGTAAGATACTGCAGACAATGGATGTACGACTCATCATCATCATCATGAGTTATATATGTGACAGACATATCAAAATACACAGATTGAGGCCAACTGTAAGTTCACACCCCATATATGAAAGGTCCAGCATCTAAACCTGATAATAATGCGCAATAATCATGCATAACCTATAAAAAGTGCATCGTGCATACTGACAATAGCAAGTTATACCTGCAAGTGCAGGTCAAACAACGCCAACGGATAGAAAATGTTAATGGTATCTAGGTATCACAGTGCATAGCTACTGATGGACAATGGAGATATAGTACTGTACCTCAATAAAGGCAGCGGAACCCCTCATGCTTGTTTGGCTTGTAGCTTCTTAAAGAGGGGACGTGCGTGTTTGGTTGCTCATAGGTGCATGTTTAGACAGTAAATCATTCCTGATGGCGTCTTTGTAGCTGCCCCACCGCTGAAGAACGCTGCGGAACGTCACTGCAAGTGAGCGTCATATAACGGTCAGACGCTCCCCTACCCGACGCGTCAGAGCAGGAAGGTAGTGTGGGCGGAAAAACTGTTGCGCAAACATACATGCACTTCCCCTCTTCAACTTTCTACAAGCAAAAAGCGCATGAGTGCTGGCGCAGCCTTTATTGATGTAGAGTATGACATCGCCATTCGCCATCACTGGCTATGCACTGTCTGATACATAGATAGCATATACCTTTGCTATCCGTTGCCTTTATTTCACCTGCACTTGCAGGCACCCACAGCAATTTGGACTATGCATGATGCATTTTTTATCAGTTATGCTTGATCATAGATTATTGCGCCATTATATTCATGAGTCCATGCTGGACATTTCATATATGGTGTGTCAAGTAACAATTTTCATCAATGACTGTATTTTTAACTGTCTGTCACATATAAATTGTAATGATGATGATGACTAGTACTACATCCATTGTCTGCACTATATTACGGTTGTACATAGCGTTCCTTAGGCAGCATTCATTTCTTCAGAAATGTACTTGTATGCATTCATTTCAACCCCTATAGGTTTTTTTTTGGTGGTGTGGTGTTACATTTCTTGTTGCCATGTGCATATATGCGTTTATATTTTAAATGTCTTTATTTCAATATTTTGGAATTCAGTGCATCATTTTATGGTCCTAGTAAAGCTTACGTTTCTCTTGTTTGGAGTATATACATTTACAAGTGCCACGGAACAAGGCAACAACTCTATATGTGATTTCTTGACCCTGGGCTTCAACACCGCCAGTTGCTGCTCAGAAGTGCTGGATGCACAGATAAAAACACTCGCTCCTGTGTTTGTGGGGTTCAGTAATGCCAGCTGTTCCCCTGCTGTGTGTCCGGCAATAATTCCTGCTACCTCCAAATAAAAGTTACACCAGAGATTACACTTGCTCATACTAGGCCTCAGCCTACACCCTCCTTGACCCTGGGCTTGAACACCGCCAGTTGCTGCTCAGAAGTGCTGGATGCACAAATAAAAACACTTGCTCCTGTGTTTGTGGGGTTCAGTAACGCCAGCTGTTCCCTGCTGTGTGTCCGGCAATAATTCCTGCTACCTCCACATGCTGAAAACAACATCACATGTCTAACTGACTCCAAATAGGGATGAGGCTACACCCTGATTAATATGCTCAAAATGAGAAAATCGGCAGCTTTAAAACCATAAACTGATTAATCGTTGTCCCAAATTTGTAAATATAAGTGCATATATGCACATGTCGAATACAAATGCAAACCAAAAAGCCTACATATGGTATAGGGGAGTGATGGAGAACCTTGGCACTCCAGCAGTTGGAGAACTACAACTCACAGCATGCCTCAAATGCTGCAAGGTTGGAAGTGCATACTGGGAGTTGTACTTTTACAACAGCTGGAGTGCCAAGGTTAGCATTCAGTGGTATCGGGTTTGAAATGAATGCATACAAGTACATTTAATAATCCATTGTTGCTTAAGGAACGGGATCTACACCTGCAATATAGTGCAAACAATGGATGTAGGACTACTCATCATCATCATTACTTATATTTGTGACTGTAAATAATACACTGATTTAGCACAAATCTTAGTTCACACCCCATATCTGAAAGGTCCAACATCTAATCCTGATAATAAGGCGCAAAAATCATGCATAACCTCTAAAAAGTGCATTGTGCATACTGACAATAGCAAGTTATACCTGCAAGTGCAGGTGAAACAACGACAACTGATAGAAAAGGTTTATGATATCTAGGTATCAGAGTGAATAGCGACAGCTGTACAATGGCGATATAATTCTGTACCTCAATAAAGGCTGCGGCACACCTCACGCGCGTTTTGCTTGTAGCTTCTTCTCTAAGAGGGGACGTGCGTGTATGTTTGATCATAGGTGCATGTTTTCTGAGTAAAGCAGTCATGACAATGGCTTTGTGTTGTCGCTACGCTAGCGATGATGAACGATGCCCAACGTGACTGAAATTAGCGTCATATGATGCACAGACGCTCCACTACCCCCAACGCGTCACAGCAGGAAGTCAGTCTGTGCGTCAAAACAAATGCGCAAGCTTACGTGCACTTCCCCTCTTCATCAAGCTATAAGAAAAACGAGTGTGAGTTGTGACGCAGACTTTATGAAGTACAGTATTATATCGCCATTCAGCATCAGTGGCTATGCAGTCTGATCGATATATTTCCTTATCTATACTGTTGTCATGTTTCTGCGGCACACATCACGCGCGTTTTGCTTGTAGCTTCTTCTCTAAGAGGGGACGTGCGTGTATGTTTGATCATAGGTGCATGTTTACTGAGTAAAGCAGTCATGACAACGGCTTTGTGTTGTCGCTACGCTAGCGATGATGAACGATGCCCAACGTGACTGAAAGTAGCGTCATATGATGCACAGACGCTCCACTACCCAACGCGTCACAGCAGGAAGCCAGTCTGTGCGTCAAAACAAACGCGCAAGCATACGTGCACTTCCCCTCTTCTCAAGCTATAAGAAAAACGAGTGTGAGTTGTGACGCAGACTTTATTGAGGTACAGTATTATATCGCCATTCACATCAGTGGCTATGCAGTCTGATCAATATAACCTTATCTATCCGTTGTCATGGTTTCAACTGCACTGGCAGGTATACATAGCAATTTTCACTATGCACGATGCACTTTTTCTAGGTTATGCTTGATCAGAAAATTGATTATTGCGCCATATTATCAGGATTACATGCTGGACATTTAATATATGTGCTGAGTCGGTTATGTAACATATTTCCGCAATTACTGGATTTTTTAATGTCACATATAACTTGTAATGATGATGTTTAGAAGTCCTATAATTCATTGTCTACACTATATTACAGGTGTGCATTCCGTTACTTAGGCAGCATTAATGGATTCTGAAATGTACTTGTATGCATTAATTTCAACCCCTATAGCCTTAATTTTTTTGTTTTTGGTTGCATTGCTTTTCGCCATGTGCATATATGCGTTTATATTTTTAATGTCTTTATTTCAATATTTTTGAATTCAATTCATCATTTTATGATAGTAAAGCTTATCTTTCTCTTGTTTGGAGTATATACATTTTGAAGTGCCACGTAACAAGGCAACTACTCTATATAGTATTTCCACACCCTCCTTGACCCTGGGCTCCAACACCGCCATTTGCTGCTCGGAAGTGCCGTATCCACAGTCAACACTTATTCCTGTGTTACTGGGGTTCAGTAATGTCAGCTGTTCCCCTGCTGTGTGTCCGGCAAGAAGTCCTGCTGCCTCCAATTTAAAGTAACAAAGTTGCTCATAGTAGGCCTCCGCCTACACCCTGACTGACCCTGGGCTCCAACACCCCAGTTGTGCTCGGAAGTGCCGTCTGCACAGTCAACACTTGCTCCTGTGTTATTGGGGTTCAGTAATGTCAGCTGTTCCCCTGCTGTGTAGCTGGCAATGTTTCCTGCTCTGTCCACACTCCCCCAAGTTCATATTTTCAATTTGGTCCAATTTGTCCTCTGCCTCCACCCTGTTCTCCTCTCATCCCTGGGCTCCAACACCGCCAGTTGTTGCTCGGAAGTGCTGTATGCACAGTCAACACTTGCTCCTGTGTTACTGGGTTCAGTAATGTCAGCTGTTCCCCTGCTATGTGTCCGGCAAGAAGTCCTGCTGCCTCCAATTTAAAGCTACAAAGTTGCTCATAGTAGGCCTCAGCCTACACCTTGACTGACCCTGGGCTCCAACACCCCAGTTGCTGCTTGGAAGTGCCGTATGCACAGTCAACACTTGCTCCTGTGTTACTGGGGTTCAGTAATGTCAGCTGTTCCCCTGCTGTGTGTCCGGCAAGAAGTCCTGCTGCCTCCAATTTAAAGTTACAAAGTTGCTCATACTAGGCCTCAGCCTACACACTGACTGACCCTGGGCTCCAACACTGCAAGTTGCTGCTCAGAAGTGTCTTTGGCACGGGTACTCCCTCCTGTCCAGCCTGGTGACAGCACACCAGCTGTTTCCGGGCAGTGTCAATGTCACTTTGCCTCCAATAAGTTGTCCTGTCGTGTTGCGGTCGGGTTAAGCCGACTCTATGGCCTGCAGTTTAGGTGCTTCCTATGTGGGCTGCGGGATATGGAAATAAAGGCTGTTTCCATAGTGGCAATAGGACAAGCACCCCCTGTGGGACTGTGGGATTCGATAACTGCGGCCGGCTCGCGGCCTTTCAATTTTAATTTGCATGGGTACCTTCAGCTACCCATCCGGGTTCCAGTACCGTCAGCTGTTCTCGCCAGTGTCTTTAGCACGGGTACTCCCTCCTGCCCAGCCTGGTTACAGCATGCCAGCTGTTTCCTGGCCGTGTCAACATCACTTTGCCTCCAATAAGTTGTCCTGTCGTGTTGCGGTCGGGTTAGCCGACTCTATGGTACCTGCAGTTAAGGTGCTTCCTATGTGGGCTGCGGGATATGTAAGTAAAGGCTGTTTCCGTAGTGCCAATAGGACAAGCACCCCCTGTGGGACTGTGGGATTCGGTAACTGCGGCTGGCTCGCGGCCTTTCAACTTTAATTTGCATGGGTACCTTCAGCTACCCATCCGGGTTCCAGTACCGTCAGCTGGTTCTCGGCAGTGCCTTTGGCCTAGGTGCCTACATCTCGGTATCCGAGTTCCAGCAACGTCTGCTGGTCCTTGGTAGTGCTTTGTAGCACAGGTACCTCCTGCTTAGTAACCATGTCCCAGTACCGTCAGCTGGTCCTCGGTTGTGCCATTTGCTCTGTTCCTTCTGCTGCCCCTCCGGGTTCCAGCACAGTCAGCTGGTCCTCGTTACTTCCATTGGCTCTTGTACCTTCTGCTACCCGTCCGGGTTCCAGTACCGTCAGCTGGCTCTCGGCAGTGCCTTTGTCCTAGGTGCCTCCATCTCGGTATCCGAGTTCCAGCAACGTCTGCTGGTCCTTGGTAGTGCTTTGTAGCACAGGTACCTCCTGCTTAGTAACCGTGTCCCAGTACCGTTAGCTAGTCCTAAGTTGTGCCATTGGCTCTGTTCCTTCTGCTGCCTCTCCGGGTTCCAGGACAGTCAGCTGGTTCTCGTTACTTCCATTGTCTCTTGTACCATCTGCTACCCATCCGGGTTCCAGTACCGTCAGCTGGTTCTCGGCAGTGCCTTTGGCCTAGGTGCCTCCATCTCGGTATCCGAGTTCCAGCAACGTCTGCTGGTCCTTGGTAGTGCTTTGTAGCACAGGTACCTCCTACTTAATAATCGTGTCCCAGTACCGTCAGCTGGTCCTTGGTAGTGCCATTGGCTCTTGTAATGTTCCTTCTACTACCCATCCGGGTTCCAGGACAGTCAGCTGGTTCTCGGAAGTTACTCAGCCTTCTTGTACCTTCAGCTACATTTCCAAGTTGAAGATTTTTTAAATGGTTTTTTGGGTAATCACTCTGGATCTCCCTGACTACGACACTGAAGACGACGACCCTGAAGACCACCCGAAGAAGACGACGACCCCGAAGACGAGGACCCTGAAGAAGACAACCCTGAAGACCACCCCGAAGAAGACGACGACCCCAAGGACGACGACCATGAAGATGACGAGCCTGAACACCACCACAAAGAAGAAGTAAAAGATTACCCAGAAGAAGATCACCAACAGGACAAAGAAGATGAAGACAACCGACAAAATACAGAACAAGAGACAGAAGACCAAGAAGCAGAAGAACAAAAAGCAGAAGAACATTAAGCATAAGACCAAAAAACAGAGCAAAATATATGCTCTAAATTATAAGCAGAAGAAGACTAAGCAGTGTATGGGGATGAGTCCGTTCCTCCTCGTGGTGCCCCTGGAAAATGCCTGCTGCTGCAGGCAAAACTGAACGCGGACAAATACTGTTGTAAATCTTTTCTGACAGCAAGAACGGAAGGTGTAATCTTCAAACTTTTACAGATTACAACTACAGGAATGCCTGTCACAAATAAGAATATGATGAAGAAGATGAATAGGAAGAAGATGAAGTAGAATATGAAGTAGAATAATAGTTAAAGAAGAATATGAAAAATGTAAAAAAAATAATAATAGGAAGAAGTTGAAGAAGAAGATAAATAAGGTGAAGAAGTTGATGAAAAAGATGCTGCTGCTCAGGATCATGAAGGAGAAAGTGTGGGAGAAGTAAAAAAGAAGGTGAAGAGCATGGAAGTAGTGAAACATACATATGTGCCAAAATAGAAAAAAGGTTAACAACATTGTAAATTTCTTCGTAACTCCGAACGTCTTAAAAAAAAATGTATTCCTGCTATTCCATTTGATATGGATAAAACTATATGCCTTTAATGTCTCCTCCACCTACCCCAATACATTCTACATTATTCCTAGTTGTTTTCCTTCATGTACAATTAACCTACAAGGAAAGAAAGGGGTTATTTTAATTCCGATATTTTTGTCCCATTGACTTGCATTGATTTGCGGTATCGGAATCGGCGATATCCGATACTTTTTGAGTATCGGGCCAAACCAAACCAATCCAATCCAATATTTTGCAATATCGGAAAGTATCGCTCAACACTAGTTACAACAAAGGAATTGTGAGTCCTCGCTTCATCAGCACATATGTGCCGTACTGTAGCCTGACAGATCAGCTGAAATGTTAATCACATGTATAATGTGCGTTATGATTAAAGCATGCCAGTTTTAAAATAATAACACATTTAATGCTAATCAGATATTTAAGGAAAAATAATTAACATTTTAAATGTGTAATCTATTTATACTCATTAGCAGTTAAAGAGAACTTGTCACTTGTCATCAATGTGTAATTTATTTTCTAAATGCTGCTGTTCTCCTGAATCCAGCACTGCTTTTTTGGTCCTGTAGCGCTGTATTCTTGACCTTTGTATTTCTATATTTCCTGTATATAAATCTAGTTTTGTTAGCCAAGGGGAGTGTGGTGCACAACAAGCCACCCACTACGATATATCTAATAAAAAAATGAAAGTTATTCCCTGTTGGAATATCTTTTGTGCAACAACTACATGCCTGTATATGAGTGTTTATTTGCTAGATTTGTATGCTGTTTATAAAGTTAGAACAAAAAAAACTCCCAGAGGCTCACACAGGGAGCGTGTGACTGTATTTCCTGTTTTTCCTGTGTCTGTGTATGAGAGAAGCAGCCTGCTGTAGATGCTGCACAGATAGAGACACACAAATGTTTTACTCCTGATCTATTAAGCATATCTTATATTTTTCCTGATTGTTCCTGAATAAACAAGTTCTGTTGTCACATGCTTGGAGTGTGTCCTGAATAATCCGCTGCAATATTCCCACTACCATCAAATGGGATGTAGTGCTAAAGACGAGCTGCAGCTACTTCTTTATTAGGTTTGTTGAGGCATCAGGTCCCTATCTTACAAAGCAATGTTACAACCCAGTTATGAGCCATTACTTTGTGTGATAAGGACACCCTTTCACATTGCAAGCTACAGTGGGGAAAAAAAGTATTTAGTCAGCCACCAATTATGCAAGTTCTCCCACTTAAAAGATGGAGAGGCCTGTAATTGACATCATAGATAAACCACAACTATGAGAGTCAAAATGAGAAAACAAATCCAGAAAATCACTTTGTCTGATTTAGCAAGATTTATTTTGCAAATTATAGTAGAAAATAAGTATTTGGTCACCTAAAAACATGCAAGATTTCTGGCTCTCACATACCTGTAACTTTTTTCTTTAAAGAGGCTCCTCTGTCCTCCATTCATTACCTGTAGTAATGGCATCTGTTTGAACTTGTTATCAGTGTAAAAGACACCTGTCCACAACCTCAAACAGTCACACTTTAAACTCCTCTATGGTGAAGACCAAAGAGCTGTCAAAGGACACCAGAAACTAAACTTTTGCCCTGCACCAGGCTGGGAAGACTGAATCTGCTATAGCAAGCAACTTGGTGTGATGAAATCAACTGTGGGAGCAATAAAAAGAAAATAGAAGACATACAAGTCTACTGATAATCTCCCTCGATCTGGGGCTTCATGTAAGATCTCACCCTGTGGGGTCAAAATGATCAGAAGAATAGTGAGCAAAAATCCCAGACCAACGCGGGAGAACTAGTGAATGACCTGCATAGAGCTGGTACCACAGTAACAAAGGCTACTATCAGTAACAGATCCTCAGTGCCAGACGTGTCCCCTGCTTAAGCCAGTATATGTCTGGGCCCATCTGAAGTTTGCTAAGACCATTTGGATTATCCAGAAGATTATTAGGAGAATGTCATATGGTCTGATCAAACCAAAGTAGAACTGTTTGGTAGAAACAAAATGTCGTGTTTGGACGAGACAGAATGCTGAGTTGCATCCAAAGAACACCATACCTACTGTGAAGCATGGGGTTGGCAAGATCATGCTTTGGGGCTGTTTCTCTGCAAAGGGTCCAGGATGACTGATCCGTGTACATGAAAGAATAAGTGGGCCATGTATCGTGAGATTTTGAGTGCAAACCCCTTCCATCAGCAAGGGCATTGAAGATGAAACGTGGATGGATCTTTCAGCATGATAATGATCCCAAGCACACCGCCAGGGTAATGAAGGAGTGGCTTCATAAGAAGTATATGAAGGTCCTGCAGTGGCCTAGCCAGTCTCCTGATCTCAACCTCATAGAAAACCTTTGGAGGGATTTGAAAGTCCATGTTGCCCAGTGACAGGCCCAAAACATCACTGCTCTAGAGGAGATATGCATGAAGGAATGGGCCAACATACCACCAACAGTGTGTTCCAACCTTGTGAAGACTTACAGAAAACGTTTGACCTCTGTCATTGCCAACAAAGGATATATAATAAAATATTGAGATGAACTGTTAGGTTTTTGCGTAACGCACTAATAAAATAAGATGGTAAAGTGCGTTTGCAACCCTGGGTCCACCGTGCAGAGATGTAAAACCGCAGCTAGTGAATAATGGCGCAACATAGCAGTGAGCTGGCAACGTAAACACACCGAGTTAAACGTCACTAGGTGTGAACGGAGTGCAAGTAACTGACTTCACAGAGCAGTGCACAGACTAAGATCACTCAAAGCTATGCCCTGTTAGGCTTCTCAGGCCCGTAGTAGAAATAACGCTAAGTGAAGGGGCCTATAGCTACCCCCCAGGGAGACTAAGCTGGAGGTTGTGCTTGTTCTGTGACTGCTGTGCTAACCGTGCACAGGAATGGAAACAGTTACCAAGCCAAGCGGGAGTTCCCACCCTACACTGCCTGACCAGAAATATGCTCATAGAGGACGTAGCAGCACACGTGTATACGGAATGGTCACACTTCCACAAACACACACACAGCAAATGTAAATGATCCTAGCGTGCAGACGAGCGCCCCACAGATCCTTTTATAGACTGCGCCTAAGTCCAATCAGACAGGATCTTGCTCGCGGACCAATCCGGAGCTGACGCAGGACCTGAGCAGTTGACGACTGACCACCAATGAGATATCGCCACCTCGCGAGCATGCACAGTAGAGCGAATCCTGGACTTAGCCTTAGGAATAACTGCTCGCCGCTGTCTAATGTTAGTTACCATAGCAGAACCTGGAGAGGCAGTGGTAACAACATGCACAGCCTGAGTCTGAGCAAGATGCTGAGATCAATGTCTTTGCTGAGCAGCATCTACTGTGGTCAAGGCTGAATGGGAGACCGCAGGAGAAGACAATGCTTGGGATCCACCCTGTGTGGAGGGAGAATCCCGGCGCCTGACATGAACTTTTGTTAATGACCAAATACTTATTTTCCACCATAATTTGCAAAATAAATCTTGACAAATCAGACAAGGTGATTTTCTGGATTTGCTTTCTCATTTTGACTCTCATAGTTGTGGTCTGCCTATGATGTCAATTACAGACCTCTCTCATCTTTTTAAGTGGGAGAAATTGCACAATTGGTGGCTCACTAAAAACTTTTTTTCCCCACTGTAAAAAAAGTAATATGATTTGTTTTACATTTTTATATTACTCTCTTTGCATTACTGCTCATTGTTTTCCATATTTTAGGATAGCACAGGGCCGTCTTCAGGGCATTACTGCCCTGACTGGCGTATGGGTCCCGGTGGGTAGAGGGGGTCCACATAGGGCCCCATCTCATATGCTCACCGGGCCCTACCGGCAGGCTAAACCGGGCACTAGCGGCGTTGCGGCAGTTCAACTCTATTACGTGCGGGCCCACACGTCAATAGTTAACAGCCGCCAGCTAATCAGAGGCTGGCAGCTGACATCAGCCGCAGCGCGCATGTCGCCGGCATCTGACGTTATTGTCATTCACCGGAGAGTGCACGCTTCAGCTGCGTGAAGGAGCTTCGCCGCAGGAGCACGGCAAGGAAAGAAGAACATGTTTTTTTGTTTTTTTTTATTGAAAGTGGCAATCTGGGGGCCAGGGGCAGAATGTGAGGCACGGGGCAGAATGTGAGACACAGGGGCAGAATGGACATGAGGCTGAATGTGAGACACGGGAGCAGTATGTGAGATACTGGAGCAGAATGTGAGACACGGGGCAGAATGTGAGACACAGGGAAGAATGTGAGACACGGGGGCAGAATGTGAGACACAGGGGCAGAATGGACATGGGGCAGAATGTGAGACACGGGAGCAGAATGTGAGACACGGGGGCAGAATGTGAGAAACGGGGCAGAATGTGAGACACGGGGCAGAATGGACACGGGGCAGAATGTGAGCCACAGGGGCAGAATGGACATGGGGCAGAATGTGAGACACGGGAGCAGAATGTGAGACACGGGGGCAGAATGTGAGAAACGGGGCAGAATGTGAGACACGGGGCAGAATGGACACGGGGCAGAATGTGAGACATGGGGGCAGAATGGAAATGGGGCAGAATGTGAGATACGGGGCAGAATGGACATGGGGCAGAATGTGAGACACGGGGCAGAATGTGAGACATGGGGCAGAATGAACATGGGGCAGAATGTGAGACACGTGGGCAGAATGGGCATGGCGCAGAATGTGAGAGACGGGAGCAAATCTGAGACATGGGGGCAGAATGTGAGACACTGGGGCAGAATGGACACGGGTCAGAATGTGAGACACGGGGCAGAATGGACACGGGGCAGAATGTGAGACACGGGGCAGAATGGACATGGGGCAGAATGTGAGCCACAGGGGATGGACAGGGAATGTGAGACACGGGGCAGAATGTGAGACATGGGGCAGAAAGGACATGGGCAGAATGTGAGATACTGGGGCAGAATGGACATGGGGCAGAATGTCAGACATGAGGCAGAATGGACATGGGGAAGAATGTGAGACACGGGGCAGAATGGACTGGGGCAGAATGTGAGACACGGGGCAGAATGTGAGACACGGGGCAGAATGGACATGGGGCAGAATGTGAGACACGGGAGCAGAATGGACATCGGGCATAATGTGAGACACTGGGGCAGAATGTGAGACACGGGGCAGAAAGGACATGGAGCAGAAAGTGAGATACGGGGCAGAATGGACTTGAGGGCAGAATGTGAGACACAGTGCAGAATGGACAAGGGGCAGAATTTGAGACACTGGGGCAGAATGTGAGACATGGGAAGAATGTGAGACATGGGTGCAGAATGGACATGGGGCAGAATGTGACAGTGACACAGGAGGGGGCAGAATGTGAGACACAGAAGGGCAGAATGTGACAGTGAGACCCAGGAGGGGCAGAATGTTAGATACAGGAGGGGGCAGGATGCGAGACACAGGGAGCAGGATGGGAGACACATAGTGCAGAATGGATACGATGTAAACAGATGGGCAGGATCGGGAGATCATATGGGGAAAGAATGAATACTCATGAGGGCAGGATTGGAAGAACATATGGCTGGAGCCAGGAATTAGACACACGGGGGGCCAGGATGGGGGATATTATTACCATAGGGGCTAATTAAGGGATATTATTACTGCAGTCATGTATTTATTTTTTTGAGTATACTGTTTTAAATGGGGTAGGCGGTCCTGTTACTGTGCAGAGTGACACTATGTCACCTTTTTTTCTTCATCTGGTGTAGTTTAGAAGTTGGGAAAAATTAAGTAATGTGTTCTGCAAGTGGTGCGCTGTATAACTGTTATTTCCTGCAGAGACGATCCCTAGCTGGAAGATGTGATGGCGGTCTGTGCTGGATGAAAGATGAAAAGCGAAGCTGAAGGACATCACTTAGAGACGTCACTGGTGAGTCAGTGTGTTACCTGTACACTGACAATAAATATAGAGCTCCTGTGTATAATGTCACTGGTGATCACTGTATTACCTTTACACAGACACTGCATACGAAGTACTGATCTCCTGTGTATAATGGCACTTATGGTGATAGTATTGTGTTTTTTTATTAATGGTCAGTATTGTAGTATTCAGTCACCATGTGGTGATATGTGGTCTGGGCATGATGCGGTGATATTTGTTCCTTGTATGTGCTATTATTCTGTCACTGGTGGTAATATGTGGTCTGGTCATGGTGTGGCTGTATTTGTTCCTTGTATATGATATAATTGGTCACATGTGGTGGTAATATGGTGTCTGGTCATGGTGCGATGGTATTTCTCCCTTGTATGTGCTATTATTCTGTCACTCTGGTGGTAATATGTGGTCTGGACGTGGTGTGGCGGTATTTGTTCCTTGTATGTGGTATTATAGGTCACCATGTGGTGGTAATATGTAGTGTGGACATGGTGCGATGGTATTTATCCCTTTGGATGTGATGTTATTGGTCATTTTAAAAATTGAAAAATAAATAAAAATTATGCCTAAATTGTATTGGATATTTTAACAAATGTTTAATAGGTTAGAGTAGAGTAGGGCCCGGCCAAAAGAGTCTACCTTGTTGTGGTGGCAGATTTAAAAAATCTTTTGACCAAAACAAGAGCTGCTGGCTGTGTACAGTATGTGATCTGGAGATGGGAACTTTTAATGTGTGATTGGTGAGAAGTGGAGTTTTTCCAAGAGAGAGTGGTGGGACTGTGGACAGTTCGAGGGGTGGAGCCTGGGCAGAGTCTCAAGTGAGCCCCGAAAATTTTGCCAGTATGGGGCCCCAAAATTTCTAGTGGCAGCCCTGGGATAGCTACTTATTAGTGGTGAGCGAGCATACTCGATATTTCTCGGTACTCGCCCTAATATTGCTGCACTCGTGGTTCTTGGCGAGCTCCGTGCATTTCAGGGATTGTTTGGCAGGAGATCGGGTCCACGCCCCGCGTGTTTGGCACTCTTTAGAGGACCAATCATCATCCAGGGATTGTGTGCCACGCACGGTAATGTCGCAGTCATGTTGGTTGTGGCATTACAGTGATTGTCTTGCCACACAATGTCATCAGGTCTACATCAGACCTGGCGCTACCCTGCTCGGCACAGTCAGCTCAGGACTCAGCTAGTGTAGGGAGAGTTGCTGCCAAGATAGGGTCAGATTTGGGGTTTCAAATATAGTGTGGGTATACCATAGTTGAATACACAAATCCAGCTAAATCACCAGTCCTTCTAAGGACTAATTACAGGGTATATAGATTGCAGTGCTAGGTAGGCAGGGAGTGTATGTGGGTATATAGATATCACTGCCAGTCAGGCAGGCATCGTATGTGGCATACTTTATTGCATACATCCCATTCTATTCCATTACTGTCTGCTGCTGCTGCCTATTACTTATATTGACCATATATACATAGCCCCAGTTATCATTGGCCAGGACTAATTTTTGGTTCATCTTAATCCTGATTATTTAATTCAAAAACAATCCAGAGCACTCTTTTTTTCTCTGTTTGCTTGTTGGGACTGCAGAACACAGACAGATCCTTTTCATAATACAGCGTGAAAATCCAGCTATTTTAAATGGGTTTAACCCGTCCCAGTGATCACATCTGAGTGCTCAGAAAATTCTGCTATTTTTGTGGTACTTTAAAGGCCACATTTTACAGTGGGTATCTCCGTCACACGCCTCATCTATCAGTGGGCTACAAATTGTGGCATTTGAGGCCTCCATTCAACTGTTTTTCCTGTGTCTTAGCTTAGTTATTGATACCAGTTTGCTGAAAAAAAAATTGTTGCCTACAGGCCAGATATTTTAAACTGGTTTTCCTACACACAGATCACATACAAGTTCGCTCCAAATTCAGCCATTTGTAGTGAACGTGGAAAATATTGTAGACCATTTAAAATGGGCAAGGCACGTGGCAAGAGACAGGGAAGTGGACGTGATGGTGATGGTACATGCAGAGGCTGAGGCTGAGGCCATGTGCAAGCTGAAATTGGGCCACAACAAACACCCACATCTTCTCGCTCGACCTTCCTGTCCCAATTACTAGGGGAACGCAGCATCACACCTATATTGAACAAGAGCAGTATCAAATGGTTGTTGGTTGGATGCTTCCAGTCTGTTTGCCACCACCACCACCACACTGTCTTCCACACGGTCAAATCTGAATAGCCGTGAGTATGGACAACATATTCCTCACCCTGATCCTCTTTCCTCCCACCATACCGAGTGCCCGTAGACAACTGATCCCACATTTGGACACTCCGAAGAGCTGTTCACTTTTCCATTTATAGATTTGGGCCAATCGCCAGGTCCACTTGAAGCGGGCAAGATGAAATAGCATGTAGCGATGCCCAAATATTTGAACAGCCATGTTCACACAAAGGCGACAGTGGGAACGTGTCACAAGAGGTGGATGATGATGAGACACAATTGTCAGAAAGTCAGGAGGAGGACAAGGGTGCGGAAGTGGATGACCAGATGGTGGATGATAAAGTAACTGCACCAACCTGGCATGAGGTCATGCAGAGCGATGACAGCAGCACACAGGAGGTGGGAGGTATAGCACCCAACAGGCAGGAAGAAGCAGTTTGTTGACCAAAGAGAGAAGGCGGGTAACCGTTCCTCATAACACTAACACGACAGAAGTTGCCAGTACAACTGTTAGGTCTTCCCGAGTCTCGTTGTTTTTAAAATACTCTGCAGATAGCCCCAAAAAGGCTATTTGCACCACCTGCCATGCCAGCATCATCAGAGGTAGTAAAACTACCTGCCTGACCACTACCAGCATGATCAGGCACATTGCAGTAAAGCACCTGACTTTGTGGGCTGAACCCCAGGGTCCAGGAACAATGTCTGCGGGTGATACCACTGATTCTTCCACAGTTGTCCATGCAAGCCAAACTCCTGTCCATGGTGCATGTGAAAATGCCTACTGCCCTGCACCTGTCATTGCCCACACTCAACTAGCACCATCATCAAGCACGTCCACGTCCTTGTCCCAGCACAGCCTTCAGTTGTCCATACCCCAGTCATTGGAACGCAAATGGAAATGCGCATCCAATGCCCCACAGGCCACAGTACTAAATTCACACATTTCTCATCTGCATGCATTCGAAATGTTGCCTCTTAGGCTCGTGGAGACGGAACTTTCCACAACCCAATGGCAGCGGCCGTCCCAAGGTACTCAGTCCTCAGCCTCCACTATTTTTCCCTGTGTGCCGTCCCGGCTTTACACCAGTATGTGTCCACAACATTAGCCGTGCCCTCAGCAATTCTGTTACTGGGAAAGTCCACCTAACCATGGACACATAGAAAAGTGCTTGTTGGCAGGGAGGGTACATCTCGCTGACAGCACACTGGGTTAACATAGTGGAAGCCGGGATCCAGTCGGACCTTGGGATGGAACACGTCCAACTGACGCCTAGGATTGCGGGCCCTAGGTCAGTCAGGATATCCCCAACAGTGTACAGCTCTTGCAACTCATCCTCCTCCTCCTCGTCAGCCTCCATCTCCAAAATGACCACATCAGTCACAAGCTGGAAGCACTGCTGCACTGCCTCAGCCAAGCGGCAACAGACTGTGCTTAAGCTAATATGCTTAGATGACAAATCGCACAATGTTGAAGAGTTGTGGATAGTTCTGAAAGAGCAAGCAGAACTGTGGCTGACACCACTGAACCTACAGCCAGGCATGATCTAGTCTGACAATGGCAGGAGTCTGGTGGCGGCTCTGAGGCGAGTTTACACACATACCATGACTGGCCCATGTGCTTAACCTCGTTGTTCAACGGTTTCTCAGAGGCTACCCGAAGCCGCTGGATCTGCTTGTGAAAGTACGCCACCGGTGTGCCCATTTTAGAAAGTCAGCTACAGCTTCCGCCACCCTTGCCATGCTTCAGCAGCGTTTTCAGCTTCCGGCTCACCGACTGGTGTGTGATGTACCCACGCGTTGGACCTCTACACTGCATATGTTGGAAAGGATTTGTGAGAAAAAGAGGGCCAGCGTCAACAAGGCCGTCGGTATTCAGTTCAGACTCCTCACATAAGACCTCAGGAGTGGACATGGATGTCACACATGTGTACCATCCTACAAAACTTTCAGGATTCCATCAAGATGGTGATCAGCGATGTCGCCATAATTAGCATCATCATCCCCCTTCTCTGTATTCTGAAAAGCTCTCTGCTCACAATTAAAGAGGATGCATTTCAGGGGATGAGATGGAGCAAGGAACCATACAGGGTGATTACACACAGCCCAGCCTCATGTCATCCCAATGTGGATTGGTTGACAATGAGGAAGAGGAGGAGGAGGAAGAGCAGGAGCAAGATTCATGTGCTATAGATGGTACTACAAGCACAACTGTCAAACCGTCAGTTCAGCATGGTGTTGGACAGCTTCTGAATCCACACCTTTGCAGAGGAAACTTCACAGAGCAAGTTGCATGGTATAACAAGCGTTTACTTCTCTGAACATGAAGTAAAGGAATAATGCACAGACATTACAGCATTGCATCAGCAAACATGAACAAAAACGAAAGTGAAACTAAACAGAGACTAATTCTTATACAATACATTAAAGAAGGAAACGTTACACAACATTGCCATCTACTGTCAGGTCAGCATAAAGTCCTCCTTCACATATAATATAAGTTCTGATCTGTTGCATATGACAACACACTTTCTCAACAGTAAGGACTTATTCAATTAAACCCAACTTTTTTATTAGTCTCTGATGTTTATCAGCATTCACAGCCTTCGTGAAAATGTCCACTGTCATTTCTTCAGTAGGGCAATACTCCAACTTTAATACTCCTTGGTCCTGATGATCTCTCAAGAAATGATATTTCACATCAATATGCTTGGTTCTTGGATTGACTCTTTCCATCTGAGCAAGAACAAGACATCCTTGATTGTCCTTCTTTTATTTTTGTTGGTTCCAACTGTGGTTGTCCTAGGTCTGTTAACAATTGTCTTAACCACAGTACTTCTTGACTCGCATGTGCTGCTGCAACATATTCTGCTTCTGTTGAAGACAGTGTCACAATTGACTGTTTCTTACTTGTCCAACTTATTGGTCCACCTGAGAGAAAAAAATATGTCCACTGGTAGATCTTCTGTCAGTTGGATCTCCAGCCCAATCTGCATCAACATATCCTGTTAAAATGCAATTATCACCTGTGGGTAATTTCAGCTTAACATTGCCAGTTCCTTTCAAATAACGTATTACTCTCTTCACGGCATTCCAATCAGCTTTATTTGCTTTTGATACCTTTCTACTCAGGATTCCTACTGCTGCTGCGATGTCTGGTCTTATAATGGTCGCTAGATACAGTAGTTTTCCTATTGCTGTTCTGTATTCTTCATTGTTTGGTAGCATATTTTCTTCACTGTTCATCTCATTGAGATAATTAGTTTCCATTGGAGACTTTACTGTTTTTGCATCCTTTAGTCAAATTTTTCTGTTATGTCTTGAATCATGTGATTTTGATTCAGTAGGAAACTTCCATTCTTCTTTTTCTATCTGTATTCCTAGGTACTGTTTTACATTTCCCAAGTCTTTGATTTCAAAATTTTGTTTCAGGATTTTTAGAATGTTTTCTTTATCCCTTTCTTGTTTAAAACAAATCAAAATGTCGTCTACATATATGAGTACATAAATCCATCTATTACTCAGCCTTTTGTGTACAAGCATGGATCAGCTTTGCTTCTTTGAAATTTTTCATTTGTTAGTACTTCCGTGATCTTGTCATTCCACGCTTTAGCTGCTTGTTTAAACCATATATGCTTTTCTGTAGTTTGCAAACTTTTTTGGAAATCTTTCATCTTTGAATCCTGGAGGTTGTTCCATGTAAATGTCTTCTGTTTAAATCTCCATTCAAAAAAGCTGTCTTTACATCCAGATGTCTTAGTTCCATCTGTTCCACTGCTGCAACTGTAAGTAAAGTTCTTATTGTAGTGTGTTTGACAACTGGAGCAAATGTTTCATCATAGTCTTCTCCATATTTTTGAGAATACCCTTTAGCTACGAGTCTTGCTCTATATCTTTCAGGTGTGCCATCTGTTTGGTATTTTACTTTAAAAATCCATTTACATCCTATGACTTTTTTTTCCTTCTGGCAAATCTGTTAGTGTCCATGTATTTGAATCATGCATGGATTTAATTTCTGTTTCTGTTGCTTCTATCCATTTATTAGCTTCTTCTTCAGGAAGTTTAGATATGTCTTTCCAAGAGGTAGGTTCATAGATTTTTCTTATACTTGTCTTGTATGAGAGACGTTTTGGTGGTTTTCCTTTGTTCTCTCTTATTGAACGTCTTGGTTCTGTGTCTGCTTGTAGTTGTGATTCTTCACTTTCAGTATTTTGTTCTTCATTCATTTCTGCTTCTTTCTCATCAGATATTTCTTCAGTTATGTCACTATTGTTTTTTCATTTTTTGTTTCAACTGAAATCATAATGTCTTCATCTAAATCTTCAATGAATGTTACACTGTTACTCACTGTAACTCTGTCTGTTTTGAGATCTAGGATTCTATATCCTTTGCAGTTTTCACTATATCCAACGAATATTCCTTCCATGGATCTGTTTTGAAGATTGGAACGTTTTTCTGTTGGAATGAATATAAAACTTTACATCCAAAAACTTTTAAATGATTGACACTTGGTTTCATACCTTGCCACAGTTCATATGGAGTTTTCTTCAGTTTTCTGGAAAAAAGTCGGTTCTGTAGATATGTAGCTGTCATTGCTGCCTCACCCCAATATTTCTCTGGTAGTTAAGAATCTGTCAGGATACATCTCATCATTTCTGTTAGAGTTCTGTTTTTCCTTTCTGCTACTCCATTTTGTTCAGGTGTGTATGGAAGTTTTCTGATGTTCTATTCCATTTTGTCTTAAGTAGTCTTCTATTCTGTGACCTGTAAATTCACCTCCATTATCACTTCTGATGACAATTTGCTTCCTTTGAAATTTGTTACTTGATCTTGTTACATAGTCTACAAGTTTATCAAAAACTTCACTTTTGTTCTTAATTAGTATGTGACTGTGTATCTTGATAGTCGTCTATAAAAGTCAGCATGTATCTATTGCCTCCTGATGTAGTCACTTTCATGGGTCCACATACGTCAGTATGCACCAAATCAAGTGGTCTTTCGCTTTTCATCTCACTTTCTTTTGGAATAGATATCCTTGTGGCTTTTGATTTTATACAACATTCACATCTTACGGTAATTGAGCAATCTGATATCTTTAAATCGTCTATGCCACATGGAATACAGTTTTTGTGATCATGTGTACATACCTTCATCTGTTCCTTTGGTTTGTCAAAATGATATAATTGTTCATCTGCCTTGACTTTGGTTATCAATTTGTTTCCTGCAATAATTGCACACTCATTATCTTTGAATTTTACTGTAAGTCCTTTTGCTGTTAAACGTTTCACAGATAATAATCCGCCTTCCAATTTTGGAACATACAAACATCCTGTGCAAGTATCTTTGAATCTTGTCCGAACTTGTTTGAACAATTTAGCATACCTTGTCTGATACCTTCTGCGGTTATTTTGTTTCCATCTGCAAGATAAATGGCTACTTTCTTATTTAAATCAAGATCAGTAAAGAAATTCTGTCACTTGTCATATTGACTCGTTGCTCCTGAATCAATAAACCAACCAAGTGATGATTT
>JARQOD010000004.1:483192090-483230883 GCA_033576555.1 Oophaga sylvatica
CCTAGGTCTCCGGTTACGATTTCGGTACCAGCGGTTGAAGACAGAGTGACGGCGTTGCAAACGTAATCTTGAAGTTTTGAAGGACTCCCTGACCACAGCACAGGAGCGTTACAAAAAGTCGGCCGATAGATTCCGGAAACCAGCACTATGTATAAGGTAGGAGACTCATTTGGTTGTCCACCAAGAATCTAAAATTGGGTGTTCCTTCGCAGAAACTGGGACAGAAATTCATCGGTCCATTCAAGATCACGGGATTGTGAGCTCTGTTGCCTGTCGGTTGAAGCTAACCACGGACTTTAAAGGTACACCCAGTATTTCATGTTTCCTTATTAAAACCAGTCAATCCTAACACATTTCAGGGACGTATCGTACCTCCCCCTCCACCAGTGTTGGTTGATGGCGAAGAACAATTCGTGGTACAGGAGATTGTTAATTCGAGACTTCATAGAAACCGGCTTCAGTATCTAGTTAGATGGCAAGGTTACTCTCCTGAAGATGATTCTTGGGAACCAGTAAGTAACATCAATGCGCCTCTGAAGATTGCTCAGTTTCATCGGAGATACCCGACAGGCCTGGTCCAGGACCGTCCGGAGGCCGCTTTAGGGGGGGAGTAATGTCAGTATTCCGGGTTTTCTAGGTAACTTTGTCATGATTTTGCCCTTTGTTAAGATGGAGTTTGCTGTTTTCTGTGCCCTACTTCCTGTTCCGTTTGTTTAAAACCCGGCTCAGGTGCTGGCTTCACTGCTGGAATATTCTGCTTCTGTTTCCCTGCAACCCAGCTGCTTGTTCCTCACAGATCGTTGTGTGTTTACCAGGGAAGTGCATAATCAGGTTATCTTCAGGTGTTTCTCTGCCACAGCAGTTTCTACCCATGGCTCTGGACTTTCTCTGCATATGTAAGTTGCACAGACTGTGTTGTCACTAAACTGTTGACTTGGAAATTAACCTTTGTTTCACTCCATCTGATAAGAACTGCGTTTCTGAACTGTTGCTGTTTAACCTTTGTGCATTACCTCTGGTGAGAGCTGTTGGAACTATTACTGGAACCTTACTGACTTATGAACTTGTTGTTGGACTTCATTGAATTTAGCCACAACTGAGATTAACTTGTTCCTGGACCTCCCTGTGTTTTCTGCATACCTGGATCTGACTCTTCACACACCAGCAGTGTGTAAATCCAGCCACGTAACTTGTGCATCAGACTTACCTTGTGGTCACATTTGTGTGAGGACTTCGTCGTAAGAACTTTACCCCCCCTCGCTATAGAGGTTCAAGGACTTATATATCCGGATTCATATAACTGGACTTGTGTATATATATATATGGACTCATTGCATGTCACTACGGGTTGTTTGAATATTGTTTTTGGGGGTTTTTGCTGTTTCACAAATACATTATTTGCATTCAAAGAAACCCGTCTCTGATTGTTCATTGCCCCACGCTATCAGAATCCTCGAGTTCCTACAATAGTATTACACTAGTGTGGATTCTTGGAGTTTTCTCAGCAATATGGAATTTTACTTGCCAGTTCAAAATTTAGATCCGTGACATCTACTATGTTTAGTCTTCAGACAAATAACTTGAAGCTCCCGAGCCACTCAATGCAAAAAACAAAAAAATCTTTAAAAGGGCCTACATATACCCGTGCCTTTAAAATAGTAATGTCTCATTATGTGGCAGAGTGGACATTGGGCCCCCTTCTGGCTTCAAGCCCCGGTGAAATTTCTACATATACATCTATTGAAATTATGTTCCTGCCATCTGTTGTGATGTGCCATCTCCGAAGCCCTCCTGTCTTATTCAGACCCTCATTCATAAGATTCTCTGGTAAAAGACTTGTCATAGTCTCAGGGGCCAATTAAATAAGCTCCAAATTCTTCTATCTTCTTGATATATTCCCATCATCATATAATATGGCACTGTGTACTTACAATTGCTCATTTTACCTTTCTACCCAGTTCATTCTTCTCTTTTCCTTAGATCAGGAGTGGGGAACCTCAGGCCCCCAGACCATTTATGGCCCTTGATGACCTTTGATCAGACCCCCGAGCAGATCCTCAGGGACCACATTCTTGGGCAGGGAGCTGTATTTTGATTGCCACCAGCTCATTAATTTCTTCTTGCTCGGTTAGCACTCACACACAGTGTTCACTACTGAACACTGAAGAGCATGCAATGAAAGATTACATCGTGACACCAGCGCCAGAGTCAGGATGTACTTTGTGGGTGGAGTTTGTACTGCCTCCGTAGGACAGTATAAATATCCATATGGCCCTTGTATAAAAAAGATTCCCCACCCCTGCTTTAGATCTATGACATCACATGATTATAAACTGACTAGCTGAATCTTTCTAAGCTCTATGTAGAAACAGGAGATCTATTTTTCCATGCATGAGTCATAACTCACTGCAAAAGTCACTGGAAGTGGGAGAAACTGATCAGCAGTTGAAGAGGAGGATGACTCATAAGGGAAAAAATACTTTCTGCTTCTATATAGAACAGACTAAAAGCGAAAAATTAGCTGGGTAGAAAGACAAAATGAGCAATTGTAAGTACACAGTTCTGTATAATATAATGATTGTAATATATTAAGATACAAACTTTGATGGAAGCTCTTCTTTAACATAGTTATCTGTGTGTTTTGCTAGTCCTAAACAAGGTAGGGTGCATTCCATAGAGGATTGCTGTTGCCCACATTACACATCGACAGTTTTGCCTTAGCCTTCAAGCTCTCTAAAAGAATAACTAAAAAAGGCAGGTGAAGAACCACAGACTGCAGCTATAGAGTTAAAAATGTGTTAAATTGCACTGGTTTCCAATATCCTCCAGCAGCTACATAAAGATTTTACTGTACTAGCATCACAGCGTTGCTGATTCACTATGTTATGGCCTGGTCTCCGGTCTCTGTTGTTTTATTCTGGCCTTGGTCATGAACTTGTCAGTCTCTGGCCCAGCTTTCTCTTTCAAAGTTATGTCCCTTTGATTATAGACTTCCTGCTTTCTCTTTAATGATGTTTTTATTTTTCATGTTGCTCTTGTCCTGGTTACTGACTGACTGTTCTTTCTGGCTTTTTGATCCATTATTTAACCCTGTCTGGAAAATCCATGTTGGGTCTGTCGAATTATTATCTTATAGCTTTTTTCCTGTTATATACACTTTTTTTTTGCCAGACAGCAGTGATTGCTTACATTGCCTAATTGAACCAGCTGCGTCTCAGAGGAAAAAAGTGTGCTTCCAGATATTATACTACCAATGCCAGTACCAGTGTGCCATTAAACTGGAGAAAGATGGTCTCTCAGTTTAGGGAAGGGAGTGACAGGTTTCAATAGGGGTCCTTCACATTCTTTACTATTGGAAAATGAGCTACAGAATTGGAGAGACTATGGTTAGGGTATAAAAACGCAGTAAGTAGGGTGGTAGCTTAAGGGTGGCTCAAGGAATTCAACACCCCAAGTTTTTTCTCTTTCTACATGATATAATTCTTAATTTGTGTTTTGTTTTTTAAAATGTTAAAGAACTAATTATTTTATCTTTCTGATTTTTATGTCTTGGCTGTCTAGTCCTTTCTCAAATGGGTGTTGAGCCAAAACAAAGCTAAAGGGCAAACACATGTCTTTTTTTCACCCTTTTTTGACAGAAGAATATTATAAAACAATCTGGATAAGATGTCTGAATGGGCATACACTTGGCAGATGAGGTTTAATGTAGATAAATGTAGAGTTAGCACCTAGGACGGAGTAATCCTATTGCTGCATATACATTAAATGGGAGAATACTTGGGACTACAGAACAGGAGGAGTTGGGCATTCTGGTTACAAGTAAGCTGAGCAGTAGTATTCAATATCAAGCAGCAGCCGCAAAGGCAAATAAGATTTTAGGGTGTATAAAAAGAAATAAACTCCCAACGTATTGTTACCCCTTTATAAATCACTGGTGATGCCACATTTAGAATATGGGATCCAGTTTGTGGCTCCACATATTAAAAAGTTAGAATCAGTTCAACAACGGGCAACTAGATTATTACAAGGGATGGAAAGCCTCTTATATGATCAGTGGTTGGAAAAGTTGGGCTTGTTTAGCTTTCATAAAAGATGCTTCAGAGGAGATCTCATTTACACTCGAAATCAGAAGTTTACATACACTATATAAAAAGACACATTGGCATGTTTTTCTCAATATCTGACATGAAATCAGAAGAAACCTTTCCCGTTTTTGGTCAATTTGGATTGCCATAATTATTAATATTTGCCAAATGCCAGAATAATGAGAGAGAGAGAGAATGTTTTAAGGCATTTGTACTACTTACTGCAAAGTCAAAAGTTTACATACTCTAAGATTACTGTGCCTTTAAACAATTCTGGACTGCCCATATGATGATGTCATGTGTTTGGAAGCTTCTGATGTGAGCGAGATCCCTTAAATAGAGATCTATATGATTGCTTGTACCTGACCAAATATAAGCTGAGTGACAGGTTAGAGGCCAAAGAATGTATCTAATACACAGAGACAAATATGTAGAAAAACCTGAACAGCACCTCCTAATGTGAACACATGCATGCTGCCAAACTGCATTATATAGACAAAAAAGGTACAATAGCAATGTGTATGAATCTAGGCCACAGAAAACACAGAAAAACATTAAAACATTCAATTTGAATTTTTCCTCAAAACATTTTTTTTTTAATTTTTTTTTAACTTAAAGTAATAGATGAAAGTGAAGGTTTTTAGCGAATAAACTGGACAATTCATGTATGCCCATCAACCACCGCAAGGTGACCTCCCTCTGATGGGTCCCTGTTATACTGTACATGTCTTCTCTCGGGCTATCAACCTACAGTTTAATGGACACAATGTCTCTTTCTTTTTCCAGATTTAGCCTACAATTTTTGGGCAGGTAGATCTGATTACAGCCACCTGCAGGTCAATGGGAGGAGTGCAAGATCAAGCTGGAAGCAGCCAGCATCATCATTCAATTTAAATTTTTCTTCAACAAATTTTTTAAATTTTTTTCTTTTAACTTGCAGTAATAGATGAAAATGAAGGTTCTTAGCGCATAAATTGCCCAATTCATGTATGCCCACCAACCATTGCAAGGTGACCTCCCTCACCTCATCTAATACACAGAGACAGATACACACTTCCGGTCTCAGCAAAGGCTTACACACAACTGGTTTATTCTGAAGACAAAGAAACACGCTCCAGACAGGAAATAGGTGTTACACAACTTCTGAATAGCCAATGTAAGTCTATGATAGCTTCATTTCAACTTCACTCCATATATGGCATCAATATTCAGTGTCCAGAGCTGGCTTCACATTCCAAAGAATCCTTTCAGGGTAATGCTTGAAGACATAGACGCCATCTTGGTACACCTTATCTGAACTGACTTATACATGGTTTAATAACCGATGTCATTAGCAATTCTCTCCTTCACAATGATAGGTTTGCTGGCAACATCTGAGTTAATTAGAGACATACCTGTGGATGTATTTAAATGCACACATGAAACATATTGCTTCTTTGTGTAACATCATGGGAAAGTCAAAAGAAATCAGTCAAGATATAAGGAAGAAAATTTTGGACTTGCACAAGTCTGGCTCATCCTCGGGTACAATTTCAAGATAACTGAAGGTGCCTTGTTCTTCTGTATAAACAATAATGCACAAGTACAAACAAGATGGGAATGTCCAGCCATCATAACCGCTTAGGAAGGAGATGGGTTATGTGTCCCAGAGATGAATTGGCTTTGGTCCGACATGTGTATATCAACCCGAGGAAAAAAGCAAAAGACCTTGTGAAGATGATGGTGGAGGTTGGTAAGATTGTGTCAATATCCACAGTGAAACGAGTACTGTATCAACAAGGGCTGAAAGGCCACTCTGCCAGGAAGAAGCCATTACCCCAAAAGAAACATAAAAGCAGGTTAATGTTTTGAAATGCATACAGGCACAAATAACTTTATTTTTGGAGAAATGTTCTGTGGTCTGATTAAACTAAAATTTGGCATAATGACCATTGTTATGTTTAGAGAAAAAACGGGGAAGCTTGGAAGCCTGAGATCACCATCCCAACTGTGAAACATGGGGGTGGCAGCATCATGTTGTGAGTGTCACACATAGGGTGGGAATGACTAAGTGCAACATGAAAGGATGAGAGGAGGTAAGCCCAAACGCTAGGGAAAGGGGAGCAGAGACCCCTAGGCAGATCTTATAACACCCTGCCTACCCTACATCCCTAAATTGGCTCCACACCAATCGCTGAGCAGGAAACCTAAGCCCTGTTTATCCCTACAGCTAGACCCTACATAGGGAGGGGGCGGATGATCAATGGTCAATCCCCACTGATACCTAAAGACAACAAAGGAGACAAACAATGAGAGCAGAACTTAGATTGAGTAGACTCCAGAGAGACCACACCAAATACCCTACAAGAACAACAGAAAGGAAGTTAGCTGACAGCTACAACTCCAAGCCTTCACAAGGGAAAAGGTGAATATCATCAGCGACTTCCAGAAGCAGGCTGGGAGCTTATAAACACCAATGTCCAGGTGTGTCAATTAGAGCCGGAGGGAGGTTTCCGCCGGGTCCAACAGTCAGAAGGATTAAGAAGGCGTCTGCAATGTCAAATGAAGAGACCTTCTGGAGCCAGATGTAGAGCGACTGTCTGTTGCATCTGACACACCCATGACAGTGGGGTTCTTTAGCTGCAGGAGAGACTGGTGCACTTCACAAAATCAATGGCATCATGAGAAAAGAAGATTATGTGGCAATACTGAAGCAACATCTCAACACATCAACCAGAAAGTTAGAGCTTGGATGGAAATAGGTCTTCCAAATGGACAATGAGCCAAAGCAAATTGCCAAAATGGTAAGTGTCATAAGGATAAAAAAGTCAATATGTTGGAGTGGCCATCACAATGCCCTGATATCAATTCTATTGAAAATGTATGGGCAAAGCTGAAAAGGCAGGTGCGAGCAAGGCGACCTACAAACATGGATCAGTTACACCAGTTTTGTCAGGAGGAATGGGCCCAAATTCTGACCAACTATTGTGAGAAGCTTGTGGAAGGATATCCCAAATGTTTGACCCAAGTCATTCAGTTTAGGGACAATGGTACCAAATATCAATGAAATGTATATAAACTTTTGACCTTGCAGCAAGTAATAAAAATACTTTAACACATTCTCTCTCATTATTCTGGCATTTCTCAAATATTAATAATTATTGTAATCCTAATTGACCTAAACCGGGAAATGTTAATTCTGATTTCATGTCAGATATTGAGAAAAACATGCATATGTGTCTTTTTATATAGTGTGTGTAAGCTTCTAGCTTCAACTGTATATGCATAAATTTCTGTGGTCAGTACAAAGGACTTGCACATGACTTATTCCTTCCAAAGCCCTTACTAAGGACCAGGGGGCATTTATTATGGGTGGAAGAAAGGTGATTCCGCCAGCTAAATAGGAAAGGGTTTTTTACAGTTTAGATCAGTCAGACTGTGGAATGCCGACCACAGGAGGTAGTAATGACAGACAATATAACTGCCTTTAAAAAGCGCTGAACAATTTCTACAATACACATAACATTGTGGATTACAGATAAGTACTGACAAAAAGATGTATTATTGATGAAGAAAGGTGAAATTGATGGACCAAGGTCTTTTTCAACCTTTCTATGTTTTTGCAGCGGGAAAAAACACAGTATTTTACAATGCCAGTAAAGTGAATGTGATTTCTGACTGCTTGTGCCCATGCTGCTTACTTTCTCCGTGCAGATTTTAGCCATCAAAGCGTTAATTTTTTTTCTAATCTGCAGCATTTTTGCATCATTTTTCACCTATTCAAATTAATAGAAGAAAAATACAAGTAAAATGGCATAAAAATGCACACAAAAATGCGTCAAAAACATGCGCATTTTCTGCAGCATTTTTTCAGTAAACACTCAGCTGCAGATGAATCTTCTGCAAATAATCAATGAGTGTACATAGCCTAAGTGTCCATTTAATTACCCTTTTCTCTGCATACATTTTTAAACAGGCACCTTAACCCCTTAATGACTACTGATAAGCAATAAAACGGTGGCCGTTAAGTGGCCGTTTTAAAACTGTGATCTGGAATAAGGCTGTTGTACCCCCAAGACTCAGAAAACTTCTGGGTCTCAGCTACCATTGGGACCCTGCGAGACCCTGGAGAACATGATCAGGGCTGGATTTTCCGGTCTCCGATCATGTGATCGCTATTATTCAGTGATTAACAGCAGTCTCAAAAGAAAACTGTGCCTGCTTTTACAATGATTTCTCTCCTGACATGTTATACATGTCAGAGGAGAGAGAAATTATGTTAGCTGAGCTCCCCGGTATCTAAGCCATCTGCTGTTCCCTCCTGCTTTGTCCCCTGGCCTTCTGCGTCATCTTCCTGGGAAAAAAATAGCAGAGCATACGCAGCGCAAAAGCAAAAAATGAGTAAGTCAAATCTCTCTTTGTCACCCACTTAGATAAAAATTATAACATATTTTTTTTTCATTCTTTGCAGTTGGGATTAGGGTTAGGTTTGAGGTTAGCATTGTGTTAGGGTTGGGCTTATGGTTAGGTTGGGCTTAGGGTTAGGGTTGTGCTGGGGTTAGGGTTATGATAGTGTTAGGGTTGTGTTAGGGTTGGGGTTAAGGTTGGAGTTAGAATTGGGTTTTTCAAAAGTAAAAAAAATGATGATGATATGATGGCTAGTGTTGAGGGCAAGTGCTCGAAACTAGAGTTTGCGTCAGGTGCTTGGTATGCACGGAGTATCGTGGATAGAGATGAGCGAACATTGTCGGCTCACTCCTCATTTGGCAAGCTATAGTGCTTAACTGCTTACTGAAGAAGCTTCATTGGGAACCCGAATACCGGGAGCGCTCTTGATGATCAGCTATTCGGCGCAGCAGGTGCATGTGTTGAGGCTGTGTGACAGTCACAACACAAGCATGGAGAGCCTGTATACAAGGACTAAGAACCGCAAAATTCGAAAAAGCATCTTCCCACACTATTCGTCCCACATGGGGGTTGTGATTTTAACGCATATTTGATTACTAATCTTAAAATAAATTTTTCAATAAAATTCAAAGGCTTTTATGGGAGTGTCTGAGCTGGATTACCCATTTGATTGATCGCCTCTTCCTGCCACACTGTAGCTTCCATGCTCGGAGTCCTGGATGAGTTCATGGGTAAGCTGATTTTTTTTGTACATTTTTATACTTTAAACTATAAAAATTAGGTGGGAAAACTTGCAAAATCGGCAGTGTATGAAATGCTTACTTTCACCACTGTTTGTACACGTTCACATCTATCCATAATCCTGGGTCCTCCACCTACAATTGGGGCACTAGTGGGGACATCATTATACTGTATATATATCTCTGGAGCATTCAAGCTTCTGTTCACACAAAACCTATTTGTAAAGACTTTAACAATGATCTTAAAGAAGCAGTTGTTGCTCCAGAACAATAATAAAAGAGTTGTGACTATTCCCAAACAATTTGTAGTTTATAATTCTATAGTGAGAAAGGTTATTTACATGTGGAAAACATTCAATACAGTTGGCAATCTTTCTAGGAGTACACATCACAGCAAATCGCCCCAAGGTATGAACCTGCAATGCTCAGAGAAATTGCAAAGAAAACTAAGAACTATAGCTTGGAATATAAAGGCCTTCACCAGCTTAAATGTTCTTGTTTCATGACAATTCAAGTTAAAAAAAAGACTGAACAAGCATTATTTGTTTTGAAGGGTTGCTAGGAGAAATCCTCTTCTTTTTTAAAAGTACATAGCAGCATAGCTAAAGTTTGCAAAGTTGCATTGGAACAAACCACAAGACTTCTGGAACAATGTCCTGAAGACAAATGAGACCAGAATTAGGATGTTTGGCCAAATTTCCTTGTGCCACGATTAGCATGAATCAAACACACCATATCAACACAAACAACTTGTGCCAGCTGTCAAACACAATGATGGAGATGTGATGATTTGCACTTGCTTGAAGGCAGAGGACAAGGGCACATTGCAGCAATAGAGTCGGCCATGAACTCCTCTATATAATCAAGTGTAGTCAAATGTAAGGTAATCTATCCAAAAAACTAACATCTGGAAGAAACTGTGTCATGCAATAAGAGAATGAACCCAAGCACATCAGTAAATATACATCAGAATGGCTGAAAAAGAAGATAATCAGGGTGTTATGATGGCTTAGTCCAAACTTCAACCCAATTAAATTGCTGTGGTGAGACCTTAAGGCTAAGTTAATACAGTAAGTATTTGGTGCAAAATTTCGGCACCATTTCAGCATCTATTGGCAAGAAAAATGCAAAATAAGCACATTTTGCAGCATTTTGATGCATTTTTAACGTGTTTTCGGTGCAGATTTTTCCTCATTCATTAGTATGAGATAAATTTGCTCCAAAAATGCTGAAAGAATTGACGTGCTGCAGATTTAAATCTGTATGTCAAAAATAACCAACATGTGCTTTAGACTTTAGGATTCTCACTCACTTTGCTGCCATCAGGAAATTCATTCAGTGTGACAAATCTGCACAGAAATATACGAGACAAACGCAACCAATCTGCAATGTGTGCACAGGCTCTAAGAGAGTCATAAACAAATTACCACAAACCTTAATGAACTTCAGCAACATTGTAAAGATGAGTGGACCAAAATTCCTCCAAAACCATGGGAGAAACTGAGTCATAAAGAAAATGATTTATTTGGTATTTCCCCTAAAGGTGATTCTACATTCTTTTTCTAATGATTGTTTATCGACTTTCAATCCAGGGTTACCAATGTTAACTTAGAATAGACCAGGTGGGCTGAACGTAGACTTAATTTACGGATTTTTCAAGAGAGGGCTCTGTCCATGCATCTCACCCTACTGCCAAATAATTCCTGGCCAGTCCTCCCTCTCTTTAATCCACTGATGTTCCAGGGCTAAACTTTCCTTGCCACGATATAGGCTACTGTGCAGCTTTTCATTCGCTACACACTGGCCACATATAGATCCTTGAATTTCAACCACCAAGTAGACTGTGAATATTATTCAGGAAGAAATGGTAGATTGCAATAATCAAACATGGGTTTGAACGTTTTCAAAGTTGAGGTTTAACATACTAAAACACATCATTTTCACCATATTCTAAAATTTTTTATCTGATCCATTCTTTTTATTTGGCATGAAACAGCTGATTTGTGTCAGTCATACTAGACAGGGAAATGGTCTACAAGTCAGAGAACTGTTTTTTGTTTTATTCTCAGCATGCAGAAGAGAAAGACATTTAGGAATTGAGAAGGATTAAAAGAGAGGGTTTAATACAGTGCTTCGCCGGATTGTGTGACAACGATAGTCAACCAGGGCATTGTTTGATAAGCTTTTGCTTGAACTTTACTGAGGCCAAATGATACAGAAGCGGAAATAACAAATACACAGCACAACAAGCAATAGCAGAAATATATATCTAGAGTGATATTTGGCCTTGGGGCAATATGACTCTTAATGTCAACAGAAACATATTTTTTCAACCTCTCCATGTTCTGTCTTAAGAAAATACCAACCAGGAATTTATAGACATTGAAATGTTTAATGCCATTTGAATTGCATATTCTGCCTCAATGTCATCTAAACTATCCCCTGATCCAATCCAGCCGTGGGTAGGATATTAAAATCCACTTTCAATGACCTACATGATGCACGTATGTTATGTTCATTGTACTACTGATATTTCTTAGCACATGGACAACATCATAACATAGCTTTTATTGACAAGCTATGTATATAGAATGACATGGGTGTCATGCTTTTGAATAATTAATACAAACAAATTCCTGGAAGAGAACCTGCCAGCACGATCTAGCAAGTTAAAGTAAAGACATGGCTGTAATGGCGCTGTAATATACGGTAGATTAAATTAATATCTTTAGTGAAGAAATTTGCTTGGTTGTTCTTTTTTAATCCGCATTTTAAGTTTTTCTGATATTGACATTAAGTTGCACAGTGCATTGAGTCTTCTGCTCCTGCCCCAGACCCTCGGCCTGCCTCTGGCATTTGTATGGTAATTCACTGCTTTTTCAGTGACCTACCTCCTGTTTGAAATTTCGTGCCGGTGCCCTCCTTGCTGCAGGCAGTACGTGCAGGCAAATTGATTTCCCAGCTGGTCTTCAAAAAAATGGTGCCAGGGCAATGCATGCAAATTTCTCGGCTGAATGACATCTCTAAGAGACGTTATTGTTATTGAGCCGAGATCCCAATCTGCACATGCCCCTTTGCTGGTGCCATTTTCTAGATAATCAGCCAGGAAATCAATCTGCACATGCACTGCCTTCAGCAAAGAGGGCGCTGGCACGTAATTTCAAACAGGAGGCAGGTCACTGAAAAAGCAGTGAACTCTAATAGCAAAAGACCCAATGTACATTCCTGCACTGTGCATCTAAGAAAAAAACCCAAAGGTATGAAATGGGATATAAACTGGTGTGCATACAGCTTGCAAGCGCACATTCACATTGGCCACTGAACAGAAAAAAACAAAGACAGAAACATAATGATTGAATACCCTGCAGTAAATAAAAAGCAATAGTGCATGAAAATTATATAGGGTACTTAGTTAACATGTTTTTTCATCAAAAAAATGCAAAAGTCTTCCCATCCCATTATCCACATTCATGTCACTTGATAAACGGTAAGGTTTTTAATATTAGGGTTAGGACTGTCCCAATTAGGGTCACCGTGAAGTGGTGGGATGGCTTTTCCTTTTTTCTTGCAATATGAGATAGTCCACCAAACACATCTTTTATTATACTTTGAGTTGTTCAGCTTGATTATATAATTGGCATGGCAAAACTGAGTTACTATATGTCCCAAAATTTGCACCTTACCTACAGTATGCCTTTACACTGGTCTCTAAAGTTACAGTGGTTTTGGGTACCAATATTTTCAGATATTTTCAGTATTCAATAATCCTTCCTGAACAACATTCAACATACAACTGATTTGTACCATTCTGCAGTGCATGTAATTGATTGGAAGATCTAGTTATTCAACATGGCCATTTTACTGGTAAATTACCTGTATTACTGAAGTGTATGCACTGATTGTAAGTCCATTAGCTCCTTTCTATAGTATATGCTATCAGTCTCTTCAGAGAGAAAGAGGACTTGAGCTATAGTACCATCTATTGGATGTAGCAAACTAAAAGTCAATATTGACACCTTTAATGAGCCTTGCCAAGTGATTTAGGACCTCGTTAAAAGAGTTGAAATTGACTGCTAGGATTGCTACATCGAATAGGTGACTATAGAGTTCAAGTCTTTCTTTCTAGGCTATTTGCTTATTTAAACTCCCAGAGGAGCATTGCACAGCCACTAAGACTCCTTATGCCGGCTTGACACTCTCCTCAAGGAAAAAATGTCCTCCCTTAAGCCCCCAGTCAGAGCCCTCTCACCTAGCCAAATCAGATCTGCTTTGCATTGAAGGGGCAAATACCCCCTGATTTGGCTTTTTATTCTAAGTCATGTGTCAAGGCTAGTTAATATTGACTTTTATTTATTACTACATCCAATAAATGTAGCTAGAGTTTAAGCCCTTTACCTCCTTGAAGAGGCTATTTGCACATTTATATTCCCATTGGAGCATTGCATGGCCTACAAGTCTCCTTATGCTGGCTAGACTCTCTCCACAAGGAGAAACATTCCCCATTAGACTTTCAACAGTATAGTACAGCTCATGTTCTCTTCTGCTCTTTACCTGCATCAAGATGAGCTGCTCCTTTCTGCTCCAGGTAAGGGTAAATTTTTATAACAATTACTGCACACTGTGTATATTAACAAATGTCCTACATGAAATATACAGTCATGGCCAAAAGTTTTGAGAATGACACAAATATTAATTTTACAAAGTCTACTGCTTCACTTTTCTAATGGCAATTTGCATATACTCCAGAATGTTATAAAGAGTGATCAGCTTAACAGCAATTACTTGCAAAGTCAATATTTGGCTAGAAAATGAACTTTATCCCCCAAAACACATTTCAACATCATTGCAGCCCTGCCTTAAAAGGAGCAGCTAACCTCTTTGCAGTGATTGCTCCATTAACACAGGTGTGGGTGTTAATGAGGACATGGCTGGAGATCAATCTGTCATGATTAAGTAAGAATGAGACCACTGGACACTTTAAAAGGAGGCTGGTGCTTGGCATCATTGTTTCTCTTCTGTTAACCATGGTTACCTCTAAAGAAACACATGCAGTCATCATTGCAATGCACAAAAATGGCCTAACAGGGAAGAGTATCGCAGCTAGAAAGATTGCACCTCAGTCAACAATCTATCACATCATCAAGAACTTCAAGGAGAGAGGTTCCATTGTTGCTATAAAGGCTCCAGGGCGCCCAAGAAAGACAAGCAAGCGCCAGGACTGTCTCTTAAAAGTGTTTCAGCAGCGGGATCGGGCTACCAGCAGTGCAGAGCTTGCTCAGGAATGGCAGCAGGCATGTGTGAGTGCATCTGCACGCACTGTGAGGCGGAGACTCTTGGAGAAAGGCCTGGTCTCAAGGAGGGCAGCAAAAAAGCCACTTCTCTCCAGAAAAAACATCATGGACAGACTGATATTCTGCAAAAGGTACAGGCAGTGGACTGCTGAGGACTGGGGTAAAGTTATTTTCTCTGATGAATCCCCTTTTCGATTGTTTGGGACATCAGGAAAACGCCTCATTCGGAGAAGACAAGGTGAGCGCTACCACCATTCTTGTCTCATGCCAACTGTTAAACATCCTGAAACCATTCATGTGTGGGGTTGCTTCTCAGCCAAGGGAATCGTCTCTCTCACAGTCTTGCCTAAAAACACAGCCATGAATAAAGAATGGTACCAGAATGTCCTCCAAGAGCAACTTCTCCCAACCCTCCAAGAGCAGTTTGGCGATCAACAATGCCTTTTCCACCATGATGGAGCACCTTGCCATAAAGCAAAGGTGATAACTAAATGGCTCAGGGAACAAAACATAGAGATTTTGGGTCCATGGCCTGGAAACTCCCCAGATCTTAATCCCATTGAGAACTTGTGGTCAATCATCAAGAGACGGGTAGACAAACAAAAACCTAAAAATTATGACAAAATGAAAGCATTGATTGTGCAAGAATGGACTGCTACCAGTCAGGACTTGGTCCAGAAGTTGATTGAGAGCATGCCAGGGAGAATTGCAGAGGTCCTGAAGAAGAAGGGTCAACACTGCAAATATTGACTTGCTGCATTAACTCATTCTAACTGTCAATATAAGCTTTTGTTACTCATATGTTTGCAATTATATTTTTGTCTGTGATAAAAACATCTGTCAAAACACACATAAAAACCAGAGGGCAGCAGATCATGTGAAAATATAATATTTGTGTCATTCTCAAAACTTTTGGCCATGACTGTAGATGATCCGAAGAAAATGTCCTCTACATAGAAAGTGATTCACAGGTTTTATACCCTGATTGTCATATGTGATTTACCCAGTGTTTTCCCGTTCAGTGTGTAATGGTGATACACATGGAAAGAAGGAATCAATATCACCAATACACACTGAACAGGAAACCGCTGGGTAAATCTGACATGGAGAAGGACTTGGGGACCCTATTTTATGATAAACTTAACTGGAGCAACCAGTGGCAGGCAGAGACTGCCAAGGCAAACAGGATCATGGGGCGCATTAAAAGAGGTCTGGATACACATGAATAGAGTATTATACTGCCTCTGTACAAATCCCTGGTTAGACCGCACATGGAGTACTGTGTACAGTTTTGGGCACCAGTGCTCAGGAAGGATATAATAGAACTAGAGCGAATACAAAGAAGAGCAACAAAATTAATAAAGGGGATGGGGGAACTACAATACCCAGAGATATTAGCAAAATTAGGATTATTTAGTCTAGAAAGAAAATGACTGAGGGGCGATCTAATAACCATGTATAAGTATGTAAGGGGACAATACAATTATCTCTCCGAGAATCTGTTTATACCAAAGAAGGTGACGGTCACAAGGGGCATTCTCTGCGTCTGGAGGAGAGAAGGTTTTTCCAGCAACATAGAAGAGGATTCTTTACTGTTAGGGCAGTGAGAATCTGGAATTCCTTGCCTGATGGCAAACTCAGTCGAGGGGTTCAAGACAGGCCTTGATGTCTTCCTGGAGCATAACAATATTGCATCTTACAGTTATTAGGTTCTTTAGAAGGACATAGATCTGGCGAAATATCTGACGGAATATAGGTTGAACTGGAAGGACACATGTCTTTTTTCGGCCTTGTTATGTTACTATGTAAGTGTGAGCAGGTTGCGGGATGCAGTGACGGACAGGAAGCAGATCAAGGGTTAACTGGTTTTAACAAAACAGGGAGATACTCCATGCAGGGAAATAGGTAAATGTGTGGTAACAAATGGGCAGTACAGGGAATACAGGGGTTTGGTTGAGGGAAAATCACTGAAGGAATAACGAGTGAAACTGTTCTCAAAGTTGTCACTTATCAATCAGACATTTTCCTGTCAGAATAGGTCCCGGAGCAGATGACTGCACCAACAGCCATCGGCACAGCGTATATACGGTGGGGTCCTAAAGAACAAGATGATACGTTCCCGGCTGGCAACGTTGAGTCTTTGAAACGTCCCGTGGAGTCCTCAGTAAGGAGACTCCGATGACCGGCAATGTATAGGCCACAGTCCTGCTAAAATTAAGCAAGACTCGACGAATATTACCCCTCCGGGGATTCGGGTAGCAGTACCCTGTCAACGTCTCAGTCCCTGTCAGGAGGCACATGCGCAGCACTGACTGTTACAGAGCGATTGGCATCTCGATGTCTGGGAGCCAACCTGTACATGGTGGGCTTCTCATCAGAGTCTCTGCGGACTGTCTTTCTCACGACTTGGCATGCTCCTCTGCTCCTAACAGTCCCCGAAGCAGGAGTTCTCTCTGCTTAGCGGCACGCTGTGCCTTCCCTCCAACCCTGTCTGGTCCTGCGCGCTGCGTGGCCCCTTGTAATGCTTAACCACGCACCATAGGTCCGGAGGAAGGTCCCGCCAGCTAAAGCTTCCCCCCGGAAACAGGAGGCGCAGCCTCATCAGTTTCGTCCCCGGCACGCAGGTACCAGCGGTGCGGTCGTCCCCCTACCATAAAGACATGATTTATTCAAACAATTTTTTGTTTTTTTTTCCTATATTTTTTAATTTTAAGGGAGGCTTAGACACCACTTGCTTATTCTCTATACAGTTGTGGTCTCAGTTTATATTTTTATGTTTTCAACTTACAATGTCTGTGCTTGAATTAATATTCTAACTTGAGGGACCACTTCTAAGGTACAAAACTGTGCATTCCAATCCTAATATATGACTATTCCATTAACATAATCTGTGACCTTATTATATAATAATTACATTGAATTTGCTGTGTAATCTTTCTAAGTGATTTGATCATTGTCAATGACCTCACTAACAACTCTATGAATTGTTAAATCTTTAAATTGCCACTTACGGTGAACACCCATATTTGACCTGATTGGTGAAGGGCACAAAATGATCTATTAATACATTGACTGATAAATGCTCTGGCAATGCTTAGTGACCTAACCATAATAATCAAAAGAGTTTTTGTTTTTCATCTTATGCAAGTTGTATTTGCTGTTAATAATGAGGTCAAAACTCAAGTACACAGTCCTCAAATTAACAGTATTGAGAAAAGTCCATTAACGTCACAAAAGTTGTAAAATGATTTTGTTTTCCCTCACGCCAAGCCAACACTATAACAACATATCTTTTGTTCTCTCTTTGCATGCATTAAATACTGCTTGCGACCTACCATGTTTCAGGATAGGGTCCTCTTTTTCCCTAACAGTATCTAATTAAGCCCTTTATCCAGTGACTTGGGATTGATTGAGGTTAATTGAGCCCATCACCACTCGAGCAAATGTTCTGGGAATCAGTGTTGGAGAACAGAACATATTGTGTTGCCAGGTAGATATTTCATTCACCAACATGGGTGTTTTTATGTGGCATATTACACAATATTAATGGTCACATTCGCATTTCATTTTTTTCTTCATCCTTGTGAAAAACAAAAATGACAGAAACCAGGATATTTCTGACCATATGGGTCAGGGGGAACATTTCTAAAGTGACCCACAAGCTCTTGTTCAGTTTAAGCGCTGCTTAAAGTTTAATGGTAAACTCAGGGAGTCACAATCTTATTGTGGGAGGGGAGTTTTCACGACGTTTGGATGGGAAACATAAGACATAGGATCCAGTACATCAACATTTTGTATTAAAAAATTGGAAATTTTAATGTAATTTATGATGGAAGCAAGAACTGACAAAAATGTGATGGAAGAGGGACTCAGATACACCCTGCATTAGACATAAATGAGTGCCTCATACATATTCTGTTCAAATTGTCATGTAGTACTACTCCTAGATTCATAAAGGCTATGCACAAACAACAAAGTCTGCCAAAAATTACAAGCAGGAACACCCATACACCCTTGGAGGCACCAACTGTAGTGCCTCATTCAAAATATTCTGAACAAAGTATAGTTGTGGTCCTCCTACACTCATAAAAGTTCTGCACAGTGCAGAGTCTGCCAAAAATTAGAAGCCGGGTCATTCATACACCCTTGAAGGCACCAACTATAGTAACTCATTCAAATATTGTGAACAAAGTGTAATTATAGTACTCCTACACACATAAAGGTTCTGCACACAGTGCAAAGCCTGGAAAAAAACAACAAGCAGGTTCACATATAGACCCAATTGGTTAAGGCAACAATTGGATGGCCTCATTTAAATGTTGAGAACATGTAGTTGATGTGCTCCTACACTCATAAAGACTCTGAACAAAGTGTTAAGCCATGAAAGAATAAGAAAGGTAAAACAGTCATCCATATACCTCTGAAAGGCAACGACTGTACTGTAGGGCTTCATTAAAATATTTTGAAAGTGTAGTTGATATACTCCTACACTCATAAAGGCTTTGCACAGAGTGCAAAGCTAGGAAAATCCCTTGAAGCCAACGACTGGTGGGCCTCATTCAAATATTAAAGATTAAAAAAACCTTTATAAGCTGCTGTCATTTCCAATATATAGAGGGACAGCTCATGCCAGATGTCCAGCTTTGAGACCCAGTAGCTGAAGGTCATAGAGGAATTAGGGAGTATGCTGGTTTTGTCAGCCATGTATTGCTTAACCATCTTTAAAAACTGTTCCATCCTTGTCAAAAATACCCAGTCATCATGACCTGGAAGCTGGGATGGTGTAATGAAATTGGCCCAGGACTTTGACATTGTACCCCTGCCTCTGCTGTGTGTCTCCGTCACCTCTCCTCCTTGCTTGGGCAAAGATGTTTGTACTCTGCCACTTACATTATCTGATGGGAATTTTGCCAACAAATTTTCCATAATGAGCGTCTGCTTTAACAGCCAGAAGGAGAGATGCAAGGTTCTTGTAGTGTGGGTTTAAAAGAGTGAACAACCATTACTCTTTTTTAGCCAAGATGAATGTAATGCAAGGATCATGGGAAAACCAGAGGTACAGAAAGTCAGCCATATGTGCCAAGTAGAGATGAGTGACTTTGCCTCCGGGAGGGTCGAGTCGGGTTTCGGACCACCCGACTTTCCCAAAAGTTGAGTCGAACGAAATCGGCCGACTATCGGAAAAAGTCGAAGATCCGACTGAAACTCGAACCGACCTCAATGCAAGTCAATGGGGAAGAAAAGTCGGCAGTCAGTGGAGGACAGTAAACACACCTACAGTGCCCATTTCAATGCCAACGACATCAATTGTTATTACTTAAGCTTGTCAACCTTAATTTACTTTATAATAATAGTAACGCATTGAAAACTGGGGTTATTTGGCTCCAGGTGTTCGTGGGCCCCTGGGTGAAAAAGTCTCATTGGGCCCCTTTAACACATACCACAATTCATGATGCTCCGACAGAGAAATATAGGTATAGTACATTGCCAAATACTTCACTTCTTACATTACATGAGTGATATCTACTGTAAATTCTACAAAAGCTCAAAAACCGGACAGTAAAGTCCTCCATACAGTATTATGGGCACCACATAGTGCGCCATACAGAATGGACTCCATATAATGCTCCATACAGAATAGGCCCCATATGTGCTCTATATGATGCTCCATATATAATGGGCTCCATGTGATGCCCCATAAATAATGAACCCTATATGATGCTCTAGTATGTGATGGGCCCCACATGATGCTCCAGTATATGATAGGCCCCATGGATGATGCTCCAGTGTATGATGGGCCTATATAATGCTCCATATATAATGGACCCCATATGATGCTCCAGTATATTATGGGCCACATGGATGATGCTCCAGTGTATGATGGGCATATATAATGCTCCATATATAATGGGCCCCATATGATGCTCCAGTGTATAATGGGCCCCTTATATGATGCTCCAGTGTATGATGGGCCCCATTTATAATGCTCCAGTGTATAATGAGCCCCATATAATGCTCCAAATATAATTGTCCCCATATATAATGCTTCATATATAATGGGCTCCATGTGATGCCGCATAAATAGTGAACCTCATATGAGGCTTTAGTATATGATGGGCCCCATAAGATGCTCCAGAATATGAAGGGCCCCATGGATGATGCTCCAGTGTATGATAGGCCTATATAATGCTCCCTATATAATGGGCCCAGTGTTTAATGGGCCCCGAATATGATGCTCCAGTGTATGATGGGCTCCAGTGTATGATGTGCCCCATATATAATGATCCAGTGTATAATGGGCCCTATCTATGATGCTCAAGTGTCTAATGGGCCTCATATATAATTCTCCAGTGTATAATGCTCCCCATATATTGCTGCAAACATTAAAAAAAATGAAATAACTCTCCTCGCTGGGCACTGCTCTACTCTGGATTCCTCAGCGGCACCATCTTCCAGCTGTTAGAGATCGAGTTCCCGCTGCTGCACAAGGGGAATCTCTAACCAGTCCCGCTGCGGTTCCCCCATCTATCTCCGGCCGCAGTGGAACCTGCTCAGCAGAGTCGTCAGTCCCAGCGTCTCGCCCGTACAGTACTGTGCAGAGACTTGCTGCTGCCACTCCTGGATCCTCTGTTGTAACCAGTGTTGGAGCAGGCAGATTTGGGACTAAGTCCTCTGTTTCTCCATCTGAGCATGCCCAGGGCAAGATCTTACATTGGAGATTAGTGGTCACATGCTCGGACACAGCTACGACTCCTATTGGTCCTCCAGGAAGGTCCTGTAGCTGTTGGTGATCTGAAGCGGATTTCTATTGGTCCTTTCTGGAAGGTCTCGTACTCGTGGCTACTATAAAAAGGTGGCATAACCGCACGGCCGTGCGCTAGTATCAGATTTGTTATGTGCTTGCGCCAGTGTGGTTATGCATGTGTTTAGGGACCCGGCTGAAATAAGCCCCTAGAATACCGGCACCTCCTGTTTGGAGATGTGTGTATGGGTTCAGGGCTCTGGCTGAAATAAACCCCTAGTATACCGGCTTGTCCGGTGAGGAGGTTGCTGTGTGCATTGCTGACTACTGTATGTTGAAGCTGCGCAGTCCGGACGTAACCCGGTGGCGGCACGCGGACATTGCTATTAGTCAGCATTTAGGTTGCGATTCTGTGGAGCAACAGAGTTCTCTTATACCGCCATATAGTGCCACATCCTTTTATTTAGCAACTCTGTGGAGTAACAGAGTTTGCCCACTTCGCTATAGAGTGCGACGGTGACCATATCTGCAACTCTGGGGGTTAACAGAGTTCGCTCATACCACCTACTGCGCCATCTTACTAGCAGCAGGTTCTGCCTGCACGATGGACCCCGGGCTGCGAACGCACCTTCTAATTTTATCTATTTGGTGCATTCCGCCAGCCTTAACATAATACTAGCGCCAGGGTCTGGCTAGTAAAATTGCGGATGACCAGCGTCTACCGCAGTACATCCAGCAGCTGGAGGCTAGGTTGGCGGCTCTTGAGCGCACAACCTCAGCCATGGATGTTACCGCATTCGCTGTTCAGGCTACTAGCGTGGCTGCAGCCAGTTTGTCCTCTGCCACCTCTGCCCCTACATTATCCCACCTCCCGCTTCCTGACAAGTTTGCCGGTGACAGCCAGCAATGTCCGGGATTCGTGAGTCAGTGCTTTATACAGCTCGAGCTTCTGGCTGCACGTTTCCCCTCGGATCGGCACAAGTGGGTTTTGTATTGTCCTTACTCTCAGGCAGAGTGTTGGAGTGGGCAACGCCGCTGTGGGAGCGCGACGATCATGTGGTGCGGAGTGCTCCTCGTTTCTTGGAGGCTCTTAAAAAGGTCTTTTTAGGACCTCAGGTCACCCACGATACGGCGCTCCAACTGCTGGCACTGGCACAGGGTTCATCTTTGGTCAGTCAGTTTTCCGTCCAATTTCGGACTGTGGCCTCAGAGCTGGACTGGTCAGATAAAGTTCTCATTCCAGTCTACTGGAGAGGACTGGCTGACCATATTAAAGACGCTTTGGCTACCAGGGAGATTCCCACCACACTGAAGAAGCTTCTCTCCATTTCTACCCGCATCAACCTCCGTTTTCACGAGCGGAGGTTGGAGTGGGCCCAGTGTAGGCAGAGGATTCGGTTGGCTCCTACCTTTGCCAATCCTCTTGAATCTCCCATTCAGGCGTCCGAACCCCAAAAGGCCACAGAGGTTCCTCGTGCGGGACCTAAGTCTCGGGCCGCTCGAGTATCCGTGGTCTGTAACTTTTGTCAGCAGACTGGACACTATGCTAACAGATGTCCACAGCGATCGGGGAAGCGATCGAGTCTGGTGACCCAGAGAGGAGGTTCACTGGAGACAGCGGCATTTTCCTCCAAGATGACAATTAAAGGGACAATCACTGTAGATTCTTCCACACTTACAGTCGAGCTTTGTGTGGACTGAGGAGCAGAGGGGAATTTCATGTCATCTACCTTTGCTCGTCGCCACGCAATACATCTGGTAGCGCTCGACAAATCAGCGACTGTCCAGGTAGTGAATGGGTTGACATTGCCCTCGCAAATTACACATCAGACTGTCCCTCTTACTTTGTGTGTACCCCCTTCCCATCAGGAAATCATTTCCCTTCTCATCCTTCATGAGGGAATAGATGATATCCTACTGGGAGTACCCTGGATCCGTTTCCACTCCCCTCATATTGAGTGGACCTCCGGTAGGATACTGGGTTGGAGTGAGACATGTAAGGACAAATGTGTCAGGGAGTGCATTCAGGTTACCACTACAGAGATACCCGCAGATCTTACTCCTCTTCCCAAGTGCTATCAGTCATATGCAGACGTGTTCTCTAATAGGCTGTGGAGACTCTACCGCCCCATCGTCCCTACGACTGTCCTATTGACCTCTTGCCTGGAGCAGAACCTCCTCGGGGAAGTGTCTATCCCCTCTCTTTTCCTGAGATGGAGGCTATGTCTCAATATATCCAGGCGAATCTGGCAAGAGGGTTCATTAGGAAGTTGGTGTCACCAGCAGGGGTGGGGTTCTTCTTCGTGCAGAAGAAGAATTGAGAATTGCGCCCGTGTATAGATTACAGGGGTCTTAACGCCATCACCGTTAAGAATAAGTACCCCTTGCCCCTGATTTATGAGCTCTTTGATAGGCTCCGGGGAGCAAGGGTATTTACTAAATTAGATCTGCGTGGTGCTTATAACCTGATTCGCATCCGTGAAGGGGACGAATAGAAGACGGCTTTTAATACCAGGGATGGGCATTATGAATACCTGGTGATGTCCTTCGGGCTATGTAATGCCCCAGCCGTTTTCCAAGACTTTGTCAATGACATCTTCCGGGATATGCTTTCCATCTCTGTAGTAGTCTATCTGGATGATATTCTCATCTTTTCCCCTGATATTGACTCTCACCGGAAGGATGTCTGCAAAGTCTTCGACCTTTTATGGGTGAACTCCCTCTATGCAATGTTGGAGAAATGCATGTTTGAGCAGGAGTCTTTACCTTTCCTGGGCTATATAATTTCCGCCCAGGGATTGGCTATGGATCCTGCCAAACTACAGGCTGTGATGGACTGGCAAGAACCCCATTCTCTTAAATCGGTGCAGCGCTTTATGGGGTTCATTAATTATTATCGCCAGTTCATTCCCCATTTCTCGACTTTGGTAGCTCCCTTGGTAGCCCTCACCAAGAAGGGAGCAAATCCCAAGTTGTGGTCTGAGGAGGTCTCCAAGGCGTTCTCTTCCATCAAGTCGCATTTTTCCAGTGCTCCCATAGTACATCGCCCCGATGTTGATAAGCCATTTATTTTAGAGGTGGACGCCTCTTCTGTTGGTGCTGGAGCAGTCCTTTATCAAAAGGATGCTCAAGGTCGGAAGCATCCTTGCTTCTTCTTTTCTAAAACCTTTACACCTGCAGAGAGGAATTATTCCATCAGGGACAGGGAATTATTGGCTATGAAGTTGGCCTTCTCCGAGTGGAGACATCTTCTGGAGGGGGCTCGCTTTCCCTTCCAGGTTTTCACGGACCACAAAAACTTGGTATACTTCAAAACAGCCCAGCAGCTGAATTCCCGCCAGGCCAGATGGTCCCTGTTCTTCTCCCGGTTCCATTTCACCCTCCATTTCCTCTCCGGTGAGAAGAACATTCGGGCCGATGCTCTGTCTCGCTCCGTCGTATCCTCTGAGGAGGTGGAGGAGGAGCCTCGGCTTATTGTCCCCGGTGAGAGCCTAAGAACTGTGGCTCTGGTTTCGCTTGAGTCTGTGCCTCCAGGCAAAACTTTTGTACCCACCAATTTGCAACCGGAAGTACTTTCTTGGGCACATTCCTCCAGGGTGGGTGGACATTTCGGGACAAAAAGGACATCTGAGTTGCTGGCGAGGACATATTGGTGGCCACATATGGTCCGGGACGTCAGGGAATATGTTCAGGTATGCGTTTCCTGCGCCAAGAATAAGTCCCCTCGACAACGGCAAGCTGGGCTACTTTTTCCTTTGCCGGTGGCAGACAGGACTTGGGAGATGGTCGGGATGGATTTTGTGGTGGGCTTACCCAAGTCTCGGGGCTGCACCATCATCTGGGTGATAACCGACCACTTCTCCAAAATGGTGCATTTGGTGCCATTACAATGGTTATCGTCTGCACGGGCCTTGGCAGCATTATTTATCAGGCATATTTTCTGTTTACACGGTATGCCAGACATAGTCGTTAGTGATCGAGGTCCCCAGTTTGCGTCTCGGTTCTGGAGAGAGCTGTGTCGGCTACTCAGCATTGAGTTAAATCTCTCCTCTGCGTACCATCCCGAGATGAATGGGTTGGTAGAGAGGGCCAACCATACCTTGGTCACATATTTGCGACATTTTGTCTCTGCCAGGCAGGATGACTGGGCATCTTTGCTACCGTGGGCTGAGTTTGCTCTCAATAATGCTGTGGCTGACTCCACCGGACAGACCCCATTCCTCTTGAACTATGGTCAGCATCCGCAGGTCCCGTTGCCCATGCCCGTGTCGTCCGCCGACTCCAGGGTGGCAGACTGGGCTGTGGAGGCACGGGACATTTGGGACCGAACCCAGGATGCCATTCAGGCCTCCAAGGAGAGGATGAGGTCTTCAGCCCCACTCCGACATTTGCCACGGGCGACTTAGTGTGGCTCTCTGCCCGGAACATCAGGCTGCGAGTAGTCTACCAAGTTGGCTCCTCACTATTTGGGCCCCTTTAAGATTCTTGAGCAGGTAAACCCTGTAGTCTACCGCCTAGCCCTTCCACCTCGTCTTGGTATCGCCGATAACTTTCACGTGTCCCTTTTGAAACCTGTGGCCATCTCCCGGTTTTCCGAGTCATCTGCCGGGACGTTGGGTTCATCTACCGACGATCATGAGGTTAATGCCATCGTAGGGTGTAAGGTGGTACGGGGCAAAAAATTTTATTTGGTGGATTTTAGGGGTTATGGGCCTGAGGACAGGTCCTTGGAGTCTGCCGAGCACATTCACGCTCCGCAGCTCATCGCTGCCTTTGAGCACAGCGAGGCCCAAAGAAGGGGGGGCTCTAGGAAGGGGGTAATGTTAGGGATCGAGTTCCCGCTGCTGCACAAGGGGAATCTCGAACCAGTCCCGCTGCGGTCCCCCATCCATCTCCGGCCACAGTGGAGCCTGCTCAGCAGAGACGTCGGTCCCAGCGTCTCGCCTAGTTTAGTACTGTGCAGAGACTTGCTGCTGCCACTCCTGGATCGTCTGTTGTAACCAGTGTTGGAGCAGGCAGATTTGGGACTAAGTCCTCTGTTTCTCCATCTGAGCATGCCCAGGGCAAGATCTTCCATTGGCGATCAGGGGTCACATGCTCGGACACAGCTACGACTCCTATTGGTCCTCCAGGAAGGTCCTGTAGCTGTTGGTGATCTGAAGGGGCTTTCTATTGGTCCTTTCTGGAAGGTCTCGTACTCGTGGCTACTATAAAAAGGTGGCATAACCGCACGTGCATGTGTTTAGGGACCCGGCTGAAATAAGCCCCTAGAATACCGGCACCTCCGGTGAGGAGATGTCTGTATGGGTTCAGGGCTCTGGCTGAAATAAGCCCCTAGTATACCGGCTTCTCCGGTGAGGAGGTTGCTGTGTGCATTGCTGACTACTGTATGTTGAAGCTGCGCAGTCCGAACGTAACCCTGGCGGCGCGCGGACATCGCTATTAGTCAGCGTTTAGGTTGCGACTCTGTGGAGCAACGAGTTCTCTTATACTGCCATATAGCGCCACATCCTTTTATTTAACAGCTCTGTGGAGTAGCAGAGTTTTCCCACTTCGCCATATAGTGCGACGGCAACAATATCTGCGACTCTGCGGGATAACAGAGTTCGCTCATACCACCTACTGCGCCATCTTACTAGCAGCAGGTTCTGCCTGCATGGTGGACCCCAGGCTGCGAACGCACCTTCTAATTTTATTTATTTGGTGATTTCCGCCAGCCTTAACACCAGCTCTCTGCACTGTGACTGTTCAGGCAGAGGGTGCACAGACGTGACATCATCACACTGTCTGACCTGAATGTCACTGTCAGAAAACGCGGAAGAAGTCACAGCGGTGGAGCAGGGAGAGGTAAGTATTTCAAGTGCTGGGGCCCTGAGCAAGCAGGGGGGGCCCACTCGTGGGCGCCGGCTTTAGCACAGGGTACCTCATAGTATCCCGGTGTCTCTGACGGCGAGTGGGCGCCCCCACCTGCTCAGAACCCCGGCACTTGCCCGGGTGCGCCAAGCGCTGATGCCGGCCCTGGGCGGGTACAGCCCAGTTGGGGAGGTGGAAGAACTGGCAAATGTTGAGGTGTAGGCTGGACGTTCAGCAGCTGCAAATGGATGAATTGGAGAAGTCGGAGGAAGAGGAGGACAAAGCGAACCATTTTGCTGGCAACCTATGTGTCATCAGGGAAGGTGGTACAAAATCCTTTGAAACCCAGGCATGGTTCATTTTAATGAAGGTGCGATCACCATCATTTTTGGTCGACAGCCGAGTCCTTCTTTCTGTCAGGATTGATCCAGCAGCACTGAAGACTCTTTCTGATAGCACACTACCAGCAGGGCAAGCAAGCTCTGTAAGGCATATTGTGCCAGTTCAGGCCAGGTGTCCAGTTTACAGGTCCAGTAGTCAAAGGGAATGAACTGTGAGGGAGAGCATTGATAGGGGAGGAGAGGTAATTTTGAACCATAGTTGACAACTGCTGTCTCCTGTCTGTTGCAATAGATTCAGTATTAACAGTTGTGTGAGAGTTACTCGAGAAATCCGTCCACAACATGGTCATGAAACCCCTGTCTCCAACGCCACTTCGGCTGTGTGTACCACGAACACCTCTTCCATGTTGCCCAGTACGGCTTGTGGTAGAACCTGCACCGCTGCTGTGTGCTGAGAATGCCTCTAACAAATGGTTTACCAGTTGCTTGTTAGTTCGCCAATATTAGCTCTAGATTCTCCTGTGGCATGATGTTCTCTAATTTGCCTTTATAGTGTGGATCGAGGATACTGGCCAACCAGTAGTCGTCATCCTTCATAATTTTAGCAATGCGGGGTCCCTTTTTAGGATCCACAAGACATAATCACACATGTGGGCCAATGTTCCAGGTGTCAGGAATGCACTGCCAGTGGTGGGTGGAGAAGCACTTTCTGGCAAATCCTCATCCCTCTAGTCACGCACAAACCCTGTACCTGACCTAGGCAAGCCAACATTTTCTCTTGCCCCCTGAGAAGCATCCTCCTCCCCAAAATAATCATCCTCCTCTTCCTCTTCATCCTCCACCTCATCCAAGACAGTTCCCTGAGCAGACAATGGCTGACTGTCATCAAGGCTTCCCTTGTCGTCCTCCTCTTCCTCCTCCGCTGCAGATGACTGATCCTTAATGTGCTTCAAAGTTTGCATGAGCAGACGCATAAGTGGGATGCTCATGCTTATGATGGCATCGTCTGCGCTTACCAACCGTGTGCATTCCTCAAAACACTGAAGGACTTTACAGAGGTCTTTCAGCTTTGACCACTGCACACCCGACAACTCGATGTCTGCCCTCAAACTGCCTGCCCGTGTATCCTCCCACAAATGCATTACAGTCTGCCTCTGTTCGCACAGCCTCTCAACCATGTGCATGGTGGAGTTCCACCTTGTTGCAATGTCTATGATTAGTCGGTGCTTGGGGAGGTGGAGCAATCGCTGCAGCCTCTGCATATGACTGGAGTCTATGTGTGAGTGATGGATGTGCGAGCATAGTCTTCGCACCTTATGGAGTAAGGCTGTTAACTCCGGATAATTATTTATGAAGCACTGCACCACCAGGTTCAAGGTGTGAGTCAGGCAAGGTATGTGTCTGAGTTTTACCAGGGCTATGGCCGCCACAAAATTACGGCCGTTATCACTGACTACCTTGCCTGACTCAAGATGTAGACTGCCCAGCCATGACTCAGTTTCTCGCTGCAAGTAGTCTGCCAGTACCTCCGCGGTGTCTGCTGTCGCCCAAAGACATCATCTTTAAAACAGCCTGCTGACGCTTACCGCTAGCTGTTCAATAGTGGGACACCTCGTGTGCAACACTGGCAGCTGTGGATGGAGTGCTTGTGTGACTGCGCTCTGTCGACGAGCTTTCATTTCTGGAGGAGGAAAGTCAAACGCTTACAGCCAACTGTTGCCTATACCGTGGGCTAGGCAGCACTGTCCCACCGCCGCTGTACCCTGTGGACCCTGCATCCACTCCATTCACCCAGTGCGCAGTGATGGACACGTAATTGCCCTGGCAATGCCTACTGGCCTATGCATCTCTTGTGAGGTGCACCTTTCCACTCACTGATTGTTTGAGTGCATGGACAATGCGGTCTTTCACATGCAGGTGGAGGGCAGGGATGGCTTTTCTAGAATAAAAAAAAACAACTGGGTAGGTCATAGCATGGGACAGCATAGGCCATTAGCTCTCGGAACGCTGCGCTTTCAACCAAACAGAAGGGCATCATCTCTAATGAGATCAGTTTGGCAATGTAGGCATTCAAAGTCAGTGTACGCGGATGAGAGGATTAGTACTTTCTTGTCCTACTCAGAGTGTCTGCTAGGGTGAGTTGGACTTGAGAGCTGCATATGGGGGAACTAGCAGTGGACATGGCGGACTGAGAGTGGGTTGATAATGGTGGTGGTGGTGGTGATGGCCTAGATTCAGTCTTTTGTTGGAAAAATATTGTGATTTCCTGACTGCTTTGGCCTTGCGACGACACCTCAACATTTGTTGCTGGTGCTGTGCTAACAGGTGGGCTTACAGTGGGGGAAGCAATGTAGCGTTGCTGGCTATCTTCAGTGGGAGCAGGTGCACATGTGCTACCTGAGGTTTTGTAGTCCATCCATGCTTGCAAGTGCATGGTGTTTAAATGTCTAAGCATGCAACTGGTATTCAAATTTCTGAGATTTTTCCCTCGGCTAAAGGTCCTTCCGCACTTCTTACAGATAACCTTTGCCTCATCAGTAGGATTTTGGTAAAAAAAGTGCCACATTGCACTTTTCCTACTATGGGATAAATTTTCAGGGCTTGCACGCTGTGCTAATTTGACCGTCTGGCCAAGCTGTCCTGCAATTCCTTTTGTTTTTTTTAATACGTTTTTAGACTGCTACGGGCCTGCCAGATAACCGCAGCTGCGATGTCGATGCCTGCTGCGGATCCTCCTCCTCTTCTGAGCTATTGCCAGTTGCACCCTCTTCCCCCAATGATGCCAATCCGGGTCAACAACTGGGTCATCCATCACCTCCTCTTCGATTTCATCTACTCCTTCCTCTGTGTCACCGTGTAAGGTGGTATAGTGTGCGGGAAGGGGCACCTGAGATTCATCTGGGTCAGATTCTGGCTCGGTAGACTGCGAGGGCAATGTGCTCTGGGTGAATGTAGAAACAGAATCATATAGCAGTGGCTGTGCATCAGTGCACTCCATGTCAGATTCATCTTGGACTGGGGAATTCAGGATTTGACTTGATAACCCAGGCATGGTTTGTGAAAAGAGCTCCAGGGAGTAACCTGAAGTGTGGCCTGCCGCATCCTTCACTTTTGGTGGGGTGAAGGACACAAGGAAAGGTGTTGTTCCTGACCAGGAGCCTGCACTGACGACTCAGTGCTTGCATTTTTTAAAACTTCAGAAGAGGAGGCGATAGAGCTGGAGGCTGTTTCGGCAATGTAAGCCAAAACCTGTTCCTGATGCTCCAGCCATAAAAGCGGTTTTCCTACTCCCAGAAAAGGGAGCCTTCCAGGCCTTCTGGATCCAGATGATGATGCAGGCTCAACACCTCCTGCCTTAGGTGCTATTGTGCTTTTGGCACTACCAGCAGATGCACCACCACCACCATCAGTACCAGCTGGCCCCCCCGCCCTCGTCCGCGGCCTCTTCCACCATACTACCTCATGTTTGGGAAAATGTACTCAAAATACCAGCAGATATATAGTACTGTATCAGAAGCGTACAGCTGTATAGGGTGAAGGGGAAAATTGTAAATCTCCATATATATTTCCGGAGTCACACAAAGACGCTCACAGGCTCAGTATGGATTAGACCAGAATATAAAAAGCAGAAAAACGGTACTGTTTCAGAAGTGCACAACTGTATACAGTGTAGGCGTAATTTTAAATCTCCGTATATACTTCCGGAGTCACACACAGACGCTCACAGGCTCAGTATGGATTAAACCGGAGTATAAAAAGCAGAAAAATGGTACTTTATCAGAAGAGTACAGCTGTATACAGTGTAGGGGTGATTTTAAATCTCCGTATATATTTCCAGAGTCACACACAGATGCTCACAGGCTCAGTATGGATTAGACCAGAATATAAAAAGCAGAAAAACAGTACTGTTTCAGAAGCTTACAGCTGTATACAGTGTAGTGGAAACTGTAAATCTCCGTATATATTTCCGGAGTCACACACAGACGCTCTCTCAGTATAGATTTGACCGTAAGACAAAAGGCAGAAAAACGGTACTGTATCAGAAGCTGTATACAGTGTAGGGGTAATTTTAAATCTCCGTATATATTTCCGGAGTCACACACATACGCTCTCTCAGTATAGATTTGACCGTAAGACAAAAGGCAGAAAAACGGTACTGTATCAGAAGCTGTATACAGTGTAGGGGTAATTTTAAATCTCCGTATATATTTCCGGAGTCACACACAGACGCTCACAGGCTTAGTATGGATTAGACAAGAATATAAAAAGCAGAAAAACGGTACTGTATCAGAAGCGTACAGCTGTATACAGTGTAGGGTAAATTGTAAATCTCTGTGTATATTTCCTGGAGTCACACACAGATAGTCAGCATGTATTTGTCCGTGATACCAGCTGGTACACGGTACTGTGTGAGGAGTGTACACCTCTATACGGTGTGGGAAAAAATGAACGCTCGGTAACTGTGCAGAAAAAAAGAATAAAAGTATTAGTGCTGTGTAAAAAGCAGTTTGCACAGCAGTGTACACACAGCAATATAGCTATCAGGTAGCCTAATAACCAGCGCTGCTGCACACAAAAAAATCCTCCCCTGTCACTGCACACTAACTGTACAGCACAATTGCTATCAGCACAAGCACATAAGAACTTCTCTTTCCAGCCCTAACTCCCTCCCTGCTGATAAACAGCAAGCAACCTCTCCCTACTGTTAAGATCTGCAGAAGTAAAATGGAGGTCGGCGTTCAGGGCTTTTATAGACACTATGATGCCACACAAAGCAATCCAATCACTGCAATGCCCTTCTCTAAGATGGTGGTGGACGCTGCAAATGTCATCTCGTTGCCCACAGTGTACATCCTTGCTCATTGGCTGAAAAAAGGCGCCTGCAAGCATTATGGGAAAACCGACTTTGTCGCTCATTTTGCCGAACGCATGGCCGACTTCACGCAATGGTCGGGTTTCGCTCTGCGAAACCCGACTTTGGCGAAAGTTGGCAACTTATGAATCTGACCGACCTGTTTCGCTCAACTCTACTGCCAAGATCCCTACAGCCAACACTTCCCTGTCTCCACCATGTTGACTATACTCCATCTCCTCGCCCTCCATCTCTTCCTTCTCATTCCACTCCTCAGCTGATCCATATAGGAGAGACGGGATGAATCTTGTGCCGGTACTAACCTTTGTTGCACTATTAACCAGCACCTGTTGCTCCTCCTCCTCTTCATGCTTCATGTCTTCATTGTTACCTAATCTGCACTGAACAGATGAAATGAGGCTGGATATTATCTCCTTGTCTCATGTCTTCCTCTTTCTCCACCTGTTCTGCATGCAAAGCTTCATATTTAATTGTCAGCTGCAACTGCTTAAGAAGGCAAAGAAGAGGGATCGTAGTGCTGAGGATGGCATCATTGCCACTAACCATCTTTGTGGAGCCCTCAAAGTCTTGGATAACTTCACATTTGTCAGAAAATCATACCCACTGTTCAGTTGATATGTTCAAAGGCTGACCAGCATACTGACGGGCATATTGGAGCTGGTATTTCACAACTGGCCTCTGCTGCTCACTAAGCCTTGCCAGCATATCCAGTGTGGAGTTCCAGTGCGTGGTGACGCCGGACACCAGTCAATAAGCTGGCACTTACATGTGCTGCTGCAGCACTGATAGAGCAATGGCAGCTGTAGCTGACCTGCGGAAATGGCCGCTGATGTGGCGACCTTTGACCAAAAGCTTTAGTAAATACTAGTGATGAGTGAGTATAATCGTTGCTCGGGTTTCCCCGAGCATGCTCGGGTGGTTTCCAAGCATTTTGGCGTGCTCGGAGATTTAGTTTTCGTTGTCTCAGCTGTATGATTTATGACTGCTAGACAGGCTGAATTCTTGTGTGGAATGCCTGTTTGTTAGGGAATTCCCACATGTATTCAGCTTGTCCAGCAGCCGCAAGTCTGAGACGACGAAAACTAAATCTCTGAGCACGCCAAAATACTCAGCGATCACCCGAGCAACGATGCTACTCTCATATCACTAGTAAATTGGATAGGTTTTCAGAAACCACTGAACTACCAAGTAGAGCTAGTAGTCAAAGCATGGTATGTGCGTGAGCTTGCCAAAATTCACAGTCGCCACCAGGTTATGGCCTCTATCACACACGGCCATGCCTAGTTGGAGGTTCAGTATTGAGAGACAGAGATCTGTATGCTCTGTTATTCCTTTCACTAACTGTGCTGTGGTGTGTGGTTTGTCTGATAGACAAATTAGCATTAGCAGAGCCTGCTGCCACTTTGCTGAGGCAGTGCTGCAGAGCTTCCAGCTGATGTGTGTTCTGAGATAGCACATTGAAGATGGAGGCTGAGGAGGAGCAGGAGGGGGTGCAGGAACTGATGTTGGAGGTGGAGGAAATGCTGATTATTTCAAACCAATGAAATTGCACACAAACCAAGTTCTGCAGGATATGTGAAAATATTCAATTTTTTAACAAAAATATTGTGTGAACTGTATTAGGCCAAGTGGATTTTTAAAATTTGAATCACCATAATTTTATTCAAAGCATGTTAAACTATATGAATAGTTAAATTCATAAAAATTTCTGGAACTTTTTTGGAGCTTTATATACCACTGCAATGTAACAAGATGTGGGTTAAACTGAATGGATGACTAACTGAATCCAGTCAAATTTTTCATCGCTTTTTGGAGTGCTATATATCATCCTAATTTCACAGGAAGATCCTAATAGTCTATGGGTGACTAATTGGATCCAGTAATATTTTTCAACGCTTTTTGGAGTGTTATATACACCACCAAAATGAAACAGAAAGCTCCAAATACTCTATGAATGACTATCTGAATTAAAAAAAATGTTCAACGCTTTTTGGGAGTTTTACATATCGCCATAATGTAAGAATAACCGAGTTAAACTGTATGGATAACTACTGTATATACTCAAGTATAAGCCGACCCGAGTATAAGCCAAGGCACCTAATTTTGCCATTGAAAAATGTGTAAGCTTATTAACTCAAGATTAAGCTGGGTATGCATTGTCCCTGTCCTGTATGCGTGGCTCTCCTGTCCCTGTCCTGGTATGCATGGCTCCCCGTCACCGTCTTGGTATGTGGCTCCTCCATCCTGCCCTGGTATGTGTGGCTCCTCCGTCCCTGTCCTGGTATGTGGCTTCCCGTTTTGTCTTAGTATGTGTGGCTCCACATCCTTTCCTGGTATGCATTGTCTCCTAATCCCTGCCTTAGTATGCGTGGCCCCCTTCCTGTCCTGGCATGTGGCTTCCCCGTCCTGTCCTGCTATGTGGCTCCCCCATTTTGTCCAGGTTTGTGTGGCTCTCCCGTTTTGTCCTGGTATGTGTGGCTCACCCATTTTCTACTGGTATGTGTGGCTCCCTGGACCCTCATGAACTCGGCTCCCCCGGTCCCGCATGGCTCCACACCCCCCGTTCTACTCACCCTCCTGGAGCCGTCGCTGCATCTCCTTTGTCGCGGCGCAGCAGCTCTTCCTGTTGCTGAATGGTTACGTGGTACTGCTCATTAAAGTAATGAATATGCGCTCCACGCCTATGGGAGTGGAAATGTGTGCATATTCATTACCTTAATGAGTGGTACCATGTGACCCCTCACTACAGGAAGAGCTGCCGGGACGAAAATGCAGGGACGGCGCGAGGAGGGTGAGTATGATGTCTTCTGTTAGCCGGAGCTAACAGCTGCACTGTCACTGTGCCACAGCTTCTGGCTCCTCCGGTTTTCTGGACAATGACTCGTGTAGAAGCCAAGGGGGACATTTTCAATATAAAAAAAAATGTGCTGAAAATCTCGGCTTATACATGAGTATATACGGTAATTAAATCCAGAAAAAAAAATTGAATGTAAATTGTAGTTGATATACTTTTACTCTGATAAAGGCTTAGTAGAAAGAGAAAAGCCAGGAAAAAATTATAAGTATGGTCATCCAGTCATTTATAATCCCTGAAAAGTAACAACTGGATGTCCTCATTCATGTATTAAACATTAAAAACACTTTATGTCCTGCTGTCATCTAGAGGTGTGGAAAACTGGGGTCTAATCCAGGGTTTGTTCATTTTTATCAGAGTGAGGCTGTCAGCATTCTCTGTTGACAAACATAAGTGCCTATCTGTTATGACCTTCCAGGTTGCACTAAAAACTTACTCAGACAAGATAGTAGCGGCAGGGCAGCACAACATAAGTAGTTCATAGGTTAAAATCAATATGGTTTTCTTTCATCACTTTTTCAAAAAATGGCTGCTATTTAAATATTTCTGTAAGTAGAAAAAACATATGTACTAAACTTTAGTATCTGCTCTAAATTCTGATTTACTAAAATACTGAAAGGTCATTTTGGGTTCCATTCTACTTCTCTAAAAAAATGAAATCTCCACCAGTTTAGAAACTAAGCAAAACATTCAACACGTAGGGCTTAAGGTGTTCATGCCAATTTCTCGCATAGTCTACTGTTGTCAATAATCATTGGAACAATCCTTGCTGTAGGCAACAAACTACAGATTTTTACATTGATTTAACAAGGCAACTCCATAGCACAAGACTACATAATGGACCCTGTAAAATTAGCTGCTTTCTGCAATGTTGTGCTGTTTGAGCACACAACAGAAAACAGCTTTAAGACATACTCAGCAGGCTTATGTTGAAATATGGCAGCCATATATTGATTTTTTTCCTCAGCTCAACTGGATAAAAATTTGTTTGTGTTGCAATATTGGTTTGTCCAGAACCCTAAAACAATACTTTTCACGCACTGTAATCACCAGCCTGCTTCTCGAGGATAATAACATTTCTGAAAAGAAATAACACTATAGAAAGCCCCTTTTTCATAAAAACACCAAACATATCTGAAATTCCTCCATCCCATTGTTTTTTTCTACTTTTTGATCTGCGCTATATTAACTATTACAGAGCTCTGCTACAGTCAAGAACAGACCATATGGATACATATAATATAGATTGGGGTATGCTGTTAGGCCTAGCAAAATATTTATTAGAGAAGAAAAATATTTTACAGTTTGACTATATGTACAGTATAAGCAAATATGAAAATGTTCAGTTTTGTTTCACATTTTAGCCTTGCTTCATGGACTGAGACAAGATCTGCATAGCTGAGAAGATCTGGATGGGGCAAATGCGCACACAGAGGGCAGTATCATATAACAAGATGGGGGTGAGGGTGAAGGTAGCTCTAACCTGTAAGGGTTTTGTATGGATATAACACCTAGAGAAGCCTACAGGGCTGCCACTAGGAGTTTCAGGGCCCTATTCTGACAAAATTTTTGGGCCCCCTTGAGACTCCCCCCAGGCTGTACCGCAGCTCCACCTCCACCACTCGAACCTTCCACAGACCCACTGCCCACTCTTGAAAAAGCTCCACTTCTCCACCATGTCAAACATTAACAGTTCCAAGCAAGCACCACAAAAAGCTAAACTCTTTTGGCAGGGCCCTACTCTACTCTACCCTATTAAACATTTCTTAAAATATCCAATATTTTGTTTATGTATATTTTTATTTATTTTTCTTTAAGGGAAGAAGTCACATACATTTTTTAAAATGGCCAATAATCGTTTGCATCCCCGACCCCCAACTCATAATTATTTGCGCTCCCCCATCTCAATACATCATCATTCACTGTCCCCCATCTCACAACTTCAATTAATCATCATTAGCTCCCCTAAGTCTATTTAATTAATTTTATTTGAAAAAAAAAAAGTTTTTCATAATTACCTCTCAAACAATTCCCTGGAACTCCACATCTGAATTGGTATCCAGGTGAGTGGCACATGTTAATGCTGGCACGTACATAATGACACCTTCACGTACGTGGCATTACCAGTGCATCACAGAAGAGTTGGAGGGACTCCCTTGGAGCTGCACAGCTTTTCCAATTTGATGGCTGTGGAGCTCCATGGAGGCTCCCTGTGCTGAGAAGTGCGCTAGTGATGGCAGTGTACCGACACACTATACTTTATTTTAACCTGGGGCCTGGTAAGCAGAAGCATAAGAAGGGGACCCAAACTGGTTCCAGCACCCCCTCTTTACTTCTGATTACTGGGCCTCATACAGCAGTAAGAACTGCCCTGACTACGGCCCTGGAAGCCGGATGTGCAGGAGCTGCAGCCCCGTGGACGGAGGAGAGTATCATCTAAGCAGTGGTTTGGCAAGGCAGAGATTATCACGATATGCGGGCTACGTTCACAGAATGGAAGATATCCAGTAGGTATAAATAAGGGTTTTAAATTACACCCATAGGTTTTAACTCCTTTCTCAAGGTACAAAAATCAATTGTGACATTTGCTTTTTTACACTGAGAAAGGCACCATTGTAGTGCTGAAAAGTGTTAATGTGGATGCACATTGCTTCACTCACCAGATCTCATCCTGTCCATGAGCAATCTCTGCTTTGCCAAGATCTGCATAGTCAACTCTTTATCATGAAAGGGATGTGGCATGCTTTAAAGAGATCCTGTCAAAACAATCCACTGTTTATGTCATGTTGCTCTCTGAAAGGTAGTATCATACATAACTTTAATCATGTTGCTCCCTGACTGTTTTAATCTATATGCAAAAGAGGATTAAGTGGTCTGGGAGTGTCAAAGCACTCCCCAAGCCCAAACGTCCCTGGATTAAACAACCAACCACACCTTCGTCAGCTCGAGTGACAGCTTACTGACTTGACTACACTGTCCATGAGCTGTCAGTCAAACCGAAAAAGGTGGGGCAGGACGGGGAAAAGATCGAGGGAGGAAGAGGCTTTGGAAAAACTTTGAAACTCCCAGAGAACTTAAGCCTCATTTGCATATGGATTAATACAGAGATTTTTCTGTCAGGGAGTAACATGATTAAAGGCATTGACGATATTATCTTTCAGAGAGCAGCATGACCATATACTCAGTTTGGGGAGATTTGTTCTGACAAATTCATTTGAGGTGTCAATGATGGCCTTCTTGACATCAGTCAGGTCGCTAGTCTTACCCATGATGGGGGTTTTGAGTAATGAACCAGGCAGGGAGTTTTTAAAAGCCTCAGGAATCTTTTGCATGTGTTTAGAGTTAATTAGTTGATTCAGAAGATTAGGGTAATAGGTCGTTAGAGAACCTTTTCTTGATATGCTAATTTTTTGAGACAGGTTTTTTTGTGTTATCAGGAGTTGTATGCCAAAATCACAGTATTAAAACAATAAAAGACCTGACAAATTTCAGTTGGTGTGTAATGAATCTAAAATATATGAAAGTTTAATTGTAATCATTACATTATGGAAAATAATGAAATTTAGCACTATATGCTAATTTTTGAGAAGGACCTGTAGTCTATTATGGGTCTTTTGATTCCCTCATT
>JARQOD010000004.1:483230983-483361130 GCA_033576555.1 Oophaga sylvatica
CCCTTCGAGCTCTGCCATGCGTCCAAATAGTGGTTTACCCCCACATATGGGGTATCAGCATACTCAGGACAAATTGCACAATAACTTTTGGGGTCCTGTTACCTTTGGAAAATAACAATTGGGGTGAAAGATCATTTTTGTGGAAAAGATATGATTTTTTAATTTTACTGCTCTACGTTATAACCTTCTGTGAAGCCCTTGGGGGTTCAAAGCTCTCCCCAAACACATTTAGTAAGTTCTTGAGGGGTCTAGTTTCCAAAATGGGGTCACTTGTGTGGGGTTTCCACTGTTTAGGCACAGAGGGGCTCTTCAAATACGACATGGCGTCCAATCTCAATTCCAGCCAAAAAAGTCAAATGGCGCTGCTTCCCTTCCGAGCTCTGCCATGCGCCCAAATAGTGGTTTACCCCCACATATGGGGTATCAGCGTACTCAGGACTAATTGCACAATAACTTTTGGGGTCATTTTATCCTTTGGAAAATAAAAATTGGGATTGAAAAGATCATTTTTGTGGAAAAAATATGATTTTTTAATTTACGGCTCTACGTTATAACCTTCTGTGAAGCGCTTGGGGGTTAAAAGCTCTCACAACACATTTAGGTAAGTTTCTTGGGGGGTCTAGTTTCCAAAATGGGGTCACTTGTGGGGGGTTTCCACTGTTTAGGCACACAGGGACTCTCCAAATGCGACATGGCGTCCAATCTCAATTCCAGCCAAAAAAGTCAAATGGCGCTGCTTCCCTTCCGAGCTCTGCCATGCGCCCAAATAGTGGTTTACCCCACATATGGGGTATCAGCGTACTCAGGACTCATTGCACAATAACTTTTGGGGTCCTTTTATCCTTTGGAAAATAAAAATTGGGATGAAAAGATCATTTTTGTGTAAAAAATATGATTTTTTAATTTTACGGCTCTACGTTATAACCTTCTGTGAAGCCCTTGGGGGTTAAAAGCTCTCACAACACATTTAGATAAGTTCCTTGGGGGTCCAGTTTCCAAAATGGGGTCACTTGTGGGGGGTTTCCACTGTTTAGGCACACAGGGACTCTCCAAATGCGACATGGCGTCCAATCTCAATTCCAGCCAAAAAAGTCAAATGGCGCTGCTTCCCTTCGAGCTCTGCCATGCGCCCAAATAGTGGTTTACCCCCACACATTGGGTATCGGTGTACTGAGGAGAAATTGTACACCAAATATTGTGGTTCATTTTCTCCTGATACCCTTGACAAAATTTTAAAAAATTGTGTCGAAAGAAAAATTTTGGGAAAAAAAGTTAAATGTTCATTTTTTCCTTCCCATTGCTTCAATTCTTGTGAAGTACCTAAAGGGTTAATAAACTTCTTGAATGTGGCTTTGAACACGTTGAGGGGTGCAGTTTTTAGAATGGTGTCACTTTTGGGTATTTTCTGTCATATAGACCCCTCAAATTCACTTCAAATGTGAGGTGGTCCCTAAAAAAATGGTTTTGTAAATTTTGTTGGAAAAATGAGAAATCGCTGGTCAACTTTTAACACTTATAACTTCCTAACAAAAAAAAATGTTGGTTCCAAAATTGTGCTGATGTAAAGTAGACATGTGGGAAATGTTATTTCTTAACTAATTTTTGTGCCATATCTCTCTGATTTAATGGCATAAAAATTAAAAGTTTGAAAATTGCAAAATTTTTTGCCATATTTCCATTTTTTTCATAAATAAACGCAAGTTATATTGAAGAAATTTTACCACTATCATGAAGTACAATATGTCACGAGAAAACAGTCTCAAAATCGCCAAGATCTGTTGAAGCGTTCCAGAGTTATAACCTCATAAAGTGACAGTGGTCAGAATTGTAAAAATTGGCCTGGTCTTTAACCTACAAAATGGCTTGGTCATTAAGGGGTTAATAACAGCTTGGTGGCACGGTTCAGTCATTATGTAGTAGTAGGAGTACGGTGGTATTATTGGTAACATTGTCTTTTGTATAGTGTGTTTGGCTTTTAGATGAATGATAATAATGTGTATTCTCTATAAAGTGGCACTGGGAATAGATATTGTGTAGCAGCATTAATTGAGCCTTTTCTAGTGATAATTTTTGTTAACATTGACCTTTGGTAAACATATTTTTGATAAAAAAAAACATAAAAGCCATCCTGCTACATCACATTGACCCTATTCAGAATGGTCCTAACCTCTAGTATTAAAACCTTACCATGTGTCGAATGATGTTTGTAAAACCAGACATGAAGCACGTAAGGAAGCAGAGTCCATAGGGGGAAGCTGAGTGGTGCCAAGCTGAGACAGGTGCTTAACACTGACAGAAACATGAAGTTGAAACAGAGATCCGTTTCCAGTGATATATCACTTAGTTTACTCAGTGGAGCAGTTGTAATGGAAACACAGGTTTTTTTGCTGCAGATATAGCAGAACTCGAAATGCTGAGCTGTGTATAACCTTCCTGGACCCACACCACTGGTTGGCAGCTTTCTATGTACATTGTGTAGTGACAGAAAGCTGCTATTCAGTAGTGGTTGCATGGTTTGTCTAAGCGACATGAGGCCAGTTTTCCTGTAGTGATAATCTACTGCTGATAAACATTGATTGTATTTAAACAGCAAAATACAGCCCAGTAAGTGACACATCGCTGGAATCAGGCTCTTCGCCCTTATATCATGTTGCTCTCATAATACATAGCAAAATCCTGCTGACATATTCCCTTTAAACACCCAAGTCCCCTGCGTAAAATAAAAGCTTATACTTACCTCTGCATTGCCACTATTTCAGCGATGTCGGTGCCAGGTCTACCAGTACATTGTTATGTCACGTAAACGCTGCAGCCAACCTATTGCTACTGACTAGCTGAAGCCTTTACTATTTCATTAGCGTGGATGTTCACTTTGACACAATACTGATGATCAGCAGCCAATCAACAATCACTGACTGGCTGCAGCCTGGTCACATGACACAACAATGTCTTGTCATCCGGAATTAATCAAATCAGTGGTTGTTCAATAGTTGACAACCCATTTAAATAGTTCTAATATTTTATTTAAAGTCATTTTCAGGACCCGTACAATATTTTTATTACTTTCTCTGCCTTACTTTTTGCATATTTACTGCCTGTAATTTCTCTTTAAAGACTAAAAGACTTAAGTACTTTCTGAATTATAGGTTCTGCCTTCTGAGAGCATGGTAATAATTATAATTATTAACTTAATAGTGGTCGATTTCTTGATTCATACCAATGTATAAGAATCTGTCCTTCCTTTTATTTTCACGATAATGGATAAAAAAAAGATAAAAGGAACTCTCGAAATGATTGCATCAAGATTAACCCCTTCCTGCTGGAGCAAATTTTCACTTTCCAGACAGTCGAACAATTTGTAAATCGATGTCTTCCATTACAGCAATACTCAATATGCGCCAGTAAATTATTGTTTGAACACAGGGCTCAGCCCCTTGGAGTGCAAATTTGGCAGGAATATTTTGTAAGAACTTGCAGTGTCCCTGAGGTGCCAGAACAGCACAAAATCCCAAAGTTACCTTATTTCAGAAAATACACCCCTAAGGGAATTTTTCCAGGGGTGTATAAACATTTTAACCCTGTATGCGTTTTGACAATTTTTTTTCTACCATAGGATTGTGTGAAAATCAAAAATGACATTTGTTATTATAATGAGTAAATTTAGCTCAAAATCTTTAATTTTTCCAAGGCATCAGTGATGCAATCTCTCACCATGCCAGCCGGAATACATTGAGCTGAGCGTGGGAAGCGGTGCGTGTGACCAGCGGTAACCTTAATAACATCATCGCCAGCTACCTGCAGTCCTGTTCTCATGCTCCGCTCAGTGTGTTCCCTTTTTACTTTGTGTCTGATAGATACATCTCCTTTATTAACCCCGGGCTTGATATCAGCGGCCATAAAACAGCAGACATCAACTCCACAACTATTACCCTACTTGCTACCGCCCAAGGGCAAATGGGAAGAATGGAGGTGAAGCACCAGAATTGGTGCATCTAATGGATGTGCCATTTCTGGGATGGCTGAGGGCTAATGTTTTAGCCTGCGAGGGGGCTAATATCCATGCCCCCTTCCTAGACTATTAATATCAGTCAGATGTTTGTTTAGCCTTTGCTGGTTAGTAAAAATAGAAGGGGACCCACGTAATTTCTGGTGGGGTCTCCCCTATAATAACCAGTAAATTCACCACTGTGTAAGGTTCTGTGTACATGTTCCTGAAACTCGTTGTTCGTCAGCCATTTTACTTTCTGTCTTGCTGCAGCTATCTTGCCCTCAGTCAAAATGGAGTTTCCAGCTTGCATGTTCCCGCCCTGATTCTCTCCTTTTGCTTCTTAAGCAGCCACAGCTGAGCAATCAGTGCTTCAGAATCTAGCCTGCAGTGAACCTGTGACCTGACTCCTAAAGCCTTGGACCTTGTACTCCAGCTATTCCTACTGAGGAACTCTGAAGCACTTGTGGACTCTGAACCCTGCTCTTTGAAAGACCCACGTTTGCATGGACTTACGGTAACAGAGAAGAAGATCCTGAACCTGTTGTGGAGAGTGATTGCTGAGCTTAGATTACTCTGGCCTGCTGTGTCTCCTGCTTCTGTGTCTGCAAACTGTGTGACTATTTTTGCCAACTTGTATGAAGTAATACAAGACTTTCTATATCAAACCTGTGTCTCATGTATTTTCATCGCACCCAAGCACAAGACGCTATATGAACTGTACCACATACATTACAAGATTCTGAAGCCAAAACGTTAGTGTCTGCTGGGTCTGGAAAGGCTGTGTCTGCTGTAACTGTGGATATCGGATGTCCGGTTGTACTTTCTGTGATGACAGTGGTTGTGACTTCTCACAACCATTCCAGTGTTACCACAGGTAAACACTATTGTTTTTTTTTTTCTCCTCTCCTCTTCTTCCAGTACTCCTGTCTTAAATGATCTGGAAAATGGAGGCCCGCATAAAGGAACTTTGCGGAGTGACTGATAATATCCTTGCAGATTTGCAGAATATAAAGACCCGTTTTTCAAGCCTACAGGACCTCACTAATCACAATTTGCAAGTGTTTGGACAGACTGCCCAGGATTTGCGAGCCAGGATTGAGGTTCTAGAAGAGCGAGTCCAGGCTCCTGCCGTAGCCCCGAGTTCTGGGATTCCCAAGTTGCCCCCTTTTCGTTTTGGCGGTGAACGTGAGAAATTCAGGGGATTTATTAATCAATGCAATCTTTTTTTTTCTGCACATGCTTCACAATTTCCCACTGAACGATCTAAGGTGCTTACTATAATTATGTTGCTTACCAACAAGGCTTTGATGTGGGCAAACCCTCTGATTGAGACTGAGGATGATTGTTTGAATCACCTTGATGCTTTTATTTCAGCCATGGGGCAGGTGTTTGATGACCCCAATCGAGGTGCAACAGCTGAAGCAGCATGTTAGCTTTGCACCAAGGTAAGCACTCGGTAGCTGAATATGCCTTGGAGTTCAGGAGATGGGCCCTTGATACCACCTGGGACAGTTCCGCCAAAAAATCTATTTTTCGAAAGGGGTTATCTCCACTGATTAAGGATGAACTTGTTATGCCGACCCTCCCACTGCGTTAGGTGACTTTATTAACTACTGCATCCGTATTGATACTCGTCTGATTGAACGCAGGCAAGAGAGATGGTCGAAAGCAATCGCACTAACCTTTTCCTACCTTCCTCTCCAGCTAAGGAACCTTTGAGTAGGATTACACGGGAACCTGAACCTGAACCCATGCAGGTAGACTCTTTACAACGACGGGTTAGTGATGCACGCAAGTAACATCGTTTTAAGGAGAATCTATGTTTCTATTGTGGTAAGTCAGGGCACTTCATTATAAACTGCCCCAGCCGTTCTCGTAAGACTACTGCAGCACTCATTCATTGTGAGTGTTGCGAGAGGGGATCTGTCAGGTCCGAGCCTCAGGCTCCAGAGAGATCTGCAGCAACAGATCTTGATTTCTCGGACTTAAACTCCGTTACCTCTGAGGACGTTGACTGTGTAAACGCTGCCATTTTTCAAGTTTCCTCAGCGGTGTCCCAGCTGAGTTGTAAGAAAAACAATTCTCATTGCTTTCTTTCCATCAAACTCTGGGTTGACTCAGCTTGGGTGTCTAGCTCTGCTATGATCGACTCAGGGGCAAGTGGAAATTTTATGGATGTCTCCTTTGCTCTGAAACAGGGATACGTTCAGTGAAGAAGGCTACTCCAGTACAGATGGAAACTGTGGATGGCTCCCTGCTGACCTCTGGACCAGTGGATCAGGAAACAGAGCCTTTGAGGGTTCTTATGGGTAAAGATCATCAAGAGAAACTGTTCTTTATGCTTATCTCTTCTCCCCACTTTCCTATTATTCTAGGGCTACCATGGCTGCAGGCTCAGAATCCTACCATTAACTGGGAGACCAAGGAATTACACTTTCCAGAGAAACAGATGAGTCCAAAAGTTTCAGCTTGCTCTGTTCCTAAAGGAACCATGTCAGTCCCTGAACTACCAGCTGTATACCAGGACTATGTGGATTTATGTGACAAGAAGAACGCTGACCAGCTTCCTCCTCACCGTCTATATGATTGTCCAATTGAATTATTGCCTGGAGCGGAGATACCTTTTGGTAAGATCTACCCCCTGGCGGGGCCCGAGCTAAAGGCTTTAAAGGATTACATAGACGAAAATCTAGCCAAGGGCTTCATACGCCTCTCTTCATCTCCTGCAGGTGCACCCATCTTCTTTGTAAAGAAGAAAGATGGATCTCTGAGACCATGCGTAGACTATAGGGAACTCAATAAGGTTACTATTAGAAACCGTTATCCATTGCCTTTAATCCCTGAGTTATTGGAGAGAGTGCGACATGCCAAAATTTTCTCTAAACTAGATCTTCGTGGGGCCTATAACTTAGTCCGTATTAGACCTGGGGATGAATGGAAGACTGCATTCAGGTCACGCTATGGACACTTTGAATATCTAGTTATGCCTTTTGGTCTGAGTACCGCCCCAGCCACTTTCCAACACTTGGTGAATAACATCTTCAGGGATCTCCTAGATACATTCGTGGTAATTTATTTGGATGATATTCTAATTTTTTCTAACTCCACAGAGGAACATCATGGACATGTGAGAATGGTCTTGGAACGTCTAAGACAAAATCATCTTTACATCAAACTTAAAAAGTGTGAATTCCATAGGACCGAAATTCAGTTTCTGGGGTATGTACTGTCTACACAAGGAATTAGTATGGATGGAAGCAAAACCCAAGCCATCAAGGATTGGCCAAGTCCTAGAAATGTGAAGGAGGTACAGCGCTTCATCGGGTTTGCCAACTTCTATAGACGTTTCATTAGAAATTTCTCTGAGGTAGTGTCACCTATCACCCAACTTACCAGGAAAGAGTCTAGGTTCTCCTGGACTCCCCAAGCCCAGGAAGCATTTTCCCGTCTAAAAGATAAATTTACCACTGCACCTATCCTAGTACATCCCAACCCCGAGCTTGCCTTCATAATAGAGGTGGATGCTTCAGACTGTGCCGTTGGAGCTATACTCTCTCAGAGAACAGGTGAGAACAATGTCTTGCATCCCTGTGCCTTCTTTTCCCAGCAGTTGTCTTCGGCTGAGAGGAACTACGATGTGGGCAATAGAGAGTTGTTGGCCATTATTGCCGCCTTCAAAGAATGGAGACACCTTCTTCAGGGTGCTGCACAGCAAATAGTCGTCCTGACAGACCATCGTAACCTTGAGTTTATCAGGTCGGCTAAGTGCCTGACTCCTCGCCAGGCTCGCTGGAATCTTTTCTTAAACCAATTTAATTTTATCATTTCTTATAGACCAGGATCGCGCAATGGAAAGGCTGATGCACTCTCTAGGATTTACTCAGCAGAGACACGTCCAATTACTCCTCCTAAGACTATTCTTCCTGACTCTAGATTCCTAGGAGTAATTCATAATCAAGACCTACTTAAGGACATCAAGGAAGCATACCATGCGGATTCCTTTTTGGCACAACCCCCAAGGGACGTAAGTCTTGTCTTTAAGAATGGTGTGTGGATTCAGGGACAACGCCTGTATATTCCTGAAACAGTCAGATTGAGAGTATTGCAACTCATTCACGATTCCAAGATAGCTGGGCATAGAGGAATTCTAAAGACACAGGAATTTCTCTCTTGTTTCTTTTGGTGGCCCACTTGCAGGAAGGATGTTTTAAACTATGTCACTTCATGTGAAGTCTGTGCAAGATGCAAAACAACTCGCTCCTCACCAACTGGTCTGTTACAGCCTCTTCTCACCCCATCCCGCCCGTGGGGATCCATTTCTATGGACTTCATTGTGGAGTTACCAACCTCTCAAGGGAAGAACACCATTCTAGTGGTGGTTGACCGTCTAACAAAGGCAGCTCATTTTATCCCTTGTGTCGGCTTACCCACTGCAAAACAGACATCAGATTTGATTATTAAAGATGTGTTTCGCTTACATGGAGTACCGGATGAGGTTATTTCGGATCGAGGGGTGCAATTCACTTCTAGGTTTTGGCAAAATTTCTGTGCAGCATTGGACATTAAAGTAAACCTTTCTTCTGCTTTTCATCCTCAGACTAATGGACAGACCGAACGAACCAATCAAACCCTGGAGCAGTATCTCCGCTGCTTTATCTGCCACCTACAGGATGATTGGGTGTATCTACTTCCATTAGCTGAGTTCTCGTATAACAACTCTCAGAGTGCCTCCACTAAGCAGTCTCCTTTTTACTCTAATCTAGGTTATCATCCTAACATTCTACCACGATTTCCCATAGAAACGCCTTTACCAGCAGTGGCTGAAAGAATCACGTCTTTACAGAAGAATATGGATCTTCTAAAGGAGAATCTGGAATCAGCTCAGGAAAGGTACAAGAAAGCAGCAGATAAATTTCGTAAACCTGCACCAGCTTTCAAGGTAGGAGACTTGGTCTGGCTGTCAACCAGAAATCTTAAGTTAAGGATTCCATCGTCTAAGTTGGGACATAAGTACATTGGACCCTATAAAATCAGTAAAATTATAAGTGCCGTTGCTTGTTGTCTTCAACTGCCCAGAACTATGAGAATTCACCCTGTCTTTCATGTATCCCTACTAAAGGCTGCGACACCCAATACGTTTCCTGGACGTTCTTCTCCTTGCCCTGACCCAGTGCTAGTCGATGGTCAGGAAGAATTTATGGTGGAAAGGATTTTAGATTCCAGGTTGTATAGAAATCAGTTACAATATCTGATTAAATGCAGGGCTACCCAGTGGAGGACAACTCATGGGAACCAGTCAATAACGTTAATGCTCCTCGCTTGCTCCGTCAGTTTCATCAGAGGTACCCACACAAGCCTGGCCTGAGGTCATCCGGAGGTTGTCCCTAAGGGGGGAGTAATGTAAGGTTCTGTGTACATGTTCCTGAAACTCAGTTTGTTCGTCAGCCATTTTACTTTCTGTCTTGCTGCAGCTATCTTGCCCTCAGTCAAAATGGAGTTTCCAGCTTGCATGTTCCCGCCCTGATTCTCTCCTTTTGCTTCTTAAGCAGCCACAGCTGAGCAATCAGTGCTTCAGAATCTAGCCTGCAGTGAACCTGTGACCTGACTCCTAAAGCCTTGGACCTTGTACTCCAGCTATTCCTACTGAGGAACTCTGAAGCACTTGTGGACTCTTCTGAACCCTGCTCTTTGAAAGACCCACGTTTGCATGGACTTACGATAACAGAGAAGAAGATCCTGAACCTGTTGTGGAGAGTGATTGCTGAGCTTAGATTACTCTGGCCTGCTGTGTCTCCTGCTTCTGTGTCTGCAAACTGTGTGACTATTTTTGCCAACTTGTATGAAGTAATACAAGACTTTCTATATCAAACCTGTGTCTCATGTATTTTCATCGCACCCAAGCACAAGACGCTATATGAACTGTACCACATACATGACACACTGACAGCTGTGAGCTGATAATAATTGTCTGAAAAATTTTATGGCTATTGGCACTTTCCTAGAATATATTACCATCAGCTGCCAACTGTCAGCTTTCCCTCAGCTGGTTATGAAAATTAAGGGGGACGCCTCACCATTTTTTTAAGGATGTCTCATACGTGCACACGGATGGGACATGAACCATGGATCTCAACACTACTGGATTTTCCAGTACAGGAATCACCCCACCTATGACTAGGAGTGACTATGTATGTCAGAGCACAAAGGGTCCAACACAGGGTGTATTTCTGTGACAAATCCCTTTGCTCCCAAATGTTTGACCGGTTGCATCTGGTACAGAAGTGGTTGCAGTCTGAGTCCTCCACCCCAACCCAGATCATCGAGTGGGTTGTTATGGAAAGATTTATTCACTTCCTTCCCAGGCCACTGGAGACCTAGGTTGCCCAGGGACACCCCCAGAATGCTAATGACCTGGTTGGCCTAGTGGAAAGGTACCAGGTGGCAAAGGAGTCCTTTTGTAAACTGGGTTGGGTCGCAAAAGGAGCCTGCCTCTCAAAACAAGAGTAATAGAGCCACAACTGGGGGGAGTCCGAGGTCCGAAGAGGTCACTAAGGGGTTTCCAAAGGCCATTGGTAAGGAGGACTTAATTTGTTAGAGTTGTCACGGTCTGAGCCACATAGCCGTACATTGTCCTTTGATGGCCGAACAGATGGACTGCAGTGTAGGGAGGTGCTGTCCGTGCTATGACTATCCAGCCTGCAGTGTGAACTATCAGCCTGGGGAGGGGCCACAGGCATGTCTTGTGACAATAAATGTGGTACTGGTGTCTGGACTCTTGGACTAGTGGAGTTTGACACTGGTAAGGGCCACAGTTCCCCACCCGATGATCCATGGAACAGAGTCAGCATCAGCTGTAGTCACGGGGATGCCAAAGACTACCTTGTTGCTACAGTGACTAGTGTTGAGCATTCCGATACCGCAAGTATCGGGTATCGGCCGATATTCGAGGTATCGGAATTCCGATACTGAGTTCCGATACTTTTGCTATATCGTATACCGGAATCGGAAGTTCCATAATTCTTTGAGAGGCAGTGTGATTTTATTCAGCCAATGAATCCTAAGAAGTGTGGGCACATCCTGTAATGCTGCGGTCATGTTAACTAATGGCATGGCTGTGATTGAGTGCTGAAATGATGTCAGAATGCACTATAAAAGGCGCCGCCGCTATTTGGCTTCACTCTGCTGTGAATTCAATTAGGGACAGAACGCTGCTCTTCTGACTCTGAGGGACAGTTAGAGATTGCGTTTTTGTGAATTGTTCTGTAGGCAAGCTATTTGACAAACTGCTGTGTAAATCTTCCTTTTGCCTTGCAGTGCTGTTTTCACAGCTCTCTGCAAGGTCTGTGTGTGAGTGCAGGTGACGCTGCAGTTTGGTCTGCATCCACCGCAGTTTGTAGTCATCTGCACGTGTCACTCACTGCCTCATTTTTTTTTTTTTGTGGAATTGGTGCTGCTCCATTCAGTTTAAATTAATAGTCATCTATTAGTGTGACGCGCTTCCATCCGTATCCAATACATTGGTTGCAAACACTAATAGAAGTACAGAGCGGAGCCTTTCAGAGCTATTGAACAGTTGTGTGCAGGGTTCACGGCTGTCTGGGAGGTCTCTTTTAGTGAGTGCAGATCACGCTCAAGTTAGTTCTTCAACCACTGCTGGTTGGAGTCTGCTGAGCGTGTGTCACTGCCTCATCCTTTACATTTTTGGCTAATTGGTGCTGCTCCATTCTATTTCAAAAACTCAAATCTATTAGTGTGACGCGCTTCCATCAGTATCCAATACATTGGTTGCAAACACTATAGAAGTACATGAAGGAGCCTTTCAGAGCTAGTGAACAGTTGTCTGCAGTGTTCACGGCTGTCTGGGAGGTCTCTTTTTGTGAGTGCAGATCACGCTCAAGTTAGTTCTTCAACCACTGCTGGTTGGAGTCTGCTGAGCATGTGTCACTGCCTTATCCTTTACATTTTTAGCTAATTGGTGCTGCTCCATTCTATTTAAAAAAAATCATATCTATTAGTGTGACGCGCTTCCATCCGTATCCAATACATTGGTTGCAAACACTATAGAAGTACATAAAGGAGCCTTTCAGAGCTAGTGAACAGTTGTGTGCAGTGTTCACGGCTGTCTGGGAGTTCTCTTTTAGTGAGTGCAGATCACGCTCAAGTTAGTTCTTCAACCACTGCTGGTTGGAGTCTGCTGAGTGTGTGTCACTGCCTCATCCTTTAAATTTTTTCCTAATTGGTGCTGCTCCATTCTATTTCAATAAACTCTAATCTATTAGTGTGACACGCTTCCATCCGTATCCAATACCTTGGTTGCAAACACTATAGAAGTACATAAAGGAGACTTTTGGCTGGTTTGAGGCCTGCAGGAACAGACAGATTAGTATTACCCATTTTTTTTTTGCCTTAGCTATTGCATTCTAGTTTCGTGCATTGTAATAGCTAAAAAAAATTTGTGAGTGATACTATCCATTGTACATCGTTTTTTGTCTGAATCACAACCTTTGTTTTTAGGTGGAAAAACAGGGAAAAGTTAAAAAAGTTCAGCAAACACTACACTTGACACTTGCTAGGCCACATTAGCTGATATTAAAGTGTAGTCCACACTTTGTAAACTTAGTGTTTCTTATACCTGTTAGCAGCTGTTCAGGAATAAGCACACTAAGGCCTTAGTACTTTTCTGCCTATCTTTATCAATCTACCAAGATGAAGAAGGCAGGGAGTAAGGCACGTGGTCGTGGGCGTGGAGTTTCAGCAGGGAGAGGACGTGGGGATTCTGTGGCTGCTGCGGCCCCCAGTGACACAACATCCACCAGTTTTCCCCGTGAGCGTTCATTTATACGCAGTTTTGTAGGAGCTCGGCTTACCCCCCTGCTGCGGGAAGAACAAATTGAGACCGTTGTCCGTTGGATGGCAGCCAACGCATCGACTTCAATTGCTTTCACCTCCTCTCAGGACCAGAGCACTGTTGAGCAACCATCTGTCTCTTCACCGCCTGCCAAATTGTCCAGGCAGTCAGAGAACTCTGTACAGGAGCCAGCTCAGTCTCTACTTCTGTTCTCTGAATCTGTTGGCTTGGAAAGAGGGGGCCAGCCAACCAGCCTTCTAGAATGTGAAGAAGAGGGAGTATGCAGTGATGCGCAACTGCTTTGGCTCTCTAATCTGAAGAGGCGGGTGAGCCAGTGCCGATGGTCAGCACACTGCAGTACACATCTGATGATGATGAGACTCAGGTGCCAGTTTCTGTTGCGCATGGTGCTGGCCAGACCACCCAACAGCAGCAGGTGTTGGAAGAGGGTAGTGGAGATGAAGAAGTCCTTGACCCAACATGGCGTGAGGAACAGGAAGGTGGTGGGAGCAGCTCTAAGGAAGAGATTCCCCCAACGGTCCAAACAGGAGGGAGAGGTAGGCTGCAGACTCGGTTGCCTGTAGCCTCCACTTTGGCACACGTTCGGAGCAGTTCTCTTCCAAAAGCAAAAACGGGCGCTCCCAGGACTTGAAGTGTGTGGTCCTTTTTTGACACAGTTGCAGATGACATTTGCTATGTCAAATGCAAGCTGTGTTATCAAAAAGTCAAAAGAGGTAAAAGTGCCAGTAACCTCAATACCACTAATATGTGGAAACATGTGCGGACCAAGCACGTGGTGGAGTTACAAAGACACACTGGAGATGTAGGCCAACCTACAGCAGCACCTACATCTTCAGCTCGTGTTGGAGCCTCTTCCTCCAGCTCACACACAGCTGTTTCGGCTTCCTCACAGGATCGCCATGGAAGAACCTCTGTCACTGTTGTACAGAGACCCAGTGTAATTCCACCCACAGCACCAAGTTCCCTGTCATCCTCACACTCCCAGGCCACTGTACAGCCATCGGTAGCACAGGCATGTGAGAAAAGACGGCCCTACTCGGCAAACCATCCCCGAGCACAGGCTCTGAATGCTGGCGTTGCAAAACTCCTGTCCCTTGAAATGCTGTCATTCAGGCTGGTGGAGACTGACAGTTTCCGTAACTTAATGGTATTGGCAGTCCCACAATACAATGTGCCCAGCCGCTTTTATTTCAGCAGGCAAGCCGTCCCTTCCCTGCAAAAGCATGTTGAGGGAAAAATTAAACATGCGCTACTAAACGTCGTCAGTAGCAAGGTCCACCTGACCACCGATGCTTGGACCAGTACCCATGGCCAGGGACGATACCTTTCCCTCACTGCCCATTGAGTCAAAGTTGTGGAGCCGGGTACAGATCTTGCGAGTGGCGCTGTACGTGTTCTGCCAACTCCAAGGATTGCAGGAATCCAGTCTGTACACATTGACTCCTCCTCCTACTCCAGTTCCTCAGAATCATCGCTGCAGGAGCCGTCACGGTCTACCTCCACATGGACCCGTGAACGCTTACCTGTTACGACCGATATGAGCACAGCCGTGGCAAAACGTCAACAGGCCATCCTGAAATTAATTTCAATGGGGAATCGAAGCCACACAGCACAGGAGCTCTGGAATGCCATAAAGCAGGAGAGCGACGTGTGGTTTGTGCCAGCGAATCTCCACCCAGGCTTGGTAGTGTGTGACAATGGCCGAAATCTTGTGGCAGCTCTGGGCCTAGCAACCTCACTCACATACCATGTCTGGCACATGTGCTCAACTTGGTCGTGCAGAGTTTTTTGAGGGACTATCCGGATCTTGATGCACTGCTGCACAAGGTCCGCCTAGAGTGCGCTCACTTGCGTCGTTCCAGCATGGCCAGATCGCGCATTGCAGCTCTGCAATGCCGATTTCGCCTTCCGGAACATCGCATCATATGTGACCTACCCACCAGGTAGAATTCCACGTTACAGATGTTGGAGCGGTTGTGTGAGCAGCAGCCAGCAGTAATGGAGTATCAGCTGCATCAGCAATCAACTCACAATTTGCGGCGTTCACACTTCACCACCACTGAGTGGGCCTCTATGAAGGACTTCTGCCACGTTTCACATGAGTTTGATGACTCAACGCGGATGGCGAGTGCAGATGATGCACTAGTCAGCATGACTGTCCCCCTTATCTGCCTGCTTCAAAAAACACTTCAAGCACTAAGGGATGAGGTTTTGGAAGAGGTGGAGGATGAGGAGTCACAAATTCCATCACCTTCTGGACAGTCAGCGCAACGTGGTTCCTCACAAAGGCCTAGGCAGGGGACACTTTGTGAGGAGGATGAGGAGGAGTCAATGGAGGAGGAAGACATCGCTCCAGAGTGAGGTACACAATGCTCTAGTCAGTATGTAGAGCGAGGCTGGGGTGATACAGAGCAGGCAGAGATGACGCCTCTTGCAGGGGACAGCGTTTCTTGGCCAGTTGGGAGTCTGCATCACATGGTTGATTTCATGCTGCAGTGCCTGAGAAACGACCGCCGCATTGCCCACATTCTCACCACGTCTGATTATTGGGTTACACCCTCCTAGACCCTCGCTACCGGGACAACTTACAAAGCCTCATGACACCGTTGAACCGGGAGCGTAAAATGCGGGAGTACAAGACACACTGGTGCAATCCATCATGTTCTCCATTCCAGTCGAGAGCACTGCTGCTGCTACTGCTTTACAAAGCAGCTCTGTGCGTCGAGGCAGTGGAGAAAGCTCTGCACCAAGAGGGAGCAGAAGCAGCGCCTCTGCACAGGGCAAGACCAGTATGGCCCAAATGTGGCGAAGTTTTGTGTCACCGCCACAAATGTCTACACCATCCGAGACGGCTCCAGTCAGCAGGAGGCAACGTTTCCGTCAGATGGTGACAGACTACATGTCTTGCCCGCTCAGTGTACTCCCAGACGGCTCTTCCCCATTCAAGTTTTGGGTCTCTAAGCTGGATACATAGCCAGAGCTTAGCCAGTATGCATTGGAGGCGCTGGCTTGCCCTGCTGCCAGTGTATTATCAGAGCGCGTCTTTAGTGCCGCAGGTGGTGGACTAACAGACCATCGCATGCGACTATCCTCCGATAATGTAGACCGGCTTACTTTTCTGAAAATGAACAAGGCATGGATCTCGCCAGAATTTGCCTGTCCGGTTTCCGATTAAATAACTGGTTGGCAACGGTATCCATGTCTCCTGTTGTGTTCATCTTTCTACCACCTGAACTCTACTCCCTGGGCTCGAACACTGCCAGTTGCTGCTCAGAATCGCCGTGTCCACAGACCAAAACACAAGCTCCTGTGTTAGTGGGGTTCAGTAACGCCAGCTGTTCCCCTGCTGTATGTCCGGCAAGAAGTCTCCTGCTCCCTCCACATGCACACAACATCAGATGTCTAACTTGCTCCACATAGGGAAGAGCCGACACCCTGATTGTTATGCTCAAAACAGGAAAAACTAGTTTTTAAACCATAAAATGATTAATTTTATTAACAAATATGGACAAATATAAATTTGTCATCGAAGCGCATATATGCACATGGCGAGTACAAATGCTAACCAAAAACCCAACATAGGGTATAGGGTTTGAAATGAATGCATAAAAGTACATTTCATCATAATCCATTAATGCTGCTTAAGGAACGGTATCTCCACCTGTAAGATACTGCAGACAATGGATGTACGACTCATCATCATCATCATCATGAGTTCTATTTGTGACAGACATATTAAAATACACAGATTGAGGCCAACTGTAAGTTCACACACCATATATGAAATGGCCAGCATCTAAACCTGATAATAAGGTGCAATAATCATGCATTACATCTAAAAAGTGCATTGTGAATACTGACAATAGCAAGTTATACCTGCAAGTGCAGGTGAAACAACGACAACTGATATAAAATGTTAATGGTATCTAGTAGGGTTGAGCATTCCGATACCGAAACCCGGTTCCGATACCTGAAATCCAATGTAAGTCTACGGAAACAAAATATCGGAATATTTTTAATTCCGAAATTTTGTTCCCATAGACTTACATTGGATTTCAGGTATCGGAACCAGGTTTCGGTATCGGAATGCTCAACCCTAGTATCTAGTTATCACAGTACATAGCTACTGGTGGACAATGGCGATCTAATACTGTACCTCAATAAAGGCAGCGGCACCCCTCATGCTTGTTTGGCTTGTAGCTTTTTCAAGAGGGAACGCGCTTGTTTGGTTGCTCATAGGTTGATGTTTAGACAGTAAATCATTACTGATGTCGTCTTTGTAGCGGCCCTAGCGCTGAAGAACGCTGCGTAACGTCACTGCAAGTGAGCGTCATATAATGGCCAGACGCTCCCCTACCCGACGCGTCAGAGCAGGAAGGTAGTGTGGGCGGAAAAAACGTTGCGCAACCATACATGTACTTCCCCTCTTCAACTGTCTGCAAGCAAAAAGAGTATGAGTGCTGGCGCAGCCTTTATTGACGTAGAGTATGACATCGCCATTCACCATCACAAGCTATGCACTGTCTGATACATAGATAGTATATACCTTTGCTATCCGTTGCCTTTTTTTCACCTGCACTTGCAGGCACCCACAGCAATTTGGACTATGCATGATGCTTTTTTTATCAGGTATGCTTCATCTTAGATTATTGCGCCATTACATTGATGAGTCCATGCTGGACATTTAATATGTGGTGTGTCAAGTAACAATTTTCATCAATGACTGTATTTTTAACTGTGTGACTGTCACATATAAATTGTAATGATGATGATGACTAGTACTAAATCCATTGTCTGCACTATATTACGGTTGTACATAGCGTTCCTTAGGCAGCATTCATTTATTCCGAAATGTACTTGTATGCATTCATTTCAACCCCTATATATTTTTTTAACGTTTTTGGGTGGTGTGGTGTTACATTTCTTGTTGCCATGTGCCTATATGCGTTTATATTTTAACTGTCTTTATTTCAATATTTTTTATTTCAATGCATCATTTTATGTTCCTAGTAAAGCTTACGTTTATCTTGTTTGGAGTATATACATTTCCAAGTGCCACGTAACAAGGCAACAACTCTATATTGTATTTCAAGACCCTCCTTGACCCTGGGATTCAACCGCCAGTTGCTGCTCAGAAGTGCTGAATGCACAGATAAAAACACTCGCTGCTGTGTCTGTGGGGTTCAGTAACGCTAGTTGTTCCCCTGCTGTGTGTCCGGCAATAATTCTTGCTACCTCAAAATAAAAGTTACACCAGCTCATACTAGGCCTCAGCCTACACCCTCCTTGACCCTGGGCTTCAACACCGCCAGTTGCTGCTCAGAAGTGCTGGATGCACAGATCAAAACACTCACTGCTGTGTTTGTGGGGTTCATTTACGCCAGCTGTTCCCCTGCTGTGTGTCCGGCAATAATTCCTGCTACCTCAAAATAAAAGTTACACCAGCTCATACTAGGCCTCAGCCTACACCCTCCTTGACCCTGGGCTTCAACAACGCCAGTTGCTGCTCAGAAGTGCTGGATGCACAGATAAAAACACTCGCTGCTGTGTTTGTGGGGTTCAGTAACGCCAGCTGTTCCCCTGCTGTGTGTCCGGCAATAATTCCTGCTACCTCAAAATAAAAGTTACACCAGCTCATACTAGGCCTCAGTCTACACCCTCCTTGACCCTGGGCTTCAACACCGCCACTTGCTGCTCAGAAGTGCTGGATGCACAGATAAAAACACTCGCTGCTGTGTTTGTGGGGTTCAGTAACGCCAGCTGTTCCCCTGCTGTGTGTCCGGCAATAATTCCTGCTACCTCCATATGCTGAAAACAACATCACATGTCTAACTGGCTCCACATAGGTATGAGGCTACACCCTGATTTCTATGCTCTAAACGAGTGAAACGGCAGCTTTAAAACCAGAAAATGATTAATCGTTGTCCCAAATATGTTACTAAATAATTTGTAAATATAAGTGCATATATGCACATGTTGAATACAAATGCAAACCAAAAAGCCTACATATGGTATAGGGGAGTGATGGCGAACCTTGCCACTCCACTACTTGGAGAACTACAACTCACAGCATGCCTCAAATGCTGCAAGGTTGGAAGTGCATAATGGGAGTTGTACTTTTACAACAGCTGGAGTGCGAAGGTTAGCCTTCAGTGGTCTCGGGTTGGAAATGAAGGCATACAAGTACATTTAATAATCCATTGTTGCTTAAGGAACGGGATCTACACCTTTAATATAGTGCAAACAATGGATGTAGGACTACTCATCATCATCATTACTTATATTTGTGACATTAAAAAATACACAGATTTAGCCCCAATCTTATTTCACACCCCATATCAGAAAGGTCCAGCATGTAATCCTGATAATAAGGCACAAAAATCATGCATTACCTCGAAAAAGTGAATCGTGCATACTGACAATAGCAAGTTATACCTGCCAGTGCAGGTGAAACAACGACAAGTGATAGAAAAGGTTAATGATATCTAGGTATCAGAGTGAATAGCGACACCTGTACAATGGCGATATATTACTGTACCTCAAAAAAGGCTGCGGCACACCTCACGCGCGATTTGCTTGTAGCTTCATCTCTAAGAGGGGACGTGCGTGTATGTTTGATAATGGGTGCATGTTTACTGAGTAAAGCAGTCATGACAACGGCTTAGTGTTGTCGGTACGCTAGCGATGATGAACGATGCGCAACGTGAATGAAAGTCAGCATCATATGACGCACAGACGCTCCACTACCCAACGCGTCACAGCAGGAAGCCAGTCTGTGCGTCAAAACAAACGCGCAAGCATACATGCACGTCCCCTCTTTATCAAGCTATAAGAAAAACGAGCTTGAGTTGTGACGCACACTTTATTGAGGTACAGTATTATATCGCCATTCAGCATCAGTGGCTATACAGTATGATCGATATATACCTTATCTATCCGTTGTCATGGTTTCAAGAGCACTGTCAGGCATAAATAGCAATTTTCACAATGCACTATGCACTTTTTCTAGGTTATGCTTGATCAGAAAATTGATTATTGGCCCATATTATCAGGATTACATGATGGAGATTTTATATATTTGCTGAACCGATTAAGTAACATTTTTCCGCAATTACTGTTTTTTTATGTCACATATAACTTGTAATGCTGATGATGTTTAGAAGTCCTACATTCATTGTCTACACTATACACTATATTACAGGTGTGCATACTTTTACTTAGGCAGCATTAATGGATTCTGAAATGTACTTGTATGCATTAATTTAAACACTATATCCTTAATTATTTTGTTTTTGTTTGCATTGCTTTTCGCCATGTGAATATATGCGTTTATCTTTGTAAATTCTTTATTTCTATATTTTTTAATTCAATTCATCATTTTATGGTAGTAAAGCTTATCTTTATCTTGTTTGGAGTATATACATTTTGAAGTGCCACGTAACAAGGCAAATACTCTATATAGTATTTACACACCCTCCTTGACCCTGGGCTTCAACACCGCCAGTTGCTGCTCGGAAGTGCTGTCTGCACAGTCAACACTTGCTCCTGTGTTACTGGGGTTCAGTAATGTCAGCTGTTCCCCTGCTGTGTGTACGGCAAGAAGTCCTGCTGCCTCCACCCTGTTCTCCTCTCATCCCTGGGCTCCAACACCACCAGTTGCTGCTCGGAAGTGCTGTCTGCACAGTCAACACTTGCTCCTGTGTTACTGGGGTTCAGTAATGTCAGCTGTTCCCTGCTGTGTGTACGGCAAGAAGTCCTGCTGCCTCCACCCTGTTCTCCTCTCATCCCTGGGCTCCAACACCGCCAGTTGCTGCTCGGAAGTGTCTTTAGCACGGGTACGCACTCCTGCCCAGCCTGGTTACAGCACGCAAGCTGTTTCCTGGCAGTGTCAAAGTCACTTTGCCTCCAATAAGTTTTCCTATTGTGTTGCTGTCGGGTTAGCCGACTCTAAAGTGCCTGCAGTTTAGGTGCTTCCTATGTGGGCTGCGGGATATGTAAATAAAGGCTGTTTCCGTAGTGCCAATAGGACAAGCACCCCCTGTAGGACTGTGGGATTCGGTAACTGCGGCCGGCTCGCGGCCTTTCAACTTTAATTTTCATGTGTACCTTCTGCTACCCATCCGGGTTCCAGTACCGTCAGCTGGTTCTCACCAGTGTCTTTGGCACAGGTGCCCACTCCTGCCCAGCCTGGTTACAGCACGCCAGCTGTTTCCTGGCAGTGTCAACGTCACTTTGCCTCCAATAAGTTGTCCTATTGTGTTGCTGTCGGGTTAGCCGACTCTATGGTGCCTGCAGTTTAGGTGCTTCCTATGTGGGCTGCGGGATATGTAAATAAAGGCTGTTTCCGTAGTGCCAACAGGACAAGCATCCCCGTGTAACTGCGGCCGGCTTGCGGCCTTTCAAATTTAATTTTCATGGGTACCTTCTGCTACCCGTCCGGGTTCCAGTATCGTCAGCTGGTTCTCGGCAGTGCCTTTGGCCTAGGTGCCTCCATCTTGGTATCCGAGTTCCAGCAATGCCTGCTGGTCCTTGGTAGTGCTTTGTAGCACAGGTACCTCCTGCTTAGTAACCGTGTCCCAGTACCGTCAGCTGGTCTTCGGTTGTGCCATTGGCTCTGTTCCTTCTGCTGCCCCTCCGGGTTCCAGCACAGTCAGCTGGTCCTCGTTACTTCCATTGGCTCTTGTACCTTCTGCTACCCGTCTGGGTTCCAGCACCGTCAGCTGGATCTCGGCAGTGCCTTTGGCCTAGGTGCCTCCATGAGAATGAGATGCTGACCCATGAGGCCGAGATTCCTGAGTTGAGGGTTTTCTTGGTGGGAATTTTGGGGCAGCACAAATGGAGGACCTTACATTAATAGAGTCATTGGGCAATGTTACTGTGATAAATGGCGTTGCCCAAGAGCAAGGGGCCGACGCCAGGTTTCCATGTTTTGCAGTAAATGAGGATTTGCTATATCTGGTCAATAAACTGAGAGAGGAAGTATTAGAGCAGCTGTTTGTACTAGGTCATTATAGGCGTAGGGTACAAGATGTGGCCCTTTCTCATGTCTTGGGTGGGCATCTGAGCGTAGACAAAACCCGAGAGCTGGTCTTTCAAATTTTCTACTGGCCTAGGTGTCATAAAGAGATTGTTAATTATTGCTGGTCCTGTCCTACCTGTCAGCTAACTGCTCCCGTCTCCCACTTCCGCAGTTTTAAGGGGGTGAAGGGGTATTACTGTTTTGCCTTGCCCTTTAAGAGTTGTTAAAGTTTCTATGTAACTAATTATTGAATTATGAATATTCAATGGTACTGCTACATGGGAATATGTATTAACCACACTTAGCAATGGTATTGCCACGTATTTTATTGTGTTACCATTATGTGTACATAATTGCATATGTCTTGTGTCCCTTCTTGTAAAATATTGCATTGCATATATTACTGACATTTTTTATACATGTACAGTTTAGGGAAAGTGAAGTGCATCCTTTTGGGACAATAGAGGACGGCACTTAACTATATAGTTCCCATACTTTTGGGTAAATGTAGTTCTGTTTAGGGCCACTAGGTGGTGGCATACTAGTGGTCATTGTTAGGCATAGTGATAGGAAGTTCTCATAGAGTTAAGTGTAGGAGGGGCTGCCGGATAGCAGTGAGAAGGTTCTAGTTAGATTATCTCAGATGGGGCCAGTATGCCCATGTGTCCACATGAGCTTAGGCCAGGACAACCGGCAGCCACGCAATGTTTAAGTACTGCAGCCCACGTTACCCACAGCCACTGCATAGCCTAGCAGTGGACCTGTACAGAGAAGAAAGATGTGGCGTCCTACCGCCTGGGCCAATGCTTTTAGGCCAGAAGTTGGCTGGACAAAGGAAATGAAGGGAGCTTGAGCTTCTACGAGTTCGGTACTGATGGGCCAGATGCTTCACCGGGGGCCACCAAATGTAGTGATTGATTAATTCTGCTCTGTGGCGAAGCAGTCTGAAGGAAATGTGTCATGGGTGCATCGCCACGAAGATCGTCGCGATTGCACATTCTGACTTCTCACAGCTGAGCTGCTGTTTCTTTGTGTTTGGTAATGAGAGAGTTAATTTTACCTAGCTCTTTGCTAAGACTAGGTCCAGCCTCGCCCGGCTGCTTTGGATTATGTTCTAATTAGTTTCCTTTATATTCCTGCCAGTCTGGGTGTTTGATGCCGGTGAAAGCATTCATATAGTTTAGCAGACTGGATCGGTTCTGGGAATACTTAAGCTAAGAGCTCCTTAGTTGTTTTACTCTTATAGCTTATAGTTTATCTCTGAGACCTAAGGTGTTCCTACTGTGTGTGAGTGTTGTATGTAAGACTTTATTTACTTTATTTCTTATCTTTCTTGTATGTCTTTCTGTTCATTAACCGTTACCTGGTCATTCCCTTTGGTGGTATTCAGGGTCCTTCTTAGGACTAGAATACAGTTGGCAGGGATTGATAGGAGACAGGGTTTACGCTGGTGGCCTGGACCTCTGTACCTTTAACAGTACCTCCAGGTTGAGGGATTAGTTAGGACCCCAGTTTAGGGTCAGCTTAGACCCCGGTCACCCTCTAGCCGGAGACAGCGTTATAACGGATTCCGTTTTGACCCACTGGACATTCTGTCAGGTAAAATCTATGTTATCATATATCTATGCGCATGTTATATAGTATGTTGCCCTTTTGATATAGATTACTGTCATCACATATATATATCTGCTATACAGCGTGACATTTTCACCGGCCATACTAAAGATTTCCCCAGCTGTCATGGATCCAGTAGCCCAGCTGGCCCGGCAGTTGCAGGGATTGTCCATGGAGTTGGCAGACATTAAGTCCAAGGTTTTGTCCCCCCGGAGCAAACCAGATCTGAACCTAAGGTTGCTCTCCCAGACAGGTTCACTGGTGGGCGGGACAAATTTTTTACTTTCCGGGAGGCATGTAAATTGTACTTTCGGCTGCGGCCTCGGTCATCTGGGAGTGAAGAGCAGAGGGTGGGAATTGTTATCTCGCTCTTACAAGGGGATCCTCAATCTTGGGCGTTCTCTATTCCTCCAGGCTCCCCAGATCTCCAGTCAGTGGATCGATTTTTTACTGCCCTGGGTCTGGTATATGATGATCCGGATCGAGTCTCCCTTGCTGAAACAAGGTTACGTAAAATACGGCAAGGAAATCGTCCAGCGGAGGAATATTCTTCTGAGTTCCGTAGATGGGCAACAGATACTCAGTGGAATGACCCAGCTCTTAGGAGCCAGTTTTGTCAAGGGTTGTCTGACAAATTAAGGATGTGTTAGCTCAGTATGATTCTCCTCCATCACTGGAGGCTGCTATGGCCCTCGCTATTCGCATTGATAGACGTCTTCGGGGAAGACGCGAGGTAACTCCGCCTCCCGTGATGACTCCACCTACTACTAAAGTCCCTTATACTGAGGTTCCCCTGGTCTGTTCTGAGGAACCCATGCAGTTGGGAGGGACATCATTTTGTAGGAGGGAATCAGCGGTGCGCCGCAAGACTAGAAGGTGTTTCTTTTGCGGGAGAGAGGGACATTATGTTGGGGGGTGTCCATCCCGGACCTCTTTGAACCAAGGAGTTAACCTGGGAGTGTGTATTTCGTCCCCAAATCCCTCTCAGTTTCTCGTGCCTGCGGAGGTGGTGATTGGTACTAGAACTGAGAGGATTTCTGTTTTTCTTGATAGTGGGTCCGGGGCTAATTTGGTGGACACTCGGTTTGCCCAGGTGCATGGTATGCAACTGAGTGTATTGGCCAAACCGGTCCCTATACTCTCTATTGATTCTAGACCTCTTGGTCAAGGTAGCTTGGTACAAGCTGTTCATAACATAGATCTTCGAGTAGGGGCAATACATAAAGAGCAATTGTCTTGTTATGTGTTGGAGGGTCTGCCTGCTCCTATTGTGTTGGGACTTCCTTGGTTGGCTAAACATAACCCAGTGATTGATTGGCAATCCAGAAAGATAAGCCAGTGGGGTGAATTTTGCAAGAATAACTGCATGAGCACGGTCATCGGTGCGGTTGTGCCTAGGACTTTGCCTCCTTTTCTGGAGGACTTTTGGGAGAAGTTCTCAGAGGAGGGGTGTAAAGAGTTACCTCCTCATCGCACATATGACTTCTCAATAAAGTTGCTTCCTGATGCCTTATCTCGTACTTTCCCAGGGGCCGGGAAGACGGATGATCCGGTTCCTATTCCTCAGGAGGGAGTTGTAGTGTCAGCTGTATGCTCTGAGCTTGAGGGGGAGGTATTGGGGGCTCAGGGGGACGCCCCTGTGGGACTTCCAGGGAGACTGATAGTTCCAGATCGCTTAAGACTGAAGGTTACGGAGAACCCTTACAAACGGATGGCTGATAGGAGGAGAGTTTCTGGTCTAGATCTGAGGGTGAACGATCTGGTGTGGTTGTCTACCAGGAATATAAAACTTAAAGTTCCCTCCTGGAGGTTGGGTCCCAGATTCATCGGGCCATACAGGATCAGTTCCATAATTAATCCTGTGGCATTTCGTCTGGACCTCCCTCCTACATTTAAAATTCATAATGTGTTTCACAAGTCATTACTTAAAAAGTATGTGGCACCAGTCATACCGTCACCTCTACCTCCTCCTTCAGTGGTAGTCAATGATAACGTGGAAGTTCATTGGAGGGGGTATGGTCCTGAGGAGAGGACGTGGGTCCCTGCGTCTGATGATAACGCAGATCGATTGGTTCGGACCTTTCACACAATTTACCCGGACAGACCTGGTCATGAGGGTCGGAGGCCCCTCGTAGAAGGGGGGGTACTGTCATGGGTGCATCGCCACGAAGATCGTCGCGATTGCACATTCTGACTTCTCACAGCTGAGCTGCTGTTTCTTTGTGTTTGGTAATGAGAGAGTTAATTTTACCTAGCTCTTTGCTAAGACTAGGTCCAGCCTCGCCCGGCTGCTTTGGATTATGTTCTAATTAGTTTCCTTTATATTCCTGCCAGTCTGGGTGTTTGATGCCGGTGAAAGCATTCATATAGTTTAGCAGACTGGATCGGTTCTGGAATACTTAAGCTAAGAGCTCCTTAGTTGTTTTACTCTTATAGCTTATAGTTTATCTCTGAGACCTAAGGTGTTCCTACTGTGTGTGAGTGTTGTATGTAAGACTTTATTTACTTTATTTCTTATCTTTCTTGTATGTCTTTCTGTTCATTAACCGTTACCTGGTCATTCCCTTTGGTGGTATTCAGGGTCCTTCTTAGGACTAGAATACAGTTGGCAGGGATTGATAGGAGACAGGGTTTACGCTGGTGGCCTGGACCTCTGTACCTTTAACAGTACCTCCAGGTTGAGGGATTAGTTAGGACCCCAGTTTAGGGTCAGCTTAGACCCCGGTCACCCTCTAGCCGGAGACAGCGTATAACGGATTCCGTTTGACCCACTGGACATTCTGTCAGGTAAAATCTATGTTATCATATATCTATGCGCATGTTATATAGTATGTTGCCCTTTTGATATAGATTACTGTCATCACATATATATATCTGCTATACAGCGTGACAAAATGTCATTATAACGAGGTCAGGCCTGGAAGGAACTGTGGAGGAGTCTAGTACAGTCACGTCCAGGCGTTTACTGCACAGAAGTGACAGTAAAGCAGGGAAAGACAAGGAAACAAGTGAAACACCTGTTGTGCCAACTGTGGATGCAATGTGTGAAGAGTTAAGTAAAGAGTATGTTCAAGTTATTCTGGACTGTGTCTCCATTACTAGGGGTCGCTTGAGAGAGGGACCGTCACCGCCTGGGAAGTGTGTTGTGAACACTTTTGATCTGGCTTCTGAGTTTGGGCTCCCTCTGGTGTTTGCTGCTGGTAATGGAGCCGGTCTGGCTGACAGAAGTCAATCACCTGAAGAGGATGATTGGAGGTCAGGTGTTACAGACTGGAGAGATTAAAGAGAGCTGCCTTCCCTTAGTTGTTGCCGGTAATTTGGTTTTCTTCCTGAGCCTTCTGGAAGTCTGCTTGCTCCCTGCTTTGTCCTGCATCTTTCAGATAAGTTATTTGTCTGTTTTAATCTGTTTTTTTTCCCTTTTTGCTTTTCTTTGCTCTCTGCCTTGCTGGTGTGAGTTCAGCCAGGTTCCCTGCTGGGACCTATGCTGGACTCTGTTTTCCTTGCCACAGCTTATGTTAATCATTTCTGTATTTCTAGTCCCCTGTTATTTCAGTATCTGTTGTTTTGCGTCCAGTTCACACCAGGGTTCTGATTTAGTGGGGGAGAGGTCATGTGGCCTCAGTATTTTTGCATATCAGACATGTTGGAATTTTTTTAGGGTTTTTTGTGGGATTGCAGACAGTATCCTTTCCTGTCCTGTTCTATCCAGACAGTTTGGGCCCCAGCATTTGCTTACTCTATTTTCTGCCTGTGTTTTGTACTTCATCTGTCTCACCGGCAATATATGTTTGGGGGCTATCTATTCCTTTGGGGCTCTATTCCGGGGCAGTTTAGCTTTCCCCTTTCTTTCTTTAGGCTTAGTTAACTCTTTGGCTGTTACGAGGCGTCTAGAGCATTGTAGGTACGCCCCACGGCTATTTCTATTTGTGTTGTCAGTTTAGGGGTATGCAATCCGTTAAGTTACCAACCTCCCTGGGTGTCTGGTTGCCTAGCCTATTTCTTTATTATCCTCCTCGGTTACCGAATCGTAACAGAAGTGCCCAGGGGAAGCTGAATTTGGAGATACCAGAGGGAAGAATACAGTTTCATGTAGGGGAAGGACCGGACATGGATGTTGCAGTAATTCAGGTCACGACTACAGTCTTGTTTCTCCCTTACACAGTCCCCTAGTTCTTTTACCCATTATAGAGGTCCCATTTGACCAGATTGCTATGGACCTTGTCAAGCCCCTAGTTAAGTTTGTCAGAGGGCTCCAATATATCCTGGTGGTCATGCACTATGCAACATGGTACCCGGAGGCGGTACCACAGAGAAATTCCTCTGCCAGCAGTATAGCCAAAGAGCTAGTCCAAATATTCTTCCGGACAGACCTACCAAAGGAGATCCTAATGTATGAAGGATCACCGTTCATGTCCAAAGTAATGGGAGAGTTGTGTAAGTTTCTCCCAATTACACATCTCAGGACGTCAGTGTACCATCCGCAGATGAACGGCCTGGTGGAGAGGTTCAACAAGACCCTAAAGTCCATGCTTAAGATGGTCGCAGAGGAGGATAGTCAAAATTGGGATTGCCTACTCCCATTCCTGCTGTTCTCTATTAGGGAAGTTCAACAGGCTTCTATGGTGTTCTCACCATTCGAGCTGTTATATGGACCCTTCGTGACTTCTGGATATTGAGAAGGAGACATGGGAAGCAAAGGTTACACCCAACCAAAGTATTATTTAGCTTGTGGCCCAGATGCAGGACAGATTACGAGGGTGCCAATTGTGAGGGAGAGTCTCAAGCAAGTGGTCCTTACAAGGGTCTACACTTGGTTAGTGAGGGGAAGATAATTTAGCGCTGGAGATATGCTGTTGGTGTTAATCCCCACAGTCAAAAGTAAATTCCTGGCCATGTGGCAGAGGCCATATGAGGTGGTTGAAAAGCTGAGTGACGTAAACTATAGGTTCCACGAGACAGGGAGAAGAAAGCTGTTCCAGGTGTACCACATCTAAGTGCTTAAACCGTGGCGAGACAGGGAACTGGTGGAAGCTGTGTGTCTGAGGGCCAATCCTGCAGCCAAGGTTGGGGATTTCACAGTGGCAGAGACACAGTCACCGGCCCAGAAATAACAGTGCCCAAAACTGCTTCGGGACCTGTTTTCAGAGTTGCCAGGATAAACACAGGTAGTTGAGCATGAAATTCTAATGGAAACACATGTGTGGATGAACCAACAGCCATATTGAATTCCAGAAGCCCGCCATGAGGTGATTTTGAAGAAGGTGAGGAGAATATTGAGCCTTTAATAATGAATATTATATATATTGAGAAAAAAAAATCACCTACAGCAGGCAGGAGCCAGCGGCGCCTGCACTGCAGCATGATCGCATGTGTAATGTGCATTTAATTCTTTTATCTGATGCTACAAATAAATTCATTAAAAAAAGAAAAAAAGTGCCTCGAAATGGCGCTGGCTATGCCTGCACAGTAGCAGCTATCGTAAATCCGATAGCTGCTATTGTGCAGGCACCTGCAGCGCCATCTTGCTAGAGAAACAAAAATTGTCCTCACTAAGATGGCACTGGCCGCGTCTGTGCAGTATCATCTATCAGCGATTGCCAATAGCCAGTTGCCAATGCTATGCAGGTGCCGATGGTGCCATCCTGGAGGAGGTAAATTTATTTTATCTAGCAACATGGCCTCGCCGGTGCCTGTGCAGTAGCAGCTATCGGATCGCCGATAGCTCCTACTGCATAGGTGTGGCCATCACCATTTTGAGACACTTTTTTTAAAGAATTTATTTATAGCATCAGATAAAAGAATTAAATACATATTACACATGCGATCATGCTGCAGCACACGCGCCACCGCCGGTGCCTGCCTGCTGCAGGTGATTTTATTCTTCTCAATATATATAACATTCAATATGTAAAATAGGGAGCAGGTCACTGAGGGTTCAGTGACCTGTCAGAAGCCATACAGATGAATAGCTAAGCAGAGCACCACATGAAGACCCCTCACAGGCCTGCCCCGTAGATCAAGCACATAATTAACTCAAAACTGAAAATAAAGACTAAACATCAACCACAAGACAGATTTCATCAATCAGGTTAGCATTTTAATCAGTATAACGTCACCAACCGGACACTGTCTGTAAGTTACTCAGCACAATCATGCTGACAGGTTTCCTTTAAGGGCACGAAGACTGCGATGGCCAAATTGTCTTCTGAAGCAGAGATGGCATTCCTAGAGTTGTAGCTTGCCTTGTGTCTTGATCGCACCTGACTTCAGGAAGGATTTTTTTGTGGTCCAGATGGACGCCTCAGAGGTTGGGTTGGGAGCCGTGTTGTCGCAGGAAGAAAACAGGGAGGAGCATCCAATACTGTATGTAAGAAGGAAACTCTCCTCTTGTGAAAAAAAGCTATGCAATTGTAGAAAAAGAATGCTTGGCCATCAAATGGGAAATTGATACTCTGAGGTACTACCTCTTAGGTCAGAAGTTCAGGCTAGTGTCAGATCATGCGCGCCTGATATAGAGGAGGAAAAGGAATTGGATGAATGCCCGGATGACTTTGTCATTTGTTGGGCTCCGGGACATCAGCTTTCATGTGAAGCACAGGCCTGTGAAGCTGCACGGTAATGCTAATGCCCTGTCTAGACTTCCATGCTTGGTGACTAAAGGTGCCAAAACCCCCGGCTTTGGGCAGAGGGTGGGATATGTAACAAAGTCACTGGCAAAGTACTGGAGGGGAGATATATGTCACTGTGGTTATTAGCTTCAATGATATTGTAACGTTATTGCTGGCACCCCTGCATGCTGTCCCCTTCCCAGTCCATGCAGGGACGCAGTCTTACTCACTGCCCCAGCCCTTAATGCGGTCTCCAGCATGTTCCTGCTTCTTGTGTGCTTCCAGCTTGAGCTCCAGGTCAGAGCGTTATACACGGAGAAGATCACTTTCCATATGCTGTCTGGTATGCCCATGGGTCCTCCAGCACTGAAAACCCAAGTGCCCTTTCTAGTCTGAGGACTCTGTTTGTTGTTCGCTCAGGACAAATGAGTCACAAGAGGTGTCTGGACCCCATATGCCCTAGTCAGTTAGCAATGTTTCCATCTTGTCTACAATGTCTGCTACCCGCTGAGTCACTGTGTGCTGATGTCTTCAAAAAAAGGGAAGTGGAGGCAAAGTCCTCAAACAGTCCAGATGATTATATCAATGATCTTCCCTCAGGAACCTCCCTCCTCCTTGTGAACATGTCATCTTTGAGGCCAGGCTTATGAAAGGACCAAAGAGGTATATTTACTCTTTAGGTAGTCTAGTGAAGAGAATGTCAAGGCAGTGTCAGTGTACCAGACCCTTGGGGTCAACAGCTTCTGTCTGCCTAGGAATGGTAGGTTGCGTCTCTCTTCACCATCAGGAGCTCCAGTAATCACCTGATAGCTGCTTAACTAAGCCCCTTCCTAGGCAGGCCCAGTAATGTGACACAGTGGGTCCACAAACCCACATGTGCTCCCATTGTGCATAACAGATATGAACCTAGGAAAATGTTCCAGCACACTAAGGGCTGATAGGGACTAATCAGTCATGTAAGGCTACTTTCACACATCGGTTTTTTCCAATCCGGCACAATCCGTCCAAGTTTTAAAAAGACAGATCCTGTGCAGATTGGGAAAAACTGATGGGACTGATCAGGTGCTTAACCGGATCCGTCCTGAACTTTTGAACCTGAGAAATGCAGTATGAGCATGTCTGGAAGGAGAAGAGAGAGACCTTGATTTCCTACTGACAGGCATGCTCAGAGGATGAAAACGGAGTCGGCTGACGGATCAGTCCTTTGCCTGATCGGGCAGCCATAGACTTGTATTGTACCGTCAAGCCTAATGCTCTGTCTGGTTTTGTCGCCGGACACAAAAAACGTTCCTAGACCCGTTTTGTCTGGCCGCCGGAATTGAAATTTATGCCATATCCGGAAAAAAAACGGATGAAACGGAAGGACATGAGGCGCGATCAGGCGCTAATGCAAGTCAATTACAAAAAACGGATCCGGCGGCATAAAAAAACTGATCCGTTTTTTTTAAAAAAGCCGGATCGCGCCTGAAGCCAAAAACGGATGTGTGAAAGTAGCCTAAGGGCTAGGTTTAGTGAACAGTGAAGAGTGGGTGGGAGGCTGTTCACTTATCTCCTCCCCAGGATGGGGTTTGGAAGGTAAATAGTCAGCCTTCTGAATCATTCGGTGCTTGTTATATCTGGAGAGTTGAACCTTGTGTTTGTTTCCTGATCAGGTGTATCCCAACAGTAACACGGACTATGTCATTTTTTACATGTTGTTTTTAGGCCAGAAAGACAGTGTTTATTTTTGACTAACCATGCAATGGTTTGTGTGTATTACATTTAATAAACCAGTGGAAGATTTAAACAGACAATGTTCCTGTGTCTACTTTTGTGTGAAGCTGAGTGAGCCAATCTACCACACCCATAATACATAACCCTATAATGCAGTGCATTGTTCTTTTCAGCTGTGTCCTGCAGTATATCTCTCCCTTAGCTAACAGCACACACACCGCTGCTTCCTGGTATGTGCTCTCTGCACTGTAATGATGGAGGCTCTGCCCCACTGTGTGACATCACCCCTCACAATAAAGGTTCCTTTTTAGGCACAACATAGTTATCCAGGCAGAATGCCAGATGAGAAACTGCATTGCGCAAATTTGACCATGGGCAGGAACTACAAAAAATACCTGGCCACCATTTTGTTAAAAAAATACCAAATAGAGATGAGTGAACCTGAACTTAAAAGCCTGGGGTTCGTACTGGATAGTTACTTTCTGGTGCTAAACGCAGAATACGAACTTGTCCTAGAAGTCCATTGCAATGTTCGGTGATCCGGAAGAGGTCAGGAGAGAGAACATTTTCGGGTCTCCATTATTTTTAGGGGGGTTCAAGCTTTTGGTACAACTTTGATTACAGTCGTGGTATAGGAATTGAACTTTGTAATAAAGTTTGGGTACCCGAACCCGAACTTCCATGGGTCTGCTCATCCCCAATAACAAAAAAAAAATTATTCTCAATGATCACCTCAGGCCTCCACACTTTCTCTGTGGCTGCTGAGGCCTGGACGCTGCCAGAAGCGATGGCCTTTGGTGAAGAACAGGCACATGAGGACTGAAACATGTTTTTTTAATTTACTGTACATTTTATGTTTATTATGCCATAGGGTTTGGAGACAATGAAGAGTATAATAAAAAAAACTTTCAATTCTCAACAAATGACTTCACTGCAAATCAAATTGACTGGATAATCAGCCCAAAGTGGTGAATTTGAATTCTAAGCAATCCACTTATGCCCCTTATGCATACATTTTTACAAGAGCACATTGTGATTTTGGGAAAAACGCTCAATTGATGATCTAACTCAATATGAGTTTGTGGCGGTCTGACACCACTGCCTTGTACTACAGTGCATTCACATCAATAGGAGATAAAATACAGTACTTCGCTGCAGCCAATAAACAATGCATGGTGCTACTGTGTTCTGTCCACACAACACTTCGTTTCTGGCTATTGCCTCAGCAGCTGACTATTGCAGTTTAAAGGTACTGCCACACTTAGTGATCTCGTTAGCGATCTCAATAACGACGCAAGCTAATGAATCGTTTTTGTGATCGTTTTATGTCTCTAGTAGCTGCCACACTTAGTGATCTCGTAACGACTCAAAAGCGGTTAGCGATCTCATTAACGACTTTAACGGTCATTGCGATGTAAAAAACAGCGCACATCGCTCACAAAAGGTGCCAGACACAGCGATATAGGCTCACCAGCAGGACGCCAACGATCTAAATACGGTCCGAACTCTAGTGAACGATCAGCGAGATCACAGCAGGGGCCACTCGTTGCTACATGCCACACATGTTAGCGTCACGAACGAGATCGCTAATAGTGACGTATTTTAGCGATCTCGTTAGCGACGCGTTTATGTGCATACCCTTTAGACTCCACTGATCTCATATTGAGATATCTTGGGCAATCTGCTTATCAATTTATGGTGTGTGTGTGTCTCCAGTAGCCAAGCAAGGCACTTTGCATTGGACACTAATGTGAACATTTGCAAATTCCCACTACAACATCAACTTGACTTCAGCAAAGCATTTGACAAAGTATCTCACACAATCCTTATTGAAAAATGACTAAGTATGGAATGGACAAGGCAACTGTTAGGTGGATTCATAACTGGCTTAGTGATCGGACCAAGAGTGGTTGTAAATGGCTGCACATCCAGTTGGAAGAATGTATCAAGTGGGGTACCACAAGGCTCTGTTTTGGGCCCTGTATTGTTCAACATCTTTATCAATGATTTAGATGAAGGAATTGAGGGTAAACTGATCAAATTTGCTGATGACACAAAGCTAGGAGGGGTAGCTAATACTAGAGAAGAGAGAGAGAGGATTCAAAAAGATATACATAAACTGGAGCAGTGGGCAGCAACTAACAGAATGGATTTTAACAGGGAAAAATGCAAAGTACTACATCTGGGCAATAAAAATGAAAAAAGCATATACAAAATGGGAGGAATAGGGCTAAGTAACAGCACATGTGAAAAAGACTTGGGTATACTAATTGATCACAGACTTAACATGAGTCAACAGTGTGATGCAGCAGCAAAAAAGGCAAATGCAATTCTAGGATGTATCAACAGAAGCATACAGTCTAGATCACGTGAGGTCATTATTGCCCTCTACTCCTCTTTGGTCAGACCTCATCTGGAATACTGTGTCCAGTTTTGGGCACCACATTTTAAAAAAGACATCAACAAACTGGAGCAAGTTCAGAGAAGAGCCACCAGAATGGTGACCGGTCTGCAAACCATGTCCTATGAGGAACGGTTGCAGGATTTGGGAATGTTTAGCTTGCAAAAAAGAAGACTGAGAGGAGACTTAATAGCTGTCTACAAATATCTCAAGGGCTGTCACACTGTAGAAGGATCATCTTTATTCTCATTTGCGCAAGGAAAGACTAGAAGCAATGGGATGAAACTGAATGGGAGGAGACACAGATTAGATATTAGAAAAAACTTTTTGACAGTTAGGGTGATCAATGAGTGGAACAGGCTGCCACAAGAGGTGGTGAGTTCTCCTTCAATGGAAGTCTTCAAACAGAGGCTGGATAGACATCTGTCTGGGATGATTTAGAGAATCCTGCTTTGAGCAGGGGGTTGGACCAGATGACCCAGGAGGTCCCTTCCAACTCTACCATTCTATGATTCTATGATTCTATGAACTGCGCATTAATTTCTCGAAAATGCGATAGAAGTAAAAATAGTAACTACACCTATAGATGATTTCCCTGAGACTTTAACTCTGTCAGACTCCCTCTTTGGGAACCTTTCAGCGCTTCTTAGTTATTCACCCATGTGGCTTCTGCCACACACTGACTCACTTCCTGCTAGCAGCTTCTCTATATAACCTCATCCTGGTTCCTGATTAAAAGGATCTACCTAGTGGTAAAAGTTTATATTGCAGTCTAGTTCTCTATATAATTAAAAAATTGATATAATTAGTGCAATATAAACTTTTATCACAAAGTAATAAATTACATAACACCAGAAACAAAGGGAAAGCAGTGAAATAAGTACCTTCATTTACATTCATGGTACAATAATTAATAATTAATACAAGCATATAAAACACTGTCACAATGCAACAAAAAAAATTAGAAAACTACATTATTCCTAATGTTTTGGGCTGTGTCGTATCCCAGCTGTCTGCAAACAGATGCAATGCTTTAGATTTCATCGATGTTATGATATAATTCTATTTTTTATAGCACATTCCATGTTACCATGTAGTGCTAGTATAGATAACCACAGAACAAACTTAGAAAAGACAAACAGACACTTTGTTGTAGCACCCAGAATCATCTACTTTCATAGCAGAGTGCATAAAAGACAAGCTTATTCCAATATACTAACGGATATTTGGTCGGATGAAAGACTTTTCTATACCACATGAGTACGACTCCTGTTTCCTTTGACTATTTATAAGCTAATACTAAAGATTTGATAACCTTGGAATAAAGCAAGTCTTTCTACCAAGTAATTAAAAGGAAGATATTATATTTTTTTCTGGTTGGTTAACTTTAAACAAGATTGTAATTAAAGTTGGTTTCAGTATTTCTAAAGCAATAGGGGCGCTGTCATATAGCAGCAGACCATTATTAATAGTATTATTATTCATTTACACAGCTCCAATTTATTCCCCAAACAAGGCAAACAAAGGATGTACACAATTAAATGAAAAAATGGGTCAAGCAAATTTAAAGCAACGTCTGCAAAATAAATGAGTTAAATGGAATATTGTCTCATTCCGTTTATGAAGAAGTATAAACTTGCACCTAGCTAGTGTGACAGGGTCACTGGCACAGTGTATGAGGGGAGATATGTGTCATGAAGATTGCTTTCTTCCATAATCTAGAAACCCATAAGATTCTCTTCAGCATGCTAGGTGCTAAAGGAGTTAAACAGCCATGTTAAGGGATGGGTTTGTAGGTGAATAGGTAAGAGATGGGCAGGACACCTACTTACCATATCTGCACCTCAAGGGTGTGGCTGGGAGGTTAAATGTACAGCCACTGTTTTTTTTCTCTGTATTGTAGTTTGGAGAGGAAAGACTTTAAACGGTGGCTCCATGTGAAGCTGAAGAGACATGGTGGTCTGAGCAGGTGAATCCCTCAGATATATGGAATTTGCTATATGTTATCTTTTTTTTGTTTTGCTTTTAAGCCGGAAAGGCCATGTTTACTTAGCTGAACCCTGCTATGGTTTACGCTGTTCCAAAATAAACCAGCAGGTGATTAACCACAGGAAACATTCCTGTGTCTTCTTTTGAAATCAGCTGAGTCAGTCAACCCTTCACGTAGTGCTTTGAATGCAGGCAGCGTTCCAAGAACATGCATAGAGGCTGTTGACAACTGCATGTCCTGGATAAAATCCGCCATCCAGCACGAGACGTCCAGCAGCATGGAGGAGCTTGTAAAGCATCTGGTCCAGGTTCAACAGCAGTAACAGCAGGCCAGTCAACAGCAGCAAGTGGCGCAACAGGAGATGAATAAACTATTGTGCCACCAGCTTTAACAACAACAAGAGCAGCGACAGCAGTAGGAGGCACTATCACGGCAAATGGAACTCCTCGCAGAGGTGGTATGTGGGAGTACAACGGACTCCTTCCTAATTCCAGATGATGACTCGTACGTCCGGAAAACAATAAGACGAGCCATGAAAAAAATGACCCTGGGGGGTTGATGTGGAAGCTTTTCTGACTGTTTTTGAGGGGGTGGCTGAACGGGAGAAACTTCCGCCAGAGCAGTGGACAGAGGTGCTGGCACCATATTTGTTGGGCGTATGCTGGCGACAAACCCCCTCGCTCTCAATTGTTTGATTTGTTGCATCTAGTCCAAAAGTAGTTGCAGCAAGTGACTTCCACTCATGCCTAGATGGTTGAATGGGTGGTGATGGACAGGTTCAGCCACTCCCTTCCCAGGCCAATACAGACCTGGATTGCCCAGGGTGATCTTCGGAATGTGGACAACCTGGTTAGCCTGGTTGAGAGATACCAGGTTGTTGAGAAATCCCTTGGGAAACCAGACATTGCCATTTCCCACTGCTGGGATACCAAAAGGAGGGCAATCCCACTGAGTGGTCCTCTAAGGCTGTTATTAAGGATGTGGTCTGTTGGCGATGTCACAATCCTGGACATGTAGCCACCCTGTGTCATATGTCACCTGAAGCAATGGACTGCAGCCTAGGTAGGCATTGCTCCTATTATACCTATCCGACCTGCAGTGTGGACTGTCAACCAGGCGAGGGGCCACAGTGGTGTACCATGTCCATCAATGGGGTAATGGTTCTTGGACTTTTGGAATCTGGAAGTATAGTGACCCTAATTAGTGATACACTGCTCTACCAGTTGATACCTAATAAGTTTGTGGGCGTCCGCTGCATACACGGAGATACGAAGGACTACCCTGTAGCCAGAGTGACCCTGGGAACTGACTGTGGTACTAAGTCCCATGAGGTTGAGGTAGAAAAAGACTTAATACATCCTGTGGAAAAAGTGGGTTGCACAGAGTGTCCCGGACAAAAGCCAGGTCTCTTTGTTGCATCAGGTGACCAAACTGAGGGGAGGTGAGATGGTGGAGAAGCTGTTAGTTCCGGGACCCTACTGGAAAATGGTTTTAGACATGGCCCATTCGCATGTTTGGGGGACATCTGGGGGTGGAGGAAACTCAGGAGAGAGTTATGTGGAGGTTCTTTTGGACAGGAAGTTACGAGAGATCCTAAATTATTGTAGCTCCTGCCCCATCTTTCAGATAACTGCTCCTACTTTTCACTCCCTTAGTCCTGTTGTCTGTGATAGAGGTCCCCTTTGAGAGAATTGCCATGGACCTAGTAGGTCCCCTAGTTACATCTGCACGAGGCCATCAGTATGTCCTAGTGGTCATGGACTATGTGACCCGGTAGCCTGAAGCGGTGCCACTAAGGAACTCTTCGGCTAAGCATATTGCCTGGGAGCTTGTCCATATCTTTGCTAGGACCAGCCTACCAAAGTAGATTTTGATGGACAAGGGAACCCCATTATGAGCAAAGTGATGAGGGAGCTATGTAGAGTCCTCCAGATAGCCCAGGTGCGAACCTCAGTTTACCATCCGCAGACCGATGGCCTAGTGGAAAGCTTCCATAAGACCTTGAAGGCCATGCTCAAATAGGTCATTGAGAAGGACAATTGAGACTGAGACTATCTGCTTCCATTTCTGCTCTTTTTCATCAGAGAAGTCCCTCAAGCCTCCACTGGCTTCTCACCATTCAAGCTCCTTTACGGTCGACATCCGAGAGGGCTCCTGGACATTGCCAAGGAAACCTGGGAAGCTGAGGTCACACCACACCGGAGCATCATTGAGCATGTTGCCCAATTGCAGAAGATGATGGTTCACGTGATGCCTATCATGAAAGGACATCTTCTCCAGATACAGGAGGCAAAGGCAAGGGTATATTACTGATCAGCAAAGCAGAGGCAGTTTCTGCCAAGGGATTGTGTGCTAGTGTTTATCCCCACGGTGGAGAAAAAGTTCCTAGCCTAGTGGAAAGGCCCATACAAGGTGGTGAAAAACTGGATGAGGTGAATTACAAGGTACACCAGCCCAGTCACAGGAAGCCGCACCAGGTGTACCATGTGAACTTGCTTAAACCATGGTGAGAAAGGGAATCGCTGAAAGCTCCTTGCCTGGAGGCCCGTCCCAAAGCCAAAGTGAAGGAGGTTACTCTAACGCCGACCCAGAAGCAACAGTGTCGAGAACAGCTGCAATGGAACCATGACCTATTCTCGGAGTTGCCAGGGCATACACTGGTAGTAGAACACGACATGTTAACAGAGCCGTATGTAAGGGTGAACCTCAAGCCCTATAGAATCCCTGAAGCATGCTGGGAGATAATATAAAAGGAGGTTAAGAGAATGCTAGATCTCAGTGCGATTGAGGAGTCAAAAAGTGGATAGTCGAGTTCCAACGTCCTCGTACCGAAGCCCGACGGTGAGTGACGGTTTTGTAATAACTACTGCAGGCTGAAGAAGGTGTCCAGTTTTGATGTGTATCTAATGCCCAGTGTGGACGAATTCATTCAGCGACTTCGGTCCACAAGGTACATCACAACCCTCGACCTGACAAAGGGGTAGTGGTAGATTCCCATGTCCAAGAGTGAGAATACAGCCTTTTCAAAACCTGATGGGTGTTTCCCGTACACCAGAATGCCCTTTGGACTGCAGGGGTCCCCAGCTACCTTCCAGAGGGCAATGGATCGGATCTTGGCTCCACATAAGAAATAGGCCACAGCCTACCTTTATGACATTGTTATCTTCAGCCCTGGCTGGGGTAGTCATCTAACAAAGGTACAGGAAAACCTGGATGTGTTAGGAAAAGCTGGGTTCACTGTAAATTCAAAAAGTGTGCCATAAGGAAGGAAGAGGCCAAGTACTCAGGCTACATCATCAGGAGAGGCAAAATCAAGCCACAGTTGAATTAGATCAAGGCAATTCAGAAGTGGCCACAACTGCTTTCAAAGAAGCAAGTGAGGGTGTTTCTTGGAATTGTGGGATATTACCGGCGATTTATTCCAAATTTCACCATGGTTGCCACATCATTGACGGCTCTCCTCAAGGGCACCAAGTAGACAATGGTGAAATGAACAACTAACAGAGAAGTGGCATTTCAGTAGCAAAAGTAGACTCTGTGCAAGCATTTGGTTCTGGTCACGCCGGACTTTAGCAAAGAATTTGAAGTCCAGACAGATGCTTCAGAAGTCGAGTTGGGAGAAGTGCTGTCTCAGAAAATAAATGAAGAGCATCCCATTCTGTATCTGAGCCGGAAACTCTTTTCCTGCGAGAAAAACTATGCAATTGTTGAGAAGGAGTGCTAAGCCATAAAGTGGGCCATGAATACACTGAAGTATTACTTTCTAGGCCGTAGGTTTAAGCTAATGTCAGATCATGCCCCTCTGAGATGGTTATGAGAAAAGAAGGGTTAGAATGGCTAGGTGACTAGGTGATTCTTAGACCTTCAAGATTTCAGTTTCCACGTAGAGTATTGGCCAGAGAAGTTACATGATAATGCGGATGCTCTCTCCCAAATCCCCTGTTTTCTGTGTGAAGGTGCCAAACCCTCCGGCTTTGGGCAGAGGGGAATTATGTGACAGGGTCACTGGCACGGAATATGAGGGGAGACGTGTCACAAAGATTGCTTTCTTCCGTAAAACCTATACGTTTCTCTTCAATAAGCCAGGTGCTGAAGGAGTTAATCAGCCATGTTATGGGATGGGTTTGTACGTGAGTAGGTAAGACGCCTACTCATATATCTCCTCCTCAAGGGTGTGGTTGGGAGGTTGAATGTACAGCCACTGTTTATTTTCTCTGTGTTGTGGTTTGAAAAGGAAAGACTCCAAACAGTGGCTCCAGATGGAGCTGAGGACACATGGTGGTCTGAGAGGGCAAATCCCTCATACATATGGAATTTGCTGTACGTTATCTTTTTTTGTTTTTCCATTATTCTAGAAAAGCCATGTTTACTTTGCTGAACCTTGCTATGGTTTATGTTGTTCCACAATAAACCAGTAGGTGATTTACTACAAGAAGCGCTCTTGTGTCTACCTTTGGAAGCAGCTGAATGAGTCAACTCCTCACACCACATATTTAGTGCAAAGGTTGGGATCACATTCTGTCCTGTGGGCTTAAATGGATTACTGTCTGGTCACTGGCTGTGATCTTGGGTAACCAAAGTCCCCAATCAGTGCCATTATCCTCATCCAATGAAGCTCATCTATAGGCTGAGCTCCATAAGACAACCGTTATTTCCCCATATATTACAATACAATGGTATTGAAGTATATAGTACATGCTATTGAATGATCACAAGTTCAAGTTCGCAAAGGAAAGTAAAAAATAAAGTGAAAATAAAAAAGATTTAAAAAAATACAAAAATATACACAGTATGGGAAATAAGTATTTCATCCCTTGCTGATTTTGTAAGTTTGCCCACTGACAAAGACATGAACAGTCTATAATTTTAAGGATAAGTTAATTTTTAAAATTGAGAGATAGAATATCAAAAACAAAATCCAGAAAATCACATTGTATGAATTATTTAAATTTATTTGGATTTTGCAGTGAGAGTTAAGTATTTGATCCCCAACCAACCATTAACAGTTCTGGCTCCTACAGACCAGCTAGACGCTCCTAATCAACTTGTTACCTGCATTAAAGACAGCTGTCTTACATAGTCTTACATAGTCACCTTTATAAAAGACTCCTGTCCACAGACTCAATTAATCAGTCAGACTCTAACCACTACAACATGGGCAAGACCAAAGAGCTTTATAATGATGTCAGGGACAAGATCATAGACCTTCACAAAGGTGGATTGGGCTACAAAACCATTAGACCCTGGGTGACAAGGAGACAACTTTTGGTGCAATAGTAAGAAAATAGAAGAAATACAAAATGACTGTAAATCAACATCGATCTGGGGCACCATGCAAAATCTCACCATGTGGGGTATACTTGATCATCAGAAAGGTGTTAGATCAGCCTAAAATTACAAGGGGGAACTTGTTAATGATCTTAAGGCAGCTGGGACCACAGTCGCAAAGAAAACCATTGGTAACACATTACGCCGTGAAGGTTTAAAATCCTGCAGTGCCCGCAAGGTCCCCCTGCTCAAGAAGGCACATATACAGGCCAATCTGAAGTTTGCCAATGAACACCTGGATGATTCTGTGAGTGATTGGAAGAAGGTCCTTTGGTCAGATGAGACAAAAATAGAGCTCTTTGGCATTAACTCAACTTGCCGTGTTTGTAGGAAGAGAAATGCTGCCTGTTACCCAAAGAATACCATCCCCACTGTCAAGCATGGAGGTGGAAACATTATATTTTGGGGGTGTTTCTCTGCTAAGGACACTGGACTACTTCACCGCATCAATGGGAGAATGGATGGAACGACGGAGCGTAAAATCCTGAGCGACAACCTCCTTCCCTCTGCCAGTACATTAAAAATGGGTCGTGGCAGGTCTTCCAGCAAGACAATGACCCAAAACATACAGCCAAGGCAACAAAGGAGTGGCCCAAAGAGAAGCACATTAAGGTCATGGAGTGGCCTAGCCAGTCTCCAGACCTTAATCCTATAGAAAACTTATGGAGGGAGTTGAAGCTCTGAGTTGCCAAGCGACAACCTCAAAATCTTAATGATTTAGAGATGATCTGTACAGAGGCGTGGACCGAAATTCCTCCTGACATGTGCGCAAACCTCATCATCAACTACAAAAAACGTCTGACTGCTGTGCTTGTTTTTGCCACCAAGTATTAAGTCTTGTTTGCCAGAGGGATCAAATACTTATTCTCACTGTAAAATGCAAATACATTTATATAATTTATACAATGTGATTTTCTGGATTTTATTTTTGATATTCTTCTCTTAGGTACTGCCACACTAAACAATCCCGCTAGCGATCTCGTTAGCGTTGCATACTAATGAGATCGCTAGCGGATCGTTTCTATATCGCTAAATGCGGCCACATTTAGCGATATAGTTAACGACGCTATCGCCGTTAGCGATCTTCTTAACGACTTTAGCGGTACAAAAGTACCGCTAAATCGCTAAGAAAAGGTGCCACACAGCGATTAGATACTTACCCAGCGGGAGCGCCGACGAGAAAATAGGGTCCGGAACGATTCAGCGACGAGCGAGATCACAGCAGGAAGCTCGTCGCTGGCAGCTGCCGCACTGAACAACATCGCTAACGGGATCGCTAAATAGTGACGTTTTTTAGCGATCCCGTTAGCGATATTGTTTAGTGTGGCATACCCTTTAATGTTAAAATTAACCTACTGGTAAAATTATAGACTATTCATGACTTTGCAAGTGGGCAAACTTTCGAAATCAGGAAATGATCAAATACTTATTTCCCCCACTGTAAATAGCTTCAATACTGACATCTAACCCCGTAGAAGCTTCAAACTGCAACTGCAGTATCTACATGGTTGGACATGAGGAAGGGCCTTTATCTTTCACACCTTGAAATCCGATTCAGAGTGCCAATAACTTGTTATGTCAGCCAGAGTCCTAATGGAGACCTTTATGGTTAATGGGATAGAAGCCTTAATGCAAAGATATAAATTATAGCTATTTCTACACCTGATTGACATCACCTCAATCTTAGCTATCTAGTACTACTGTCCTCAACCCTTTCATCTTAGCTCTATTACGTAATCCATACATTTCAAGTGCAGGGTTCAGCCATTTATTAATATGGGCATAAGACCTATCCCTCTCTGAGGGGCATCATAAAGAATCTGCATAGGCTAATTTTATGGTATATTCGTGTAGGCAAAGACTTGGATATGAACTTCATAGAACAGTACTAAGTCTAAGACATTCTGAAGAAAGGAGAGGAATTGGGAAGTGTTTTGTTCTTGGGAAATACCACAAAATTTGGAAAACCTGAATGTGGACAGATAATGATGGGAATGAGAAGAAAATGAACTGTCAGAAAGTGGATGGTTCTTCCGTACACTTTAGACCCATTTATCAAGTAGCAGAAATGTGAAGTTCCTGGCTAATGAAATCTTTACATGGAACCTGTCACCATAAAAATGCCGCCTAATCTACCTACATTAAGTCCTAGAGCAGGAGAAGCTCAGTAGACTGATATATAGATTAGCATGCAAAGACTCAGTTTAGCTTGTAACTAAAGCCCCCGTTAAACTAAGCGAGATCGCTAGCGAGATCGCTGAGACGTCACCGATTTTGTGATGCAACAGCGACCTAGCCAGTGATATCGCTGAGTGTGACACTCAGCGACGATCAGCCCCCCTGCTGGGTATCGCTGGTTGTCGTTGAATGTCCTGGACCATTTTTTGATTGTTGGTCTCCCGCTGGCCAGCGCGCATCGCTGCGTGTGGCAGGCGGGAGACCAGCGATCAGCGAGCTGGAGCTAGTAACCAAGGTAAACATTGGGTTTCTAGGCGCCGCGCGGCGCCTAGAAACCCGATGGGTATGTTTGATACCAGCGCGCTGATGCAGGGGAGCTGGTAACCAAGGTAAACAGCGGGTTTCTAAGCACCGCGCGGCGCCTAGAAACCTGCTGCTTACCTTGGTTACCAGCTTCCTGCACCAGAGCGCTGGTATCTAACGTACACTGTGGGTAACTAAGCGACGTGCATCGCTTGTTACCCGCGTAGTCACTGTCCTGATCGCTGCTGAGATCTGCCTATTTGGCAGCTCACCAGCGATCATGTAGCGACACACCAGCGATCCTGACTAGTTCATATAGTTGACGGGATCACTGGTGAGTCGCTATGAGTAACGGGACCCTTAGTGATTGAAAACTCTTCTCCTTCTGGTCTTAGGAGTCCAGTGGGAGGAGTGACAGACTTATTCCTATCCTGTATGAACATGCAAACAAAAATATCTGTCAGTCACTGATTAGCGACACTTGCTAGACTCCAATAGTTAGATTGAGCAGGGATAAACATGAATGAATTACAAGTTATGTTAAAGAGGTTGTCCATCCTCAGGTCAGCTTTTTTCTTGCTTAAATTCATGTTTTTCTTGGTTAAAAACAATTTTTGTAAATGGATTTCATTACAACTTTTGCACAATTTGACACTTATTGCACTATCCATTGCTGGTTGCAGAATAAGTTAAGTGAGAATCTGTGAGTGAGCTCTTCTGATAGTCCAATGAGAGAATTTCTAAGTCTTTCATCAAGCTTATTCAGATCTTCTCAGCTGATTTATGGCCACAGATCACATCAAAGTTGAATGTGCAGGGAAACATAGATCTTTTTTTAAAGTAAAACAGTGCAAATCTTGTAATGAAACCCATTACATAAATGAATTATAGCCCCAAATACATGCAATGAAGGTACATCACAGCACGCTGACAGCTCTGTTCTACTCACTGAGCATTTCATATTGGTCAGAACAGTGGGCGTCTACTTTTTCATCTCTATGAAGCTGCCTTTTTATGATTGGACAGTGTCATAGTGGGATAAAAGTAAAAGTCCTCAGAACTGAAAGAAATGAAACATGCAGTTAAATGATAAGCAATGAAACTCATTAGACCACAGTAATTTCAGTGCCCTGAACCTCTATAATGGAGTGGAGAAAATAAAAATGGAGAAATTTTGTTTTTTACAGTATCTACATTCCTGCTACTTATTTAACAGCCTTCTGCTCACTCTTGAGCCATGGTAACTTTATGGATGAACGCTCTGTAGGAAGATTGATCTTGTGCAAGCTTGGATAGGTCCACCAGGGTCTTCTCCGTCACTATCTTGACAGTAAACAAGCCATCGGAATGCTGGTCTTCCTCTTCGCCTTGTTCCTTCTATTCTTCTAACCATGATGTGCTTCTCCAGTGATTTCTTCCTTCGTATGATATGTCCAAATTAGACAAATCGTATCTTGGTGATCCTTGCTTCAAGTGACATGTCTGGCTTGACTTGCAGAAATATACATTTTATAAGGTCAAAAATTGTGAAAGCTTCTTTTCAAATGTGTATTCCAGTAGATAGAAGTCATGGATTCTCTGGATAGGTGATAGCTTTTAGTTTGGTGGGATTGTTGGAGAAAGCCAAGTGCAGCACTTGGCAGTTCCATAGTGCATGAATGGAGTGGTGGATAACAGGGATTATAGGGCCTCATTCTGGGGAGTCTTGGCAGTCTCAGCAGTCAGACCCAGAATTATATACCTTGTGTACAAAAAAAGAGGAAAACGCCTTCCTACTGAAAATAACCCTAAGGGTATGTTTCCATGTTCGGTATAGGCACTGCTGGCTTTTGTACGCGCGGTGATTCCGCATATGTTTATTGAATCAGCGCATGCTATATATAGGACGGTGCTATTTATCTTGCAGAGACTGATAGTCTCCGCAAGATAAATTGACATGCTGCGGTCTGGAAAGACGCGCCACATGTGCGTATACGCAGGTCTGCCACCTGCGTCTTTGAACACAAAGTGGACATGGGATTTCATAAAATCCCCTCCACTATCCTGTAACATCTGGCCGCTGCGGATTGGATCCAATCCACAGCAAACACTGAACGTGGAAGCATACCCTTAAAGTACAGATCTAATGCAGTAAAGCAAAGCCAAGTTATGACATTGTCCCTTTAAAACCCCATTTGCAACAAAATATTTTTAAGCACAAAGCTGCTGTTAAGGAAAAAAAAACATTCTGTACTTTTGCACCTAATCAATGTTGCTTTTAATTTTAAACAGCAGTAAAGAATATTAATTGTGCTGTTCATCATTTAGAGTCTACTAGAAGCTCATCTCTGTGCAGCTTAAAATATTCATTTGTGGATGGGGGAGGACAAAGTGATTTCCTAAACTGCTCCTTTAATTACTTTGCTTCCTGTAATTTCTCTTAATAACCATGGGGGAGGATATACAGTGGACCATAAATGCTCCGGTATGAAGGATGCTATTGCCTTTTGTTCCGTATTTTCTCAAGCTCTTATGCAGCATTAATAAAATTCCATCCTAGCCCACTCTCATATCCCACGTGTCAGGCGCAAATACCAATGACTTGTTGAAATAATGAGATAATTAAGAAACCTTCCCGCTACCAACGAGCGGGCATTCCTTGCCATCTGTCAGTCAGTCCAGGACGTGGTATTGGCAGTGAAAGGCTTATAATTACGGCAGTTGTAAGTTTAATAAATGACCCTATGATTTCATTACATGGAATCAATTTACATAATAAACTGCCAAGTCGAGAATCCGTTAATAAATTCCTCTTTATACATTAAAAAAATACAACAACCCAAGAGAAGGAAGGAAATAGGTTTTGTGATTGTAATTGGCTTCATGTTTTTATCTTCCCAGCACATTCTATTTGATGGGTTAGAAGAAAAACTCAAATTCTATTTTTTTTTTCTTCAATACAAAGAGCTGTGTAATGTCGTCACTGCCAGTCAGTATTTGGCTGCAATGCAGTACTTTCTGCAGGGCTCTGTTAACCTACATTATGCTGGTTATCCCTCGTAATCATATTATCCTCTATGTAGAATGAAGACAGTGGCTGCACTTAAATTATATTATTTGAAATGTGGTTGATAGTAAATCAAAAAAAGAGGCTGCTGAAAAAAAATGTCATAAACGTATCTGCATGTGCTCCACTGACTCTGTAGACTGAGCCACAGCTACCATTGTAATGGCTAGAATAACATTGGGGTCACAGCTTCCTAACTTTTAATAAAAATGGGCAGCACGGTGGCTCAGTGGTTAGCACTGTAGCTTTGCAACACTGGGGTTCTGTGCCACCAAGGACAACATCTGCAAGGAGTTTGTATGTTCTCCCCATGTTTACGTGGGTTTCCTCTGGGTTCTCTAATTTTCTCTCCTACTCTAAAGACATATTGATAGTGAATTTAGATGGGGCAATTATAATGTCTTCAAAGTGCTGCGGAATATTATGGCGCTATATAAGCAAAGCAAAATAATGAAAGGAACAAGCAATTTGTATTTATCTTTTTGCCAAGCCTTTACTTCTTGACTGGGGCATTTGTGGAAGCCAAGAAATGGAGGCAGAGTCGTGTAATTCTCAGCCAACAGTGAAGTGGGTATTACTATGGCTTGGGGGGAAACACATGACAAAGGTTAGAGAGGATCAGGTATGACAATTGCAGTGTAATCAATGTGCACTTCCCTGAGCGGAATTTTGGTCAGAACACAGGGATGGGTTACGAGGACTACTAAGACAAAGGCTAAGACAGTGGTTCTCAACCTTTCTAACGCCATGACCCCGCAATACAGTTCCTCATGTTGCGGTGACCGCCAAACCAAAAAATAAGTACAGTCCTCCATACAATATTATGGGCACCACATAGTCCTCCATACAGTATTATGGGCCAAATATAATGCTCCATAAAGAATATTGGACCCCAAATAATGCTCCATACAAAATATGGAGCTCTCCTCTGCACTGTGCTGCATTCTGCACTGTTACGGCTCAGGAAAGGGCACTGTGGAAAGACTCCCCAATATCATCATCATTGCCTCCCCATCATCATCATCGCCTCCCCATCATCATTGCATCCCCATCATCATCATCATTGCCTCCCAATCATCATCATTGTCTGCCCATCATCATTGGCTCCCTATCATCATCATTGCCTGCCATCATCATTGGCTCCCCATCATCATCATTGCCTGCCCATCATCATTGGCTCCCCATCATCATCATTGCCTGTCCATCATCATTGGCCCCCCATCATTATCATCATCATTGCCTGCCCATCATCATTGGCTCTCCATCATCATCATTGCCTGCCCATCATCATTGGCTCCCCATCATTATCATTGCCTGCCCATCATCATTGGCCCCCCATCATTATCATCATCATTGCCTGCCCAGCATCATCATCATTGGCTCCCCATCATCATTGAGGCCTCCCGCCACCACCATCACACATACAGCACCACACACAGACAGCACCGCAGCACTCTCTCACATACACACACGCAGGCAGACACACACACACACACTGATACACACAGACACATACACCTCACATCTCACCTGTCCAACGCCTGCGCTTACTCTCTGCCACAGCCGGCCGCTGAATGATGATGTCATCCAGCGGCGCTGCTGTGACAGGAAGCGCGGGCGCCCTGCAGGCGCCCCCTGGAGCCCAGAGCTTCGGAGGCACGCAGAGAGGTAAGTATTGTGCCACCTGCTCAGACCGGGTCCCCATCTCCCCGCACATTGGACTCATCGACCCGCCGCTCAGCTCCGGAGGGTCCCGGGCCGCTGCACTGTGCCTCCGCGCTTCTCCCACAGAGGAGAAGGAATTACTGCTGCTGCCACGCCGCCCCCACACACGTGCCGCCTGGGGCGGACCGCCCCTCCGCCCGCCCCATGGCTCCATAACGGAGCGCATATACGCCCCGCCCACACTACGATCACTACGCCCGCCCACGCTACGAGCGCTACGCCCGCCCACGCTACGCCACTGGGCTAAAGCCATCGGAAATATGTATTTTCCGATGGCTTTAAGTGACCCCTGTGTTTTGGTCGATCGTCCCCCGCCAGGGTCGCGACCCACAGGTTGAGAACCGCTGGGCTAAGACCTAACATATAACTTTAGATATGTTAGATATCCCAAGGATATGCCATCAATATCAGATCTGTGGGTGTCCGACACCTGCCAGCTCCGCAGACCAGCTGGTTATCTGGATCTGATGTGCAGCACTCGGCAACTGCTGCTACACATCAAATGGAGCTGTGCTGCCTAAGGTACTACACCGCTGATTAGTGAGGATGCCGGATGTTGGACTCCACTGATCCAATATTAATATCACCTATTTTAAAGGAATTTTCACATATCTTAAGGATAGGAGGCAGAGTTACATTATCCTAAAAATAGGTCATCCATATATTATGACCGTAGAACCCCTTTAATAAAGAGGAATCAACAGTTTAGGATCATAAGTTCCTGACCATAAATAGGAGCTGTTATATATAGTAGTTTGCTCTGGAGGACCTGGACTGTCAATTAGTATACAAATAGCCCACTAATTAGAATGAGAACTGTGTAATGTTTAATTTCCCCTCTGTGGTCAGTGTAGGGAAAATGAGCACTTACTGACAAGATTCTCCAAAGTGGAGAAATTCTTTAAGAGGTTAAGTTGTATGTTGTAGAAACTTGGTTATCTACTGCTCTACCGAAGTGATTTATTTATGTAGTGGCAACTGTCTCTTTGGCATCATTCTGATTACAGATCACCTCTGAGCCACTATACCCACAAATCCAGGGTGTATGGTAATGGTAACATAGCCCAGGTGGTGTTTCATCTCCCCAGTGTGTAGTAAGTCTTTGTTCAGGGTTGTATTATGTCATTTTACTAGGTCATTTGATGAAAGATTGATGTTTTTGCTCCTTCTACAGCGGTCTTGTCAATTCAATCGGAACTAAATTGAAATTGCTGCATGTTGGTATAAAGAAAAGTCTTTAATATAAAGAGCACCCACAGGTGTTATTGTGGATACATTAATAAAGTGAAGAAAATGACATTTCTTAAGGTGCAGTGGTTTAAAAATAGCATCAGTCTTTGCATATGTCGCCAATCCCACATTACTGCTTATCCATGCGTATCATTATAACTTCTGTATTCTAATTGCACTGTAATATCTGGGAGAAATGCCTGTGGTAGGTGCTATAATAACATAGATTTATACACATTGTGGCCACTAGACGCGAATGTTAAAGCTATTGAAATGCAGATAGAACATTTTGTAATTTATTTTGGAAAGTATTATCTTTTTAGGCTGGAGATGCAGTAATAGTAAGAGAAAATACTGTTCAATTTACCAGAAATATTTCACATTTTTCTTGAAATGAAAGCGTGTAAATGTTACAGCGTAGTTTCCGTTTTATTTACACCATATCGTATGTGATCTTACACTAATTTTTCATGTAAGATGTCAATGCAGATGTGACGAACCCGCACCTTGCCACCCACCTGACGTCACTATGTCATAGGGAATCACGCCATACGGTCTCCTCACTTGAACCAACGTGACATTCCACATCCCCTGGGGACACGTAAGGTCAGCTTAGTAAAGTTTTACACAGACATCCCCTCTCCACCTGGGCCCAGGGAGATACGGAAAGTGAGAGGATGTGGCCCACGCAGTCGCTGATGTGGTACCTCACTTGCTCACAACCGTGACAAGGCCCCTTTCACTAGCACCAGTGAAACAGCGACTAGTCAGCCCAGTAGGACTGCCACTAGTTACTCGTTAGATATAAGCCTGGCTCGGTAACGGGATTATATCCGGCCAGAAACCTAGCTCCAGTAGCATGGAAAGTTAAAACCAAGAACACGGAAGTGTGGATTCGCGGATCGAGCAAAAAAAGGGGCCCAAGGTTAAATTATGTATTTAATCGCCCTAAGGGCGCACTAGGCAATACACTGTATACACAATGGTCAGATATGCAAATATGAAAATACATTTGATAGTACAAAACTATAAACAGATGATACAAATGTGAGTTTCAAATCAGACCGGGCCCTCTTTACACTTTTGAGAACAAGCATGGCTTTGCTGCCTGGCTTCTATTAGCTGTTCCGCTACCCCTGGATGCTAGAACGGGTCAGGACATTTGCGGGCGTTCGTCCCACACCAGAGATATTGAAAATGTAACCGGTATACAGCTAGGATGTACGATAAGTCCATAACACCTTATGAAATTATGGCTCCTGTCTGGCTGGGGGAATTCTTTCATCAGTTAGTTAGCTTTACATTCTCAATAGGGATCCATCCTGCCAGGAATAGCTTGGTCCCAGCTATCTGCTGGAGGGGTGAATTTAGCCTGGCCACCCACTGAGAATGGTCTCCTGTCTCAGCTTTATAAATGGATACCAGCAGTAATGGCTGGGTCTCACATAATGATACACCAGCGATCCCGACAACGATCAGGATCGCTGGTGTATCGCTATATTATCGCTGCTGAGCTGCCAAACAGGCAGCTCAGGCAGCGATCAGCACAAGGACACTGCGGGTAAACATCGCTAGTTACCCGCAGTGTACCTTGGATACCAGCGCCCTGATGCAGGGAGCTGGTAACCAAGGTACACATCGGGTTTCCAGGCACTGCGCGGTGCCTGGAAACCCGCTGTGTACCTTGGTTACCAGCTCCCTGCTTCAGGGAGCTGGTATCCAAGGTACACAGCGGGTTTCTAGGCACTGCCCCGCGCCTGGAAACCCGCTGTGTACCTTGGTTACCAGCGGATCGCTGGTCTCCCGCCTGTCACACGCAGCGATGCGTGCCTGTCAGCGGGAACCAGCGATCAAAAAATGTCCAGACATTTCAGCGACGATCAGCGATACCCGGCAGGGGGGCTGATCGTCGCTGAATGTCACACACAGCGATATCGCTGGTGAGCTCGCTGCTGCGTCACAAAACTAGTGACTCAGCAGCAATCTCGCTAGCGAGATCGTTGTGTGAGACGGGCCCTTAAGGGTAAAGTTGGCAACATTTTGAAATGACAGAGCTTTATCAGAAACCTGTGCAGGGAGGTGATAATTGGGGAGAAAGTAATAGGACCAACCTCTGATGGAGTAATGGATGGCCTTAATCAGGGTAATCCCAACTGAAGTAGATGTGACACAAGCGCAGTGCAGTTGCGACTGAAAACAATAGATGCCAGCAGTTACTGTAATGTCTCATTGATTGATAAAACCACCTGACTGCTATGGTGTATGGCACCATTGAGGCTGAGATTCCTCAGTCTGGCTTTACCGGTAATCATGTAATCATTATATAGCACCCCTGATCAGCGAATGAGTCATCTATAAAGGCAGGAAAGTTGGCATTTGCTGTTTCAAGGTGATTTTTGCAGTCTTTCAGAAAGAAGATTATTTACCTACTTACTTTCCAATCTTGGTGCATATTTATTTCATAGTATAACATCAAGTTAGTGTAGTGCAGCGGGGTTGGTGCAGTGTAACAGATAGGCAGGGACCACTTAAGAGTTCAAAGCAAATGTCTTTAATGTCCAAAAGAAACTCACAAATGGAAAGCAAGTTGTATCCTTCGGATCGCAGCCAGGATGTCAAGACAGTCCGTATCCGAGACCAGTTGCCGTGGGCGACTGCACTGCCGTGTCACACTGAGGGGTGCCAGGCATTTTTGCTTCCTTTGTCTCTGTGTTACTTCACACAAGCTGGATGCTGCAGAGCCACTTGCTCTGCTGTTTGAAAACCAAGACTGACACACCCAACCCTTTTCTTTCCAGTGGGTTCCAAGCCCATGATCAGTGACCCATATACCAGTGTCACTAGGCTTCCTGAGTCCAGAAGGGACTTGGCCTGGTGTCCGTTTACGCGCACCTGGCACAGATGTGGTTCACCTGCTGGAACAAACGGATCCGCAGAGAAGACTGCCTGGGTGTACATCGACACATGCTGAGTAAACCCTCAGTCCAAGGTTTCAGCTGTCAGTGGGCACCGCCAACACCTAATAGCTGTGGCATGACTGGATCCAGGACCAGTTTAGGGAAAAAGGGTCTCTTGTCACTCTCACTTCAGGGTATCCCCTCAGTACGGGCTCAGTCCTGATTGGTCCTAGCAGAGGGTCACAGATAGTGATGAGCAAATATGTTCAGAAAACAATCGCCAAATATAAATTTGTCACGAATATTGCACATTCGGATTCGTGATCGTAAACACGAGCAAAATTTTATAAAATTGGAAAAAATCGGTAACATTCGTTAAAAAGTGGGGGAAAATATTTGCGTTGCCACAAAAGTATTTTCAGCACTTTAGCAACAATAATGGTGGTGTATCATGAGCATTTGGCACGTGTTTGATGAGGGGAGGGGGTTTGCATAGCTCAGAGGCACGGCATTTTTGTCAGCAGTAATTTTTTTTTCCCAACTTTATATGTGCATATTACGGCTAGCCAATCGGCGCAGGAAACACCCACAATGGCTTGTGTCATTGGCTGCTCAAGTCACATGTCACTCTCCATATAAATAGTGGACATCTTGTTTTAGTGCGCCATTTTGACACTGTAACAGCGCAGAGAGTCTGCTCCTGACGCTGGCACTATTAACAGCAAGATTTTAGCTAGTTAGTTAGGCGGTTGTATATCAATCAGATAGTGTAGCGAGCTACTGTCCAGTGTGGCTGTTAAATTTACCTTCCAGCAACTTTTTTTCTTTTTTGGACATTACTGAGGTCCACAAAGAAAGCAAGCAGGGCACATATTGTGCTCTGCTTCCACTGTGCTCCATGCATGAGTATAGCATTCTAATTAATATTTCTCTTGTCATTTAGTGCTGCAGACCGAAGGCACATTAAAAAAATGCTATAATTCTTTCTGTTGCTAAATGTCAAACTGCCTGCAGTATCTCATGTTGTCATTTTGTGGCGGTGATATGTACCTGTCTGCAGACCTAAGGCACATTAAAAAAACTATAATTTTTCAGTTGCAAAAAGTTAGACAACCTGTTGTATCACACTTTGTCATTTGGTTGGGTTGAAATTAAACTGTAGAGGCCTGATCCAGAAGCCACAGAAAATTCTTCTATTCTTAACATCATACAGTAAGGGAGCTGAATTTAAAAGCGTTAGTAGCATCTAGTGTGTTATAGAGAAACAAAAAACTTAGGACTTAAAGATAATAATATAATATAATCATATAATGAGTCCACAAAATTGAGAGGATTTAAATGAATATAATGATTTATTTAATAAATAACAATGAACAGACAAAGAGTATAAAGGTGAGATAGATACAGCAAATTGTTGGCAAATAATAAAGATGTAAAATATCGAGCCAGACAGAATAGCTGTCTCCCTGGGAATTGCCGCAATGTCACAATATATAGGATGATCAGGGAAACGGGATGTGTACTGATATATAAAAGATTACAAGTAACAAATTTCAATACAAAAAATACAAATGTATAAGAAAAATACCAGTATATATCCTATCCACTGTTAACCGGTTAGAAATACCCGGTGTGTGCTAAAAAGCCTCACAAAAAATATATTCCTGACCCCACATATTAGTCATAGATTATTCACAGTATTAATATATGCAGGAAAAACCTGACAGAATAACTAGCTCCATGGTTAGAGCTAAAAATAAAGGCAAAAAGAGACCTAGGAAATATATCTATAATAGAATGAATTGCGTCGCTATTTACCCTGTGACATGGCCTCCTGAAGAAACCGAGGACGGTGAAACGCGCGTCGGGGCTTCTTAGCTGCCTCTCCGGTGTGGCCGCAATTATTCACAACATGTTAATCTATGACTAATATGTGGGGTCAGGAATATATTTTTTGTGAGGCTTTTTAGCACACTCCGGGTATTTCTAACCGGTTAACAGTGGATAGGATATATACTGGTATTTTTCTTATGCATTTGTATTTTTTGTATTGAAATTTGTTACTTGTAATCTTTTATATATCAGTACACATCCCGTTTCCCTGATCATCCTATATATTGTGACATTGCGGCAATTCCCAGAGAGACAGCTGTTCTGTCTGGCTCGATATTTTACATCTTTATTATTTGCCAACAATTTGCTGTATCTATCTCACCTTTATACTCTTTGTCTGTTCATTGTTATTTATTAAATAAATCATTATATTCATTTAAATCCTCTCAATTTTGTGGACTCAGTATATGATTATATTATATTATTATCTTTAAGTCCTAAGTTTTTGCTTCTTTTGGTTGTTGTAGTAATTAGCCTGAGAGGTTATTCCGGAGGGCTACGGATTATTGTTTTTGGGTGTTTAGTGTGTTATAGAGGCCTGATACATAGCCAACAAAAAATCTGCTGTTCCTGTGTCATACAGTAGGGGACCTGACTTTAAAATAGATTGCAGTAACTAGTGTGTTATAGAGACCTGATCCATAAGCCACAAAAAATTCTTCTGTTATTTACGTCAGACAGTAAGGGACCTGACTTTAAAATATTTTGTAGCATCTAGTGTGTTATAGAGGCCTGATCCAAAGGCCACAAAAAAATTTTTTGTACCTAGTGTCATACAGTAAGGGACATGACTTTAAATTTGTTTGTAGCATAACTTCTATGTCATACAAGCCTCATCCACACCCAAAAATTCTTTTTTCTGTGACTAACACGATACGACATGCCGTATTTCAACTTTGAATTTACTGTCGCTGAAATTCAGCTGTTTGCAGAGGTGGTGCAGAGTTTAAAATCTAATTTTTGGTTGCTAATACTGTGCTCCTATGTTGCATGTGGTATCAGGGCTCCCAGCAAAGGGATCCTATACCGATCCCTCACCCACTTCATCTTACTGTGACATTTAATTGAAAGCTGTAGATGCTGTCCCTGAACCCGATAACTCATGCCTGGCTGATTGCTGCAGTGCCATGCTAAAATCAGTACTGTAGATGAATTAAGGCCACTTTCCTGGTGTCTGTCCCTTATTTGATGTGTTTTGGCAGCCTTTGGGGCTGTTATAAGGTGTTGCATGCATTTGGTTTTGCCTCCCATTGACGTGAATGGCGTTCAGTTATGTTCGGTGCATATTCGACAAATTAATCAGTGAATATTGTAAATTAGGTGAATGTAATGTGAACTGAACATTGAAATATTTGCTCATTTTAGTCATGGACCTTTCTCAGGCTCCTGGGCTGGCGGGCCCCAATGTGCTAACCATAGTGAAGCAGAGTCCCATATAAAGTCCTGAGTGGCCATATACCGCTCAGTCAGGCTGACCATCTATTTTAGGGTGCCAGGATCCCCTTGGCCCACCCAACACTAAATAGCGGCTGGCAGAGTTCTTATTAGACGATCGAACACCACCCTCTCCACCATCTGGTAAGAGGTTAAGGACTCAGGCTGAAGCTATTTTTTACCAGCTGCTGCAAATTATATGCCTAAGACCTGCTGGTGCGAGACTCCACAAAGGACCACTGGAACACCCGCTGAGCCCTCACATATGTATTAACCCCCAGTCGGGTAAGGATTCTCATAGTCCAGTGCATCGTCCCGACTGAGATCCAAGTAGGCCTTCTGGGCATCTCCTGTGAGGAAATTGGGCCACCACTTCAGCCCACTGGGACATTGGCAAGCTCTCCTGCTCTGCTGTGCACTCGAACACAGTGAGGAAAGCCTTCAAATCACACTCAGGACTCATTTTCCTCAAGGCGGATCGTGGTCGCTGGTGAGGACGTCTCTCGCATGGCCGCAATCTGTTGTAGCATCAGCTCATTGGTTTTCTGCTGCTGCTGATACAGCAGCTGCTGCTGGTGATTGTGATCCTCCTGCTGGCATTGCTACTGCTCCTGCTGCTGCTGAAACTGCAGCTGCTGCTGCTACTGTTGCCATTACTGGGTGAGGGCAAACTGCTTAAGTATTTCTTCCATCTTGTTAGCAGGCTTTAGCTGTAGCATTGCAGGCTAGTGGTCCCTGCCTATCTGTTGCACTGCACCAAACCTGCTGCACTACATATGGTTGGAGAATGCGGGCAGTGTGAACTGAGGCATACCCCAAAGCGTGCTGCATGTTACTGATTAAGGCTGCTTTCACACATCAGGTTTTTTCCATCAGGCTGGATCCGACTCTTTTTAGAAAAAACGTATCCAGTGAAATGTACTGCCGGATCCGTTTTTTTCTCACTGACTTGTATTAGCACCAGATCGCGCTGCATGGCCTCCCGTTTCTTCCATTTTTTGCCAGATCTGGCAAAAATTTTCATTCCGGCGTCTTGAAAAACCGTCTCTAGCAACGTTTTTTGTATGCGGCAAAAAAACGGACAGCGCCTGAAGCGGCACCTCCGGCTTTTTGCTCCAATGAAAGTCTATGGGCACCGAATCAGGAAAAAGATGGAAGTCCATGGTCACCGGATTCCGTTTTTTCCACTCTGAGCATGCCTGGAACTATTCCTACAGCTTTTCAGGTCTCTCTCTCTTCTCTCTCTTCTCTCTCTCTCTCCTCATTCCAGGCATGCTCAGAGTGCATTTCTCAAGGTTCAAAAGTTCATGATGGATCCGTCTAAAAAACTGATCCGTCACCTCAGTTTTTTACAATCTGCGCTGGATCCGTCTTTTTAAACTTTGACGGATTGTGCCTGATTGCAAAAACCTGATGTGTGAAAGTAGCGTAAGGCCTCTTTCACACATCCGGTGTGCGCCTGACGGCGCCCCCGGCATTTAGCCGCAGCGCCGCATCAGAAAATCTGATGCGCCGCTTGCGCAGCATGCGTTTTTTTGCCGGATGGTTTCTGATGCCCGGAGACATCAGGGGAATCCGGCAAAAAAAAAAAAACGTTACATGCTGCGTTTTGTCCGGCCGCCGGAATGTACATTTCCGCCGCATCTGGACAAAATCGCATACGATGCATTGACATGCGGCGCCATCCGGCGCTAATGCAAGTCAATGCAAAAAAACCCGCAAGCGGCGCATCAGGTTTTCTGATGCGGCGCTGCGGCTAAATGCCAGGGGCGCCGTCAGGCGCACACCGGATGTGTGAAAGAGGCCTTAACAGTTCATAGCAAATGTCTTTAATGTCCAAAAGAAACTCACAAATGATGGAAAGTAAATGGTATAATTCGGATCACAGCTGTGGCGTCAAGACAGTCTGTAGCTGAGACCAGTTGCCAAGGGCGACTACACCGCCATGTCACGCTGAGAGCTGCCAGGTTTTTTTGCTTTCTTTGGCTCTGTGTTACTTCACACAAGCCAGATGTTACAGAGCCACCATCTCTGCAGTTTGCAAACCAAGACTGATACACCCAACACTTTGCTGTAGGGTTTTTAAATGGATTCTGTGGCCATGGTCCACTTGCAAGACCCGGCTGGAGGGAACGAACCGCCCCACTACCATCTTGTAGTTCGCTCCAAAAATAAAAGCCCATGCCGGATTTTCTTAAATCAGCCTTGGGCAAATAGCTTGTCCAAGACCAACTTACTTTTATTCTATAAATGTGACTGCAATGCACTCCAGCGGCTTTAATACACTTCTATGTGCATCCTGGGGGACACATACCATCCCTCACATATAATACCCCTTACTACCTCACACTAGATATAAAGAAAAGGTATACTTTGGATAATGGTAGCAACAAAATATTAATGCATAGGTTCTTTAAGACCTTGTTCATACTGTCATATAGAGAATGTAAAGCAGAACATTGAAATAGCACTTACAGTGCTAAAAGCTCTTATCCTCCTTGTATATTTATTTAAGTTTGCCTCTGCTGGTAGAGCAGAAATGAAAAAACCTTGTTACCATTACCACTGCTGTAAGTCTGAACATAGTCCAGACATTTTTGTTCCATTGTGACGGTTCTTATCTATGTGTCTTTTTGTCCTACTCTGTTTTTTAATTCTTCTCATCATGATTACGGTACCAGTTACAATGTCCTAACAAACCAGCCTGTCACATAGCTCAAGAACTGCGCCAAATTAAAGCATTGCACCATAACAAAGCCAGGTCTATAGTAGAGCCAATCTAGAACAATGCCAGCATCCACTAACAGCCTACAGCAGAGCTATCATAATAGAGGTAGTACTTAGTGCTGGTTTATAAATTATGCAGTAGACTATGGGCTCTACATCTCTTGCGGGCCAAGAGCAATAGCTGAAAAATAATATTGATTTTATAATGAAAGATATTTACAATCAGTGTGCCAGTGCGGCCGGCTGACATTGGAGGCCAGCAGGAGAAATGAAGCTCCTATGTGAACATTGCAGAAAGCGGCAGTGAAACCATGTTTCAGCTGTTGTCAGGAATTCACAAGTAATAGAGGAGGAGCATGTATGAATAGTCCCCATATAATGCTCCATACAGTATATGATGGACCTCATATATTGCTCCATACAGAATATGCCACATATAATGCTCCATACAGTATATGATGAGCCCCGTAGATTGCTCCAAACAGAATCGGACCCATGTTCCTTTTATAATGGGCCTCATAAGTTGCTCTATATATAATTGACCTCATAAGATGCTCCATATATAATGGGCCCCATTTGATGCTCCAGTATATGATGGGCCCCATATAATGCTCCATATTTAATGGACTCCATATAATGCTCCATATATGCTGGGCTACATATAAGGCTCCATATATGCTGGGCCCAATATATTGCTCCAAACATTAAAAAAAAAATTGAAATACTCACCTCTCCTCGCTGGATGCTGCTCTGCTCTGGACTCCTCAGTGTCACGGTCTTCTGGCCTCAGCCCTGTGACTGCTCAAGCAGAGGACGCACACTAGTCACCTCATCGTGCTCTCTGACCTAAAACATCACAGTCAGAAGAGGCGTGTTACACCACAGCGCAGGAACGGGGAAAGGAGAGTATCACAAGTGCTGAGGCCTTGAGCAGGTGGGGGGGGGGCACCCCACCTGCTCTGGGCCCTGGTACTTGCCCGGGTGCGCCGGGTGCTGAAGCCGGACCCTTATTAGGCACTGAAGTTAATGCAATTTCTAACAGTGCCCAGGCATCATACAATAGTTACACCATAAAATAATTTGCAACAGTCCCATGAAAAGAGAAGTATCTTGCTCATAAGATGGAGTAAAATTTCTGCTATTGAAGTATGGCCTGGCGACACCACAAGTGCCCTCTAGTCTTGTTCTGCAAACTCCTTGTCCTGTCTAGAAATGAGCGAATTTGTTCGGATTCGGTTCCAAATACGATCGGCATCGAACATTGTTTTTGCAATATTCGTCAAACACAGCCGAACGTCATTAAAGTCAATGGGAGTAGAAATTAGCGAATATGTTCGGAACTGATCATTAAACATACGTTAGGCACAAATAGTGTTCAAATCCAAAACCGACAACCAACAAAAACCGAACAAATTCGCTCATCTCTAGTCCTGTCTTCCTTGTTCTCCTTGCTTTGCTGTCTATAATATTTCTATCTTTCTGACTAAACAATTGGTCATACAGAACCACTATGTTTCTTGTCAAGATTATGGTGAATTTTAAAGTTATTTCTTCAAAAGTAAAATGTTCTTATTATGGATAATACAGACTAAAAAAACTAAACAACAAAAAATAGACAAAAGGAAAAGTACTGAACACCCACTCATTTAACACTTTCTAAATTATTGTATTCTTCATTGCTCACAGCAAATAAAGTTTCAAGTACAACAAAAGTAAGCACAGTTACATTGTTCAAGGTACAGCAATGTACACACACACGTTTGTAAGGAGGTTTTTTCTTATGCCGCTTTTATTTTATGCTTTTTAATTAACCTTGCACTTCATTCCCAGATATTGCAACTAAAAGTACTTGCCCAGAACAATTAAAAGTTGCAGTCTTGCTCAAGATTCAGAAAACCAGAATCTCTGGTTGATAACACTGTCTGCCCTGTCACAAAATTCTCTAGTGGAAGAAAAAGCACAGTACAGTACATCCATGTCTGAAACATCACATCATAATATATAGAACTGTGTACTTATATTTGCTCATTTTGACTTTCTACAATTAATTATTCTCTTTTCTCTGATCTAAGTGGAAGCAAGAAGTCTCTTTTCCCACATTTCTAATCCCCTCTTCAACTATTCGATTCAATTCAAAGAAGCTTTATTGTCAGGACTAAATACACATTAGTTTTGCCAAAGCAAGTGTACAAAAGGGGAATAGGGATAGGGATGTTGAGTAGGGGCAGATCTAGGGTAGGGGCTATGAAAGTCCATGGCATAGGGAGGGGTGATGGGGGCAGATCCGGTGTGGGGGCTATAGAAGTCCATGGCATATCATAGTTCTTTTTCTCGCAGTCTATGACATTCGCTCACATACCGCAATGCTATCTCCGCTGCTCTCTCTTCTTCCCCCAGCAAGATATATGTTTTCTCTTCCTCCTTCATGGTGATGAAATCCGGGAAGAGATGTGAGAATCTCCTGAAGTGAGTGTCCCTCACTGCTGAGTATTTGGAGCAGTGTAGCAGGAAGTGGGTTTCGTCCTCTATGGCCTCCTGGTCACAGTGTTGGCATAGTCTTTCCTCCCTGGGCTTGTAGCTCTGCCTGTGTCGGCCGGATTCGATGGCCAGACTGTGGGCACTGAGTCTATACCGGCTCAGGATCTTGCGGTCTCTGGGGTCCGGGAGTTTCTCCAGGTATGGGGCCAGTCTGTAGTCTCTCTGTAGACTCTGGTACATGGTCAGTTTCTGGGAGCTGATGATGTCGTTCTTCCAGTCACTGACATACATCTCCTGGCCTTCGTCTACCATCTTCCTGATTTCGGCTTTTGTCAGGTTGTTGTGATTGGTGTTCTGGTCAGGTTGGGTTTGGGTGAGCTGTTCCGAGAGTCCTAGTTTTTCTCTTTCACCTACGTGTGTCAGGGCTTTATGGTGAAGGGAGCTTGGATTGCTCCTATGTAGGTGAGCCCGGAATGACAGTGCCCTCTTTAGAACCGTTAGGTGTAGAGGGAATCTGCCCATCTCGGCCCGGCAGGCACTATTGGAGGTGCTCCGGTGGACTTGGAGAAGGTGCTTGCAGAATTCCAGGTGGAATATTTCTGTTGGGCTGGAATCCCACCTTGACCAGTCTGGGTAGGTGTCAGGACCCCAGACTTCATTGCCATACAGGAGGATTGGGGCGATGACAGAGTCGAAGATTTTTAACCAGACCCTCACTGGTGGTTTCAGGTGGTAGAGTTTCCTTCGAATGCCATAGAAGGTTTTACATGCCTTGTCTTTCAGGGTCTCTATGGCTTGTTTGAAGCTTCCTGACAGGTGAATCTCTAGGCCCAGGTAGGTATATTTGTCTGTTCCTGTAAGGGCGCAGTTGTTGAGGACAAATGAAGGGTGCTGGTCTAATTTTCTCTTTCTCCTCTGGAACACCATGATGTTGGTTTTCTTTAGGTTGACCGGTAGTGCCCAGGTGGGGCTGAATTTCTCTAAGATTTTCAGGTTGTCTTGGAGTCCTTTCTCAGTTGGTGACAGAAGCAGCAGGTCATCTGCATACAGCAGGAATTTCACCTGGGTGTCGTGGAGGGTGGGACCTGGTGCTTTGGAAGATTCCAGAGCGGTAGCCAGCTCGTTGATGTAAATGTTGAAGAGCGTTGGACTTAGGCTGCAGCCTTGTCTGACTCCACGGCTCTGCTGGAAATAAGCCGTTCTTTTACCGTTCACACTCATACTGCAGAGGTTCTCGGTGTAGGAGCTTTTGATAACATCGTAGGTCTTTCCTCCAATTCCGCTCTCCAGCAGTTTCAGGAATAAGCCCGGGTGCCACACCGAATCGAAGGCCTTTTTAAAGTCCACGAAGCAGGCGTATATCTTCCCGTTCTTTGTATTGTGGACATGTCTCTGAATGAGGCTGTGCAGAGTATAGATGTGGTCAGTGGTGCGGTGGTTTGGCATGAACCCTGCTTGGCTCTTGCTGAGGACGTTATGTTCGGTGAGGAAACTGAGGATCCTCTTGTTCAGGATGCTGTTGAACAGTTTCCCCAGGTTGCTGCTGACACATATGCCTCTGTAGTTGGCTGGGTCATACCTGTCCCCATTCTTGTGGATGGGTGTGATGAGGCCTTGGTTCCAGGTACGAGGGAAGTAGCCGGCACTTAGCACAATATTGAAGAGTTTAACCATTGCAGCCTGTATTTCTGGTGGGCTGTACTTCAGCATTTCTGGTAGGATTCCATCCAGGCCACCGGAGTTTTTAAATCTTATGGAAGAGATTCTCTCTGCTACTTCCTGTAATGTAATAGGTGTATCCACGGGGTTTTGGAAATTTTTTACTTTTTCCTCCATTGCTTTTAGTTTTACCATTATGTTTTCCTGTTCTTGGTTTAGTTCTTCCTTTGGGATGTCTTTATAGAGATCTCTGAAGTACTGGAGCCAGATGTTGCCATTTTGGATATGGATGTTGTTTTTCTTGTCTTTTGTGCCCATGTGGTTCCATAGTTCCCAGAAGGAATTGTCTTGAAGAGCATCTTGGAGTTGGTTAAGCTTGGTAGAGATGTAACTCTGCTTCTTCCTCCTGAGGATGGTTTTGTACTGCCTTTGTATGGTTTCATAGGCTTCCCTCAGACCAGGGTGGTTGGGGTCTCTATGTTTCTTGTTTGAGGCTGTTCTCAGGGTCTTCTGTACCGCTTTACATTCTCTGTCAAACCAACCACTGTTGACCTAGTTGTTCGCTCCTCCCTCCCTGCCAGGCACCTTTGCAGAGACTGATGAGTTATGCAGGAAAAAGAGTATTCCTCTTTCTACATAGAGTTTAGAAGGATTCAGCTAGTGGGATTATGATCATGTGATGTCTTAAGGCTGGGTCTCACATAGCGATACACCAGCGATCCCGACAACGATATGCACTTGTCAGGATCGCTGGTGTATCGCTACATAATCACTGCTGAGCTGCCAAACAGGCAGCTCAGGCAGCGATCTGGGACAGCGACACTGCGGGTAACTTCTACCCAGTTAATTTGTCTCTTTTCCATAAGGTCTATAGCCCCCGTCTCACATAGCGATATCGCTAGCGAGATCGGTGCTGAGTCACTAGTTTTGTGACGCAGCAGCGAGCTCACCTGCGTGTGACAGGCGGGAGACCAGCGATCCGCTGGTAACCAAGGTACACAGCGGGTTTCCAGGCGCGGGGCTGTGCCTAGAAACCCGCTGTGTACCTTGGATACCAGCTCCCTGATGCAGGGAGCTGGTAACCAAGGTACACAGCGGGTTTCCAGGCACCGCGCAGCGCCTGGAAACCCGCTGTGTGCCTTGGTTACCAGCGGATCGCTGGTCTCCCGCCTGTCACACGCAGCGATGCGTGCCTGTCAGCGGGAGACCAGCGATCAAAAAAATGTCCAGACATTTCAGCGACGATCAGCGATACCCGGCAGGGGGGCTGATCGTCGCTGAATGTCACACACAGCGATATCGCTGGTGAGCTCGCTGCTGCGTCACAAAACTAGTGACTCAGCACCGATCTCGCTAGTGATATCGCTATGTGAGACGGGGGCTATAGACCTTATGGAAAAGAGACAAATTAACTGGGTAGAAGGGCAAAATGATCAATTGTAAGACTACATGGTGCTACATAACGTGATGATTGCAATGTATTAAGAGGATACAAATTTTGATGAGAGTGTTTCTTTGAAGAATTTCTTTCATTTAGGAAACTCAGAATAGGCTAATAGGCTTTCATGTGTACGAGAGGCATAACACTACTAGACATTATTTGAGTTGATTCTTTACCATGTTCCCACTGTGCATTCTTTATCTCTAATGTTTACTTCCCCATGAGCTATTGTGTGGGGTATAACTAATATAATATCTCCTAAACATGGTACACAGACAGAAATGGATTCCTGCTCTTAGTAGCATACACAGCATTAGCAGAAGAAAGGACAATATACAGCAACTACTTAGCTGTGTGTCTGCAAATTCAGCACTGGACTGAGAATAAAGGGTTACTTGAGGCTGTAGAGCTGCTGTCTCATTGTGTTGAGTGCTCCTCACTCTTCTTCCCTTCCCTTTCCATACAGTATAAAAAAAAGTCACAACCTGACAACTTTCTTTACTGGTAGTCCATCTTGCTTTGACTAAAACAAATTTACCGTATATACTCGTTTATAAGCCGACCTGAGTATAAGCTGAGAAACTAATTTTTCCACGAAAAACTGGAAAACTTATTGACTCGAGTATAAGCCGGGTATGCATTGTTTTCTCATCCCTATCCTGGTATACATGGCTCCCCATCCCTGTCCTTGTTTGCATGGCTCCCCATCCCTGTCCTTATATGCATGGCTCCCTATCCCTGTCCTTGTATGCATGGCCCCCATCCCTGTCCTTGTATGCATGTATCCTCATCCCTGTCCTTGAATGCAAGCTTCCCGATCCCCGCCCTTGTATGCATGGCTCCCCATCCCTGTCCTTGTATGCAAGTCTCCACATCCCCGTCCTTGTATGCATGGCTCCCCATCCCAGTATGCATGGCTCCCTGTCCCCATATGCATGGCTCCCCATCCCAGTATGCATGGCTCCCTGTCCCCGTATGCATGGCTCCCCATCCCTGTATGCATGGTTTCTTATCCCCATCCTTGTATGCATGGCTCCTTATCCCCTATCCTTGTATGCATGGCTCCTATAAAAAAATAATCCTACTTACCTTCCCTGCGCGCCCTCGCTGCATCTCGTTCCGGTGTCAGCAGCTCTTCCGGCTGAGCTATCACGTGTCCTCGCCAATTAAGGTAATGAATATTCACTCCATGCCTATGGGAGTGGAGATGGGTGAATATTCATTAATGAGCGGGCACCTGTGCCAGCCCGGGCCCTGCTGGAAGCCGGCGGCTGTGGCTAAAGCATGTGTGTGCTAAAAGAGAAAAAATTATTCACTGCCAGTGCAGTCAATATTCATTTCTCTTTAGCAGCGGGCACAGTTACAGACGTAGCTACTGGCTCCTGCCTCTGTAACCCTCTGCTCCGCCGCTCCCCCTCCCCCACCGTCTTTCTGGGACAATGACTTGTGTATAAGCCAAGGGGGGCATTTTCAACACAAAAAAATGTGCTGAAAAACTTGGCTTATACACAAGTATATACAGTATGTTGTTTTTTTCGCAGTGGATGTGGAGTTTCGAAGACAAGACACGGAGAGGAAGAAGTGCCTCATAAGTGGAGAAACAAGCATATTTCTTTGATAAGATATAGCGATGAGCAAGCACTAAAATGCTCGAGTGCTCGTTACTTGAATTGAGCAGATCGGGTGCTCTAACGGGCTCGACGCGAGTAACTAGTATAATAGAAGTCTATGGGATATTCAAGCATTTTTCCAGGAGACTCTAACAGAAGGGCTGGGGGGTAAAAATTGCTGAAATGGATGGAAAAAGCACTAAAATGTAATGGAAACAACATGGGGAAGCCGTCTGGACACATTTCTGACTCCAAGGTCGCTGCTGGGAACTAAATAAATAAGCTATTTAAAAAAATGACGTAGGGTCCCCTCAATTTTTGATAATCAGCCAAGGTAAACCAGACAGCTGGGGGTTAATATTATCAGGCTGGGAAGGTCAACGGATATAGGCCCCTTTCCAGTCATAAAGATTCAGATTACTGCCATCCCAGAATTTGCAAGTCCATTAGATTTTGGCGCTTTACCTGGCTCTTCCCAATTGTCTCGGTGTGGTGGAAATTTGGGTAATATTTTGGGGGTTCATGTCAGCTGGCACCATGCCCAGGAGTTAGTAATGGAAAGATGTCTATCAGACACCCCATTGCTAACCCAGTAAGTTAAAAGGAAAAAAAACACACACACACCAGGGCTTTATTCCAACTGACATTACCCTCATAAACGATTCCACCGATTGGCAACACATTAGGGCAATCAGGCAGGACCAGGCAAAGTGTCAGAATGGGCATATCTAATTTGATCTACCACTTCTGAGGTGGCTGTAGGCGGAAAAGGGCTCAATAATCAGGGACTTTCCCATATTGATATCATCCTGCAGCTGTGTGCTTTACCTTTACTGGTTAAAGGGGGGGACTCGCATCATTTTTTCATTTATAGCTGTGGTAGGCAATCTCCGCATGTTTATTGGCTGCAAAACAGCCGCAAAACATGCTGGTTGGGGACGTGAGCATGGCGCTCGAGCACCTGCACTACTCAATCGAGTATCGAGCGTGCCCAAGCAACCCAGTGCTCGATTAAGTGTCAAGCAGTAGCGAGCACACTCGCTTATCACTAATAAGATATATTACAAAGTTTTCATATATTACCTGTGTTATTGATTTATGCTAATTTTGTTTGAATAACAGTCACCTTATATTTCTAACAGACTACTTCCTGTTGGCTCAGTCTCATATGAAGCTGAATATGAAGCTGAATAAAATAATGTTTTGATATCACCGATCCTGTTTTATTCCAGAGAAATTTTATATAAAAGAGGGAGTTACCAGTGTGACATGTAATGGCTGCTCTCTGCTCTCCTGATCTTACTGCAGAGCTGTGTGCAATTATAACTGACACATCTTCTCGTTCCTCTCAGCTTCAGCTTCCATTTCACAGGCAGACAGGGTTGCCATATTTTTGCAATGCAGCAGAGCTGTGAGAGCTAACGACTACCGTGTTTGTGAGGAGACCAAGTTTAGTTCTATTGTCCTGTGTTAGTTAAATGTCTCACAATGGTAACTCCGCTTTCATTTAAAATAAGCTCTAGTGGCAGAGTCTCAGGGAGATCTGTATCCAGTCTATAGATCATAACAGCTCATATAAGAAAAACATAGATTTATCTGGAACAAGATATCAGATCACAGATATCAAAATATCATTTTACTCAGCTTCCTATGACCTAAATGCCCATATAGATGACTAGGAGGGGTGATCCTACTGACAGATTCCCTTTAAAAAGAAGACAAAGAAAGGCAGGAGACTGACCGAAATGGAGATTCTAATCACTCAGAAATACATTCAATCTATATGCTTGCATACTGCCAAATTGTGGCACGGTTCTCCAGTATTGCCCATACAACTGGCCAGTCATGTGACTGCATATATGCAATTTACACACTTGCGGCTCCAATTAGTCTTACCTGCCTTCCCTCTGTTCCCTTCTAATAAGAAAAGCTGAACATGTCTAATCGACATATGAATGCAAGTATACAAATTGCATATATATATGGTGACATAACTGCCCGATCGCACTGGCAATAATGGGTAATGGTGCAAGTGTGCTAATTCTGACCTGCTTACAACCTCTTTAAATCTTTCATTTTTATTATTTATTAATCTTGGTGATATCCTCTTTCTGTAAAAATTACTTCCTGAGATTAAACTAAAAATCATCATTAGAAGACATGTCTTCTTTTTATTAGAAATGTAGTTAATTTCCAGAAAATGGACATTTAAAGGAAGGTCAGTCATCGTTTGAACAAATACAGTTCTGGTTCACACATGACCTTTTTGCCCTTGGGGTGCAGGCCATTTACATAAATTAAGCCCCTGCAAGCAGCTTGGAACTGGCATGCATTGAGGCTGTATTGTTCAACATTGAGCAGAACTGTCTAATTGACATGATACCAAATGTTCTCTATTGGGAGAGACGAACCTTTGCCAATAAGATAACTTGCAAAGTCATTGCGCACTAAGCAGGGTCACAGATCATAGGAGAAAAAGTATTCTAAAAAGGAAGCATCTGTATGCTTAGGCTGCAGATATTTTATGGATAGAAATACTAAAGTTACAGTATAAAAATGATGTATTCCAGTATGAAAGCTTAAAGTAATGTTTTCTTTCTACTAATCAATTTTTATTGATTTTGTAAAAATGTTAAACTAGGAAATTACACAGGCTATAATGCCTCCTTGAAAAATTGGTATATATGGCCATGCTCTTGAATGGTCCAAAACTGACCACTTCCTTTAGTCTTTCTAGCAATAAACCACTGTGTTCATTACTAGAGATGAGTGAATATTTCAATGTTCGGTTCGGCTTACGATCACCGAATTTGCAATATTCGACGATTAAATCGCCGAATATAGCCTCACATACACAGCACAAAAGCCGGTGTTTCCCACGCTGTGTGACAGCGTGGGAAACTGTTGACAGCAGATTACTCAGGATACTCTCCAAGCGTGTGTCAAAAGAGCTTCTTTATTCAGGAACAAACAGGAACAATATATGATAAGCTTAATAGATCAGGAATAAATCATATGTGTGTCTCTACCTGTGCATCATCTACAGCAGGCTGCTTCTCTCATACATTTGCAAGTTGAGCTAGTTTCCTTACTGCTTCTGGGCCTCAGTGGCCAAGACGCCTGTGCCATATATGGATACAGTTCTTATGTTGATCTTGTCTAGAACTGTACATTCTTTGCATTTTAGCTGATAAAGTTCATCTTGGATTTTTCCTTCTGCAAGAGTGTGATGCAGCTGTTATCTCTAAAAGTAACTACATTCCCCTTTTGCGGGAGCTTCTTTACTGACAGAAGATTGCTTTCAACGCTGGGAACATAGAGAACATCCTTTATTGGGATCTTTTTGCTTTGTGCTGAGGAAACTGGACAGTGGAGGTAACAGTCTCCTACTCCTTCTGAAGTCATATAGTGACCATTAGCTAAGATAACCTTTTCTGACTTGCTTTCATTAAGGACAGTGAAGAAATCCTTGATATTTGTCATATGACAGCTTGCGCCAGAATCTATACACCATATATGCTTTGCAGATGGGCCTGTACTGGCATTAAGTGCAGCTTTGGAACATGTAGAAACATGTAGAATCTTCCTTTATAGCTGTTTTAACCCTTTGATGACTGTTCTGCTTTTAAGCTGACTCATTCTTGCTTTCCAAATTCTGCAGTCTGCTTTAAGGTGGCCAGGCTTTTTACAGACAAAACATTCACGAGTTTCTCTTTGATTGCTCTTATATTTAGGGAAATCCTGTGTCTTTAATGCTATTTCAGCTCTCGATTCATTACTGCTGCTTACATGCTGCATTTTTCTCTTGAATTCATCTACAAGTTTGCCTTTAACATTCTGAAGAGTCAGCTCATCATTGGCCGTGCACCTAGTGCAGTCAAGAGTGTGTCATAACTCTCTGGAAGACCACCAATAGATTTGCAGCAACATGAAAATCTTTAATTTCTTCTCCAATACCACTGAGACGCTCCACAATCTCTAGGGTTTTTGTTATAGAGTCCTGCATATTCTGTACATCACTTAGCTTAGACGGATACAGCTTTCTCATGAGATAAAGCTTATTGCTGAGATTTGATCTTTCATGCACTTTCTGCAACTCATCCCACATCTTTGAAATTGCACACTTGCTTATATGCACAATCTGATTATCATCTACAATGAGGGAGATTGTGCTTTGTGCTTTCTGATCCTTCTCTAGCCAATCATCTGGTATTCGATGAGGCACTTGTTCCTGAGTATATCTCCATGTACCTTCTCTTATAAGCAGCATCTTTACCTTGAATTTCCATGACTGGTAGTTCTGGTTAGTGAGGCTTGGCACTGAGAACTTGGCAGGATTGCTGCTAGTGCACATCTTCTCTGTTGCTCTGTGCTGCTTTTGCTTTGGGCTTCTGTTGCTGTGTTGCTCTGAGCCCATAACCTGTTGGCAGCGGATTATTCAGGACCCACTCCAAGCGTGTGACAAAAGAGCTTCTTTATTCAGGAACAAACAGGAACAATATAGGAGAATCTTAATAGATCAGGAATAAATCATTTGTGTTTATCTATCTGTGCAGCATCTACAGCATGCTACTACTCTCGAACACAGACACAGGAAAAACAGGAAATGCAGTCACATGTTCTCCCTGTGTGAGCTTCTAGGAGTTTTTTTTGTTCTGACTTTATGAACAGCATACAAATCTAGCAACTAAACACTCATACACAGGAATGGAGTTGTTGCACCAAACATATTCCAACATTAACACTGGCGTAGCTCTTCTGATTGGCAGTGAAATCATCCCCACGGGTCAAAGAGCCGCGGTTTCCATGCTATCAGAAGACAGCGTAAGTGCTCAGCTGTGATTGTAGGTAAAAAGTTTACCTTCGGTCACTGGTGTCAGCTGAAGGGACTACAGCTTCCATCATCCGACACCTGCTGCTGCTAATAACAGTAAGAGCAGGAGTGGTGGATAGGAGTATTCATCAGCCACTTCTGCTCTGTAACAAATAATAAAAAAAACAGCATGGTGTCCAACAGAACGGACCCGAACCCATTCACTTGAATGGTGTGCCCGACAATGCAGTGTTTGACACACTGTCATATGCATGACAGCGCGGAGGAAACACCGCACTTGATTGGCGGTGAAATCATCCTCGTCGGTCAGAGAGCCACAGTTCCCACTCTGTCAAAAGACAGCATGAGAGATCAGCTGTGATTGAAGGTATACAGTTTACCTCTGGTCACTGGTGTGAGCTAATGGGACAACTGCTCCCATCATCTGACACCTGCTACCGTTAATAACAGAGAGAAGGATCGGATGATGGGGGTATTCATCAACAGCTACTGCACTGTAAATAAATAATTTAAAAAAACCAGAGTGAGTTCCCCCCTATTTTTGATAACCAGCCAGGCAAAACTCACAGCTGGGGGCTAAAACCCTCAGCTCTTAGCGTTAGCAAGGTTGGTTATCAAGAATAGAGGGGTCCCCATGCTGTTTTTTTATTTATTTAGATAATTTTTAAAAAATGGTGTGGGGTCCCCCTATTTTTGACAACCAGCCTTGCTGAAGCTGACAGCTGGGGGCCAGTATTCTCAGGCTAGTAACTGGCCATGGATATTGTCCCCCCCGCAGCCTAAAAATAGCAGCCCACAACTGCCTAGATAAGGCACATCTATTAGATGCGCCAATTCGGACATTTTCCACGGCTCTTCCCACTTTTCCTGTAGTGATGACAAGTGGGGTTCATATTTTTGGGGTTGATGTCACCTTTGTATTGTCAGGTGACATCAAGCCCACAGATTAGTAATGGAGAGGCGTCTATAAGACACTTTTTCCATTGCTAATCCTATAGTTGTATGGTAAATAAAGACACAGCCAGAATAAAGTCCTTTATTAGAAATAAGAATAAACACAGTTTTCCATTTTATTTAAAAATAACAAACACAGTTATACTCACCTAACGCCTAATTCCATGGAAGTCCTCATTCTCCTGTAATAAAACTAAAATAAAAAAAAACAATATACTATACCTGTCTGTCATTCTGTCCCATGCTGCAATCCATGTCTGTGGTATTAATAGCTTCCAACCTGGATAGTGCCAAGATACGACCGTCCAGGCTGAGAACAACTGGGGAATGAACTACTGTGAGCGGAGCCTCAGTGACTGGCGATGATGTCATCGAAGTTACATCTGGTTACTGAGGCTGCGTCCCCAGCCGGCCTGAACTGCTATGACTTTGGTGAGATCCCTGCCAGCACCGTGGGAAAAGCTGTGGTGAAGTCACTGAGCTTGAACTGCGGTGACCTCATCATTGACTTTTTCCCTCAGTGCTGAGGTCACGGCAGTTCAGCCCTGCTGGGAATGCAGCATCAGTGAGGTAACCTTGATTACATCACTGCTAGTCACTGAGGCTGCTCATTCCCCAGTGGTTCTCAGCCTGGAAGGTCGCATCTTGGCACCATCCAGGTTGAAAACTACTAATCCCTCAGACATGGATTATGGCATTGTCAAAATCCTTTTTTGGATTTGTGGCAGCTCTGGTTCCACTCTGCTTAAATGCAGCTTTTTTCCTTTCAGGCCAGAAGGGGTTAATGTTAGTTTTTCCCTCGCTGCCTCTCTGGCAATCTTCTGCATTTGCAGAGTTGCTGGGTCAGCTGATGTTGGTGGTGACTAGAGTTGAGCGATACTTTCCGATATGCTAAAGTATCGGAATCGGAATGGTATCGCCGATTTCACTAAAATATCGGCGATACCCGATACCGATACCGGAAGTCCCATGTAAGTCTATGGGAACAAAATATCGCAACTAAAAAAAACCCATTCTTTCCTTGTAAACACTAAATATACACACATAGAATACATATATATATATATACATGTCATTGTGACATATATATATACATATATGTATAGTTTATACACTTCTACATAGTAAAATATCCTTTGATTCAATTGCCGGGTAAAGCCGGCTTCAGTGAAAAGACAGAAGCACCCGACATGAAATGACACTTGGTGTACATAGGGTTAAACATTTCTTTTCATGTCCTTTGCTATCTAATTTGCACAAACAATTAAATCAGACTATGTGTGCAAGATTTCACACCTGTAGGGGTTAATTAAAGGTGTAAATTCGTTGTAAAAAAAACGGACTTTTTTGCTACGAATTTACACCTTTAATTAACCCCTAGAGGTGTGAAATTTTGCACACATAGTCTGATTTAATTGTTTGTGCAAATTAGATAGCAAAGGACATGAAAAGACATGGTTAACCCTATGTACACCAAGTGTCATTTCATGTCGGGTCACCCGACATGAAATGACACTTGGTGTACATAGGGTTAAACATTTCTTTTCATGTCCTTTGCTATCTAATTTGCACAAACAATTAAATCAGACTATGTGTGCAAAATTTCACACCTCTAGGGGTTAATTAAAGGTGTAAATTCGTTGTAAAAAAACGGACTTTTTTGCTACGAATTTACACCTTTAATTAACCCCTAGAGGTGTGAAATTTTGCACACATAGTCTGATTTAATTGTTTGTGCAAATTAGATAGCAAAGGACATGAAAAGACATGGTTAACCCTATGTACACCAAGTGTCATTTCATGTCGGGTTCTGCATTTTCACAAAAGCCGGCAATTGAATTAGCGGCTATTATACTATGTAGAAGTGTATGAACTACAAATATAAATATATATATATATGTGTCACAAATTCAATGACATGTATATATATATATGAGGTGTAAAATTGCTGAAAAAAAATGCGTGGGCTCCCGCCCTATTTTCGCAACCAGACAGACAAAGCCAGTGAGTGGGGGCAGATAATAATAGCCCAGAGAGGGACCATTATTTTTGCCCCCCCCGGCTACTAACATCTGCCCCAGACACCCCAGGAAAGACAAATCTATAATTAGATTCGCCCTTTCTGGCACTTTGCCCGTCTATTCCCATTGCCCTGTAGCGGTGGCGAATGGGTTAATATGGGGTTAAAGCCACCTTGCAATTGAAAGGTGACCTTAAGCCAGGTTAATAATTGAGAGCTGTCAATTAGACAACTATCAATTATTAATCCTATTGCATGAAATAAAAATAAAACACACACACTTTAATTAAAAATCATTTTAATGAAATAAAGACACATGTTTTTGACCATCTTTTATTTTACTGCAAAAACCATTTCCTGTAATAAAAATAAAATAAAAAAGCAAAATTATTCTTACCTATCCCATGCACAGTCAGGTCCCACGGTGTAATCCTTCAGAAAGGGTTAATGTTTACTGCAGGGACCGCAGCTAATGCTGCAGCCTCACAGTAAACCCCAAATGAATGAGTTCCTCTCCTGCCTGACAGGAGAGTAAAGGCTGGGTGTCACATAACGATACACCAGCGATCCCGACAACGATATGCACTTGTCAGGATCGCTGGTGTATCGCTACATGATCGCTGCTGAGCTGCCAAACAGGCAGCTCAGGCAGCGATCTGGGACAGCGACACTGCGGGTAACATCGCTTAAGGGCCGTCTCACATAGCGATATCGCTACCGAGATCGCTGCTGAGTCACTAGTTTTGTGACGCAGCAGCGAGCTCACCAGCGATATCGCTGTGTGTGACATTCAGCGACGATCAGCCCCCCTGCCGGGTATCGCTGATCGTCGCAGAAATGTCAGGACCTTTTTTTGATCGCTGGTTTCCCTCTGACAGGCACGCATCGCTGCGTGTGACAGGCGGGAAACCAGCGATCAAAGGTCCTGACATTTCAGCGACGATCAGCGATACCCGGCAGGGGGGCTGATCGTCGCTGAATGTCACACACAGCGATATCGCTGGTGAGCTCGCTGCTGCGTCACAAAACTAGTGACTCAGCAGCGATCTCGGTAGCGATATCGCTATGTGAGACGGGCCCTTAAGTGGAAAGCTTAATTGATTGCTTTCCACTTTCACTTCAGGTCAGCCAGGGACACAATCAGTGACGTCAGAGGGAACTGATTAACAAAAATAGGGGTTCCCTTCGAAAAAAAAATGGCGTGGGGTCCCCCCTATTTTTGTTAACCAGCCAGATGAAGCAGACCGCTGAGGCCTGGATTTTCAGGCTGTTAAGGAGCCAAGATCCATGGACCTTGCCAGCCTGATAATACCAGGCCACAGCAGTCTGCATATCTTGGCTGATTAACAAAAATAGGGGATCCCCTCGAAAAAAATTGGCGTGGGGTCCCCCCTATTTTTGTTAACCAGCCAGATGAAGCAGACCGCTGAGGCCTGGATTTTCAGGCTGTTAAGGAGCCAAGATCCATGGACCTTGCCAGCCTGATAATACCAGGCCACAGCAGTCTGCATATCTTGGCTGATTAACAAAAATAGGGGATCCCCTCGAAAAAAATTAGCGTGGGGTCCCCCCTATTTTTGTTAACCAGCCAGATGAAGCAGACCGCTGAGGCCTGGTTTTTCAGGCTGGTAAGGATCCAATATCCATGGACCTTGCAAGCCTGATAATACCAGGCCACAGCAGTCTGCTTAGCTTGGCTGGTTAACAAAAATAGGGGATCCCCTCGAAAAAAAAACGGCGTGGGGATCCCCCCTATTTTTGTTAACCAGCCAAGTAAAATGCAGACTGCTGCGGCCTGGTATTAAAAGACTGTCAAGGCCCATGGATTTTGGCCCTCAACAGCCTGATAATACCAGGCTACAGCAGCCCCACATTTGGCGCATCAAAAGATGTGCCAATTGTGGCACTTTACCCGGCTCTTCCCACTTGCCCTGTAGCGGTGGCAAGCGGGGTAATAAGGGGTTATTGTCACCGTTGATTGCACGGTGACAATAAGCCCGGTTAATAATGGAGAGGCGTCAATAAGACACCGATCCATTATTAATCCCAAAGTTATTAAATGTGTAAAAAAAAGACAAAGCAAGAAAAAAGTCTTTTAATGAAATAAAAGAGACAACACAGTTTTCATTTCTTTTATTATACTCTCATTCCTGCGACGCCATCGATCTCCTGTAAAAAAAGAAAAAAAACAAACCAACAGTATACCACCTGTCCGACGCAGTCCATAACGATAGTCCCACGACGATCCAGCTCTGCTACATCGCAATGACAGGCAGAGCCTGTCATCTCGACGCAGCACAGCTGATTACCTGCTTCCCCGGCGGTGACGTCATCGGACTGACTGCTTTACGGCCGGGATTACCCAGCAGTCACTGCAGTTATCGCGAGAAACTGCATGTGACCGCCGGGGAAAGAAGATGGCGGCCGTGAAGCAGTCCGGGATGTGACCGCCGGAGATCTTCTGCCAGGTAAGTGCCGCTGACTCCTGACAGACCCGACCGACGGACACTGACAGTGACAGTGACAATCCCGATTCCGGTATCCGATAAGACGAAAATATCGGAACTCGGAATCGGAATTCCGATACAGCCAATATCGGCCGATACCCGATATTTGCAGTATCGGAATGCTCAACACTAGTGGTGACCACTTCCACCATCCTTTAACCCTGCTGTTCTGATCGCATTTACTATACACTTTACTATGCTGTTTTGGGTCATTATGACCTGACCCATTAAAATGTTGATTTTAGCTACTGAAAGTGTTTTATTTGAATATCCATTTCATTATCAAACTGAATGTGAACATGGTTGATCATAAACAAATGAAATATGAAATTAAAACTTAAATTTTATTTATTTTTTTCAGAAAAAGGTTACACAGGCTGTTTGCAATTATGTTTGCTTTATAGCATTTTGCACACAAATAACAAACATGCTTTAGATTTCTATTACTATAACATGAAATCTAACTACTTATAACTTTGTGTTAACATATTTTATAAAACAACCAATGAAAAATAATGAAAATCTAATAGGGGCTAGTTTATCTATCCTTTCATTTCGATCTGTTTTATTATCAAACCTCAGTATTCTAGAAATCTCATGAAACCTTTCAAGGGACATTGTAGTTCTAAATATGTGGAGACATGTTTCGGAATTCCACAAACTTTTAGTTGATTCACCATAAGATTTGTATACTCCTGCTAAAAGAAGTAAACCAATATAAGCATTTAGAGCTGTCACATCTAATTTATTCCATTTATCACCATAAACTCATTGTCCCTCAATGTTTGTCATTTGTATTATAATATTTTGGATAGTCATATTTAGGAACAATGTGAATGCTGATCCTCTATCAGATATTCTTGATATAGTGTAGCTAGTAGGACAAGGAGTAGCTTTTATAATATTTTCAGAGGACAATCTACCAGCATGACTAGGCTGCAAGTTCCAAATTACATCCTTGTTTTTAAAATGGATTTCTTGCATCCGACTAGTTGTCTGGGTATCAAGTTCATCTTCATATTCCACTTCAGAATCAAAATTTTCAGCATTGCTTTCCCCATCACTCATGTGGGTCCTCCTCTTCTGACACATTTTCCTGTGGGATATCATCTTCTGAATCAGAGGAGTAGACAAGCTCTTCCAATTCAGCGTCAGTCAATAGACATTTTTGAAACATTTTTATCCAAATTTGGAAATTATGCACAGTCACAACTTGCACGTTGTAGAGTCAACACTATGAAATAAAAAAAAATCTATATAAATAAATAAATAACAATAAAAGAGAAAAAATCTATAACCAGTTTCACAATAATAAAAGCTTATATACTATAGTAAGGGCCCCATCTCTCTCCCAGCGATGAAGAAAGTGCAGTATGACCGCTTCGCTTGCAATGCAGTAGCCTCGCGTTTGTGACGTTGCAGCATTGTAATCGCAGGGTGCATCTGTGTGTGTGTGATTGGGCCCTAAAATAGACCCTGTTCAAATCTGTACTAAATGCTCATCCATGCAATCAATATAACACAGCAGTGAGAATACACCCCCTCCTAGACAAACAGTCTACACAAGCCTAAAGGTACTGCCACACTAAGCAATCCCTAGCGATCTCGTTAGCGTTGCATACTAATGAGATCGCTAGCGGGATTGTTTCTATATCGCTAAATGCTGCCGCATTTAGCGATATAGTTAACGACGCTATCGCCGTTAGCGATCTTCTTAACGACTTTAGCGGTACAAAAGTACCGCTAAATCGCTAAGAAAAGGTGCCACACAGCGATAAGATACTTACCCACGGGACTCCAGCGATGAATAGGTCCGGAGCGATTCCAGCGACGAGCGAGATCACAGCAGAAGCTACGTCGCTGGAAGCTGCCGCACTGAACAATATCGCTAACGGGATCGCTAAATAGTGACGTTTTTTAGCGATCCGTTAGCGATATTGTTTAGTGTGGCATACCCTTAAGGGTACCTTTAGACGGGCACACGTTTGCTTATCATGACACAGTAATAAAAAATGGCTTTACAATATGCAATCTAAAGAACAGAATTGAATAATTTGAGAAGTAAAGCATAGCTTATATGCTACATACCTGTAAAGATGTATTTTCACAGCTCAGTGTCCTCTCACAGAATCCAGTGTCTTCTCTCTCAGGTTTGAAAGTGAAACGACTTGTTGTCCTCTCTCACAGAATTGAAAGAGAAATGACTGGATGAATACTTGCTCACTGATAAGATCATTTAAACTTCCACCCCTTTGAATATCTATCTATGTAATACTGTATATTCATATATATAGCTCTGGCAAAAATTAAGAGACCACTTTTAAATGTTCAGTTTGTCTGATTTTTCTCTTTATAGGTAAAGAATCATAGAATGGTAGAGTTGGAAGGGACCTCCTGGGCCATCTGGTCCAACCCCCTGCTCAAAGCAGGATTCTCTAAATCATCCCAGACAGATGTCTGTCCAGCCTCTGTTTGAAGACTTCCATTGAAGGAGAACTCACCACCTCCCGTGGCAGCCTGTTCCACTCATTGATCACCCTAACTGTCAAAAAGTTTTTTCTAATATCTAATCTGTGTCTCCTCCCATTCAGTTTCATCCCATTGCTTCTAGTCTTCCCTTGTGCAGATGAGAATAAAGATGATCCTTCTACAATGTGACAGCCCTTGAGATATTTGTAGACAGCTATTAAGTCTCCTCTCAGTCTTCTTTTTTTACAAGCTAAACATGCCCAAATCCTGCAACCGTTCCTCATAGGACATGGTTTGCAGACCGGACACCATTCTGGTGGCTCTTCTCTGAACTTTCTCCAGTTTGTTGATGTCTTTTTTAAAATGTGGTGCCCAAAACTGGACACTGTATTCCAGATGTGGTCTGACCAAAAAGGAGTAGAGGGCAATAATGACCTCACGTGATCTAGACTGTATGCTTCTGTTGATACATTCTAGAATTGCATTTGCCTTTTTTGCTGCTGCATCACACTGTTGACTCATATTCAGTCTGTGACCGATTAGTATACCCAAGTCTTTTTCACATGTGCTGTTATTTAGCCCTATTCCTCCCATTTTGTATATGCTTTTTTCATTTTTATTGCCCAGATGTAGTACTTTGCATTTTTCCCTGTTAAAATCCATTCTGTTAGTTGCTGCCCACTGCTCCAGTTTATTTATATCTTTTTGAATCCTCTCTCTCTCTTCTCTAGTATTAGCTACCCCTCCTAGCTTTGTGTCATCAGCAAATTTGATCAGTTTACCCTCAATTCCTTCATAAAAATCATTGATAAAGATGTTGAACAATACAGGGCCCAAAACAGAGCCTTGTGGTACCCCACTTGAGACATTCTTCCAACTGGATGTGCAGCCATTTACGACCACTCTTTGGGTCTGATCACTAAGCCAGTTATGAATCCACCTAACAGTTGCCTTGTCAAATGCTTTGCTGAAGTCAAGATATACTATATCAACAGCATTTCCCTGATCCACCCAGTCAGTGATTCTGTCATAGAAGGAAATTAAGTTAGTCTGACATGACTTATTAGTTACAAACCCATGCTGACTCTGTTTAATCACTTCATTCTTATCCAGGTACTTACATACATGTTCTTTAATAATTTGTTCAAAGATCTTTCCTGGTATAGAAGTCAGACTCACCGGCCTGTAGTTGCCTGGGTCCACCTTCTTCCCCTTTTTGAAGATAGGAACAACATTTGTTCTTCTCCAGTCTTCTGGGACTTCTCCTGTTCTCCAAGAATTTTCAAAGATTATGGACAGTGGCAAGAATTTCTTCTGCTATCTCCTTCAGTACTCTGGGGTGTAATTCATATTTCTGACTAAAATGTAAATTGTTCTTTTAGTCTATAAACTTCTGACGTCACCGAATTTCCAAGCAATAAATTTCGTTTTTTTTTCAGACAAAGAAAAATGGTCAAAATTAAAAAAAAAGCAATTCTTTCATACCTCATATAATGCAAAGAAAACAAGTTCAAAATGATTTAGAAACAACAATACTAATGTTTTAACTCAGGAAGAGTTCTGAAATCAATATTTTGTGGAATATCCATGATTTTTAAAAACAGGTTCATGCTTCTTGGCATATATATATATTTTTTTTCTATGTGTTGATATCTAATATATCTATTCTTTTCTAACCTGTCACGCTGTGACTTTACTGAACTTGGCACATGAATTGCAGGCTTTTATTCTATCTTTTACCGAATGTTACCGACTTTTTCCAATTTTCAGAAAAATTCTCATGTCACCGGTCACGAATCCGAATGTACAATATTCGTGCCGAATTTATGTTTGGCGATAGTTTTCTGAACATATTTGCTCAACTCTATTTATTAATAGAGTTGAGTGAATATCCTTGGTTCCCCGCTTATTCGGCAAGCTATAGTGCTTGCCGAATAAGCTACAACGGAAATTCGGCTTCCTGATTCCCGCCACAGTTGCATCTGTCGCGGCTGTGTGACAGTCACAGCACATGCATGGAGAGCCTGTGTATTGGGCTCTCCATGCATGTACTGTGACTGTCACACAGCTACGATACATCCTGAGGGTCATACTTTGGTTCTGCCCAAAAGGGTGTAGATTTTCAGGACTTTCCTGCCACCCTCCCCAGAGTTTCTTGGTAGCCCCATACCACTCTATAAAGTACACCACCTGGAGAACATTACTAGAGGGCTCCTGTCTGACCCAACCCTGGAGGGGGTGAGGTGAGGCCCTCCTGAATGTATCAGTGCAGTCCACAATGGCAGTCGGAGACCGTACCTCAGGCTGCAACCACTTTTGCATCAGGTGCAGTAAGTCATTACACTGGGACCTTGAAGTGTTATGTTTCGGTAGCTGAGGAGAAATTGCAAAAATAGCAAAAAGTAGTAATTAGTGTTGAGCATTCCGATACTGCAAATATCGGGTATCGGCCGATATTTGCTGTATCGGAATTCCGATTCTGAGATCCGATATTTTCGTCATATCGGATACCGGAATCGGAATGTTCCTGTCACTGTCAGTGTCCGTCGGTCGGGTCTGTCAGGAGTCAGCGGCACTTACCTGGCAGAAGATCTCCGGCGGTCACGTCCTGGACTGCTTGATGGCCGCCATCATCTTCTCCCTGGAGGTCACGTGCAGTTTCTCGCGATAACTGCACGTGCTGCCGGGTAATCGCGGCCGTAAAGCAGTCCGATGACGTCACCGCCGGGGAAGCTGGTAAGCAGCTGTGCTGCGTCGGGATGTTAGGCCCTGCCTGGCATTCCGATGTAGCAGAGCTGGATCGTCATGGGACACTCGTTACTATGGACTGCGTCGGACAGGTGGTATACTGTTGGTTTGTTTTTTTTCTTTTTTTCCAGGAGATCGATGGCGTCGCAGGAATGAGAGTGTAATAAAAGAAATGAAAACTGTGTTGTCTCTTTTATTTCATTAAAATACTTTTTTCTTGCTGTGTTTTTTTTTTAAACATTTAAAAACTTTGAAATTAATAATGGATCGGTGTCTTATTGACGCCTCTCTATTATTAACTGGGCTTATTGTCACCGTGCAATCAACGGTGACATTAACCCCTTATTAACCCGCTTGCCACCGCTACAGGGCAAGTGGGAAGAGCCGGGTAAAGTGCCACAATTGGCACATCTTATGATGCGCCAAATGTGGGGCTGCTGTAGCCTGGTATTATCAGGCTGTTGAGGGCCAAAATCCATGGGCCTTGACAGTCTTTTAATACCAGGCCGCAGCAGTCTGCATTTCACTTGGCTGGTTAACAAAAATAGGGGGGATCCCCACGCCATTTTTTTTTCGAGGGGATCCCCTATTTTTGTTAACCAGCCAAGCTAAGCAGACTGCTGTGGCCTGGTATTATCAGGCTTGCAAGGTCCATGGATATTGGATCCTTACCAGCCTGAAAAACCAGGCCTCAGCAGTCTGCTTCATCTGGCTGGTTAACAAAAATAGGGGGGACCCCACGCCAATTTTTTTTCGAGGGGATCCCCTATTTTTGTTAACCAGCCAAGATAAGCAGACTGCTGTGGCCTGGTATTATCAGGCTGGCAAGCAGGGTCGGACTGAGCCACCGGGACACCGGAGAAACCTCCGGTGGGCCCAGCTCCTGAGTGGTGGGCCCTGATTTGAAAGGATAGGTCACGGGGCATAGGGGGCGGTGGCCCCGGGCCCCACGCTCTGAGGGGGCCCACCCGGAACTACGCTACAGTAACTGTATCGGCATGCACAGCACGCCGATACAGTTACATTCTGCGGCAGAGCAGGGAGAATTGCTCTCCCTGCTCTGCCGCCCGGCCGCTATGGGGCCTGAACAGGCGGTGGGGGGGCCCGGTGCCAGCAGTGGGCCCCCCACCCGTCATCGGAGGGTCAGCTGTATCGGCATCCAGCCGATACAGCTGACCGCATAGAGAGAGAAGGAGCGAGCGCTCCTTCTCTCCCATAATCCCCCTCTCAGCGTCTGACAGAGGGCGCAATGACGTCACCTGCCGGCGCCCGCTGTCAGACGCTGAGAGGGAGAACAGTGAGCAGCACAGGAGCCGGGAGGTGAGTATTGTTTTTTTTTTTTTTAATGGGGGTGCATTATACTACAGAGGCTGTATATGGGGGGTGCATTATACTACAGAGACTGTATATGGGGCTGCATTATACTACAGAGGCTGTATATGGGGCTGCATTATGCTACAGAGTCTCTATATGGGGGGTGCATTATACTACAGAGGCTGTATACGGGGCTGTATTATACTACAGAGGCTGTATATGGGGCTGCATTATACTACAGAGGCTCCATATGGGGGTGTATTATACTACAGAGACTCTCTATGGGGATGCATTATACTACAGAGACTGCCTATGGGGGTGCATTATAATATAGCGGCTGCCTATGGTGGTGCATTATATTATAGACTCTGCCTATGGGGGTTTATTATAATATAGAGGCTGCCTATGGGGGTGCATTATACTATATTGAGGACTATCTGGTGTATTATGCTGTATGGATGCTATCTAGGGGCCATCATACAGTGTTGGACCCATTAAATAGTTTGGGGACATTAAGGGGTCAGTATATATCCAGTGAGGGGCATTATTCTGTGTATAGGGGAGATGTACAGGGGGAGACTTGGGACATTATTAAATGTAAAGTGGACACTTATTGTTATAGGGGAACTCGGGTTACTGTGACTGTCAAAGGGGCACACAGGGCATTATTACAATCTAGGGGACAAGATGTGGGCACTGTTTTCTAGGGCACTTGCACCCGGCATTACTATATTCTAGAGGGGTGCTTTAGAATTTAGAGGTCACACAGAACCACACAGCAGGTGCAGTAATAGGGACACATACGGCAGCAGCAGCTCAGTATTGGGGTATCAGGTGCAGTAACAGGGACACATACGGCAGCAGCGGCTCAGTATTGGGGTATCAGGTACAGAAATAGGGACACATATGGCAGCAGCGGCTCAGTATTGGGGTATCAGGTGCAGTAAATAGGGACACATACGGCAGCAGCGGCTCAATATTAGGGTGTCAGGTGCAGAAATAGGGACACATATGGCAACAGCGGCTCAGTATTGGGGTATCAGGTGCAGTAATAGGGACACATATGGCAGCAGCGGCTCAGTATTGGGGTATCAGCAGGATGAGGAGTTTGTGCAGGTTGAGAATAGTCCAATTGGTGACCGTGACAGTGCTGAAAATATGAGAAGTGAAATGTGCCTTTGTTGTAATCTCTGCAGTCGAGTCCTGGCTGGAGAAGTCGTCATGTCGGTCTGGGCCAGATGGAAAAGACATGAAAAGTGAACAATTCCATTAGAAAGAACATCAGCGGTAAGTCATTATCTATACCTGTGCTGTAATCTATTATATGTTCTGTAGGACTGGTATTATTTACCACAGACCATATGGCGGTGATATCAATATTGGTCTTTTTATATATAGATTATTTTTGGAAACAGCGCGGTCATTTGCTGAGGTTCTCTGGTTAGGGGCCCACTCAGAAGTTTCGACCCACTAAACCAAAACCCTAGCTACGCCTCTGGCTCTCTCTCTAGTCATTCTTTCTCTCTCTAGTCTTTCTCGCTCTCTGTTCTTTCTTTCTCTCTCTGTTCTTTCTTTCTCGCTCTCTGTTCTTTTTTCTCTCTGTTCTTTCTTTCTCTCTCTCTTTTCTTTCTTTCCTCTCTTTCTTTCTCTGTTTGTTCTTTCTCTCTCTCTCCTTTCTTTCTCTCTCGCTGCTTTTTCTTTCTTTTCCTCAGTACCAACCACTGTGCCCATAATGCCAGCCACTGTGCCCTCATTACCAGTCAGTGTGATCAGCAGTGCTAAATGGGTACGGTTGGGGCGAGGATATGGGTGTGATTAGTTGTGAAATGGGTGTGGTCGGGGCGTGGCCTAAAATTTGCGGCGGCACGCTTAGCGCGCCGCAGCCTTTGACCCTCTTTCCTGTCTTCAAAAGTTGGGAAGTAGGCTGTATGACCTCCCTACAACTTCTGGGCATGCTCCTGATGGTCTTCTGAGGGATCTCCTCCCACACCTGGACTAAAGCATCCAACAACTCCTGGACAGTCTGTGGTGCAACGTGGCATGGCCTAAAATTTGCTGCAGCAGGCACAGTGAACCACAGCCTTTGTCCCTCTTTCCCTTCTTCAAAGGTTGGGAAGTATGATGGTGGGCCCCAAGAATAATTTTTCTCTGGTGGGCCCAAGGTACTCCAGTCTGACGCTGCTGGCAAGGTCCATGGATATTGGCTCCTTAACAGCCTTAAATACCATGCCTCAGCAGTCTGCTTCATCAGGCTGGTTAACAAAAATAGGGGGGACCCCATGCCATTTTTTTTTCTAAGGGAACCCCTATTTTTGTTAATCAGTTCCCTCTGACGTCACTGATGGTGTCCCTGGCTGACCTGAAGTGAAAGTGGAAAGCAATCAATTAAGCTTTCCACTTCCTCTCCTGTCAGCCAGGAGAGGAGCTCATTCATTCGGGGGTTTACTGTGAGGCTGCAGCATTAGCTGCAGTCCCTGCAGTAAACATTAACCCTTTCTGATGGATTACACAGTGGGACCTGACTGTGCATGGGATAGGTAAGAATAATTTTGCTTTTTTATTTTATTTTTATCACAGGAAATGGTTTTTGCAGTAAAATAAAAGATGATCAAAAACATGTGTCTTTATTTCATTAAAATGATTTTTAATTAAAGTGTGTGTGTTTTATTTTTATTTCATGCAATAGGATTAATAATTGATAGTTGTCTAATTGACAGCTCTCAATTATTAACCTGGCTTAAGGTCACCTTTCAATAGCAAGGTGTCTTTAACCCCTTATTAACCCATTCGCTACCGCTACAGGGCAATGGGAATAGACGGGCAAAGTGCCAGAAAGGGCAAATCTAATTATAGATTTGTCTTTTCTGGGGTGTCTGGGGGCAGATATTAGTAGCCAGGGGGGGGTCAAAAATAATGGTCCCTCTCTGGGCTATTATTGTCTGCCCCCACTCGCTGGCTTTGTCTGTCTGGTTGAGAAAATAGGGCGGGAGCCCACGCATTTTTTTTCAACAATTTTACACCTCATATATATATATATGTAATATATATATATATATATACATGTCATTGAATTTGTGACACATATATATATATTTTTATATTTATAGTTCATACACTTCTACATAGTATAATAGCCGCTAATTCAATTGCCGGCTTTTGTGAAAATGCAGAACCCGACATGAAATGACACATGGTTTACATAGAGTTAACCATGTCATTTCAAGTTGTTTGATATATTGTTTTCACTAACAATTACATGAGTGTATGTGTGCAAAATTTCACACCTGTAGGGGTTAATTAAAGGTGTAAATTCGTAGCAAAAAAGTCCGTTTTTTTTACAACGAATTTACACCTTTAATTAACCCCTACAGGTGTGAAATTTTGCACACATACACTCATGTAATTGTTTGTGAAAATCAGATATCAAACTACATGAAAATACATGGTTAACTCTATGTAAACCATGTGTCAATTCATGTCGGGTGCTTCTGTATTTTCACAAAAGCCGGCATTACCCGGCAATTGAATCAGAGTCTATTTTACTATGTAGAAGTGTATAAACTATAAATATTTGTATATATATGTCACAATGACATGTATATATATATATATATATATATATATATATATATACATATATATATATATGTATGTATTCTATGTGTTTATATTTAGTGTTTACAAGGAAAGAAAGGGTTTTTTCTTAGCTACGATATTTCTGTCCCATAGACTTGCATTGGATTTCCGGTATCGGAATCGGGTATCGCCGATACTTTTGGGGTATCGGCGATACCCATTCCGATCCGATACTTCTTGATATCGGAAAGTATCCCTCAACCCTAGTAGTAATACACCAGAGAGGCTGGAAACTATTGGATTGCAGTACCCTAAACTAACCGCCACACTAGAAGTAGCCGTGGAGCGTACCTACGGTGATCCTAGACACAATGTCACAGCCAGAGAGATAACTACACCTAAAGATGAAAGCTATCTGCCCCATAGCAGAATCCCCAAAGAAATAGGAAGCCACCAAACATGTAATGGCGGTTAGACAAGAAGAAAATACGGACACAGACAGAAAATAGAATGAGCAAACGCTGGGGCCCAATCTGTCTAGATAGAAAAGTATAGGAAAGACTTCTAACTGCTACCCAAAAAACCCTGACAAAAATACCAACACTTCTGATTAACAAAAAACCTGAGATCACACGATCTCTACCACCTAAATCTGATCTCTGGTGTAACACACAGCAATTCAGCAAAATAAAAAGTGACAAAGGAACAAAGCAAAAGTGCAAATACAAAATGAGGACAATAGCAGCGCCAGACCCCAAAAGGGGACCAGGCTGAAGTCCACTGCAAGCAGCAAACAAGCGAAGAAAATCCATCCAGAGGAAAAAAACAGCAAATCACTTATCTGAATGAGAGCAGAACTGCAAGCTGAGCTCCAAGCAAGACCAGAAGAACAATTGATTACCGGCAAGGCTGAAGGGAGTTCAGGTCACTTATATCAGACCATTCAGAGCCAGCTGAAGGCCATTCGGCAATTAGTTCACCACCCTCAGCAACCACCGGAGGGAGCTCCAACTCAGCCGTCGCCTCCAGATTATTGACAACAGTACCCCTCCCCTTGAGGAGGGGTCACCGAACCCTCACCTGCGCAACCAGGCCGATAAGCATGAGCTCGATGATAGGCACGGATAAGTCTCCCAGCATGGATGTCCGAAGCAAACACCCAAGAACCTCTCCACTTAACCAAATACTGGAGTTTCTGTCTAGCAAAATGAGAATCCAATATTTTCTCAACCACATACTCCAAATTGCCCTCAACCAAAACAGGGTCAGGAGGCGCAGCCATAGGAACCACTGGCTCGACAAACCTCTTCAATAAGGACTTGTGGAACACATTATGGATCTTAAATGTCCCTGGAAGAAGCAAACGGAAGGAAACCGGATTAATAATTTCCATGATCTTATAAGGTCCAATGAACCTTGGCTTAAATTTTGGAGATGCAACTTTCATAGGGATATTTCTTGAGGGCAACCAAGCCAAGTCCCCCATTTTAAAACGAGGACCATCAGTCTTATGCCGGTTGGCAAACCGCTGGGCCTTCTCCTGAGAGAGAGACAACCTCTCCACTACCTGGTCCCAAATCTGCTGCATATGCTCCACAATAAAGTCAACCCCCAGACAGACAGAAGCCTCCGCCTGTCCTGAAGAAAATCGAGGGTGAAACCCAGAATTACAGAAAAATGGAGACATCAAGGTGGCAGAGCTAGCCCTATTATTAAGAGCAAACTCAGCCAAAGGCAAATAAGAGACCCAGTCATCTTGATCAGCAGACACAAAACATCTCAAATAAGTCTCCAAGGTCTGGTTTGTTCTCTCGGTTTGTCCATTGGTCTGAGGGTGAAATGCAGAGGAGAAAGATAACTGAACACCAAGTTTAGAACAAAATGTCCTCCAAAACCTGGAAACAAACTGTACTCATCTGTCAGACACAATGTTCTCCGGAATGCCATGTAACCGAACCATGTGCTGAAAGAACAAAGGCACCAATTCGGAGGAGGAAGTCAACTTAGGTAATGGCACAAGATGTATCATCTCGGAAAACCTATCACAGATTACCCAGATAACGGTCATTCTCTGAGAGACAGGGAGGTCGGAAATAAAATCCATAGAAATATGTGTCCTTGTCCTCTTGGGTACAGGTAATGGCATTAACAAACCACTAGAACGAGAGCAAGGCTTGGAACGAGAGCAAGTCCCACAGGACTGCACAAAGTCCCTGACGTCACGTGACAAAGTAGGCCACCAAAAGGACCGACTCGCCAAGTCTCTGGTACCAAAAATCCCGGGATGACCAGCCAACGCGGAACAATGAATCTCAGACATCACACTCTACTTACACTGGTCTGGGACAAACAATTTCACAACAGGGCAGCGCTCAGGTTTATCCTCCTGACACCCCTCCAGAGCCAGTCTCTAATTGGGTGAGATGGCGGAAAGAATTACACCCTCTTTCAAAATAACAGCAGGATCAGATAACTCAGGAGAATGCACAAAGAAACTCCTGGAGAGGGCATCTGCCTTAACATTCTTAGTGCCCGGAAGAAAAGAAACCACAAAATTAAAATGTGTGAAAAACAAGGCCCACCTGGCCTGTCTAGGATTAAGTCGCTTGGCTGATTCGAGATAAACCATGTTCTTATGGTCCGTGAGGACCACCACCTGATGTTTGGCTCCTTCCAGCCAATGTCTCCACTCTTCAAAGGCCCACTTCATGGCCAATAACTCCCGATTACCCATGTCTTAATTACGTTCAGTTGGAGAAAATTTTCGAGAGAAAAAGGCACAAGGGTTACTCTTAGAGGTCTCTGGATCCCTTTGGGTCAAAACGGCACCTGCCTCAATCTCAGAGGCATCAACCTCCACCTGAAACGGCAGAGAAACATCAGGCTACCGTAGAACAGGAGCAGAAATTAATCTTTGCTTAAGTTCCTGAAACACAGAAACTGCCTCAGGAGGCCAATTCACCACATCGGAACCCTTTTTGGTCAAATCAGTCAATGTTTTAACAATACCGGAGAAATTACCAATAAATTTATGATAAAAATTGGCAAAACCCAAAAATCTCTGAAGAGCCTTCAAAGAAGTAGGTTGAACCCAATCACAGATGGCCTGAACCTTGACCGGGTCCATTTCAATAACAGACGGAGGCAAAATGAATCCCAGAAATGAGACCATCTGTACGCCAGAAAGACACTTTGATCCCTTCACATACAGTGCATTCTCTCTCAAAATCTGGAGCACAGTCCGAACATATTTCACATGAGAGTCCCAGTCGTTGGAAAAAATCAAGATATCATCCAAATAAACGATCAGAAATTTATCCACAAAATCCCTGAAAATATCATTCATGAAGGATTGGAAGATGGAAGGGGCATTAGTAAGCCCAAAAGGCATCACTTTGTACTCAAAATGCCCCTATGGGGTACTAAACGCCGTCTTCCATTCATCCCCGTGCTTAATGCAAATAAGGTTATACGCCCCCCTGAGGTCAAGCTTGGTAAACCAACTAGCACTTTTCACTCTGGAAAAAAGGTCAGAAATCAAAGGTAACGGATATTGATATTTAACAGTGATCTTATTCAGGATGCCATAATCAATACACGGCCTCAAAGAACCATCCTTTTTGGCCATAAAGAAAAAACAGGCGCCCAAGGGTGAAGAGGATGGTCTGATATGACCCTTCTCCAATGACTCCTTGATATAAGATCGCATAGCATCGTGTTCAGGTACAGATAAATTAAAAAGGCGACCTTTAGGAAATTTACCACCGGCATTAACTCAATAGCGCAATCATAGCTCCTGTGAGGAGGTAAGGATGCAGACTTACTTTCACTAAACACATCAGAAAAATCAGTCAAAAAGTCAGGGACATCCTGAGACTGGGGGGAGGCAGAAAATACAGGAGTGTCAGTATTAACACATTGGCAGCCCCAACTGGTCACAGACACAGATTTCCAATCCAAAACAGGATTATGAGTCTGTAACCAAGGGAAACCCAGTACAATAAAGTCATGCAGATTATGCAACACCAGAAATTTGCAACTCTCCTGATGATCTGGTTCAACCCTCATTATCACCTGAGTAGAAAACTGGGGTTTATATTCCGCCAGAGGGGTAGAATCAATGCCCAGTAAAGGAATAGACTTCCGCAGGGGTATTATGGGAAACCCATAACATTTGGCAAAGTCAAAATCCATCAGGTTAATAGCTGCTCCTGAATCACCAAAAGCCTGAGCCAAAAATGTGGATAGTGAGCAAATCAGGGTAACAGTCAACAGAAATTTAGTCTGAACACTACCCAAGACAACTGAGCGCGCAAAACGTCTTCCCCGCTTAGGGCAGACGGAAATAGCATGGAAGCGTCACCACAGTAGAAACATAACCCATTGCGGTTACGAAATTCATGACTCTGAGCCCCAGAAGTCACTCCATCACACTGCATGGGCTCAGGATCTGGCTCTCAAGGCAACACTATCTCATGCATACTTCTGCGCTCCCGCAAACGTCTGTCAATTTGAATAGCCAAAGACATAGCATCATTGAGACCAGAGGGAACAGGGAATCCCACCATAACGTCCTTTACATTTTCTGACAGACCCTTCCGAAAGAGGGCTGCCAAAGCATCATCATTCCATTTGGTCAGGACTGCCCACTTTCGAAATTTCTGACAGTACAACTCAGCGTCTTCACGACCCTGATTTAATGCCAACAAGGTCTTTTCAGCTTGATCAGTGACATTAGGTTCATCGTACAATAACCCCAGAGCCTGAAAAAATACATCAACATCATTCAAAACAGGATCCCCAGGTGTCAGGGAAAAAGCCCAATCCTGAGGGTCGCCACGCAGCAGAAAGATGACAATTTGAACCTGCTGTGCTGCGTTCCCTGAGGACTTAGGCTTTAAGGCAAAAAACAACTTACAGTTATTTTTGAAATTCAGAAATTTTGACCGATCCCCTAAAAATAAATCTGGTATGGGGATCCTAGGTTCCACAACCGGCAATCTAGCAAGACAGGTAGTAATACTCCAAACCTCAGTGGCAAGCTGCTCCACATGGCCAGACAACTGTGCAAACTCCATTGAGAGAAAAAAAATCCTCCTCAGCACCCAGAGAAAAAGAAGGAATAAAAATGCAACAGAGAAAAAAAAATTCTGACAACTCCTTTTTTTCTTTTTCCTTTTTACTATTTTTCCCTTCTGTGAGTACCATATAATTTTCAGTTTGGCCGGTAATACTGTTATGTTTCGGTAGCTGAGGAGAAATTGCAAAAATAGCAAAAAGTAGTAATACACCAGAGAGGCTGGAAACTATTGGATTGCAGTACCCTAAACTAACCGCAACACTAGAAGTAGCCGTGGAGCGTACCTACGGTGATCCTAGACGCCTCGTCACAGCCGGAGAGATAACTACACCTAAAGGCAGAAAGATGAAAGCTATCTGCCCCGGAGCAGAATCCCCAAAGAAATTGGAAGCCCCCAAATATGTAATGGCGGTTAAACAAGAAGAAAATACGGACACAGACAGAAAATAGAATGAGCAAACGCTGGGGTCCAATCTGTCTAGATAGAAAAGTATAGGAAAGACTTCTAACTGCTACCCAAAAAAAACCCTGACAAAAATACCAACACTTCTGATTAACAAAAAACCTGAGATCACACAATCTCTACCACCTAAATCAGATCTCTGGTGTAACACACAGCAAATCAGCAAAATAAAAAGTGACAAAGAAACAGAGCAAAAGTGCAAATACAAAATGAGCACAATAGCAGCACCAGACCCCAAAAGGGGACCAGGCTGAATTCCACTGCAAGCAGCAAACCAGCAAAGAAAATCCAACCAGAGGAAAAAAAAACAGCAAATCACTTATCTGAATGAGAGCAGGACTGCAAGATGAGCTCGAAGCAAGACCAGAAGAACAATTGATTACCGGCAAAGCTGAATGGAGTTCAGGTCGCTTATATCAGACCATTCAGAGCAAGCTGAAGGTCATTCGGCAATTAGTTCACTACCCTCAGCAACCACCGGAGGGAGCTCCAACTCAGAATTCGCCTCCAGATTTGTTATGTTACGGTAGCTGAGGAGTGCAGGTAAAAAAGGAAATACACCAGAGCAGTTGGAATCTATGAGATTGCAGTACCCTGACTAACCACCGCAACTAGAGGCAGCCGTGGAGCGTTCCTACATTGGTCCTAGACGCCTCGTCACAGCCTGAGAAACTAACTACACCTAAAGATAGAAATAGGAAAGCTATCTGCCCCGGAGCAGAACCCCAAAGATAATAGAAAGCCCCAAACATGTAATGGCGGTTAGACAAGAGGAAATACTGACACAGAAAGAAAATAGTATGAGCAAACGCTGGGGCCCAAACTATCTAAATAGAAAAGGATAGGAAGGGTACTTATTGCAATCTCAGAAAACCCTGAAAAAACACCAACTCTACTAATTTCAAAATCACCTGAGATCACACGACCTCTACCACCTAAATTAGTTCTCTGGTGTAACAAAAAAAACAGCAGCCACTGAAAAAAAAAACTGGAAAAAGCAAAAGTACAAAACACAGTGGCTGGACTAAACTGAGAGGGCAAAAGCCCCCGGAGGGGACCCTGAAGGCCCCCACAGAAGTGCAGGACAAAATGCAAAAATATAGCAAAAACACAAAATAAGAAATTGTCTTATCTGATAGCAGGAGATGCAGACACGACACAGCAGGCTACAAGGGAAACTGGAAAGAAGGATTCAGACCAGAACAATTGATCACCGGCAACCCTGATGGGAAAATGACTCCCTTATATAAGACCAATCAGTAACACCTGATTCCCAGTCCTCACAATCCTCACTAGTACCGCTTGTAACCACCAGAGGGAGCCTCTGCTCAGAACTCATCTCAAACCCATTCACAACAGTACCCCCCCCTTGAGGAGGGGTCACCGAACCCTCATTTGAGCAACCAGGTCGGTCAGGATGAGTTCTATGATACGCACGGATAAGTCTCCTAGCATGGATGTCCGAAGCAAACACCCAAGAATTGTCTTCCTGACCATAACCTCTCCATTTAACCAAATACTGGAGTCTTCGTCTAGAAAAACGAGAATCCAATATTTTCTCAACCACATACTCCAGATTGCCCTCAACCAAAACAGGGTCAGGAGGCACAGCAGCAGGAACCACTGGCTCAACAAACCTCTTCAACAAGGACTTGTGGAACACGTTATGGATCTTAAATGTCCCTGGAAGAAGCAAACGAAAAGAAACAGGATTAATAATCTCCATGATCTTATAAGGTCCAATGAACCTAGGCTTAAATTTAGGAGATGCTACTCTCATAGGAATATTCTTTGAGGACAACCAGACCAAGTCCCCCACTTTAAACCGAGGACCATCAGTCCTATGCCGGTTAGCAAACCGCTGGGCCTTCTCCTGAGAGAGGGACAACCTCTCCACTACCTGGTCCCAAATCTGCTGCATACGCTCAACAACAGAGTCAACACCTGGACAGACAGAAGCCTCCGTCTGTCCTGAAGAAAATCGAGGGTGAAACCCAGAATTACAGAAAAACTGAGACATCAAAGTGGCAGAGCTAGCCCTATTATTAAGAGCAAACTCAGCCAAAGGCAAAAAAGAGACCCAGTCATCCTGATCAGCAGACACAAAGCATCTTAGATAAGTCTCCAATGTCTGGTTTGTTCTCTCAGTTTGACCATTGGTCTGAGGATGAAATGCCGAGGAGAAAGACAATTGAACACCCAGTTTAGAACAAAAAGTCCTCCAAAATCTGGAAACAAACTGGACTCCTCTGTCAGACACAATGTTCTCAGGAATGCCGTGTAAACGAACCACGTGCTGAAGGAACAACGGCACCAATTCAGAGGAGGAAGGCAACTTAGGTAATGGCACAAGATGTATCATTTTGGAAAACCTATCACAAATTACCCAGATGGTGGTCATTCTCTGAGAAACAGGAAGATCGGAAATGAAATCCATAGAGATATGGGTCCATGGTCTCTTGGGCACAGGCAATGGCATCAACAAACCACTAGAACGAGAGCAAGGCTTGGAACGAGAGCAAGTCCCGCAGGACTGCACAAATTCCCTGACATCGCGAGACAAGGTAGGCCACCAAAAGGACCGACTAACCAAGTCTCTGGTACCAAAAATTCCGGGATGCCCAGCCAATGCGGAACAATGAATCTCAGACATCACACTCTTTTTCCATTGGTCCGGGACAAACAATTTTCCAACAGGGCAGCGCTCGGGCCTATCCTCCTGACACCCCTCCAGAGCAAGTCTCAAATTGGGCGAGATGGCGGAAAGAACTACACCCTCCTTCAAAATAACAGAGGGATCAGATAGCTCAGGAGAGTCCGCAAGGAAACTCCTCGAGAGGGCATCCGCCTTAACATTCTTAGTGCCAGGAAGAAAGGAAACCACAAAATTAAAACGTGTGAAAAACAAGGCCCACCTGGCCTGTCTAGGATTGAGTCGCTTGGCAGATTCCAGATAGACCAGATTCTTATGGTCCGTAAGGACCACCACCTGATGTTTGGCTCCCTCCAGCCACGTCATAATTACGTTCAGTAGGAGAAAATTTTCGAGAGAAAAAGGCACAAGGGTTACTTTTAGAGGTCTCTGGATCTTTTTGGGACAAAACGGCACCTGCCCCAATTTCAGAGGCATCAACCTCCACCTGAAATGGCAGAGAAACATCAGGCTGCCGTAGAACAGGAGCAGAAGTGAATCTCTGCTTAAGTTCCTGAAACGCAGAGACTGCCTCAGGAGGCCAATTCACCACATCAGAACCCTTTCTGGTCAAATCAGTTAATGGTTTAACAATAACCGAGAAATTACCAATAAATTTACGATAAAAATTGGCAAAACCCAAAAATCTCTGAAGAGCCTTTAATGAAGTAGGTTGGACCCAATCACAGATGGCCTGAACCTTGACCGGGTCCATTTCAATAACAGATGGGGACAAAATGAATCCCAGAAATAGATCTTCTGTACGCCAAAAAGACACTTTGATCCCTTCACATACAGAGCATTCTCTCTCAAAATCTGGAATACAGTTCGAACATGTTTCACATGAGAGTCCCAGTCATTAGAAAAAATCAAGATATCATCCAAATAAACAATCAGAAACTTGTCCACAAAATCCCTGAAAATGTCATTCATGAAGGACTGGAAGACGGAAGGAGCATTAGTGAGCCCAAAGGGCATCACAAGGTACTCAAAATGCCCTTCAGGGGTGTTAAATGCCGTCTTCCATTCATCCCCGTGCTTAATGCGAATAAGGTTATACGCCCCCCTGAGGTCAAGCTTGGTAAACCAAGTAGCGTTTTTCACCCTGGAAAACAGGTCAGAAATCAAGGGTAACGGGTATTGATATTTCACAGTAATATTGTTCAAGAGACGATAATCAATACACGGCCTTAATGAACCATCTTTTTTGGCCACAAAGAAAAAACCGGCACCTAAGGGTGAAGAGGATGGTCTGATATGACCCTTCTCCAATGATTCCTTGATATAAGACCGCATAGCGTCATGTTCAGGTACAGACAAGTTAAAAAGGCGACCTTTAGGGAATTTACTACCTGGCACTAATTCAATAGCGCAGTCATAGCTCCTATGGGGAGGTAAGGATGCAGATTTACTTTCGCTAAACACATCAGAAAAATCAAACAAAAAGTCAGGAACATCCTCAGCCTGGGGGGAGGCAGAAAAAACAGGAGTGTTGGTATTAACACATTGGCAGCCCCAACTGGTTACAGACACAGATTTCCAATCCAAAACAGGATTATGAGACTGTAACCAAGGGAAACCCAGCACTATAATGTCATGCAGATTATATAGAACCAAAAATTTGCAGCACTCCTGGTGATCAGGTTCAACCCTCATTATCACCTGAGTAGAAAACTGGGGTTTATTCTCAGCCAAAGGGGTAGAATCGATCCCCAGTAAAGGAATAGACTTCTGTAGGGGTATCAAGGGAAACCCACAACGTTTAGCAAAATCATAATCCATCAGGTTAATAGCTGCTCCAGAATCAACGAAAGCCTGAGCAGAAAATGAGGACAGAGAGCATATCAGAGTGACAGTTAATAAAAACTTAGTCTGAACACTACCCAAGACAACTGAGCGTGCAAAATGTCTTCCCCGCTTAGGGCAGACTGAAATAGCATGAGAGGCATCACCACAGTAGAAACATAACCCATTGCGCTTTCGAAACTCATGACGCTGTGCCCAGACACCACTCCATCACACTGCATGGGCTCAGCAGCTGGCTCACAAGGCAACACCACTCCACGCATACTTCTCCGCTCACGCAAACGTCTGTCAATTTGAATCGCTAATGACATAGAATCATTGAGACCAGAGGGGACAGGGAATCCCACCATAACATCCTTTACATTATCTGACAAACCCTTCCGGAAAAGGGCCGCCAAAGCGTCGTCATTCCATTTGGTCAGGACTGCCCACCTACGGAATCTCTGACAGTATAACTCAGCGTCATCAAGCCCCTGATTTAATGCCAACAAGGCTTTTTCAGCTTGATCAGTGACATTAGGCTCATCGTACAATAACCCCAAAGCCTGAAAAAATGCATCAACATCACTCAAAACAGGATCCCCAGGTATCAGGGAAAAAGCCCAATCCTGAGGATCGCCGCGCAGGAGAGAGATGATAATTTGAACCTGCTGCGCTGCGTTTCCTGAGGACTTAGATTTTAAGGCAAGAAACAATTTACAATTATTTTTGAAATTCTGAAACTTAGCTCGATCCCCTAAAAACAAATCTGGCATGGGGATCCTAGGTTCCACAACAGGCAACCTAGCAAGATATGCAGCAATACTCTGTACCTCAGTGGCAAGCTGATCCACACGGCCAGACAACTGTGCAAACTCCATTGGGAGAAAAGATCCTCCCCAGCACCCAGAGATACAGAGAAAAAAAAAAAAAATGCAACAAACAGAAAAATATCTCTGACAACTTTTCTTCCTTCAAAATATTTTTTCCCTTCTGCAACCACAGACCAACAACCAAAAACAAAAGAAAATAATCTCTCACTGGGACAAATAAATAGGCAACACATACAGCAACTAATTTGCTGCTATAGTCTATCATGCAGTAAGGCCTCTTTCACATTTCCGGCGGGCGCCTGGCGGCGCCCCCGGCATTTTGCCGCAGCGCCGCATCTGAAAATCTGATGCGCCGCATCTGAAAATCTGATGCGCCGCATGCGGCTTTTTTCGCATTGACATGCATTAGCGCCGGATGGCGCCGCATGTCAATGCGTTGCATGCGGTTTTGTCCGGATGCGGCGCAAATGTACATTGCGGCGTCCGGAAAAAACGCTGCATGTAACGTTTTTTGTTTTTGCCGGATGGTTTCTGATCTCTCCAAGCATCAGAAACCATAAGGCAAAAAAACGCATTTTGGCCGCCGGAAGTGTGAAAGGTTTTCAGATGCGGCGCTGCGGCAAAATGCCGGGGGCGCCGCCAGGCGCCCGCCGGAAATGTGAAACTAGCCTTAGATGCCTGTCGATACATGTGGTACTACATGCCAACCATAAATGCCCTTACCCTGGAGTTCATCCCTACTTGTTTCATCAACATTTTTTACTGGTTTCAATTATCAGGGGCTAGCAGCACGTAACGTGAATAAAGTGCATTAGATCTCATGATCTAAAGAATCATCCATAAAAAGGCATAAAAGGCAGGGATTCCCCATCTTACGCAATTGCAGAAACAGCCCTTCACCAATCCCATTCTGGGGCTCAACTACACCATCCATCCTACTAATAGACGATCAAAGCGCAACAAAATGGGGCCCATAGCATAATCCACTCAGGATCCTCCACGTCATCATCACATTGTCCAATCAGATGCTGCCAACGTGTCATAGCCTTCAACCAATCCAGCGACGAGAGATACGGTATATCTTCAGACCCGGCAGATTATTCAAAATAACGTGGACAGAGACTAGCGCCCACATCACATAAATAGAATATGCTGCTGAGGAAGCAGGCACAGCCAATACAGGCGGTATCACTTAAGCCATTATATGGAAATTCACATCAATATCATTGTGATATGTGCATGCATATGGGAAAGCGGAACTGCCCCGAATGGGCAGTATATATTATTGAGAAAACCGATATATAAACTCAGATAGGTAACAATGTCATCAAGGGAAACCATATAAGCACCAAAGAAATATGTTACTAAAGGCTATATATATCAATCCAAATTCCTCATATCCTATATAGATGAACCATTTGTCACAATTAAAAATGCTGCATGATCAATGAAGGTACATGTACATATATCCAATGCTTGTATTAATGTAAGCAGGTTGCTGGATGCAGTGATGGACGGGAGGCAGAGCAAGGGTAACAAGTTTATTTACAGAGGATAACTCAAAAGCAGGGAAACAGAGGGTTAATAAGGTGTTAAACAACGTAAGTTGTAGAAGGATATGACAAGTTGCAATACAACGGTACAGTTCACAGCGATAACCATGAAAGTCACGGGTTTCCTTGTCTCGCTGGTGTCAGAAGTTCTGCAAACTGTAATTCCTGCTGGGAACTCAATGGCACCTGTAACAGCTGGTGCGGTGTCTATATTAAAGGGGTTCAGCACACAACGATACCCCGTCTTCTGGTTACAGTGGTCGTTCTCCAATACCTTCTACTGCCCCTAGTCCATATACTATAGTGGCTAAATAACGATGAGGACCACTGTCTTGTAGGAGCCTAGCGTGGCTCCGCTAACATACGCTGGCAAAGTCAGGTCACAAGTGTTTGGGCCGACATTCACTAGCACAGTCGTGATGTAAAATAACGGTCACTCTACCGGTCTCTTTTAGGTGGCACGTGCACGGTACTCACGATCCTGAAGCGCCTGACACTTGGCTCTATGGTGGTCACCGGGCACACCCTGTACGACTCCTTCTCTCTTGTCCTCGCTGTTGGCAGCGGGCGACAGCGGGCGCTGGTCAGTGTGGCGTTGGTGCTCCCCGGATGGAGCACTCCTCTCTTTTGTTGCTATAGCACCAGGCTTGGCCCTGCTCTACTGGCATGGTTCTGCTCTGCTTGGCTCTGCGCTGCATGGCTATGCTCTGCTAGCGGCAGTCCCGATTTCCATATTGCTTCTGGGCACGTCAAATCTCTCAGCGCAGCAGTCCCAATGTTCCTTGTCAGCTGGAGCACGGCCTGTCAATGGCCCTGTACTCTCTGGTGTGGAGGGAGTAGAGCACCCTGCTCGAGTGACTGCACACTGTTCTGCCCTGGCGCCCAACTGCCTTCCTTCGCTCGCTTTTTCTTCCTTCTCTTTTGCCCCCCTCTGACAGCAGGAAGCCCCTCCTCTCTAGAGCTTCTCCCAGGCAACAGGAGGAGGTCCGCCTCACTCAGACTTCCTCCCGGGAACAGTGGATGCAGCTCTCTAGTTCCTGACCCAGCATGCAGATACCTGCTGCCACGTCAGTCCCCTTACCTTAACAACAGATATTTGCCACCATCTCAACAGAATTGGTAGCATGGGTTATTCAGGCCAGGGTTCTGCTCTAACCCACATATATTGAGGTTTGCTAACACATAGACAGGTTTAATACTACAGATAGGACCGTCCTGATTGGGTACACCTTGTCAAAATAGTGTGCCATATATTATCTACATTTTCTATTACTGTTAATTTATTTACTTACTACAAGGTGTTTACTCATTTTATTTTAATCTTTAGGTTTTATTTTTATGTAGCCCTTTCAAAGACAAGACCAGTGATACCATTACTTGGCCAGTCCATTCCTCCATTACTGAGAAATCAGCGTTTTTAATTGATATGGAAACAAGACAGTAGATCTGATGCTTCTGTCACTCCAGCTCTATTCCTTGCCCAGCTCCACCTCCTTTGAATTGACTGACAGATTATTTGACTAAAATCACACAGCATAGATGATGTCAATCAAGCAAGCAGAAGTTGTTTTGGATGGAGAATTTAGAAGTCATATTGAAGAAAAAAATCCCCCCACTATTAAAAAAAGGGCTATATTGCTGGTCCTCATAATGGACCATCTAAACTTCAATATTTATCTTGATAAACTAAACAACAAAATAATTCAGTAAGTTTCTAGTTGGGTGGGTTCAATGGGGCAGATTTATCAAGACTTTCTAATTCTTAGACAGTGCAAAACTAGACTAGACAGTCTTAATATGTGCCAGATACAGTATATCAAAGTGTCTCATGCTGTTTGATAAATCTGGCATATTTTTGGACTGTCTAGTCTAAGGGGGAAATTCATCAACACTGGCATTTCATACTCTAGTCTTGATCCAAGGTCCTCTGCAGTGAGAATAGTAAAATTTGTTATAAAGCTATCCATGTGACAGAGTAAGGCTGGCTTCACACATCCGGCGGGCGCCTTGCGGCGCCCCCGGCATTTTCCCGCAGCGCCGCATCTGAAAATCTGATGCGCCGCATGCGGCTTTTTTCGCATTGACATGCATTAGCGCCGGACGGCGCCGCATGTCAATGCGTTGCATGCGGTTTTGTCCGGATGCGGCGCAAATGTACATTGCGGCGTCCGGAAAAAACGCTGCATGTAACGTTTTTTTTTTTTGCCGGATGATTTCTTATTTCTCCAAGCATCAGAAATCATCTGGCAAAAAACCGCATTTTGGGCGCCGGGAGTGTGAAAGCTTTTCACATGCGGCGCTGCGGTAAAATGCCGGGGGCGCCGCCAGGCGCCCGCCGGATGTGTGAAAGAGGCCTAAGAAATGTCCTGCAGTCATGGACTGGGAGGCATTTCGGCTATTGTTTACACCACTGTTCTGGTGTAAATTTTCTGCTGGGTTGTGATTAGCTATGGCCTCTCTAGCTAGCTCCAATGATTTTCAAAAGTTTGTGATGTTGGCATAAAATATTTGAAAGTTGACAATTTTTTTTAGCAAAAATTAGCTATTTTGTAACTTCGCTTTTCTTGTACCTAGAGGTTGATGAATCCCTCTCCCCCTAAATGTACACCATCTGTTGGTTAGTTTTAAAAATGAGCAGATCAGGCAATATTTGAATTTGCAGGTTTATGCGAATTTTCCCAGGAAATTTGATTCACAGAGGAGTTATTGTCTGCAAATCGAATGTTCCTTATTATGCTCTGCATTATATCCAGACTCCAAAGCATAATACATGTAATATATGTTTTAAAATCCTTATAGTCACCCCACCGCTCACCTTTCTGGTCCTTCTGCTCCTCACTGTCAATCATGCGGTCCTCACTTCATCTTCCTTTTTCCACTGCAGAGTGCTGAAGCTTCAGACCAGCATAAGAGGCCCAGGATGTTTATGCTCAAGATGTGCAGTGACCTTACTTGCGAATACATAAAACTGTCCCGAGCTTCATCAGAGTTGGAATGCCTTGACCTAGCATAAGAGGCCTATGGATTCAGCACTCAGATGGGGAGATAAGAAGATGCGATGAGGATCGTAAGAGTGGTGGTGAGGAGCAGTGGACCGGAGAGGAAAATAGTGACCTATACTCGTTCATGCACAAAACCATCCTGAGCTTCATCATAGCCAGAATATCTTGTCCTACCATAAGAGGCTCAGGCATTTAGCATTCGGAGGGGGAGATAAGAAGATGCGACAAGGGTCGGAAGAGTGGCGGTGAGTAGCAGAGATGCCTGAGAGATGAGCAGTAAGGTGAGTATAAGTATTTTTTGACAAGGTTCTAAAAAATGGCGGACAATTTTTTTGGGGAAAGTGTGCTGAAATTCTTGCACATTTAGCTTGATTATTCAGTGGTATGTAATATGGGAACCACTGGACACCAATAGCATATTTGCCAACAGATTTTGATTGGCACAAACCGCATTGCCGAAAGGATGATATATAGATACATTTGGCATCTTGGGGAGTTCCTTGCAGTTTGCAATAGTAAATGTTTTCTTTTATCTTATGTGACCACAGGGGTACCTGAGTATTTACAATATACCCCTTCTAGGGAATAAATCCTCAAATAGTGATTTTATTGTTAATACACATAAGAGAGCAAAGAATGGTGCATTGTGAGAGTTTTTTAGGAACGCACATTTGCACAACAAAAAATGTTCTAATACCTCCAGCTCAGCACTTCTTCCTTTGAATCGGTATACTTCATGAAGCGTGTCTGTATCCTTGAAAAATACGTCTTTGGACTTATTCACAACTGACTAAACTCCTTTACTCTACAAAGTTAAGCGAGGCTAAAGCATTTACATTACTGAGCTGTGCGCGGAGCAGGGCATATGAGTAATAGTGAGTGGAGTGGCAAAGAGCAATGGATCTTTCAGTGCAATCACAGCAGGGTGAATAATAGAAAGGCATTTGCCAGAAACCATACATAATCCCCATCAAAATATCCCTGGCCCTATCTAGAAGCCATGGTATGGGAAGCAAGCTGTTATATATAAATATATAGAGTGCAAATATAAAAAAAACCTTTTACAGTCATTTAATATGGACATATTACAAAGGTTTCCTTGTGTGTGGGAGGATGATTCTTCCCGGTCTCTATCCATCCATGCCACCACGAGATGACAGATCTGCAGGAGGAATCCATCAATGACATCATTCATCTCTTTGCCCGCAGTCCACCATTAATTTGTATCAGTTGTTGAGGAAATTTTAAGGCATTTTCCATTTTTTTTACCCTTCTTTAATTTTATTTTTCTTCATTTTTGCTAGCACAGGCTGGCAAGAGTCTTCTAAGCAGCTTTTGCCCTGAGTGGTTTAAGGAAATTAAAACTGTGCATGGGCTAGCTTATTAATACTGGAGCGTGAGCAAATGCCAGAGAGTTTAGAAACACACCGTCACTCCTGAAGGAGAATTTACATCTATAATCATTTTATTTCTAGGGAGAAAATTGACTAATGATCCACGTCTCGAGCACATAACCCAGGGCTGAGTCTTGGCTCCAAGCTACTGTGAGATTTGTGATTGCTGTGCTGCATGGATTGAACATTGTCCACAGGCTGCGGGCATCTGCCAAATCTGTGTGTGACAGCTCATGGATATTCTCCAAATATGATGCACGTGGGACGCTCAGATAATACCAAATATATATGATGCCTTCAAGCTTTTACTAGGTAACAAGTGGTTTCATTAGGCTGCCATTCACTGACCTCAATGTTATTATACAAGGCAGTGACCACACAAGTACAACAAATTACTACACCGCGATTGCATATCCATTTCCTCTACATGTTTTGATGATATTGAAAGAAATCATAATTGCTTTGTTTTTTTTTCAGTATATTTTGGTCAAGAGTTCAGTATGCAGCTGCAATAGTAGTCGTTTTAGCAGATAGTTGTCTATAGACTAGTAATGACATATTGTACTTTTGTAAGGGGATGAAGTATTATATTCCCTTTGCTTACCCTCCTTAATAGGTTCTGATATTGCTTGTTCCATTATGATGTGTATATGTTATAAAAGAGTGGTACTGCTACATGAATACATGTAATACCGCCTACAGATAATGGCACTGCTACACTTTTAGTGTATTACCATTTCTTGTAAATATGCGTTTTGTGTGTTTTAGTAAAGTATGTTTTATTTGCACTAGTATGAGGGAAAGTGCAGCGTAACCGTTGGCCACTAGATGCGAGGTATCTTAGTGCCCATAGTTCTTAGATAGTGAATAGTGTTAGTACATGGTTAATAGTAGGAGGGGCTGCTGTGTGGTAAGCAAGTGTAAGGAATAGATTTGAGTCAGAGGGCGAGGGACGCCCGAACCGTCCACAAGGGCTATAGACCCAGGACGCCTCAGCAGTCACGCAACTTGAAGTGAAGTGAACCTCAGTCATCCACAGCATTAGAAGAGTTCAGCAATGGGCCATTGCACTAGAGAAGATAGGAATGTGGCAACTCATTGTTTGGACAGAAACCCTTAGCACAAGGGCGAAACGGCTAAGGGACCCAAAGATACAGTGAGTACAGACAGAAAAGATGTGGTGCAAAAGCAGAAGACAGAGCAGAAAGGCAGTACTCTGTTTCAGTGGATTCTTACTCCAGGAGTTAATGATCTTGCATCTGGGGTGAAACAAACCGAGGGATGTATTTCCGTAACAGAGCCATGCAGAGAGAATACTGAGGAACTGTCAGGGATGTTCAGACCCGGGGCCGCGCTTTGTGAACACGAGAGTAACACAGGGAAAGAAAGGGAACAATGTTTTGGGAAGCCCGTTGTAAATGATGTGAAGCTTATAAGTGTGCCGTGCAATGAAACTAGTAAAGATGTTCTTGTTGAAGTTGAAATGGACTGTGTCTCTGTTTGTGCTAATTTACCTGGAGAGAGTTTCCCACAGTTCAAAGAGGAACCAGAAGGAGCTGGACCTGAAGACACAGTGATGCTGACTAATGATGAATATGTTTCTGTAAAGGAAGGCCAGGACACAGAAGCCCAGGTGGCCACGACCACGACTACTGCCCTGGCCGACTCTTACACTTCCCATAAAATTACACACTTGTATTAAAAATTACTAAGGCAATGTACTTATGTTAAAGGGAATCTGTCACCAGGTGTTTGTTCCCCATCTGATAGCAGAGTGATGAAGCGGCAGAGACCTTGATTCCATCAATGTGTCACTTACTTTACTAGGTGCTACAGTTTTTATTAAAAACTGTTTTCTCTGCATAAGCTCTACAAGTTCTCTGAATTCTGAGCTCTGTATAACCCCGTCCACACCATTAATTGGCAGATTTCTGTGTACATTGTACATAGGCAGAAAGCTGCCAAACTGTGTTGGGGGGCAGGGTTGCTGCCAGGTAGTCCTCTAGTGATTAGAGATGAGCGAATGTGTTCAGAAAACGTCTGACAATTTCAAATTCGGCACGAACGTAGCACATTTGGATTCGTGTTCATTTTCATGAGCATTTTTACTCAAAGTCGTCAAAATTCGGTCACAGCTTGTTAAATCACCTCGTTTCCACTAATGTTTTTGCTACTACTTTGGCTAGGATAGTGGTAATGTGTGACGAGTGGGGTGGGTGGGGAGACGTGTTTGATGAGGGGAAGGGGTGTGGAGAGGTTACAGGAGCAGCGCGCCCTTTTTTTTCCCCCTTAACTTTGTGCGTTGATCCTGGCAGCTAATCAGGGCACAAAAGCCATCCATAATGTCATGATACAAGGTTTTCTGTGATTGGCTGTCAAAGTCAAATGTCCCTGGCCATTTAAAAAGCAGACATCTTGTTTTGCTATCGCCATTATCTCAGTGTCACAGTGCAGGGAGTTCACTCCTGCACTAGTGCTGGTGCTGAAAGTGAACTTTTCAGGTAAATAGATAGGATCATGTCCTGTGTGAAATCGATCTTCCAGCATTGAAGTAGATTGTGAATAAACTATGAGGCAGTCTCCAGAGACCACATTTGCTATTCCAAATCGTTTGTGATAAAAATGTGTTTCAGTGGCAAATGAGAAGGCCAGATTTCCGCTTAAAAATCATTAGTTCAAATATAGTGGAGCAGCCATGAGGCCCAATTAGCTACTCCAAATCGTTTGTGATAAAACTTTGCTTCAGTGACAAATGAGAAGGCCAGATTTCCACTTAAAAATCATTACATCAAATATAGTGGTGCAGCCATGAGGCCCTATTAGCTACTCCAAATCGTTTATTAAATAAACTATGTTTCAGTGGCAAATCAGAAGGAAAGATTTCCAATTAAAAATCGTTAGGTATAACTGTGTTGTTCTTGCATACTATCTAAGAAAATTTTATATAGTAATTGTTCATTTAGTGACAGGTGACTGGCAGCAGTGGGCCTAAGGTTGTGAAACAGCAGGTTACAAGAGGGGAAGGCTACTTACAACATGATTGGGAAACAGCAAGGTTGTGGAGGACGGGGGAATAGGCTTGGTTTTCGACGTGCATGTGGGTTATGAGTTAATGTGCTTGAAAGCTCACCGGAACAAACACCATCTCATCCCATCAAAGATCACTGACAACATCTGTTACTGGCCAGGCTACTCGACTTCCTTTCTTTGGCAGCCGCACAGCAGTATGCCTTTTAGATGAGGCTCAGAAAGAGCATGTGCTACAGTGGATGGCAAGCGCTGCATCAAGTGACTCTCCTCCTTTTCCTCCACCTTAGCATCACACACAGTACAATCCTCACAGGTGGCACCCCAATCACCCTTGTTTCCCCCACGTCAAAAATTTCCAAATGCCCAGCTGACTGTAAGGGAGCTCAGATAGGCCATTCTGCAGAGCTGTTCGTACATTCTATTACATGGGCATCAGAGGTCTTAAAAAATCACAGAATCCAGAGGATGAAAGCATCTGCACCTGTGCCCCAAATTTTTTTCATTTTGGATCCGGGGCTGGATGAAGTAGGGTTCGAGCAGAATCCAAACCCTTCATCACCAGACGTTAACCACCAAGGATGGAGGTAATCCTGATAAGATTCAGATACCAGAGACGCACGCAGACAGTGAAGTGGTATCAGAGCAGGAGCGGGAAGAGGGTGACTCTGAGGGTGAGGAGTATGAGAACAGAGAGGATGATGATGAGGTTGTAGATCCCACTTGGTGTGAACTCAGAGGCATGCAGCTGAGTAGATCAGCAGAGGAGGGGGAGGAGGAGGAAGAAGAGGAGGTTAGGTTGCAGCTTCCCATACAGACACGAAATGATGCAACCATGACAAGCACTGCATCCTCAGCCCCATCTCTGGCTGTGGCCAGCATCGGTTGCAAGTGTGCAGTTCACAGGGGCGGCAAGGGTTACATATCCTGGGCATTTTTTGAAATCGCAAAGGATGACCCAACTCACACATTATCTGTCAAATGTGCAAAAAATTCTCAGTAGAGGCAAAAATTGCAATAATTTGACAACTACATGCATGAAACAATGCATGTGTGATCAACATGCCTTAGTGGAGGAATCTCACTGCTTGAAAATGAGGGCTAGCAGGCCTCGCCAACCACCCGCTGTCAAATCAACCCCATCTGCTGATTCTTCCTTCTTGTCCCTATTCCAATTCTTGTCACACAGGTATCCTGCCGCAGAAGCTACAATAGTTTACCCCCACAGTCGGGGTGAGTAAGAGTCTGTCAACTGTTATGGAAGTAGTAGACATGACAGCAGCTTTTGTGTCACATAGCACAACACATCTTTCTCAATCCACCATAACATCTCTGCCTGCATCTCACTCACAGTCCAGCAGTTTGTCCTGTTCACCCTACTCCGCCCTCTCTCAGCACAGAAGCCCACCCTTGGTCCTGCAGTTGTGGTCACGAAAATTAATGTTTCCTCCTACACATGGCAAAGCTAAGAGGTTGAACTCCACCGCTTGAATCTGTTGGCCACGGAAATACTGCCTTTCCTCCTAGTGGTTACTGAAAATTGATGGCCATCACAGTTCTCCAGTACCAGTTGTCCAGCCATCATTACTTTTATAAGAAAGTTCTGCCTGTGCTACGCAAGCATGTCACATACAACTTCACCCATTCCCTAAAAAAATCTATGTCTGCCAGGGTGCATTTCACCACTGACACCTGGCCGAGCAAATAAGGGCAGGGGCATTACATCTAGCTGACTGGACACTGGGTAACTCTGGTGGCTGTGTGGGGCAGTCAGTCAAGGGGCTGTTCCACAAGTCTTGGAATCCCCAAGACTTTTGGTACAAACCTCTATATCTAACAGTTCCTCCACTGTATGTGTCTCCTCCACCTCTTCTAAGGCCTTCACCTTTTCCCCAATCTCTCCCTTAATCAGACACGTATTCCAAAAGTGCAGATAGAATCTCCCCCACCTCTGTACTGTGTAGCCATTGCTCACTGCATTCAGGCAGTGTTTAAATTAATATGCCTTGGAGATCGCAGTCACACAACTCAAGAGTTGTGGACAGGTATCCAGGCCGAGTTAGACCAGTGGCTGTCTCCACTAAATCAGGAGCCAGGGAAGGCTGTGTACGATAACGGTGCAAACCTGGTGGCAGCCCTACACCATGGCAACCTCTCTCACATGCCTTGCATGGCTCATGTCCTCAACCTGGTGGTACAGCAATTTCTTCTCCATCATCTTGGCTTGAATGCGGTGTAAAATGTCCAGACTTTGAGCACGCACAGATATGAGCTGGCACGGAGATACCACTACGACAAATGTGTTTTTTTGTTTCTTTTTTTATGGCTAAATAGTGCTGTATATAAGTACAGTTTCACCCAGGACAAAAAAAGAAAAATGCCATAAACTGGCCAAACTTTGAGCATGCACAGATATGAGCTGGCACGGAGATACGACACCAAAAAATGTGTGGCCTGTATTCCAATTACACCTGGGCCAGCTATATACAGCCGTTATATCATACAGGTAGCAGCAGCACCAGAACACAGGAAGGGAATGGACCCTCTTGATGTATGTAATGATCTATATACACACATACAGTGCCTGCAGGACTTGCACTGATGTGTATAGAGCGAAGTACACTACCTTGCCTACCTAACACTGGAATCGATATACTCTGTAATTATTCCTTAGAAGGACTGTTGGTTTAGCTGCAAATGAGTAGTTTAGGATGGTAGACCCCACACTAATAAATCCCCAATTCTGACCCTATCTTGGCAGCAGCCTTCCCTACACTATCTCAATCCGGAGCTGAATGCACCGAGCAGGACGGTGTCCGATCTTTTATACCCCTGATGATGCTGTGCGGCCAGCCAATCACTGCACGACCACAACAAAGATGGCTGCGGCATTTCATTGCCTGACAGACAATCCCTGCATTGTGATTGGGTCTGTAAAGTCCGCCAAAATAGCTGGGTGGAGACCCATGTTCCCGCCGAGTAATCCCGGAAATGCTCGGTGCTCGCCGAATACACCGAGTACCGTGATACTCGGGCGAGTAGTGGCTAGCATGTTCGCTCCTCTTTAAATATTTCCCATGTAGAACTTGTCCAGAATGAAGGTAAACTATAACAAAAATTTTGGCAAAGGCTAATGTGACTTATTAGCCTAGAAATAGATATATTGAGTAATACATCATCTATGTCCAATCTTTAGCCTCAATTTGAAGAAATACCGTGTGCATTACTAGAATAGGTGCCTTAGTAGGTTCCCAAACCCTGAAGCAGATTATAATAAACTAGGCACTCAATTTAGAGAGGAATTTTGATGACTTTTTAATGAAGCCAAAGTAAAACGTTTCGGCCAAAAACGGCCTTCATCAATTACAGACTGAAAGGAATGAAGTGGATTTGTGGGAATTAGTTGTGCATAAGTAGGACACGTATGGATAATGTGAAGTCAGGAGTCAAAAGGGACATAACCGGAAAAACCTGTTGTCAAGAGTCCAGGAGATGAAGCGTATACACGTGTCTGGTAGTGACGCGTTATCCACCGCTTAAAAAGTCATCAAAATTCCTCTCTGAGTGCCTAGTTTATTATAATCCAATATTTAACCACAGACAAAAGCAGAAACCTTATATTTGTCAAATAAGTTAGAAAACATGGAAAAGAGAGCAAAAGAGGGAAGTGTGTTGTGAATAGGCTGGAAATGAGTTCTGAGCAGAAGCTCCCTCTGGTGGTTACAAACGGTACTGGACTGTCCAGTGAAGATTGTGAGGATTGGGAATCAGGTGTTACTGACTGGTCTTATATAAGGGAGTCGCCTTCCCATCAGGGTTTCCGGTGATCAATTGTTCTGGTCTCAATCCTTGATTCCTGTTTCCTTGGTAGCCTGCTGTGTCGTGTCTGAATCTCCTGCTAACAGATAAGACATTTTCTTCTTTTTGTTTTTGTGCTTGATTTTTGCATTTTGTCCTGCACTTCTATGGGGGCCTTCAGGGTCCCCTCAGGGGGCTTTTGCCCTCTCAGTTCAGTTCAGCCACTGATGTTTGTACATTTGCTTTTTCCAGTTTTTTCAGTGGCTGCTGTTTTGTTTTTGGTTACACCAGAGAACTAATTTAGGTGGTAGAGGTCGTGTGATCTCAGGTGTTTTGAAATTAGTAGAGTTGGTGCTTTTCAGGGTTTTTTGGGATTGCAGTAAGTGCCCTTCCTATCCTTTTCTATTTAGTAAGTTTGGGCCCCAACGTTTGCTCATACTATTTTCTGTCTGTGTCAGTATTTCTTCTTGTCTAACCGCCATTACATGTTTGGGGGCTTTCTATGTTCTTTGGGGATCTGCTCCGGGGCAGATAGCTTTCCTCTTTCTATCTTTAGGTGTAGTTAGTTTCTCAGGCTGTGACGAGGCGTCTAGGACCAACGTAGGAACGCTCCACGGCTACCTCTAGTTGTGGTGGTTAGTCAGGGTACTGCAATCTCATAGTTTCCAACTGCTCTGGTGTATTTCCTTTTTGCCTGCTCTCCTCAGCTACCAAATCATAACAGTATCAATGGCCTAAACTGAAAATTATATGGTACTCACAGAAGGGAAAAATATTGTGGAAAGAAAAACAAAAAAAAGTTATCAGAGTTGTCAGAGATATTTTTTTTTCTGTTTGTTTCATTTTTTTTTTCCCTCTGTATCTCTGGGTGCTGAGGAGGATTTTTTTCTCTCTCAATGGAGTTTGCACAGTTGTCTGGCCGTGTGGATCAGCTTCCCACTGAAGTTTGGAGTATTGCTACCTATCTTGCTAGGTTGCCTGTTGTGGAACCTAGGATTCCCATCCCAGATTTGTTTTTAGGGGATCGAGCTAAATTTCAGAATTTCAAAAATAACTGTAAATTGTTTTTTGCCTTAAAATCTAAGTCCTCAGGGAACGCTGCGCAGAAGGTTCAAATTGTCATCTCTCTCCTGCGCGGCGACCCTCAGAATTGGGCTTTTTCCCTGACATCTGGGTATCCTGTTTTGAGTGATGTTGATGCGTTTTTTCAGGCTTTGGGGTTATTGTACGATGAGCCTAATGTCACTGATCAAGCTGAAAAAACTTTGTTGGCATTAAGTCAGGGGCTTGAGGACGCTGAGTTATACTGTCAGAGATTCCGTAGGTGGGCAGTCCTGACCAAATGGAATGACGACGCTTTGGCAGCTCTTTTTCGGAAGGCACTGTCAGATAATGTAAAGGATGTTATGGTGGGATTCCCTGTTCCCTCTGGTCTCAATGATTCTATGTCATTAGCGATTCAAATTGACAGACGTTTGCGTGAGCGGAAAGGTATGCGTGGAATAATGTTGCCTTGTGAACCGGCTTCTGAATCCATGCAGTGTGATAGAGTGGTTTCTGGGGCACAGCGTCATGAATTTCGAAAGCGCAATGGGTTATGTTTCTACTGTGGTGATGCCTCTCATGCTATTTCAGTCTGCCCTAAGCGGGGAAGACGTTTTGCACGCTCAGTTGTCTTGGGTAGTGTTCAGACTAAGTTTTTATTAACTGTTACCCTGATATGCTCTCTGTCCTCATTTTCTGCTCAGGCTTTTGTTGATTCTGGAGCAGCTATTAACCTGATGGATTTTGATTTTGCTAAACGTTGTGGGTTTCCCTTGATACCCCTACGGAAGTCTATTCCCCTACTGGGGATCGATTCTACCCTTTGGCTGAGAATAAACCTCAGTTCTCTACTCAGGTGATAATGAGGGTAGAACCTGATCATCAGGAGAGTTGCAAATTTTTTGGTTCTGTATAATCTGCATGACATTATCGCACTGGGTTTCCCTTGGCTACAGTCTCATAATCCTGTTTTGGATTGGAAATCTGTGTCTGTTACCAGTTGGGGCTGCCAATGTGTTAATACCAACACTCCTGTTTTTTCTGCCTCCCCCCAGGCTCAGGATGTTCCTGACTTTTTGATTGATTTTTCTGATGTGTTTAGCGAAAGTAAATCTGCATCCTTACCTCCCCATAGGAGCTATGACTGCGCTATTGAATTAGTGCCTGGTAGTAAATTCCCTAAAGGTCGCCTTTTTAACCTGTCTGTACCTGAACATGACGCTATGCGGTCTTATATCAAGGAGTCATTGGAGAAGGGTCATATCAGACCATCCTCTTCACCCTTAGGTGCCGGTTTTTTCTTTGTGGCCAAAAAGGATGGTTCATTAAGGCCGTGTATTGATTATCATCTCTTGAACAATATTACTGTGAAATATCAATATCCTTTACCCTTGATCTCTGATCTGTTTTCCAGGGTGAAAAACGCTACTTGGTTTACCAAGCTTTACCTCAGGGGGGCATATAACCTTATTCGCATTAAGCACGGGGATGAATGGAAGACGGCATTTAATACCCCTGAAGGGCATTTTGAGTACCTTGTGATGCCCTTTGGGCTCACTAATGCTCCTTCTGTCTTCCAGTCCTTCATGAATGACATTTTCAGGGATTTTGTGGATAAATTTCTGATTGTTTATTTGGATGATATCTTGATTTTTTCCAATGACTGGGACTCTCATGTAAAACATGTTCGGACTGTGTTCCAGATTTTGAGAGAGAATGCTCTGTATGTGAAGGGATCAAAGTGTCTTTTTGGCGTTCAGAGGATCTCATTTCTGGGATTCATTTTGTCCCCATCTGTTATTGAAATGGACCGGTCAAAGTTCAGGCCATCTGTGATTGGGTCCAACCTACTTCATTAAAGGCTCTTCAAAGATTCTTGGATTTTGCCAATTTTTATCGTAAATTTATTGGTAATTTCTCTGTTATTGTTAAACCATTAACTAGGGTTGAGCGATACTTTCCGATATCCAAAAGTATCGGAATCGGAATGGTATCGCCGATACCATTAAAATATCGGCGATACCCGATACCGATACCGGAAGTCCTATGTAAGTCTATGGGAACAAAATATCGGAATTAAAAAAAACCCATTCTTGCCTTGTTGGTTAATTGTACATGAAGGAAAACAACAAAGAGTAATGTAGAATGTATTGGGGAAGGTTGAGGAGACATTAAAGGCATAGATGTTTAACCCAATCAAATGGAATAGCATATATATATATATATTTTTTAAAGATGTTCGGATTGACGAATAAATTGACAATGTTGTTAACGTTTTTTCTATTTTGGCAAATATGTATATTTCACAACTTCCATGCTCTTCACCTTTTTAACTTTTTACACACTTTCTCCTTCATAATCTTCAGCAGCATCATCTTTTCATCAAATTATTCTTCATCTTCACCTTCTTTATCTTCTTCTTAAACTTCTTGCTATTCATCTTTTTGTTAACATTACTCAGATTCTTCTTATTAAACTATTATTCTTATTCATATTGTACTTCATTTTCTTCATCATATTCTTATTTGTGACAGAGAATCCTGTACTTGTAATCTGTCAAAGTATGAATTTTTCATCCTTCCGTTCTTGCTGTCACAAAAGATTTAAATTACAACAGTATTTGTCCGTGTTCAGTTTAGCCTGCAGCAGCAGGCATTTTCCAGGGGCACCACGAGGAGGAACGGACTCACCCCCATACACTGCTTAGTCTTCTTCTGCTTAGAATTTAGAGCATATATTTTGCTCTTCATTTTGGTCTTATACTTCATGTTCTTCTGCTTTTTGATCTTCTGCTTATTGTTCTTAAGTCTCTTGTTCTGTATCTTGTAGTTTGTCTTAACCTTCTTAGTCCTGTTTGGTAATCTTTTATTTCTTCTTTGTGATGGTGTTTAGGCTGGTTGGCTTGATGCTCGTCGTCCTTGTGGTCGTCATCTTCTTCGGGGTGGTCATCAGGGTCGTCGTCTTCATTGTTGGAGATCCAGAGTGATTACCCAAAAAAGCATTGAAAAAATCTTCAATTTGTAAATGTAGCAGAAGGTACAAGAGTCAATGCAAGTAACGAGGACCAGCTGACTGTGCTGGAACCCGGAGGGGCAGCAGAAGGAAAAGAGCCAATGGCACAACCGAGGACCAGCTGACGTTACTGGGACACGGTTACTAAGCAGGAGGTACCTGTGCTCCAAAGCACTACCAAGGACCAGCAGACGTTGCTGGAACTCGGATACCGAGATGGAGGCACCTAGGCCAAAGGCACTGCGGAGAACCAGCTGACGGTACTGGAACCGGACGGGTAGCAGAAGGTACAAGAGCCAATGCAAGTAACGAGGACCAGCTGACTGTGCTGGAACCCGGAGGGGCAGCAGAAGGAAAAGAGCCAATGGCACAACCGAGGACCAGCTGACGTTACTGGGACACGGTTACTAAGCAGGAGGTACCTGTGCTCCAAAGCACTACCAAGGACCAGCAGACGTTGCTGGAACTCGGATACCGAGATGGAGGCACCTAGGCCAAAGGCACTGCGGAGAACCAGCTGACGGTACTGGAACCCGGACGGGTAGCAGAAGGTACCCATGGAAGTTTAAGATGACAGGCCGCGAGCGGCCGCAGTTACCGAATCCCACAGTACTACAGTGGGTGATTGTCCTATTGTCACAACGGAAACAGCCTTTATTTGCATATCCCGCAGCACACATAGGAAGCACCTAAACTCCAAGCACCATAGAGTCGGCTAACCCGACCGCAACACGACAGGACAACTTATTGGAGGCTAAGTGACGTTTACACTGAGAGGAAACAGATGGCGTGCTGTAACCAGTCTGGGCAGGAGTGAGTACCCGTGCCAATGACACTTCCGAGCAACAACTGGCGGTGTTGTAGCCCAGGGATGAGAAGAGAACATGGTGGAGGCAGCAGGACTTTTTGCCGTTCACACAGCAGGGGAACAGCTGACATTACTGAACCCCAGTAACACAGGAGCAAGTGTTCACTGTGCTAACAGCACTTCCGAGCAACAACTGGCGGTGTTGTAGCCCAGGGATGAGAAGAGAACATGGTGGAGGCAGCAGGACTTTTTGCCGTTCACACAGCAGGGGAACAGCGGACATTACTGAACCCCAGTAACACAGGAGCAAGTGTTCACTGTGCTAACAGCACTCCGAGCAACAACTGGCGGTGTTGTAGCCCAGGGATGAGAAGAGAACATGGTGGAGGCAGCAGGACTTTTTGCCGTTCACACAGCAGGGGAACAGCTGACATTACTGAACCCCAGTAAACAAGGAGCAAGTGTAGACTGTGCTAACAGCACTTCCGAGCTACAACTGGCGGTGTTGTAGCCCAGGGATGAGAAGAGAACATGGTGGAGGCAGCAGGACTTTTTGCCGTTCACACAGCAGGGGAACAGCTGACATTACTGAACCCCAGTAACACAGGAGCAAGTGTTCACTGTGCTAACAGCACATCCGAGCAACAACTGGCAGTGTTGTAGCCCAGGGATGAGAAGAGAACAGGGTGGAGGCAGCAGGACTTTTTGCCGTTCACACAGCAGGGGAACAGCTGACTTTACTGAACCCCAGTAACACAGGAGCAAGTGTAGACTGTGCTAACAGCACTTCCGAGCAACAACTGGCGGTGTTGTAGCCCAGGGATGAGAAGAGAACAGGGTGGAGGCAGCAGGACTTTTTGCCGTTCACACAGCAGGGGAACAGCTGACATTACTGAACCCCAGTAACACAGGAGCAAGTGTAGACTGTGCTAACAGCACTTCCGAGCTACAACTGGCGGTGTTGTAGCCCAGGGATGAGAAGAGAACAGGGTGGAGGCAGCAGGACTTTTTGCCGTTCACACAGCAGGGGAACAGCTGACATTACTGAACCCCAGTAACACAGGAGCAAGTGTTCACTGTGCTAAAGCACTTCCGAGCAACAACTGGCGGTGTTGTAGCCCAGGATGAGAAGAGAACAGGTGGAGGCAGCAGGACTTTTTGCCGTTCACACAGCAGGGGAACAGCTGACATTACTGAACCCCAGTAACACAGGAGCAAGTGTAACTGTGCTAACAGCACTTCCGAGCAACAACTGGCGGTGTTGTAGCCCAGGGATGAGAAGAGAACAGGGTGGAGGCAGCAGGACTTTTTGCCGTTCACACAGCAGGGAAAAGCTGACATTACTGAACCCCAGTAACACAGGAGCAAGTGTAACTGTGCTAACAGCACTTCCGAGCTACAACTGGCGGTGTTGTAGCCCAGGGATGAGAAGAGAACATGGTGGAGGCAGCAGGACTTTTTGCCGTTCACACAGCAGGGGAACAGCTGACATTACTGAACCCCAGTAACACAGGAGCAAGTGTTCACTGTGCTAACAGCACTTCCGAGCAACAACTGGCGGTGTTGTAGCCCAGGGATGAGAAGAGAACAGGTGGAGGCAGCAGGACTTTTTGCCATCACACAGCAGGGGAACAGCTGACATTACTGAACCCCAGTAACACAGGAGCAAGTGTTCACTGTGCTAACAGCACTTCCAATCAACAACTGGCGGTGTTGTAGCCCAGGGATGAGAAGAGAACATGGTGGAGGCAGCAGGACTTTTTGCCGTTCACACAGCAGGGGAACAGCTGACATTACTGAACCCCAGTAACACAGGAGCAAGTGTTCACTGTGCTAACAGCACTTCCGAGCAACAACTGGCGGTGTTGTAGCCAGGGATGAGAAGAGAACATGGTGGAGGCAGCAGGGACTTTTTGCCGTTCACACAGCAGGGGAACAGCTGACATTACTGAACCCCAGTAACACAGGAGCAAGTGTTCACTGTGCTAACAGCACTTCCGAGCAACAACTGGCGGTGTTGTAGCCCAGGATGAGAAGATAACAGGGTGGAGGCAGCAGGACTTTTTGCGTTCACACAGCAGGGAACAGCTGACATTACTGAACCCCAGTAACACAGGAGCAAGTGTAGACTGTGCTAACAGCACTTCCGAGCTACAACTGGCGGTGTTGTAGCCCAGGGATGAGAAGAAACATGGGGGAGGCAGCAGGACTTTTTGCCGTTCACACAGCAGGGGAACAGCTGACATTACTGAACCCCAGTAACACAGGAGCAAGTGTTCACTGTGCTAACAGCACTTCCGAGCAACAACTGGCGGTGTTGTAGCCCAGGGATGAGAAGAGAACAGGGTGGAGGCAGCAGGACTTTTTGCCGTTCACACAGCAGGGGAACAGCTGACATTACTGAACCCCAGTAACACAGGAGCAAGTGTTCACTGTGCTAACAGCACTTCCGAGCAACAACTGGCGGTGTTGTAGCCCAGGGATGAGAAGAGAACATGGTGGAGGCAGCAGGACTTTTTGCCGTTCACACAGCAGGGGAACAGCTGACATTACTGAACCCCAGTAACACAGGAGCAAGTGTAGACTGTGCTAACAGCATTCCGAGCTACAACTGGCGGTGTTGTAGCCCAGGGATGAGAAGAGAACATGGTGGAGGCAGCAGGACTTTTTGCCGTTCACACAGCAGGGGAACAGCTGACATTACTGAACCCCAGTAACACAGGAGCAAGTGTTCACTGTGCTAACAGCACTTCCGAGCAACAACTGGCAGTGTTGTAGCCCAGGGATGAGAAGAGAACATGGTGGAGGCAGCAGGACTTTTTGCCGTTCACACAGCAGGGGAACAGCTGACATTACTGAACCCCAGTAACACAGGAGCAAGTGTAGACTGTGCTAACAGCACTTCTGAGCTACAACTGGCGGTGTTGTAGCCCAGGGTCAAGGAGGATGTTTAAATACTATTTTCAGTATTTTCCTTGTTACGTGTCAATTAAAATGTCTATACTCCAAACAAGAGAAATATAAACTTTAGTACCATAAGATGATGATTTAACTTAAAAAAATATATGTAAATTAAAAATTTACAAACATAAACGCATACATTAACATGTTGAAAAGCAATGCAAACCACAATTAAAATAGGTTAAATAATCTGCTATACGGTTTAAAATAAAAGCATACAAGTACAAATCAGAATCCATTAATGATGGGTAAGTAACAGTATGTACACCATTTTTATTGTGTAGACAATGAATGGCTGACTTAAAAACATAATCAGCATTACAAGTTTTCTTTGACATTCATAAAACTTTACATTTGGTGAATAATATAACTACAATTTTTTAAAAAATATCTAAAATTTCCATCATGTAATACTGATAATATGTGCCAATCATTTATATTAACAAAACAAAAATTTAAAAAGTGCATAGTGCAGAGTGAAAACAGATATTTATGCCTGACTGTGGACTTGCAAGCATGACAACGGATAGATAAGGTATATATAGATGAGACTGCATAGCCACAGATGGTGAATGGCGATGTAATATTGTACCTCAATAAAGTGTGCGTTACTACTACATCCTTTTTTTTATCTAGCTTTATAAAAGGTTACGGGCATGTATGGTTGCGCCTCTGTTTGGACGCACAGACTGGCTTCCTGCTGTGACGCGTTGGGTATTGGAGCGTCTGTACGTCTTATGACGCAGACTAACATTCACGGTGCGCATCGTTCATCATCGCAAGCGTACCGACAACACAAAGGCGTTGTCATGACTGCTTTACTCAGTAAACATGCACCTATGATGAAACATACACGCATGTGCCCTATTACATAACAAGCTATAAGAAAAACGAGTGTGAGGTGTGACACAGCTGTTTTGTTAAGGTACAGTATTATATCGACATTGTACAGATGTCGCTATTCAGTCTGATAAATATATATCATTCACGTATTCTATCAGTTGTCGTTCTTTCAGCACCACTTACAGGTATATATTTTGCTATTGTGACTATGCACTATTGACTTTAACAAGGTAATGCATGATTTTTGTAAGCGATTATCATGTTTACATGAAGGACCTTTATGATATGGGCTGTTAACTTTCTAATCAAATATGTATTTTTTAAAATGACACAAATATAAGTAATGTTGAAGAGGACTATTCCTACATGCATTGTTTGCACAATATTATACGTGTACATCACGTCCCTTAATCAACATTGGATTATTATATTTACTTGTATGCTTTTATTTCAAAGGCAAGAACACTGAAGCATAACCTTCGCACTGCAGCAGTTGTCAAAGTTCAACCCACATTATGCACTTCCAACATTGCAGCATTGGAGTCATCATGATGTGAGTTGGATTTGTCTAAGCTATGGAGTGACAAGGTTGACCATCAGTATCCTATAGCATAAGTAGGATTTTGTGTTTGCATTTGTTTTCGACATGTGCATATCTGTAATAATATGTCACATTTATTTTGTTACAGATTTGTGACAAAGACTAATAATTTTATGGTTTGAAAGTTGACGTTTCAAATGTTTACAGCTTAGAAATCAGGGTGTAGCCTCATATCTATGTGTAGCACTAGACACTTTGAGATGTCAGGTTTTTTTCACCATGATTAGGTAACTAGCAGTAATTTTTGCCGGACACACAGCAGGGGAACAGCAGGCGTTACTGAACCCCACAAACACATCAGCGATTGTTTTCATCTGTGCATCTAACACTTCTGAGCAGCAACTGGCGCTGTTGAAGCCCAGGTCAAGGAGGGTGTAGGCAGAGGCCTAGTATGAGACGTTTGAAGTTGAAGTTGTAGTTAGCAGCAGTAATTTTTGCCAGACACACAGCAGGGGAACAGCAGGCGTTACTGAACCCCACAAACACATCAGCGATTGTTTTCATCTGTGCATCTAACACTTCTGAGCAGCAACTGGCGCTGTTGAAGCCCAGGATCAAGGAGGGTGTAGGCACAAAATATTGACTTATTGCCTTGTTACGTGGCCATTGCAAATGTATGTACTTCAAACAAGAATAAATGAAGTTTTACTAGGACAATAAAATGATGAATTTCAATTCCAAGAATAGAAAAATATTTATACTTGAGAGTCCTCTGTGGTTGATACCGTTTAATGGCTAACTGAAAATATGGTAACAAATTCAAAGCTTTCGAGACTACTCAGGTCTCTTCATCAGGCTAAGACTAAAAAAAAAATGGAAGAATCACATATTTGTACACACAACAGGACACAGGAATAGGTAAGACAAGTGAGGGAGGGACAAGTGAGGGTAGACCGGCCAAAAAATGAGAACAAGGATGAATTATCAGCGCCACACGATAAGAGAAAAAATAATGGATTTACCTGTGGCAAAACACTTTTGTATACCCGGTCATAGCATGATGGATATGGAATTACTGGTATTAAAATATAACTTCAAAAATGACAAAGATACAAAGGTTTCAGAATATAAGCTCATCATGACCTTTGACACTGTTAGTGATGGAATGAATAGATCACACGGATTTATGTCATTCTATATCAATTAAGGAATCTGCGTCTCTGCCCTTCCAGGGCATTAAAACACAAAACCAGACCCCAATCAGAGGGCAATAAAACTTTCTATCCTTATCTAGGAACTGTTCCAATATTTATGTTCATCCCTCTGTGATAATGACAGTTCTGCTACACGTCACTTACTTGTCTTACCTATTGCACTATTCCTGTGTCCTGTTGTGTATAGAAATATGTGATGCTTCATTTTTTGTTTTAGTCTTTGCCTGATGAAGAGACGTGAGTAGCCTAGAAAGCTTGCAATTTGTTACCATCTTTTCAGTTATCCATTCAAAGGTATCAACCACTGTGGACTCTCAAGTGTAAATATTTTTCTATCTAATGGCTAACACGGTACGAAGATACACGTTTCCTAACTTCAATAATAAAAATAAAGACACTGCAAATATAAACGCATATATGCACATGCCAACAAGAAATGGAACAACACACCACCCAAAAAATTGGTTACAAAATATAGTGTTGTAAATTTAAGAATAAAAGTCCATTTTTGTATTTATGAATAATGCTTAAGGAACGCTATGTTAAACCATAACATAGTGAAGACAATGGATTTTGTAATCGTCACTCATCATCATCATCATTGCAATTTAGATGTGACAGTCACAGACATTTCAATTATTTCAGTTAATAAAATCGTTACTTTGTACAGCATGTATGACATGTCCAGCATGGACTCATCAATGTGATGACACAATAATGTACGATAAAAAATAACCATTTAAAAAAACATAATGCATTGTCACAATTTAAGTGTGTGCCTGCAAGTGTAGGTGAAAGAAAGGCTACGGATAGCAAAGGTATATTCTATGTCTGTATCAGACAGTGGACAGCCTCTGATGGGTAATGGCGATGTTATACTGTACGTCAATAAAGTCTGCGGCTGCAATCATGCATTTTTTGCTTGTACAGTGTTGAAGAGGGTAAAAGCATGTCTGGTTGCGCAAGGCTTTATCCGTCAACACTACCTTCCTACTGTCACGCGTAGGGTAGGGTAGCGTGTGTCAATTAGATGACTCTATAAAATGTGACGTTACGCAGCGTTATTGCGCCCTAGGGACGCCAAAAATAAAACAGCAGTAATCATTTACTGTCTAATACTCCACCTATGACCAACAAAAAAAGACCGTTCCCTCTTTAACAATCTACAAGACTAACAAGCATAATGGTTCACGCTGACTTTATTGAGGTACAGTATTACATCGACATTGTCCATGAGTAACTATGCACTGTGATACCTATATACCATTATTAATTTATATCTGTTGTGGTTGTTTTCAACAGCACTTGCAGGTATAACTAGTACTACCTATTGTCAGTATGCATGATGCACTTTCTAGATGTAATAATTTATTATTGCACATTATTACCGGGTTTTTAGATGCTGGCCATTTCATATATGGTGTGTGAAGTTACAGTTGGCATCAGTATGTGTATTTTATAATGTCTGTCATAAATAAAAATCGTGATGATGATGATGAGGATTTTATGATTTGTACATCCATTGACTGCATTATCTTACAGGTATAGATAAAGTTCCTTAAAAAGCATTAATTGATAAGTATGAAATGTACTTTTATGCATTAATTTCAAAAAGTGAAGACTATGTTTTAGTTTTTGTTACCATTTATAATAGACATGTGCAGATATGCGCTGTGATGACAAATTATTATTTGTCCATATTTGTCATAAAATTTATCATTCTAGGCCTGGAAAACTTCACAATTTCCTGTTTTAAGCATAACAATCAGGGTGACGGCTCTTCCCTATTTGGAGCATGTTCCACATGGGTTTTTCTGTGCATGTGTAGGGAACAGGAGACTTGTTGTCGGACACACAGCAGGGGAACAGCTGGCGTTACTGAACCCCACTAACACTATAGCTTGTGTATTGGTCTGTGGACACGACACTTCTGAGCAGCAACTGGCAGTGTTGTAGCCCAGGGAGTAGAGTTCAGGTGGTAGAAAGATGAACATAACAGGAGACATAGATAACGTTGCGAACCAGTTATTTAATCTGAAAACGGACAGACAAATTCTGGCGAGATCCATGCCTTGTTCATTTTCAGAAAAGTAAGCCGGTCTACATTATCGGAGGATAGTCGCATGCGACGGTCTGTTAGTACACCACCTGCGGCACTAAAGACGCGCTCCGATAATACACTGGCAGCAGGGCAAGCCAGCACCTCCAATGCATACTGGCTAAGCTCTGGCCATGTATCCAGCTTAGAGACCCAAAACTTGAATGGGGAAGAGCCATCTGGGAGTACACTGAGAGGGAAAGACATGTAGTCTGTCACCATCTTACGGAAACGTTGCCTCCTGCTGACTGGAGCCGTCTCGGATGGTGTAGAATAGGTGGCGCTGCCACAAAACTTCGCCACATTTGGAACCTACTGGTCTTGCCCTGTGCAGAGGCGCTGCTTGTGCTCCCTCTTGTTGCAGAGCTGTCTCCACTGCCTCGACGCACAGAGCTGCTTTGTAAAGCAGTAGCAGCAGCAGTGCTCTCGGCTGGAATGGAGAACATTATGGATTGCACCAGTATGTCTTGGTACTCCCGCATTTTACGCTCCCGGTTCAACGGTGTGATGAGGCTTTGTAAGTTGTCCCGGTAGCGAGGGTCTAGGAGGGTGTACACCCAATAATCAGACGTGGTGAGAATGTGGGCGATGCGGCGGTCGTTTCTCAGGCACTGCAGCATGAAATCAACCATGTGCTGCAGACTCCCAACTGGCCAAGAAACGCTGTCCCCTGCAAGAGGCGTCATCTCTGCTGCTCTGCATCACCCCACCCTCGCTCTACATACTGACTAGAGCGTTGTGTACCTCCTCTGGAGCGATGTCTTCCTCCTCCATTGACTCCTCCTCATCCTCCTCACAAAGTGAACACTGCCCAGCCCTTTGTGAGGAACCATGTTGCGCTGACTGTCCAGATGGTGATGGAATTTGTGACTCCTCATCCTCCACCTCTTCCAAAACTCTGTCTGAACACTACCCAAGACAACTGAGCGTGCAAAACGTCTTCCCCGCTTAGGGCAGACTGAAATAGCATGAGAGGCATCACCACAGTAGAAACATAACCCATTGCGCTTTCGAAACTCATGACGCTGTGCCCCAGAGACCACTCCATCACACTGTATGGGCTCAGAAGCTGGCTCACAAGGCAACACCACTCCACGCATACTTCTCCGCTCACGCAAACGTCTGTCAATTTGAATCGCTAATGACATAGAATCATTGAGACCAGAGGGGACAGGGAATCCCACCATAACATCCTTTACATTATCCGACAGACCCTTCCGGAAAAGGGCCGCCAAAGCGTCGTCATTCCACTTGGTCAGGACTGCCCACCTACGGAATCTCTGACAGTATAACAGCGTCATCAAGCCCCTGATTTAATGCCAACAAGGCTTTTTCAGCTTGATCAGTGACATTAGGCTCATCGTACAATAACCCCAAAGCCTGAAAAAACGCATCAACATCACTCAAAACAGGATCCCCAGGTATCAGGGAAAAAGCCCAATCCTGAGGATCGCCGCGCAGGAGAGAGATGATAATTTGAACCTGCTGCGCTGCGTTTCCTGAGGACTTAGATTTTAAGGCAAGAAACAATTTACAATTATTTTTGAAATTCTGAAACTTAGCTCGATCCCCTAAAAACAAATCTGGCATGGGGATCCTAGGTTCCACAACAGGCAACCTAGCAAGATATGCAGCAATACTCTGAACCTCAGTGGCAAGATGAACCACACGGCCAGACAACTGTGCAAACTCCATTGGGAGAAAAGATCCTCCCAGGCACCCAGAGATACAGAGGGAAAAAAAAAAAAAAAAAAAAATGCAACAAACAGAAAAATATCTCTGACAACTTTTCTTCCTTCAAAATATTTTTTCCCTTCTGTGAGTACCATACAATTTTTAGGCCGGTGATACTGTTATGTTACGGTAGCTGAGGAGTGCAGGTGAAAAAGGCAATACACCAGAGCAGTTGGAATCTATGAGATTGCAGTACCCTGACTAACCACCACAACTAGAGGCAGCCGTGGAGCGTTCCTACGTTGGTCCTAGACGCCTCGTCACAGCCTGAGAAACTAACTACACCTAAAGATAGAAATAGGAAAGCTATCTGCCCCGGAGCAGAACCCCAAAGATAATAGAAAGTCCCCAAACATGTAATGGCGGTTAGACAAGAGGAAATACTGACACAGAAAGAAAATAGTATGAGCAAACGCTGGGGCCCAAACTATCTAAATAGAAAAGGATAGGAAGGGTACTTACTGCAATCTCAGAAAACCCTGAAAAACACCAACTCTACTAATTTCAAAATCACCTGAGATCACACGACCTCTACCACCTAAATTAGTTCTCTGGTGTAACAAAAAACAAAACAGCAGCCACTGAAAAAAAACTGGAAAAAGCAAAAGTACAAAACACAGTGGCTGAACTAAACTGAGAGGGCAGAAGCCCCCAGAGGGGACCAGAAGGCCCCCACAGAAGTGCAGGACAAAATGCAAAAATATAGCAAAAACACAAAATAAGAAATTGTCTTATCTGATAGCAGGAGATGCAGACAGGACACAGCAGGCTACAAGGGAAACTGGAAAGAAGGATTCAGACCAGAACAATTGATCACCGGCAACCCTGATGGGAAAATGACTCCCTTACATAAGACCAATCAGTAACACCTGATTCCCAGTCCTCACAATCCTCACTAGTACCGCTTGTAACCACCAGAGGGAGCCTCTGCTCAGAACTCATCTCAAACCCATTCACAACACTCATCCCTTATTGCTTGCAGTGTTTTTTGAAGCAGGCAGATAAGGGGGACAGTCAGGCTGACTAGTGCATCATCTGCACTCGCCATCCGCGTTGACTCATCAAACGCACGCAAAACGTGGCAGATGTCCTTCATAGAGGCCCACTCAGTAGTGGTGAAGTGTGAACGACGCAAATTGCGAGTTGATTGCGCCTGATGCAGCTGATACTCCATTACTGCTGGCTGCTGCTCACACAACCGCTCCAACATATGTAACGTGGAATTCCACCTGGTGGGTACGTCACATATGATACGATGTTAAGGAAGGGAAATCTGCATTGCAGAGCTGCAATGCGCGATCTGGCCATGCTGGAACGTCGCAAGTGAGCGCACTCTAGGCGGACCTTGTGCAGCAGTGCATCAAGATCCGGATAGTCCCTCAAAAAACTCTGCACGACCAAGTTGAGCACATGTGCCAGACATGGTATGTGAGTGAGGTTGCCAAGGCCCAGAGCTGCCACCAGATTTCGGCCATTGTCACACACTACCAAGCCTGGCTGGAGATTCGCTGGCAAAAACCACACGTCGCTCTCCTGCTTGATGGCATTCCAGAGCTCCTGCGCTGTGTGGCTTCGATTCCCCATGTAAATTAATTTCAGGACGGCCTGTTGACGTTTGGCCACGGCTGTGCTCATATCGGTCGCATAGGTAAGCGTTCACGGGTCCATGTGGAGGTAGACTGTGACGGCTCCTGCAGCGATGATTCTGAGGAACTGGAGTAGGAGGAGGAGTCAATGTGGACAGACTTGATTCCTGCAATCCTTGGAGTTGGCAGAACACGTACAGCGCCACTCGCAAGATCTGTACCCGGCTCCACAACATTGTCCCAATGGGCAGTGAGGGAAAGGTATCATCCCTGGCCATGGGTACTGGTCCACGCATCGGTGGTCAGGTGGACCTTGCTACTGACGGCGTTTAGTAGCGCATGTTTAATTTTTCCCTCAACATGCTTTTGCAGACCAGGGACGGCTTGCCTGCTGAAATAAAATCGGCTGGGCACATTGTATTGTGGGACTGCCAATGACATTAAGTCACGGAAACTGTCAGTCTCCACCAGCCTGAATGACAGCATTTCAAGGGACAGGAGTTTTGCAATGCCAGCATTCAGAGCCTGTGCTCGTGGATGGTTTGCCGAGTATGGCTGTCTTTTATCCCATGCCTGTGCTACCGATGGCTGTTTTGTGGCCTGGGAGTGTGAGGATGACAGGGAACTTGCAGCTGTGGGTGGAATAACACTGGGTCTCTGGACAACAGTTACAGAGGTTCTTCCATGGCGATCCTGTGAGGAAGCCGAACCAGCTGTGTGTGAGCTGGAGGAAGAGGCTCCAACACGAGCTGAAGATGTAGGTGCTGCTGTAGGTTGGCCTACATCTCCAGTGTGTCTTTGTAACTCAGCTACGTGCTTTGTCCGTACATGTTTCCACATATTTGTGGTATTGAGGTTACTGATATTTTTACCTCTTTTAACTTTTTGATTACACAGCTTGCATTTGACATAGCAAATATCATCTGCAAGTGTGTCAAAAAAAGGACCACGCAGTGCAAGTCCTGGGAGCGCCCGGTTTGGCTGTTGGAAGAGAACTGCTACGAACGGGTGCCAAACTGGAGGGTACAGGCAACCGAGTCTGCAGCCTACCTCTCCCTCCTGTTTGTACCGTTGGGCCAATCTCTTCCTCAGAGCTGCTCCCACCACCTTCCTGTTCCTCACGCCATGTTGGGTCTTGGACCTCATCATCTCCACTACCCTCTTCCAACACCTGCTGCTGTTGGGTGGTCTGGCCAGCACCTTGCTCAACAGAAAATGGCACCTGAGTCTCATCATCATCAGATGCGTTCTGTGGTGTGCTGACTATCGGCACTGGCTCACCCGCCTCTTCACATTCAGAGAGACACAGTGTTGCGCATCACTGCATACTGCCTCTTCTTCACATTCCAGAATGCTGCTTGGCTGGGCCCCTGTTTCCAAGCCAACAGATTCTGAGAACAGAAGCAGAGACTCAGCTGGCTCCAGTTCAGAACTCTCTGACTGCCTGGGCAATTTGGCAGGCGGTGAAGAGACAGATGGTTGTTCAACAGTGCTGTGGTCCTGAGAGGAGGTGGAAGCAATTGAAGTCGATGCATTGGCTGCCATCCAACCAACAACGGCTTCAATTTGTTCTTCCCGCAGCAGGGGGGTACGCTGAGCTCCTACAAAAGTGCGCATAAAGGAACGCTCACGGGGAAAACTGGTGGATGCTGTGTCACTGGGTGCGGCAGCAGCCACAGAATCCCCACGTCCTCTCCTTGCTGAAACTCCACGGCCACGACCACGTGCCTTACTCCCTGCCTTCTTCATCTTGGTAGATTGATAAAGAAAGTCAGAAAAGTTATAAGGCCTAAGTGTGGTTATTCCTCAGAGACTGCAGTGAACACTGCAGACAACTGTTCAGTAGCTGTGAAAGGCCCCTTTGTGTACTTCTACAGTGTTTGCAACCAATGTATTGTATACGGATGGAAGCGCGTCACACTAATAGATTAGATTTTTTTCAAATATAATGGAGCAGCACCAATTAGAGAAAAATGTGAAGGATGAGGCAGTGACACACGCTCAGCAGACTACAACCAGCAGTAGTTGAAGAACTAACTGGAGCGTGATCTGCACTCAAAAAATGAAAAGCTCACAGACTACAGTGAACACTGAAACACAACTGTTCAGTAGCTGTGAAAGGCCCCTTTGTCTACTTCTATAGTGTTTGCAACCACTGTATTGTATACGGATGGAAGCGCGTCACACTAATAGATTAGATTTTTTTCAAATATAATGGAGCAGCACCAATTAGAGAAAAATGTGAAGGATGAGGCAGTGACACACGCTCAGCAGACTACAACCAGCAGTAGTTGAAGAACTAACTGGAGCGTGATCTGCACTCAAAAAATGAAAAGCTCACAGACTACAGTGAACACTGAAACACAACTGTTCAGTAGCTGTGAAAGGCCCCTTTGTCTACTTCTATAGTGTTTGCAACCACTGTATTGTATACGGATGGAAGCGCGTCACACTAATAGATTAGATTTTTTTCAAATATAATGGAGCAGCACCAATTAGAGAAAAATGTGAAGGATGAGGCAGTGACACACGCTCAGCAGACTACAACCAGCAGTAGTTGAAGGACTAACTGGAGCGTGATCTGCACTCAAAAAATGAAAAGCTCACAGACTACAGTGAACACTGAAACACAACTGTTCAGTAGCTGTGAAAGGCCCCTTTGTCTACTTCTATAGTGTTTGCAACCACTGTATTGTATACGGATGGAAGCGCGTCACACTAATAGATTAGATTTTTTTCAAATATAATGGAGCAGCGCCAATTAGAGAAAAATGTGAAGGATGAGGCAGTGACACACGCTCAGCAGACTACAACCAGCAGTAGTTGAAGAACTAACTGGAGCGTGATCTGCACTCAAAAAATGAAAAGCTCACAGACTACAGTGAACACTGAAACACAACTGTTCAGTAGCTGTGAAAGGCCCCTTTGTCTACTTCTATAGTGTTTGCAACCACTGTATTGTATACGGATGGAAGCGCGTCACACTAATAGATTAGATTTTTTTCAAATATAATGGAGCAGCACCAATTAGAGAAAAATGTGAAGGATGAGGCAGTGACACACGCTCAGCAGACTACAACCAGCAGTAGTTGAAGAACTAACTGGAGCGTGATCTGCACTCAAAAAATGAAAAGCTCACAGACTACAGTGAACACTGAAACACAACTGTTCAGTAGCTGTGAAAGGCCCCTTTGTCTACTTCTATAGTGTTTGCAACCACTGTATTGTATACGGATGGAAGTGCGTCACACTAATAGATTAGATTTTTTTCAAATATAATGGAGCAGCACCAATTAGAGAAAAATGTGAAGGATGAGGCAGTGACACACGCTCAGCAGACTACAACCAGCAGTAGTTGAAGAACTAACTGGAGCGTGATCTGCACTCAAAAAATGAAAAGCTCACAGACTACAGTGAACACTGAAACGCAACTGTTCAGTAGCTGTGAAAGGCCCCTTTGTCTACTTCTATAGTGTTGCAACCACTGTATTGTATACGGATGGAAGCGCCTCACACTAATAGATTAGATTTTTTTCAAATATAATGGAGCAGCACCAATTAGAGAAAAATGTGAAGGATGAGGCAGTGACACACGCTCAGCAGACTACAACCAGCAGTAGTTGAAGAACTAATGGAGCGTGATCTGCACTCAAAAATGAAAAAGCTACAGACTACAGTGAACACTGAAACACAACTGTTCAGTAGCTGTGAAAGGCCCCTTTGTCTACTTCTATAGTGTTTGCAACCAATGTATTGTATACGGATGGAGCGCGTCACACTAATAGATTAGATTTTTTGCAATATAATGGAGCTGCACCAATTCCACAAAATCAAATAAAAAAAAGAGTCAGTGAGTGACACTTGCAGATGCCTACAAACAGCGGTGGATGCAGAGCAAACTGCAGCGTCACCTGCACTCTCACACACACTTGCACAGAGCTGTTAAAACAACACTGGCAAAAGGAAGCTTTACACAGCGTTGGTAAACTAGCCTGCCTAAAGCACAGTAGAGTACACAAAATCGCAATGTCTAACTGTCCCTCAAGTCAGCACAGCGCGTTCTGTCCCCAATGATTTTTCGCACGTGACGTAAAAAGAAAGGGGGC
>JARQOD010000004.1:483361230-483519271 GCA_033576555.1 Oophaga sylvatica
TCTGCTCAAAGAGGCACTTCTCGTATTTAGCGAAGAGGTGATTCTGCCTGAGCCTGAGCAGAACCTGACGAACGTCCCTCCGGTGAGTCTGGAGATCCGGAGAGAAGACCAAAATGTCGTCCATGTACACCACTACGCAGGAATAGAGAAGGTCCCGGAAGATGTCATTGACTAATTCTTGAAAGACGGCGGGAGCATTACAGAGACCAAAGGGCATCACCAGATACTCATAGTGGCCGTCCCGGGTTTAAATGGAGTCTTCCATTCATTTCTTTGACGGATACGGACTAGGTTGTACGCCCCACGGAGGTCCAGTTTGGTGAAGATTCTAGCCCCCCGCAGACGATCAAATAATTCAGGGATAAGCGGAAGGGATACTTATTCTTCACTGTGATCTGGTTAAGTCCTCTATAGTCTATACAGGGACAGAGAGAGCCGTCCTTTTTACGAAAAAGAAGCCTGCTCCCGCCGGGGAAGTAGATTTCCGGATGAATCCTTGGCCAAATTCTCCTCGATATATTCGGACATTGACCGTGTCTCAGCAGCGGACAATGGGTAAATACGCCCACGGGGAGGCGTAGTACCAGTAACAGGTCGATAGGACAGTCGTATGGTCTGTGAGGAGGTAATGTCTCTGCCTCTTTTTTATTAAAGACATCAGCAAATGACCAATAGGGAACCGAAGTCCAGTAGACTAGTTGGGGCAGGAGAAGGACAAACGGATAACAGAGCCAAACACGTCTTATGACAATCCTGTCCCCAGCGAAGGACCTCTCCGGTCTGCCAGTCGAGCAGGGGTGCATGTCTCTGGAGCCAAGGTAGACCTAGTAAGAGGGCGTGAGAGAGTTCAGGCAGAACATGAAAAGAGATGCTCTCAGAATGCAACATTCCCACTTGCAGAGTTATGGATTCGGTGATGAGTTGGATGGGGCGTGGTAGAGACCCCCATCCACAGCAGCGACTGATATTGGTACAGCCAAAGGTTTGGTGGGAATGCGGTACTTTTCTACCAGGGACTGTGAAAAAAGATTCCCGGCTGCTCCAGAGTCAAGTTGGGCTAGTTCGAAATAAAGATTCTCCCCGCAGAGAATTGAGACTGACAGCAGCAGAGATGGAGAGGCTTTCTCCTTGTCTAGGTTGACCTCTCTGAGCGAACCTAGACACAGCGTTTTCCCGACCTCTCCGGACAGGTACGAATCCGGTGCTCCTTACTGCCACAGTAGAAGCAACTCCCCTCGGCACGGCGTAAGTCCTGACGGTCTTGACCATCTTGGTCTGGTCGACCTGCATAGGCTCAGGAGAGTGTAACTGGGGAAAACGGAGGGAGTGACGGGTTTCTGAAACGTAGGAGCAAGACGTGGAAACCTCCTCTCGCGGGTGACCTCTTTGGCCCGCTCCTGGAACCGTAGGTCAATCCGGGTGGCAAGAGTTTATAAGGTCATCGAGAGTAGTAGGAATGTCCCGACCGGCGAGTTCATCTTTAATACGGCCGGACAGACCCTCCCAGAAGACAGATACCGTTATCCCAGGCCAGCTCCGAGCAAGGGTACGGAACCGTATGGCATATTGGCCCACGGTGAGACTTCCCTGACGGAGACGTAGCAGAGATGATGCGGATGAGATCTTTCGTCCGGGTTCGTCGAAGACTTTCCGGAAGCCGCAGAAAAGCAGACAGGTCGGACACCAGGGGGTCTCCTCTCTCCCAAAGAGGATTTAGCCAGGCCAGGGCCTCCCCGGAGAGATGGGACATGATGAAGGCAATTTTGGCCCGGTCGGAGTTAAACTGGTGGGAGAGAAGTTCAAAGTGGAGGGTGCACTGATTAATGAAGCCCCGAGCCTGAGCGGGGTCGCCTCCAAAGCGAGGAGGTGCAGAAAGCCGGGGTCCATGACAGGAAACCATGGAATTGGGAAGCAGGGAGCTGCCGAATTGCGAGTCATGGCACCAGCGGTGGTTGCTGGTGGAGCTATCAGAGTGTCCAGGCGAGAATTAACATTTCACAGGCGACCCAGGATGGATTCCTGTTGGGATCTCTGATGGGACAGTTCATGACACAGGTCTGAGATGGAGGGAGCTTGGGTGCCACCGGGTTCCATGTCCCGAGCAAACTGTAACGGGTCTGGGAGGCGGAACCTCTGAGCTACTATTCAAAGGGGCGGACCTTGTAAGGGAGCGGGTGGCAACCAGGGTAGACGGGCAGGTAGTCACAGCAGATAACCGGGGTAGTCTCTGGATGAACAGGCAGGAGGTCACGGCAAGTGACCGGGCAGTCTCTGGATGAGCGGGCAGGAGATCACGGCAAGTGACCGGGGCAGTCTCTGGATGAGCGGGCAGGAGGTCACGGTAAGTGACCGGGGCAGTCTCTGGATGAAGGTATATACGACCTGTGTTGGCTGAACCTCCCGGTAGGCTAGCAGGCAGGTAACAGATGAGCGCTCCCAGGTGAGCGGGCGAGAGTCACTGGAACAGCAGAAGGTCTCAGCACGTGACGGTAGAGCCTCCAGGTAGGCTAGCAGGCAGGTAACAGATGAGCGCTCCCAGGTGAGCGGGCAGGCTGATCTATGGACAGACTGGCAGGTGATGATAGGCAGACTGTCGAACCACTGGCTAGCAAGCAGTTAAGCGGAAATAACAGGCAGGAACAGACAGCAAACTGGCAGGAATCTGGCAGGTAACTGGCAATGGACCCTGAGGACTGAAGCAGAGTAGTGAACAGTGCAACAACATTGCTCGGGCACCTCCATTTTGGAGGAAGTGCCTTATATAAGGTGAAGTCCTCCAGCCATTGGCCGGGGACTCCTTAAGACGACGCGCGCGGCCCCTTTAAGAGGGGGGGTAGCGCACGCGCGCGCGAGCCCTAAGCAGAGTGGCCGGAAAGGAGCGCGCGCTGCCAGCAGAGCGGGAGGAGGACGCCGGGCCCGGAGCAGAGGAGCGAGAGGAACAGCGCGCGCCGCCAGCAGAGCGGGAGGAGGACGCCAGACCCGGAGCAGAGGAGCGAGGGGAACAGCGCGCGCCGCCAGCAGAGCGGGAGGAGGACGCCGGACCAGGAGCAGAGGGGTGAGGGGAACAGCGTCCCTGCCTGGCAGAGGGCAGGGACGCCGACGCTACACTCTCCACAGGTAGAGCTAGGCCCCAGGGCAGCTGTATGTGTAAGAGATGATGGTGATTGTAGTGCAGGGCAGATGATGCAGTAAATAAATCTGATGTCACAGCAGAGTTGTAGTTTACTTTACCTTTACTTGATGATTTGGAGTCCAGATTGGAGCACTGCTAGCAGATGGAAATGGAGATCCGGACAGCCTGGAAGCAATTCAGGTGGGGTTGGAGGCCTTCCTACTGTGCTGTTCTCTGAGATCCTTGCTGTTTTAAGCTCTGCTCAATTTCCTCTCACTGTCCTTAAGTTCTTGCCTTTATGCAGGCAGCTTTGAAGCTGTTGCAGGTGTCGCTCTGGTGTGGCGGTTCTGGGCTCTGATATGCTGCTGTGCCCCGTGTATTTGATGGGGCAGGAGACCTGCAGTTCCCTGCCTGCTTGATTTAGCTGCTGGGACCGTAGTATACAGGCCACCACGGACTCCGGTGTCCGGTTCTCTAGCGCTGAGATCTGGGATGAGCTTGATTACAGCTCCACTTCCCAGTTCCTCCTAGACTCCTCTCTTCATCTTAAAGGTACTGCCACACTAAACAATCCCGCTAGCGATCACAATAACGACGCATACTAATGCGATCGCTAGCGGATTGTTTCTATATCGCTAAATGCTGCCGCATTTAGCGATATAGTTAACGACGCTATCGCCGTTAGCGATCTTCTTAATGACTTTAGCGGTACAAAAGTACCGCTAAATCGCTAAGAAAAGGTGCCACACAGCGATTAGATACTTACCCAGCGGGAGCGCCGACGATAAAATAGGGTCCGGAACGATTCCAGCGACGAGCGAGATCACAGCAGGAAGCTCGTCGCTGGAAGCTGCCGCACTGAACAACATCGCTAACGGGATCGCTAAATAGTGACTTTTTTAGCGATCCCGTTAGCGATATTGTTTAGTGTGGCATACCCTTAACTCTTGTCTGACTCAAACTGCAACTTTAGTCTGGGGATGAGCTCCTCCCTCTTCCTGTCCCCAGCAATGACAGACTAACCCCGCGTCCAGGTCAGAATTAATAGGAAAGCTCCTCTGAAACTTGGTTTAGATCTCTCCCTTCTGTTCTTGATTAGAAAAGTGTTGCATGTTGGTATTACCTGGCCAGGGGATCCTTCTTTGCTTTCAGGCATGACATCACCCCCTGTGAGGGAGGAATGCCACTGTGGCAACCCGACTCTTGGGGTGCCACAAGCACACACAGAAAAGAGAGGCCCTGTAGCCAAATATCCAAGTTCCAAATTCCCCTTGATTATGTTTCTGTTTTTGCCAAAGTGAACTGACAGTTTGGGTGCTTTTTCCCACTTTAATCCCTTTCCTCAATGTAATTGATAAAACGCAAGTTTCTTTGGAAAGAAAGAGTCCTGCACAAGTTGAGAAAGAATTGATTTTACTAGGTTTGGGCTGAACATCCTGTTTTTAAGCCTACGTTCCCACAACTACTTTTTGGTGACTTTTTCATGCTGCATATTTTTGAAAAATGCATGTAACCTATTTTACTAAATGGTATTGAAGTGGTGCAGCAAATCTTCAATATCTAAATCTGAACAAAAACTCATTGTCATCATAGAACAGCAACTGCTCATTTCTCTTCTCTCTTTTTTGCTCTTTTGACTTTAAGGATACCACTCTTTCTCTTGGTTTTCTTTCTATCTTTCTGAACTCTATTTCAGTGCATCATTTGATGACTTTTCTCCTCTACCTTGGTGTTTCTCATGGTTCATTCCTAAGTGGTCTCCTCTCTTCTCTCTATACAGACCCTACTGAAAAAACTAGCAGCAAACTTGACCTCTGTAGCATCTCCAGGCAGATGACACCAAATTATACTCATTTTCTCCTGACATTACCTCTCCACTATTACAAAATACCAGTGATTATCTATGTAATGTCCCTAACATCATGTTCTCCCTATCTGAACCTGAATCTTTCTCATACTGAACATTTTATATTTCTGTTCTCTATAAATTTACCTAAACCTCGTATTTCTGTGTATTATTATTATTACTATTATTAGTAGTATTTATTATTATAGCGCCATTTATTCCATGGTGCTTTACATATGAGAAGGGGTATACATGTTAAATACAAATGCAGTAATCTTAAACAATACAAGTCATGACAGATACAGGAGGAGAGAGGACCCTGCCCCAAGGGCTAACAATCTACAAGGGATGGGTGAGGATACAGTAGGTGAGGGTAGAGCTCGTCGTGCAGCAGTTTGGTGGATGGTGGTTACTGCAGGTTGTAGGATTGTCGGAAGAGGTATGTCTTCAGGTTCTTTTTGAAGGTTTCCATGGTAGGCGAGAGTCTGATATGTTGTGGTAGAGAGTTCCAGAGTAGGGGGATACACAGAGAAATCTTGTATGTGATTGTGGGAAGAGGAGATAAGAGGGAGTAGAGAAGGAGATCTTGTGAGGATCGGAGGTTGCGTGCAAGTAAGTATCGGGAGACGAGGTCACAGATGTATGGAGGACACAGGTTAAGGATGGCTTTGTAAAGGGATTGACAGAGAGGAGAGGCCGGGAAATAGAGGGGCACAGGTGGATTAGTCGGGCAGCAGAGTTTAGAATAGATTGGAGGGGTGCGAGAGTGTTAGAGGGGAGGCCACAGAGCAGGAGGTTGCAGTAGTCAAGGCGGGAAATGATGAGGGTATGGACTAGGGTTTTTGCAGATTCTTGGTTGACGAATGTACGGATCCATGAAATATTTTTGAGTTGAAGTCGAAAGGAAGTGGAAAGGGCCTGTATATGTGTCTTGAAAGAGAGATCAGTGTCAAGGATAACCCAGAGGCAGCGAGCTTGTGGGACTGGGGAGAGTGGGCAGCCGTTTACTTTAAAGGATAGATCTGTAGGAGGAGTCGAGTGAGATGGGTGAAAGATGATGAATTCTGTTTTGTCCATATTAAGTTTTAGAAATCTAGAGAAGAAGGATGAAATAGCAGATAGTACATAGTACTACTATAAATTCCAGGAAGCTAGCCTACTATCTTGGGGTTATATTTGACTCAGATCTTTTCTTTACTTACTAAATCCAATCACTTGTATCACACTGTATGTTCTTATCACCTGCAACTCGAAATCATCTCCAAAATGCACCACTTTCTAATCATGGAAACTATAAAAACTCTCAATGTCACTGATTCATTCTTATCTTGATTGCTGCATCTAACTACTAATTAGAAGTAAGTAGATGAAGCAACATTCAAATTTGCTTGTTTTCACAGATTATCCATAGAAATCTCATTCATAGAGACGTTATTCTTTGTGAATTGAATGAACCTTACTATCCTCTGGGTTCTCGACAAAAAGAGGTAAAAAAAATACTTAAACTCAACCTTCTTTCTCACCTTTTAGGCCCCTCTATTCCTCTCCATCATTGGTACGATCATCAGAGCATCTTCTAATCACCATGTCATGACCTTATGCTTGCTTGCACAGAACTGTCCCGGGACTTAACAGAACCGAAAATTCCGACCTACCATGAAAAGGCCAGGGAGACTTCTGCACACTTGAGCATAAGCTCATGACATCATGATGTACATTGTGACCTTGCATGCAAAAACATCCTGCGTCTTATCTGAGCCAGAGGTTCTGGCATAACATGAATAGGTCATTTAATTCAGTGCTTGGTGGCGGTGATACGAAGATACTCTGATAAGATACTCTTATCACGGAAATCTGCTCCCAACCACCAAGTGCTGTGACTCCCATCCCTCCCTGCATTTCCTGTTATGTTTCGGTAACAGAGGAGAAATAGCAAAAAAATAGCAAAAGCGGTAATACACCAGAGAGGCTGGAACCTATTGGATTGCAGTAACCTGAACTAACCACACAACTAGAAGTAGCCGTGGAGTGTTCCTACGGTGATCCTAGACGCCTCGTCACAGCCTGAGAGATAACTACACCTAAAGGCAGAAAGATGAAAGCTATCTGCCCCGGAGCAGATCCCCAAAGAAAATAGGAAGCCCCCAAACATGTCATGGCGGTTAGACAAGAAGAAAGCACAGACACAGACAGAAAATAGAATGAGCAAACGCTGGGGCCCAATCTGTCTAGACAGAAAAGTACAGGAAAGAATTCTGACTGCAATCCAACAAAACCCTGACAAAAATACCAACACTTCTGATTGCCAAAAAAACTGAGATCACACGATCTCATCCACCTAAATCAGATCTCTGGTGTAACAAAACGCTATTCAGCAAATAAAAAGTAACAAAGGAGCAAATCAAAATTGCAGACAAAAACGGAGCACAATTGCAGCGACAGACCCCCAAAAGGGGACAGGCTGCAGTTCATTGCAAGCAGCAAACCAGCAGAGAAAATCAAACAGAGGAAAAAAAAAAACAGCAAACACTTATCTGAAGGAGAGCAGGAAACTAGCAGTGCTTCAAGCAAGACCAGAAGAAACAATTGATAACCGGCAAGGCTGTTGGGAACTCAGGCCACTTATATCCTACCATTCAGCGCCAGCTGAAGGCTATTCAGTAATCAGTTCATTACCCTCAGCAACCACCGGAGGGAGCCCCAGCTCAGAAGCCGCCTCCAGCATATTCACAACAATTTCCCCTGGCTCACTTTCCACATGTGATCCCATCACAGAAGAAGAAGTCTCCAGACTCCTCTCCTCCTCTCGTCCGACTACATGCACTACCGACCCTATGCCCCACATCTGCTCCAATCTCTCCTGTTGTCACAACTCACCTAACTACAATCTTTAATCTCTCTCTCTCCTCTGGCATTTTCCCATCCTCCTTCAAACACTCCATTATTCCATTACTAAAGAAACCCGCTCTCGACCCTTTCTGCACAAACAACTACAGACCAGTCTCCAATCTCCCCTTCATCTCTAAACTCTTGGAGCGCCTAGTCTACTACCGCCTAACCCGTTACCTCTCCACTCACTCCCTCCTAGACCCTTCACAGTCCAGCTTCTGCCCCCTACATTCGACTGAAACTGCACTCATCAAAGTGACCAAAGACCTTCTGTCAGCAAAACGTAATGGTGACCACTCTCTGCTCATTCTTCTCGACCTTTCTGCAGCTTTTTACACTGTTGACCACCGTCTCCAACTCTCTAGGCTCCAGTCACTAGGCATTAAAGACACTGCCCTCTCTTGGTTCCCTTCCTATCTTTTTGACCGCTCCTTCAGTGTATTGTTCTCTGACTCCACATCATCTCCTCTTCCTCTCGCTGTCGGGGTACCTCAGGGCTCAATCCTTGGCCCCTTTCTATTCTCTCTCTATACAGCCCCAATTGGACAGACCATCAACAGATTTGGCTTTCAGAACCATCTTTATGCTGATGACACACAACTATAGACGTCATCCCCCGACATTACCCCTGCTGTACTACAGAACGCCACTAACTGTCTGTCCGCAGTCTCCAACATTATGTCCGCTCTCTATGTGAAACTCAATCTCTCCAAAACTGAACTTCTGCTCCCGCCATCTACTAACCTCCCTAAATCTGACATGTCCCTCTCTGTGGGTGGCACCATAATAACACCCCGGCCACAGGCTCACTGTCTGGGTGTTATGTTTGACACCAATCTCTCCTTCACCTCCCATATACAATCTCTTGCCCGCTCTTGCCACCTACACCTAAAGAACATCTCTAGAATCCGCCCTTTTCTCCCCATGGAAACAACAAAAACCCTCACTGTTGCCCTGATCCACTTCCGCCTGGACTACTGCAATGCTCTGTTACTTGGCCTCCTCATTACTCAACTATCCCCTCCCAGTCCATCCTTAATGCAGCAGCCAGGGTCATCCATCTATCTAATCGGTACTCGGACGCATCTGCTCTTCACCGGTCCTTACATTGGCTGCCCTTTCATTATAGGATCCAATTCAAAGTACTTGTCCTCACCTTCAAAGCTCTCAACAGTGCAGCACCCCCCTACATCTCCTCCCTCATTTCTATCTATCGCCTAACCGTCTTCTACACTCTGCAAACGACTTTCCACTAACCTCTGCACTAATCTGTACCTCCCACTCCTGACTCCAAGACTTCTCCCGCGCTGTGCCAATCCTCTGGAATGCTCTACCCCAAGAAATTAGGACCATCCACAATTTGCATAGTTTCAGGCGCTCCCTCAAAACACATTTGTTCAGAGCGGCCTATCACGTTCACTAATCAAAGTCATTCTAGGTGTAAGTGTGTGTGTGTAGCCCATTCACTATCTCCATCCCTCACTCCCTTAAGATGGCTGGACCATCATTGTAAATACACCATTGTATATACACACCTGTAATTTGTATCTCCCCCACCTCCTTGTAGATTGTAAGCTCTCACGAGCAGGGGCGGCTTATTTTGCTTTTAAATATTGTATTGTTAACGTTGTTACTTACTGTATGACTTGCGTTTTGAAACTGTTAAACTGTAAAGCGCTGCGGAATATGTTGGCGCTATATAAATAAAGATTATTATTATTATCAAACAGTTGGTGACAAATGCAAGGACCAGAGAATGGCGCAAAAGTGAATATAGTTTTTTGTTACCTTTTGATGGCTCTTAATGAATTAGAAAAATAAAGTACGTTTCCATGTGGAATCAAATTGTAAAAAAATCCACATTTTGTGGAACGCGTTTTTTTTATTTTTTTATATATTGTGGTACACCAAAGGGGGTCTTGCTGAATGGGAGATATATTTCTCCTAGCAGACTGAAGTTTGGTCAGGATTTTCCCTGATCACAAGGACCTGTGATAAGGTCATAGTCACGTGATCAGGTCAGCTGATGTGTACCTCAACTGAGGGTGTGGACTAGCCTATTTAGCAAGGAATTGTTGTAGTATGTGGGTGTGGAAGGAAGGAGTTTGGCTGGAGTCAGCCTGGAAGAAGTGATTTCTGTTACAGTGTGTCAGTGTGCACCAGAAAGCAAGTACCAGATCACCCGGAAAGGCACCTGTCGGTCCCTGCTGGCATGCAGCCGCTTAGTTAAGCCCGTCCCAATAAGGGTGAGTCTGGGACCAGTGGTTCTCCAAACTGGAGTATGTTATGTTCTATTTTTGATTTTTGTTATCTGGACTGTTGAACCCGTTATTAAAACCACTGAACTTTGAATTGAAAGCCTGTGTGTTTGCTTCATTACTGAGGCCCGGCCCCTGCCTACCCTAGCGGATCCCTACAATTGGTGGCTTGAAAGCGGGCACACGCAGGCTGTGGTTTTTTTTCCCTCTGCATGACAGTCGATGTCCTGGGTGAAAAAAGTAACGCAAAACCCGGTGGAGAACTGTCCGGAGATGGAGAGCACGGTAAAGATGCTGGTGGAGGCCATGCGACAGCAGCAGGCTATGCAGCAGCAAAAGCAGGCTATGCAGCAGCAGGCTACACAGCAGCAACAGCAGGCTATGCAGCAACAGACTATACAGCAGCAGGCTATGGAGCAGCAGCAGATATTTAATCGACAGCAACAGGAAACCAACAGTCTACTGATGCAGCACATCACAGCGCCGCAGACAGCAGGAGCTGCCCCGGGACATCAGGATGTCCGGAAAGCGGTACGCACAGCGATTCCTAAAATGGAAAAATCAGATGACGTCGAGGTGTACCTGGAGATGTTTGAAGGCGTGGCTGAGAGGGAGAGACTACCCCGGGACCAGTGGGCAGAAATCGTGGCTCCTTTTTTTGCTCCAGGACCCGCGAAAGCCTATAGGGACCTACCCCTCGAGCAACAGAGAGACTATGAGATCGTCAAGGGTGACATACATGCACGTCTTGGGGTAAATGTTTTGGTCCGGGCCTAGCGGGTACACCAGTGGAAGTTTTCCCCTTCCGAGCCAGCTTAGTCCCAGTACTATGATTTGATACACCTGGTAGAAAAATGGTTGCAGCCGGAGGTGTTGTCACCTATGCTGGATGGGATAGTAACTGATAAATTCTGGAGAACTTTGCCCCACACCCTGCAAACCTGGGTTGGACAGGCAGCCCCTACTGATGGTCTCCAGATGGTAGACCTCATTGAAAGATATGGGGCTACCAAGGAGATACAGGGAGAGACTACCCAGAAGGTAATGAGTAAATTCCCCAAACCTTCACCCGCAGCTCGGCGAGCAGAAACCCGGAAGGCCGCCCAGGACGGGTCGGGGATGAAAGGGGCCCCATAATCTGTTGACGGTGCCAAGAACCAGGACATGTGAGAGCTGATTGCCCCCACCTGACTGAGCCCATGGACACAAATTTTGGGTACTATCAGTCTTACTATATGTGCAGTGGGCAAACCAGCGGGACCCAGTATGAACCATTTGTGTAAAGTGGAGGTGGAGGGTAACTCTGCGGTGGCTCTACTGGACTCAGGGAGTCTCGTGACCCTAATACGAGCCAGCCATGTCCAAATCAGCGAGTATACTGGTCGGAAAATGGGTGAGTTGTGTATACATTGGGACCTAAAACATTATCCTACCGCCCTGGTGATGATAAACACACCAGAGGGGAGGAGGTGCCATGAGGTTGGGGTGGTGGTTAATTTGCATTATGAGGTAATAATGGGGAGAGATTTTCCGTTATTTTCTGTGCTTTGGCCTGTAATTACCCCTCCCACAGAACAGTCGTCGGCACCAGTGGCAACCAGGTTACATTCTCCAGAGATCGGGCATGGACCTTGTGGCCCAGAGGAAGATGTGCTGGTGGTAGCGGTACCTGTGTCTTCGGTGGAGGAGGAAAACCCCTCTCCTATAGAAGCGTTAGCTGGGGAGGTGGAAGACTTGCCACCGGGGCCAGAATTGTCAGACTTAAATGTGGCAGGTGACAATTTTGGTACGGCCCAACTCCGGGACCCTACGTTGCCTCGAGCCCGGGAAAATGTACTGGTTGTCAATGGGGAACCCCAACACCCCGGGGCAGCTACAGTATTTCCCCGATTCGAGCTGAACCAAGATTTGCTGTATCGGGTTGAGAAAATACATGGGGAAATTGTCGAGCAATTGCTGGTACCGCAGTCCTATCGGAGGTTGGTAATGGACTTAGCGCATGCGCATTGTGAGACAGTGAGAGCGTATGTATTGAATGGAGTGTACATTTCACAGGTACTTTGCTGACTTGTATGAGGGAAATGTGTGCCTTTGTAAAACTAGTGGTGGAGAAAGGTCATTACACCATCCATTCAAGTACACGTTTGCAGCTCAAACCTGTGGCCACTCAGGTATTGATTAGGAAGCCAGAAGTAGGTGCTTGGGAGCACAGTCAGGGAGCTCATTCAGTCTGGACAAGGGGTCCAGGCACAGAAGGTGTCTCTAAGAGTGTTAGAGCTGTCTTCAGCCTGGACACAGAGGTGTCCTGGCACAAGGAAGCAGTCTCTGTGAGAATGCTCCAAGAGTGTTAGAGCTGTCTTCAGCCTGGACACAGAGAGGTGTCCTGGCACAAGGAAGCAGTCTCTGTGAGCATGCATGCTGATGATTACTGAAGAGGAGGGGAGCCGTCTCAGTCTGGGTGCAGGAAGGACCCCGGACACAGGAGTGTCTCTGTGAACCTCCAGCATAATGACTACTGAATAGGAGTGGATCTCTCTCAAGTCTGGTCATGGAAGGTGCCTTCAGACACAGGAGGAGTATCTGTGAAGCTCCATACTGGTAACATATGTGATATGTGTTGTTTTGGGCACAGACTGGTAGAGTCTGGGTCCCGGATAGAGAGGGCCATCTATCTAAGTGTAAATTAGAGGCTAGACAAGCCCAGGTTTTCTGTTTATGATTTGTTTTATCTGTGTGCTGTGGACTTTAATAAAACTGGTTGCGGCCAGTTTTCACCAAACTGCTGTCTGAATGAACTGTTTCCGTGCCATTCTGTCTACCCAGACAGCGATCCTAGAGCTAAACCCCCCGAAAAGCTTACAATTGGCGGAGAATGCTGGGGCAGCGCAGGGCCTGGTACAGTTAGTGCTGGAGTGTGCATGCAGCACAGTGGCGAGAGACAGCATTAAAGGTGAAGTCTATTGAAATAGCAACAGAAAAAAAAAAAAAGTGTGTGTCAGCAGAAACGTCTGTTTGGAGCAGTCTTGGAGAGACAGTGGCCCTGATAGGGTCTGGAGAGAGAAAATGTATGCACAGCAAAGCTGAACTTGTTGTGAAAATGACTGTGGAATGTGCAGCAGCAAAAGAAAAGTTTGTGGAGCAGTCTTAAAGAGACAGTAGCCCTAATAGACTTTGCAAAAGAAAAAAAAAAAAGTGTCTGCACAGCAGAGCTGAATTTTTGTGTAGTGTGTATGTCTTGAGTGAAGACTGCCGTTGTTGAGACAGAGAAGTCTGACAGCAGGGAAGACGAGTGTGGATACAAGCATCTTGCTGTGACTCAGTGGGGTCACGAAGGCATCTTGCTGTGACTCAGTGGGGTCACGAAGGCATCTTGCTGCAACTCGGCGGGGTTGTGAAGATTGTCGTCGCACTCAAATCCAGTTTTGCTGTGGCTCGGCGGGGCCACGAAGATTTTTTCAAGGGAAAGCGGTGAAGTTCTGGTGTGAACAGTGCTCCGCGATGGCTGTGAACGGAGCAGCGAATGGGTCTGACAAGTCGGACCGCATATTTGAGAAATGTCTACTGGACATGCAACTGGACATGGTGCGGGAACCATGGGCACCGTATGGAATGGCGGCAGTGGACCATTCTATGGACTCTCCGGGGGTGCCAGTGTTGTCACAGAGTGCCCGGGGAGGTGGTAAGAGATGTTGTGAACTGAGTCCTAAGACTGCTGCTGATTTTTTGTGTAAAAATTACCCTGCCGGTGTGGTTGTTAAAAAGGGGGCGGAGTCTAAAAAAGGGGCGGATTTTCACAAGAGTGTAGAGTGTGGAAAAATGAAAATTGTTACTGGTGGTGGGCTGGGACCTCCTAAAAATGACAATGTGACCGTTGATAACGGGGTAGCTCCAGTAGAAGGGGGTGACGTCAAAGTGGGAGGTGACCTGTTAGTCCACAACACCATGGGGAGTGACACAGACCCTGTAGCTGACTGGGACACTATGAAAGTAAAAAGTGAGTTCAGTCAGGAGAGGCTAGACGAGGGAAGAGAGTCCTCCTCTCGTCGTAGACGGCGCAAGGGCCACAAAAAGGTTGTTCCGGTAGTACTCGCTGAAAATGGAAATGAAGAGAATGTAGTACTGTCTGCCTATGCTTCAAGTGTGGATTCTCCTTTAGAGGTAGAAGAGGAGAAGGCCAGTCATGGCCAAGAGCTGGAACATATTCGGCTGCAGTATCAGAGTGACATGCTGCAATTATGTGAAAACCTGGAGGACGTGTCCTCAGACCAGCGAGATCTAAAAGGAGGCAATGAGGAAGTTATCCTGTGGCAGAATATGTTCTTTGCCATTAAAGAGGACCGCCGCAAAATCAAGGAGCTCAAGGAGTGGTTACAAGCCCACTGGACGCAAGAGAAGCTTCAGAGACGGGCAGCTGAGAGGCGAATGGCGGAACTAGAGGAAGAAGTTCTCGCGCTTAAAAGTCGCCTGATACAGTGTCACTCGGTGAACAAGGCCTCCTTGGAGAAAGAAAAGGGCAAACACGTTGCACTCGCTCCCTTTGGCCAGAAGATAGACCTGAGGAGAGCTAAGAGTGTGGTAACGGAAGATAAATATGAAATGGAAGTGGTCCGGACGGAAATTCACGAAATTGTAGCTGTGAGTCAGCTCAGAAGAAGTGTAAAGGGGGAAGAAGCTGAAAGTCAGTTGTCCCTGAACCCTGAGCTGATTGATCGTCTGGAAACCACTGGTGAGACAGAAACGTGTCGGTACAAGTGCCTCGTAGATGTACCCGAGGACTTGAGAGAAGAATGCACCCGTGAGTCTGTGCATGAAGCGTTTAAGAAGGCCGTGGGAGCCTATAAGGTGTACTCAACCTCAGGAGCTAAACAGCTGGTGGTCTTGTCCACGACTGAAGTTACAGTGAAGAGGGTGGCAATCCTAAGTGACATGCACTGGCGATGTATTCGCACAAAGCGGTTTCTCCGGTTGAAGACAGAACAAACCGTTAGACAACTAAAGCTTATGAGAAAAGCTCACAGTCTACAGGAAGAGGTCATCCGGGTGCCTCATGTTCTGGTGAGAAAGCTGATCGGGAGAAATGGCCGAGCCATGCAGATAATGGTGAAGAAGTCTGGTGTGGTGAAAGTAAGCAGTCCACGTGATCGTCGGGACTGGATACCAGATGAAGACGGCATGGTGTCATTCTACGCTATAGGAACAGAAGAAAGTCTGGAATATGTGCGCATGCTGGTGGCGTACCGTGTGACCTACCTGCGAGAGGTAGAACAATTGAATCTCGCTAGACAGCGAGTAGATAGACAGCATCATCTGAGCAGCAGAAGATGGCAGCCGTCTAAGAATAGTGAGACCCGACAGAGAAAGGGCCCCCTAAATAACAGAACAGCTAAGGCTGAAGTTAGGGACCTTTCAAGACGTCCTGAGGGTAGTGGGCGTGGGTTTAGAGGTAGTGAGACCTCCAGTAACTCAGGTTTGAGAGGCCCACACAGACGACCCGATAGAGTACAGGACAGTACGGAGTCTAACCGGACCTTAGATACCCAGGCAAGACCTGACAAGGTTACGATTGACCACTGGGAGCGAAGGGGAGACCTGACAAGGTTACGACCCAGAAATGTGACTGGACGAAGTCTGTGACAATGACAGACGGTAGGTCCCTAAGGAATGAGCGAATGTCATTGACTTACGGGGCTGAACAGAGCAAGGGACAAGTACATGGTCTCTGTGTGAACTGTGGGTTGAGGTGATTGGATATGTTATGTGTTCAACCCCACAAGCTTAAACTTATGTGATGATCATGATGATGATGATAATGATGATGATGATCATAATGATGATGATGCTAATCATAATAGTGATGATACTGATAATGGTAATGACCGTGATAAAGATGAAATTCCTTTGCAGGTGATGTTGGGAGACGAGTATGGTGGTTCACCGGAACCAAGTGTCCCTGACCTATATAGAAGTATAGTGCTGAGGCAGTGTTCGGAGTTCACTGTCTCTTTTGGGTTGTTGACCAGCCCTCCGGTCTGGATGACCAGCCCTCCGGTCTGGAGAAGAGGGAGGGGATATGTGAGACAGTGAGAGCGTATGTATTGAATGGAGTGTACATTTCACAGGTACTTTGCTGACTTGTATGAGGGAAATGTGTGCCTTTGTAAAACTAGTGGTGGAGAAAGGTCATTACACCATCCATTCAAGTACACGTTTGCAGCTCAAACCTGTGGCCACTCAGGTATTGATTAGGAAGCCAGAAGTAGGTGCTTGGGAGCACAGTCAGGGAGCTCATTCAGTCTGGACAAGGGGTCCAGGCACAGAAGGTGTCTCTAAGAGTGTTAGAGCTGTCTTCAGCCTGGACACAGAGGTGTCCTGGCACAAGGAAGCAGTCTCTGTGAGAATGCTCCAAGAGTGTTAGAGCTGTCTTCAGCCTGGACACAGAGAGGTGTCCTGGCACAAGGAAGCAGTCTCTGTGAGCATGCATGCTGATGATTACTGAAGAGGAGGGGAGCCGTCTCAGTCTGGGTGCAGGAAGGACCCCGGACACAGGAGTGTCTCTGTGAACCTCCAGCATAATGACTACTGAATAGGAGTGGATCTCTCTCAAGTCTGGTCATGGAAGGTGCCTTCAGACACAGGAGGAGTATCTGTGAAGCTCCATACTGGTAACATATGTGATATGTGTTGTTTTGGGCACAGACTGGTAGAGTCTGGGTCCCGGATAGAGAGGGCCATCTATCTAAGTGTAAATTAGAGGCTAGACAAGCCCAGGTTTTCTGTTTATGATTTGTTTTTATCTGTGTGCTGTGGACTTTAATAAAACTGGTTGCGGCCAGTTTTCACCAAACTGCTGTCTGAATGAACTGTTTCCGTGCCATTCTGTCTACCCAGACAGCGATCCTAGAGCTAAACCCCCCGAAAAGCTTACAGCATGTACTAGGGGGTCATTTGGGCCAAAAGAAAACCTAGACAGAATTCTACAACGGTTTTACTGGCTAGGTGTCTATGAAGAAGTTAAACGGTATTGTAACTCTTGTCCCGTGTGCCAGGTAACCAGTCCGCAGCCTCATTTTCGGAGACCCTTGGTGCCATTACCAATTATAGAGGTCCCGTTTGAGAGAATAGCCATGGATCTGGTGGGCTTGTTAATAAATCAGCAAGGGGTCACCAACACATCCTCGTAGTTCTAGATTACGCTACCAGGTATCCTGAGGCTATTCCCCTGCGCCACACCTCTGCCAAACTGATCGCAAAAGAACTCATGGGTATGTTCTCTCAGGTGGGAATCCCTCAAGAAATCTTAACAGACCAGGGGACCCCCTTTATGTCAGAAATCATGAAGGAACTCTGCCACTTGTTAAGTGTTAAACAGTTGCGCACATCGGTCTATCACCCCCAAACAGACGGTTTAGTAGAAAGGTTTAATAAGACCCTGAAGAATGTTAAAAAAAGCAGTCTCTAAAGATGGTAAGGACTGGGATCTCTTGTTGCCATACCTGAAGTTTGCAGTGCGGGAGGTGCCCCAGGCATCTATGGGGTTCTCGCCCTTCGAACTATTATATTGCAGACATCCCCGTGGCTTACTCGATATAGCTAAAGAGGCCTGGGAAAACCAGCTAACTCCCCACAAAAGTGTGATAGAACATGTGGCCAAAATGCAAGAGAGAATGGAGACAGTCCTACCATTAGTCCGAGAACATATGGAAGCAGCACAAAGGTCACAAAGGCAGGTCTATAACTGGGAGGCACAGGTAAGGTCCTTTAACCCTGGGGATCGGGTGTTGGTACATGTACCTACAGTGGATAGTAAGTTCCTTGCAAGGTGGCAGGGACCCTACGAGATTATGGAGAAGGTGGGTTCCGTAAACTATAAAGTACACCAACCAGGGCGGAGAAAGCCAGAACAGGTATACCATGTGAATCTGCTCAAACCATGGAAAGACAGAGACCCTCTAGGTGAGGATTGTCCATGGCCTGCATTTCCAGTAGAGAAGGCTCCCTTGCCTCAGGAGAAGGCAAGAGAAGTCCTCTCCGCCCTCAAAATAGCAGACACTTTGTCTCCTAGACAAGTTCAGGAAGTCCAAGAGTTTGTTAGCCGAAATACCGATGTTTTTTCGGAGCTCCCTGGCCATACCGGCCTAATCCAACATGACATTGTCACAGAGCCGCAGGCCAAAGTCCGATTAAAGCCATATCGGGTGCCTGAGGCACGGCGACAAGCCATCTCGGAAGAGGCAAAAAAGATGCTGCAGTTAGGGGTCATTGAAGAATCCCAAAGTGAGTGGGCCAGCCCAATAGTCCTAATACCAAAACCAGATGGGACACTAAGGTTCTGTAATGACTTCAGAAAACTGAATGAAATTTCTAAATCTGACGCCTACCCCATGCCCCGGGTCGATGAGTTAATAGAGCGGTTTGGGCAGGCCCGGTATTTTTCAGTCATTGACCTCACAAAAGGTTATTGGCAGGTGCCCCTAACAAAAGCAGCGAAAGAGATAACGGCTTTTGTAACACCCGAGGGACTGTTCCAGTATATAGTCCTACCATTCGGGTTGCATGGCGCTCCAGCGACATTCCAGAGGTTAATGGATGTTGTTCTTCATCCTCATTGCCGATATGCCGCGGCCTATCTGGACGATATTGTGGTGTACAGTACAGACTGGGAAAGTCACTTAGCCAAGGTACAGGCGGTGATAGATTCTCTGAGACAAGCAGGGCTAACTGCCAACCCAAAGAAGTGTTCCATAGGGTTGGAGGAAGCTCGGTACCTGGGGTATGTGATTGGGAGAGGAGTTATCAAACCCCAAATAAACAAAGTGGAGGCAATCCAAAACTGGCCCCGTCCCTCACCACAAAACAAGTGAAAGGGTTTTTGGGGTTAGTGGGATGTTACCGACGGTTTATTCCCAATTTTGCAACCCTGTCGGCGCCGTTAACTGACTGCCTAAAAGGGAGGAAGTCAGTAATGGTGCGCTGGAATGATCAGATTGAAGATGCGTTTGTAAAAATTAAAGAGGCACTGTGTGGGTCACCAGTTCTGATCACACCTGACTACAAAAGAGAATTCATTGTCCAGACTGATGCGTCAGAGGTAGGTCTGGGTGCCGTGCTGTCTCAGGAGGTTAACGGGGACGAGCATCCCATTAGTTTCCTAAGTCGAAAGCTTACTCCAGCTGAACCCAGATACAGCATTGTAGAGAGAGAGTGCCTGGCCATCAAATGGGCATTGGAGTCATTGCACTACTATCTGTTGGGGAGAACGTTTCGGTTGGTAACTGATCATTCCCCTCTGACTTGGATGAGTCAAGTCAAAGAGAGAAATGCACGAGTCACCAGGTGGTTTCTGTCCCTGCAAAATTTCAAATTTTCAGTAGAACATCGGGCAGGCAAACTACAGGGGAACGCAGATGCACTGTCCAGAGTTCACTGTATGTCATGTGTCCACCCTCCTAAGGTTGAACAAAGGGGGGAAGTATGTGGTACACCAAAGGTGGTCTTGCTGGATGGGAGATATATTTCTCTTAGCAGACTGAAGTTTGGTCAGGATTTTCCCTGATCAAAAGGACCTGTGATGAGGTCATAGTCACGTGATCAGGTCAGCTGATGTGTACCTCATCTGAGGGTGTGGACTAGGCCTATTTAACAAGGAGTTGTTGTAGTATGTGGGTGTGGAAGAAAAGAGTTTGGCTGGAGTCAGCCTGGAAGAAGTGATTTCTGTTACAGTGTGTCAGTGTGCACCAGGAAGCAAGTACCAGATCACCCGGAATGGCACCTGGCGGTCCCTGCTGGCATGCAGCCGCTTAGTTAAGCCCGTCCCAACAAGGGTGAGTCTGGGACCAGTGGTTCTTCAAACTGGAGTATGTTATGTTCTATTTTTGATTTTTGTTATCTGGACTGTTGAACCCGTTATTAAAACCACTGAACTTTGAATTGAAAGCCTGTGTGTTTGCCTCATTACTGCGGCCCGGCCCCTGCCTACCCTAGCGGATCCCTACAATATATATATATATAGTGCAATTCAATTCCACTCAAATACATTTGCTCCTCTCTACAAATAGTTGATCTTCGACTCACTAAACTCTCCCCTCTCCAATCTATACTGAATGCAGCAGCCAAGTTCATATTTCTGCTGCAGCCACTTCACTGATGAATCGAAACTATGCCAGCTATTGCAGTGGTTGCCCATCCAATTCAGAAAACAACAGAAACTCATCACACTTACCCACAAAGCTCTTCACAGTTCTGCACCATCCTACATCTCCTCCTTTATCTCTGATTACAAACCTACCCATGCTCTCCATTCTTCTAATGATCTAAGACTAACATCTTCGATAATCTGAACCTCCAACTCCTGTCTGACTTTCTCGTGCTGCACCAGTTCAGATATTTCACAATACCACAGTTTTAAGCGTGCCCTAAGAACACTTCTCTTTTGTCAGACCTATGACATTACCTCACAAATCTAACATTTGTCAGCCATCACTTTCAACATGTTTTCTCAGAATCTAGTCCATTTCATCAGTTTACCAAATACTCAAGTAACTCAATAGCACTTAACATCTAGACATATACAGATACTGGCTGGTGACCAATTCATGTAGATTTACATTTATAGCTGGTGGCTGGACCATACAATACAAGCACTTTTTACCCCTTGTGTCTCCCGTATTTTCTCATAACTTGTACATTTGTGTTGACAGGCCCTAACTACTCTTGTTTTAATTGGTGACCTATGTGTTACTCTACTGTCTGAAATTGTTTGCATGTGTACCCTCCAATCTGAAACCTGCTGCAGGCTATGTCAGTGCCATGGAAATAAAAAAAACTATAATTTTTCTTCTTCTAACTCCTCTTCTTCTAATTCTTCTTCTTCTTGGAATTATGATTAATGTTTACCTATCTCAGAGGATTTCTAGTGTACTGTGGAACAATGTAGTATAATCTTTATTCAATATCTCACACTGCCTACACGGTGTTGCCTGTGATTCATTATTTATCTCAGGCTAGTTCTAGACGAGATTGATTTTTTTATGGTTGCTTGTGTCACTTTCTCCTGTCAAGGCTTGTACTTGCTAAATAGGTTATAGGTAAAGAATCTAGGAACAGTGCTCAGTAAATATCATTCATTACACCTCCATACTGAGTACCTGACACCTAAATGAGACTCTGAAATGCTGTTTAAAGTCATGTTTTTTTCCATTTTTCTCTTATTGGAACTTGAGCATGGCCATAAATTTAGGTCATTTATAGAGTAGGCTTGAAAATGTAATAAAGCATTTGGGAAACTTTAGATGGATTTAACAAGTAATATAGTAAAAGTCCTTCTGCGATGCCTATACTAGTAGACTACAGAAAACAGCGAAATTGATTAAAAAATACCTTAAAGAGGTGGTCCACTGCAATGTATATTGTGCACATCGATTTAAACCTTTCAAATAAGTATTTTTGCAAATATCTTACATTGATATATTTGCCTCTGAGCGGCACTATCGCTGCTCACTCATTCCTGATCATGGGACTCCTGTTTGCAGCCGCTGGTGACATCAAGTGTTGTCACGTCAACTTCCGGACTCTGGAAGTTGACCTTGCATCACCGAGGCATGACCAAGTCTCACACACTCGCCCTTCACAGACTTGTACAATTATTATTCTCATTAAGAATAAATTAGAATTCATCTGCACTTATGCTTTCTCCAATGTGGAGTCCCTGCAATGAAACAGGGAAAATTGAGTGCTAAAAATTTACCCAAACAATACAAAAGATAATAAATAAATATAAAATAAAAATAAATATAAAAAAATTATAAATAATTTGGTAATTTAACTTCTTCAACACAAATGCTCAACAAAAGGTGAGTGCTGGGCATGTTATACAGCTAACAGCTGCCTCTAAGCTCAGGATAACCCCATTAAGTGCCACGGTCAATCGCTGACAGTAGCATTTAATTTTTTAAATCTAGGTGGGGGTCCATTTCTTTACCCATCACTTCCTTCCCAAACCGATGGTGGGTTGCAGCTCGTGTTGTCATGACCGCCAAAGACCTATCCGTGGCTGTTTGTTCTCCTATAATATGCATCTGGGATGGCCTTCAGAGGAGAGTGTAAATAATTAGACTTCAGTACTAAATTATTGCAGTGTATAGTACAAATTATCAAGCCACTGAAGTTCTAAAGAGAACCTATAACAAATCAGACTGTTTATTTTTCTAAATATCACATAAATTGCTCAGAGGTAACCTAACACCGCACAAAATGGCCTGACTACCTAGCAAAAGTTGTGCCCAAACTTATGGGCTGTGGGATCCTGGCATATAGAACAGATACCAAAACCCTCTGTGGCCCAACTCTCAGTGAAAGGGCTCATTCACACAACAATATTTTCCGTCTGAGTGTTATCCATTGAAAAATTGGATCGCACTTGGACCAATGTTACTTTATGGGACAGTGCATGTGAATGATCTTTTACTGATTGAATCTGCATGTGACAAAAAGCACATTCACTAGTTTTTTCCATAAATCGGAAAATATTCGGCCATTGAAGTCTGTAAATGTACAAAAACAATCAGATGCCATATGGAGGCACAGTACAACCTCCGATTTTTACATTGCAATTTTGTAACGTAGGAAACTGTAAATTGTCTTTTAAATGATTAATAGATGATACTGTAATTAAAAATGGATTGTATAAGGACTGCACATGGATGACAAGTGAGAAAAATTTGTCCTACTTTTCTGTTGTGAACTTACCCCAGTAGCGAGTTTACACTCTTTGCGCTGAGCATTGCAGCTTACTTTAAATAACTGTTACTGAAAGTTAAATGCTATAATGATGTTTTGTTTCGTCATTTGCTTAGCAGAGTACACGGCAGCACTAAGTAAGTGCAAATGGCAAGATCATGAGATAATGCGCGACATCTTGCGCTTTCATTGCAAGAGGTCCATGGAGGGCTGTTGTAACCCATTCTCCATGCCTGGATACAACAACACATAATTTCAGGCCAACATTTGCTAACTAGGGTCAATTTAAGGACATTATGGTTACTTCTGAGCACTGTTGTTAGTTGGCAATATTTAGAAAAAAAATGTCCATTCTTTTATTAAATAAATGAGCAGACCTATAATGGTGAGACCCACAAAACCATATTTTCTCCCAGTGGTGTCCCATATAGTAAATGACAATACACATATTTAACCAAACACTTTTTTCTTTTAATGGGTGAAGGTCGGTCACAGCGAAAGGGACATGCACAGCACGTAAGAATCAAAATCAACGATAAGGCACAATTGGCCATAAGAACAGGTATGAATTGATATGCCCAGTTGGACTTCTGGCGCAAGTCCAACTTCGTACATAAAAAACTCTTATGGTATAACAAATTAACTGCCACTATGATTTAAACAATAAAAAAATATCAATCAAATCACTGTGAAGGGTGTCACCACTCCAATCCTGAAAGAGTGGGTACCAAACAATAGCGGAGGCCCAGGCGAAGCAAGGATTTACGAAAGAGGGATTGAAACTGAAATACCATCAGGGGGAACCATCCTCATGGGAGAAAAAAGCATCACCAGAACGGCAAGCTGCTAAATAATTGTGAACTAAATTTAAAGGACACATAGGATCGGAAAATGCAAAATGAGACAGTCGTCGATTTCCGAGTATTAATCAGAATATCCCTGTCGCAGTCAGAGATATCATCATGATAAAGACCACCCAAAGTATACTTTAACACAAGAACTAACTCACTGATATGTAAAGAATCAAAAAATGCAATACCTGAAGCGGCAGATAAAAGAGCAGATTTGAAAGGAGAGGAACAGATGACGGAGGTGACGCTAACCAAATAGGTAAGAAAATTGAAGGAAATTGACTATTCTCCTGACGAATGTGCCCCCTCTTCCAACCTTTGATAGCCTGACGAATAATAAAAAACTTGTTAACATCCCTGCAACCAAAAAGGCGGGAATAAAAAGCCAAACCAGATATGCGGTTTTGAGCAACAGCTCCAGATATCCCCATAGATCGAAGGTGAAGTAGATAATCAATAGTGACTTCCAAACGAGTGTCCTGGTAGGACAAAATCGGTCTGTCACCCACTAAATTATACCACTCCCTCCATGCCTTACCGTAAGAACAACATGTAGATGGGGCAACCGAGGATCTCACCAGGTCCGTTAAACGCCCTCCACCACTTGCCACATGAGGGACAGGCATGGGTGCCCCTCCAGACTGGCTGTGGGTAGACAATCCCAAAATTTCTGCCAATCAAAGCAAGGAAGAGGGTCAGCGATTACATTGTTAGTACCTGGGATGTGTCGAGCTTTGAACCAGATGTTAAAACTCAAACATTGTAAAATTAAAAAACCAAAGCAACTTGATGACAGTGGGGGAAGAGGATGCCAGGTGATTTATGCAGTGTACCACGCTCATGTTATCAGTAGAGTTGAGCGATACTTTCCGATATCCAAAAGTATCGGAATCGGAATGGTATCGCCGATACCATTAAAATATCGGCGATACCCGATACCGATACCGGAAATCCAATGTAAGTCTATGGGAACAAAATATCGTAACTAAAAAAACCCCATTCTTTCCTTGAAAACACTAAATATACACACATAGAATACATATATATATATATACATGTCATTGTGACATATATATATATATATACATATATGTATAGTTTATACACTTCTACATAGTAAAATATCCTCTGATTCAATTGCCGGGTAAAGCCGGCTTCTGTGAAAAGACAGAAGCACCCGACATGAAATGACACTTGGTGTACATAGGGTTAACCATGTCTTTTCATGTCGTTTGCTATCTGATTTGCACAAACAATTACATCAGTCTATGTGTGCAAAATTTCACACCTGTAGGGGTTAATTAAAGGTGTAAATTCGTTGTAAAAAAACGGACTTTTTTGCTACGAATTTACACCTTTAATTAACCCCTACAGGTGTGAAATTTTGCACACATAGACTGATGTAATTGTTTGTGCAAATCAGATAGCAAAGGACATGAAAAGACATGGTTAACCCTATGTACACCAAGTGTCATTTCATGTCGGGTTCTGCATTTTCACAAAAGCCGGCAATTGAATTAGCGGCTATTATACTATGTAGAAGTGTATGAACTATAAATATAAATATATATATGTGTCACAAATTCAATGACATTTATATATATATGAGGTGTAAAATTGCTGAAAAAAAATGCGTGGGCTCCCGCCCTATTTTCGCAACCAGACAGACAAAGCCAGTGAGTGGGGGCAGATAATAATAGCCCAGAGAGGGACCATTATTTTTGCCCCCCCTGGCTACTAACATCTGCCCCCAGACACCCCAGAAAGGGCAAATCTCTCATTAGATTTGCCCTTTCTGGCACTTTGCCCGTCTATTCCCATTGCCCTGTAGCGGTGGCGAATGGGTTAATAAGGGGTTAAAATGACCTTGCAATTGAAAGGTCACTTTAAGCCAGGTTAATAATTGAGAGCTGTCAATTAGACAACTATCAATTATTAATCCTATTGCATGAAATAAAAATAAAACACACACACTTTAATTAAAAATCATTTTAATGAAATAAAGACACATGTTTTTGACCATCTTTTATTTTACTGCAAAAAACATTTCCTGTAATAAAAATAAAATAAAAAAGCAAAATTATTCTTACCTATCCCATGCACAGTCAGGTCCCACGGTGTAATCTTCAGAAAGGGTTAATGTTTACTGCAGGGACCGCAGCTAATGCTGCAGCCTCACAGTAATCCCCCAAATGAATGAGTTCCTCTCCTGGCTGACAGGAGAGTAAAGGCTGGGTCTCACATAACGATACACCAGCGATCCCGACAACGATATGCACTTGTCAGGATCGCTGGTGTATCGCTACATGATCGCTGCTGAGCTGCCAAACAGGCAGCTCAGGCAGCGATCTGGGACAGCGACACTGCGAGTAACATCGCTTAAGGGCCCGTCTCACATAGCGATATCGCTACCGTGATCGCTGCTGAGTCACTAGTTTTGTGACACAGCAGTGAGCTCACCAGCGATATCGCTATGTGTGACATTCAGCGACGATCAGCCCCCCTGCCGGGTATCGCTGATCGTCGCTGACATGTCAGGACCTTTTTTTGATCGCTGGTTTCCCGCTGACAGGCACGCATCGCTGCGTGTGACAGGCGGGAGACCAGCGATCCGCTGGTAACCAAGGTACACAGCGGGTTTCCAGGCGCGGGGCTGTGCCTAGAAACCCGCTGTGTACCTTGGATACCAGCTCCCTGATGCAGGGGAGCTGGTATCCAAGGTACACAGCGGGTTTCCAGGCACCGCGCAGTGTGTAAGTGTGCAAAATTTCACACCTGTAGGGGTTAATTAAAGGTGTAAATTCGTAGCAAAAAAGTCCATTTTTTTTACAACGAATTTACACCTTTAATTAACCCCTACAGGTGTGAAATTTTGCACACATATACTGATGTAATTGTTTGTGCAAATCAGATAGCAAAGGACATGAAAAGACATGGTTAACCCTATGTACACCAAGTGTCATTTCATGTCGGGTGCTTCTGTCTTTTCACAGAAGCCGACTTTACCCGGCAATTGAATCAGAGGATATTTTACTATGTAGAAGTGTATAAACTATACATATATGTATATATATGTCACAATGACATGTATATATATATATATATATATATATATATATATATGTATTCTATGTGTGTATATTTAGTGTTTACAAGGAAAGAAAGAGGTTTTTTTAGTTGCGATATTTTGTTCCCATAGACTTACATGGGACTTCCGTTATCGGTATCGGGTATCGCCGATATTTTAATGGTATCGGCGATACCATTCCGATTCCGATACTTTTGGATATCGGAAAGTATCGCTCAACACTACTAGTGGCACAATAACCCTGTATCACCGGCCTAAAATTTAAAGTTGTATGGTACTCACAGAAGGGAAAAATATTGTGAAAGAAAAAACGGTTGTCAGAGTTGTCAGAGATATTTTTCTGTTTGTTGCATTTTTTTTTTTTTCCCTCTGTATCTCTGGGTGCTGGGGAGGATTTTTTCTCTCAATGGAGTTTGCACAGTTGTCTGGCCGTGTGGATCAGCTTGCCACTGAGGTTCGGAGTATTGCTGCATATCTTGCTAGGTTGCCTGTTGTGGAACCTAGGATTCCCATGCCAGATTTGTTTTTGGGGGATCGAGCTAAGTTTCAGAATTTCAAAAATAATTGTAAATTGTTTTTTGCCTTAAAATCTAAGTCCTCAGGGAACGCAGCGCAGCAGGTTCAAATTGTCATCTCTCTCCTGCGCGGCGATCCTCAGGATTGGGCTTTTTCCCTGACACCTGGGGATCCTGTTTTGAGTGATGTTGATGCATTTTTTCAGGCTTTGGGGTTATTGTACGATGAGCCTAATGTCACTGATCAAGCTGAAAAAGCCTTGTTGGCATTAAATGTCATGGGTGTATCGCCACGAGGATCGTCGCGATTACACACTCTGACTTCTCACAGCTGAGTTGCTGTTTCTTTGTGTTTGGTAATGAGGGAGTTAATTTTACCTAGCTCTTTGCTAAGACTAGGTCCAGCCTCGCCCGGCTGCTTTTGATTATGTTCTAATTAGATTCCTTCATATACCTGCCAGTCTGCTTGTTAGATGCCGGTGAAAGCATTCATGTAGTCTAGCAGACTGGATCGGTTCTGAGAATACTTAAGCTAAGAGCTCCTTAGTTGTTTTTACTTTTATAGCTTATAGTTTGTCTCTGGGACCTTAGGTGTTCCTACTGTGTGTGAGTGTTGTATGTAAGACTTTATTTACTTTATTTCTTGTCTTTCTTGTATGTCTTTCTGTTCATTAACCGTTACCTGTTCATTCCCTTTGGTGGTAATCAGGGTCCTTCTTAGGACTAGATTACAGTTGGCAGGGATTGATAGGAGACAGGGTTTACGCTGGTGGCCTGGACCTCTGTACCTTTAACAGTACCTCCAGGTAGAGGGATTAGTTAGGACCCCAGTTTAGGGTCAGCATAGACCCCGGTCACCCTCTAGCCGGAGACAGCGTATAACGGATTCCGTAATGACCCACTGGACATTCTGTCAGGTAATTCTATGTTATCATATATCTATGCGCATGTTATATAGTATGTTGCCCTTTTGATATAGATTACTGTCATCACATACATATATATATATATATATATATATATATATATATCTGCTATACAGCGTGACATTTTCACCGGCCCTACTAAAGATTCTCCCCAGCTGTCATGGATCCAGTAGCCCAGCTGGCCCGGCAGTTGCAGGGGTTGTCCATGGAGTTGGCAGACATTAAGTCCAAGGTTTTGTCCCCCCCGGAGCAAACCAGATCTGAACCTAAGGTTGCTCTCCCGGACAGGTTCACTGGTGGGCGGGACAAATTTTTTACTTTCCGGGAGGCATGTAAATTGTACTTTCGGCTGCGGCCTCGGTCATCTGGGAGTGAGGAGCAGAGGGTGGGAGTTGTTATCTCGCTCTTACAAGGGGACCCTCAATCTTGGGCGTTCTCTATTCCTCCAGGCTCCCCAGATCTCCAGTCAGTGGATCGATTTTTTACTGCCCTGGGTCTGGTATATGATGATCCGGATCGAGTTTCCCTTGCTGAAACAAAGTTACGTAAAATACGGCAAGGAAATCGTCCAGCGGAGGAATGTTCTTCTGAGTTCCGTAGATGGGCAACAGATACTCAGTGGAATGACCCAGCTCTTAGGAGCCAGTTTTGTCAAGGGTTGTCTGACAAATTAAAAGATGTGTTGGCTCAGTATGATTCTCCTCCATCACTGGAGGCTGCTATGGCCCTCGCTATTCGCATTGATAGACGAATTCGGGGAAGACGCGAGGTAACTCCGCCTCCCGTGATGATTCCACCTACTACTAAAGTCCCTTATACTGAGGTTCCCCTGGTCTGTTCTGAAGAACCCATGCAGTTGGGAGGGACATCTTTTTGTAGGAGGGAATCGGCGGTGCACCGCAAGACTAGAAGGTGTTTCTTTTGCGGGAGAGAGGGACATTTTGTTGGGGGGTGTCCATCCCGGGCCTCTTTGAGCAAAGGAGTTAACCTGGGAGTGTGTATTTCGTCCCCAAATCCCTCTCAGTTTCTCGTGCCTGCGGAGGTGGTGATTGGTACCAGAACTGAGAGGATTTCTGTTTTTCTTGATAGTGGGTCCGGGGCTAATCTGGTGGACGCTCGGTTTGCCCAGGTGAATGGTATGCAACTGAGTGTATTGGCCAAACCGGTCCCTATAGTATCTATTGATTCTAGACCTCTCGGTCAAGGTAGCTTGGTACAAGCTGTTCATAACATAGATCTTCGAGTAGGGGCAATACATAAAGAGCAATTGTCTTGTTATGTGTTGGAGGGTCTACCCACTCCTATTGTGTTGGGACTTCCTTGGTTGGCTAAACATAACCCAGTGATTGATTGGCAATCCGGAAAGATAAGCCAGTGGGGTGAATTTTGCAGGAATAACTGCATGAGCACGGTCATCGGTGCGGTTGTGCCTAGGACTTTGTCTCCTTTTCTGGAGGACTTTGGGGAGATGTTCTCAGAGGAGGGTGTAAAGAGTTACCTCCTCATCGCGCATATGACTGCTCAATAAAGTTGCTTCCTGATGCCTTATCTCGTACTTTCCCAGGGGCCGGGAAGACGGATGATCCGGTTCCTATTCCTCAGGAGGGAGTTGTAGTGTCAGCTGTATGCTCTGAGCTTGAGGGGGAGGTATTGGGGGCTCAGGGGGACGCCCCTGGGGGACTTCCAGGGAGACTGATAGTTCCAGATTGGTTAAGACTGAAGGTTACGGGGAACCGTTACAAGCGGATGGCTGATAGGGGGAGAGTTTCTGGTCTAGATCTGAAGGTGAACGATCTGGTTTGGTTGTCTACCAGGAATATAAAGCTTAGAGTTTCCTCCTGGAGGTTGGGTCCCAGATTCATCGGGCCGTACAGGATCAGTTCCATAATTAATCCTGTGGCATTTCGTCTGGACCTCCCTCCTACGTTTAAAATTCATAATGTGTTTCACAAGTCATTACTTAAAAAGTATGTGGCACCAGTCATACCGTCACCTCTACCTCCTCCTTCAGTGGTGGTCAATGATAACGTGGAATTTCATGGGTCGAAAATCATTGACTCACGTCTCAGTCGCCGATCCCTTCAGTACTTGGTTCATTGGAGGGGGTATGGTCCTGCGGAGAGGACGTGGGTCCCTGCGTCTGATGTTAACGCAGATCGATTGGTTCGGACCTTTCACACAACTCACCCGGGCAGACCTGGCCCTGAGGGTCCGGAGTCCCCTCGTAGAGGGGGGGGTACTGTCATGGGTGTATCGCCACGAGGATCGTCGCGATTACACACTCTGACTTCTCACAGCTGAGTTGCTGTTTCTTTGTGTTTGGTAATGAGGGAGTTAATTTTACCTAGCTCTTTGCTAAGACTAGGTCCAGCCTCGCCCGGCTGCTTTTGATTATGTTCTAATTAGATTCCTTCATATACCTGCCAGTCTGCTTGTTAGATGCCGGTGAAAGCATTCATGTAGTCTAGCAGACTGGATCGGTTCTGAGAATACTTAAGCTAAGAGCTCCTTAGTTGTTTTTACTCTTATAGCTTATAGTTTGTCTCTGGGACCTTAGGTGTTCCTACTGTGTGTGAGTGTTGTATGTAAGACTTTATTTACTTTATTTCTTGTCTTTCTTGTATGTCTTTCTGTTCATTAACCGTTACCTGTTCATTCCCTTTGGTGGTAATCAGGGTCCTTCTTAGGACTAGATTACAGTTGGCAGGGATTGATAGGAGACAGGGTTTACGCTGGTGGCCTGGACCTCTGTACCTTTAACAGTACCTCCAGGTAGAGGGATTAGTTAGGACCCCAGTTTAGGGTCAGCATAGACCCCGGTCACCCTCTAGCCGGAGACAGCGTATAACGGATTCCGTATTGACCCACTGGACATTCTGTCAGGTAATTCTATGTTATCATATATCTATGCGCATGTTATATAGTATGTTGCCCTTTTGATATAGATTACTGTCATCACATACATATATATATATATATATATATATATATCTGCTATACAGCGTGACATTAAATCAGGGGCTTGATGACGCTGAGTTATACTGTCAGAGATTCCGTAGGTGGGCAGTCCTGACCAAGTGGAATGACGACGCTTTGGCGGCCTTTTTTTTCGGAAGGGTCTGTCAGATAATGTAAAGGATGTTATGGTGGGATTCCCTGTCCCCTCTGGTCTCAATGATTCTATGTCATTAGCGATTCAAATTGACAGACGTTTGCGTGAGCAGAGAAGTATGCGTGGAATAGAGTTGCCTTGTGAACCTGCTTCTGAATCCATGCAGTGTGATAGAGTGGTGTCTGGGGCACAGCGTCATGAGTTTCGAAAGCGCAATGGGTTATGTTTCTACTGTGGTAATGCCTCTCATGCTATTTCAGTCTGCCCTAAGTGGGGAAGACGTTTTGCACGCTCAGTTGTCTTGGGTAGTGTTCAGACTAAGTTTTTATTAACTGTCACTCTGATATGCTCTCTGTCCTCATTTTCTGCTCAGGCTTTCGTTGATTCTGGAGCAGCTATTAACCTGATGGATTATGATTTTGCTAAACGTTGTGGGTTTCCCTTGATACCCCTACAGAAGTCTATTCCCCTACTGGGGATCGATTCTACCCCTTTGGCTGAGAATAAACCTCAGTTCTCTACTCAGGTGATAATGAGGGTTGAACCTGATCATCAGGAGTGCTGCAAATTTTTGGTTCTGTATAATCTGCATGATATTATCGTACTGGGTTTCCCTTGGTTGCAGTCTCATAATCCTGTTTTGGATTGGAAAACTGTGTCTGTAACCAGTTGGGGCTGCCAATGTGTTAATACCAACACTACTGTTTTTCTGCCTCCCCCCAGGCTCAGGATGTTCCTGACTTCTTGATTGATTTTTCTGATGTGTTTAGCGAAAGTAAATCTGCATCCTTGCCTCCCCATAGGAGCTATGACTGCGCTATTGAATTAGTGCCTGGTAGTAAATTCCCTAAAGGTCGCCTTTTTAACTTGTCTGTACCTGAACATGACGCTATGCGGTCTTATATCAAGGAGTCATTGGAGAAGGGTCATATCAGACCATCCTCTTCACCCTTAGGTGCCGGTTTTTTCTTTGTGGCCAAAAAGGATGGTTCATTAAGGCCGTGTATTGATTATCGTCTTTTGAACAATATTACTGTGAAATATCAATATCCGTTACCCTTGATTTCTGACCTGTTTTCCAGGGTGAAAAATGCTACTTGGTTTACCAAGCTTGACCTCAGGGGAGCATATAACCTTATTTGCATTAAGCACGGGGATGAATGGAAGACGGCATTTAATACCCCTGAGGGGCATTTTGAGTACCTTGTGATGCCCTTTGGGCTCACTAATGCTCCTTCTGTCTTCCAGTCCTTCATGAATGACATTTTCAGGGATTTTGTAGATAAATTTCTGATTGTTTATTTGGATGATATCTTGATTTTTTCCAATGACTGGGACTCTCATGTGAAACATGTTCGAACTGTATTCCAGATTTTGAGAGAGAATGCTCTGTATGTGAAGGGATCAAAGTGTCTTTTGGCGTACAGAGGATCTCATTTTTGGGATTCATTTTGTCCCCATCTGTTATTGAAATGGACCCGGTCAAGGTTCAGGCCATCTGTGATTGGGTCCAACCTACTTCATTAAAGGCTCTTCAAAGATTTTTGGGTTTTGCCAATTTTTATCGTAAATTTATTGGTAATTTCTCGGTTATTGTTAAACCTTTAACTGATTTGACCAAAAAGGGTTCTGATGTGGTGAATTGGCCTCCTGAGGCAGTCTCTGCATTTCAGGAACTTAAGCAGAGATTCACTTCTGCTCCTGTTCTACGGCAGCCTGATGTTTCTCTACCATTTCAGGTGGAGGTTGATGCCTCTGAAATTGGGGCAGGTGCCGTTTTGTCCCAAAGAGATCCAGAGACCTCTAAAAGTAACCCTTGTGCCTTTTTCTCTCGAAAATTTTCTCCTACTGAACGTAATTATGACGTGGGTAATCGGGAGTTATTGGCCATGAAGTGGGCTTTTGAAGAGTGGAGACATTGGCTGGAGGGAGCCAAACATCAGGTGGTGGTCCTTACGGACCATAATAATCTGGTTTATCTGGAATCTGCCAAGCGACTTAATCCTAGACAGGCCAGGTGGGCCTTGTTTTTCACACGTTTTAATTTTGTGGTTTCATTTGTTCCTGGCACTAAGAATGTTAAGGCGGATGCCCTCTCGAGGAGTTTCCTGGCGGACTCTCCTGAGTTATCTGATCCTTCTGTTATTTTGAAAGAGGGTGTAGTTCTTTCCGCCATCTCGCCCAATTTGAGACTGGCTCTGGAGGGGTGTCAGGAGGATAAGCCCGAGCGCTGCCCTGTTGGGAAATTGTTTGTCCCGGACCAGTGGAAAAAGAGTGTGATGTCTGAGATTCATTGTTCCGCGCTGGCCGGTCATCCCGGAATTTTTGGTACCAGAGACTTGGTTAGTCGGTCCTTTTGGTGGCCTACCTTGTCTCGTGATGTCAGGGAATTTGTGCAGTCCTGCGGGACTTGCTCTCGCTCCAAGCCTTGCTCTCGCTCTAGTGGTTTGTTGATGCCATTGCCTGTGCCCAAGAGACCATGGACCCATATCTCTATGGATTTCATTTCCAACCTCCCTGTTTCTCAGAGAATGACCATCATCTGGGTGATTTGTGATAGGTTTTCCAAGATGATACATCTTGTGCCATTACCTAAGTTGCCTTCCTCCTCTGAATTGGTTCCTTTGTTCCTTCAGCACGTGGTTCGTTTACACGGCATTCCTGAGAACATTGTGTCTGACAGAGGAGTCCAGTTTGTTTCAAGATTTTGGAGGACCTTTTGTTCTAAACTTGGTGTTCAATTGTCTTTCTCCTCGGCGTTTCATCCTCAGACCAATGGTCAAACTGAGAGAACAAACCAGACATTGGAGACTTATCTAAGATGCTTTGTGTCTGCTGATCAGGATGACTGGGTCTCTTTTTTGCCTTTGGCTGAGTTTGCTCTTAATAATAGGGCTAGCTCTGCCACTTTGATGTCTCCATTTTTCTGTAATTCTGGGTTTCACCCTCGATTTTCTTCAGGACAGACGGAGGCTTCTGTCTGTCCAGGTGTTGACTCTGTTGTGGAGCGTATGCAACAGATTTGGGACCAGGTAGTGGAGAGGTTGTCCCTCTCTCAGGAGAGGGCCCAGCGGTTTGCTAACCGGCATAGGACTGATGGTCCTCGGTTTGAAGTGGGGGACTTGGTCTGGTTGTCCTCAAAAAATATTCCTATGAGAGTGGCATCTCCTAAATTTAAGCCTAGGTTCATTGGACCTTATAAGATCATGGAGATTCTTAATCCTGTTTCTTTTCGTTTGCTTCTTCCAGGGACATTTAAGATCCATAACTAGTGTTGAGCGATACGATACTGCAAATATCGGGTATCGGCCGATATTGGCTGTATCGGAATTCCGATTCCGAGTACCGATATTTTCGTCATATCGGATACCGGAATCGGAATTGTCACTGTCACTGTCAGTGTCCGTCGGTCGGGTATGTCAGGAGTCAGCGGCACTTACCCGGCAGAAGATCTCCGGCGGTCACATTCCGGACTGCTTAATGGCCGCCATCCTCTTCTCCCCGGCGGTCACATGCAGTTTCTTGCGATAACTGCAGTGACTGCTGGTAATCGCGGCCGAAAAGCAGTCTGATGACGTCACCGCCGGGGAAGCAGGTAATCAGCTGTGCTGCGTTGCAATGACAGGCTCTGCCTGTCATTCCGATGTAGCAGAGCTGGATCGTCGTGGGACTGTCGTTACTATGGACTGCGTCGGACAGGTGGTATACTGTTGGTTTGTTTTTTTTCTTTTTTTACAGGAGATCGATGGCGTCGCAGGAATGAGAGAGTAATAAAAAAAATGAAAACTGTGTTGTCTCTTTTATTTCATTAAAAGACTTTTTTCTTGCTGTGTCTTTTTTTTATACATTTAATAACTTTGGGATTAATAATGGATCGGTGTCTTATTGACGCCTATCCATTATTAACCAGGCTTATTGTCACCGTGCAATCAACGGTGACATTAACCCCTTATTACCCCACTTGCCACCGCTACAGGGCAGTGGGAAGAGCCGGGTAAAGTGCCACAATTGGCACATCTTTTGATGCGCCAAATGTGGGGCTGCTGTAGCCTGGTATTATCAGGCTGTTGAGGGCCAAAATCCATGGGCCTTGACAGTCTTTTAATACCAGGCCGCAGCAGTCTGCATTTTACTTGGCTGGTTAACAAAAATAGGGGGACCCCTACGCCGTTTTTTTTTCGAGGGGATCCCCAATTTTTGTTAACCAGCCAAGCTAAGCAGACTGCTGTGGCCTGGTATTATCAGGCTTGCAAGGTCCATGGATATTGGATCCTTACCAGCCTGAAAAACCAGGCCTCAGCGGTCTGCTTCATCTGGCTGGTTAACAAAAATAGGGGGGACCCCACGCCAATTTTTTTCGAGGGGATCCCCTATTTTGTTAATCAGCCAAGATATGCAGACTGCTGTGGCCTGGTATTATCAGGCTGGCAAGGTCCATGGATCTTGGCTCCTTAACAGCCTGAAAATCCAGGCCTCAGCGGTCTGCTTCATCTGGCTGGTTAACAAAAATAGGGGGACCCCACGCCATTTTTTTTTCGAAGGGAACCCCTATTTTTGTTAATCAGTTACCTCTGACGTCACTGATGGTGTCCCTGGCTAACCTGAAGTGAAAGTGGAAAGCAATCAATTAAGCTTTCCACTTCCTCTCCTGTCAGCCAGGAGAGGAGCTCATTCATTTGGGGGTTTACTGTGAGGCTGCAGCATTAGCTGCGGTCCCTGCAGTAAACATTAACCCTTTCTGAAGGATTACACCGTGGGACCTGACTGTGCATTGGATTGGTAAGAATAATTTTGCTTTATTATTTTATTTTTATTACAGGAAATGGTTTTAGCAGGTAAATAAAATATGGTCAAAAACTGTGTGATTATTTCATTAAACTTCTTTTTTATTAAAGTGTGTGTGTTTTATTTTTCTTTCATACAATAGGATTAATAATTGATAGTTGTCTAATTGACAGCTCTCAATTATTAACCTGGCTTAAGGTCACCTTTCAATAGCAAGGTGGCTTTAACCCCATATTAACCCATTCGCCACCGCTACAGGGCAATGGGAATAGACGGGCAAAGTGCCAGAAAGGGCGAATCTAATTATAGATTTGTCTTTCCTGGGGTGTCTGGGGGCAGATGTTAGTAGCCGGGGGGGGGCAAAAATAATGGTCCCTCTCTGGGCTATTATTATCTGCCCCCACTCACTGGCTTTGTCTGTCTGGTTGCGAAAATAGGGCGGGAGCCCACGTATTTTTTTTCAGCAATTTTACACCTCATATATATATATATACATGTCATTGAATTTGTGACACATATATATATATATATTTATATTTATAGTTCATACACTTCTACATAGTATAATAGCCGCTAATTCAATTGCCGGCTTTTGTGAAAATGCAGAACCCGACATGAAATGACACTTGGTGTACATAGGGTTAACCATGTCTTTTCATGTTCTTTGGTATCTGATTTGCACAAACAATTACATGAGTGTAAGTGTGCAAAATTTCACACCTGTAGGGGTTAATTAAAGGTGTAAATTCGTAGCAAAAAAGTCCATTTTTTTACAACGAATTTACACCTTTAATTAACCCCTACAGGTGTGAAATTTTGCACACATAGTCTGATTTAATTGTTTGTGCAAATCAGATAGCAAACGACATGAAAAGACATGGTTAACCCTATGTACACCAAGTGTCATTTCATGTCGGGTGCTTCTGTCTTTTCACTGAAGCCGGCTTTACCCGGCAATTGAATCAAAGGATATTTTACTATGTAGAAGTGTATAAACTATACATATATGTATATATATATGTCACAATGACATGTATATATATATATATATATATGTATTCTATGTGTGTATATTTAGTGTTTACAAGGAAAGAATGGGGTTTTTTTAGTTGCGATATTTTGTTCCCATAGACTTACATGGGACTTCCGGTATCGGTATCGGGTATCGCCGATATTTTAGTGATATCGGCGATACCATTCCGATTCCGATACTTTAGGATATCGGAAAGTATCGCTCAACTCTAATCTCCAGCTGTTCTCAAATGATCTTTCAGATCCTGCCAACTCCCTGATGGGGGAAGCCCTGAGACAAAGGACTCTAAATTCAGTTTGCTGGGATAAGGGCCAGTTCCTCCAAGGGTCCTCCATATCCTTTCCCTTATCCACGTTTTGACCTAGGAAACTCCATAAGTACATGACGAGAGCTGAACTAGTATCCATTGCATCCAACCAAGAGTGCTGACCCCCAGCTAGGGGGATGGTCACTTGGTGGCCTGGTAAATAGTGTTATGAAAGGGGACAATATCGAGGCTGACCAGGCTGATGGTAGTCCCAATGCCCCAAGTCTCTAGGCCTCCTCCCTGATGTCATTTACCTCTCCCAGGACATATTGCTTCCTCATAGTCATTGTATTTTGTGCATTACTCACCACTGGTGGGGAGTTAGTCTTCATGTTGAGATTGCTGTGTTCCCACGGCTGATGCAGTGAGAACCAATCCTTGGCTTTGGGTTAGTACATTGGCCTAGGGCACAGCAACCCTGTTTCTAGGTTGTTTCCCAGCAACACATCTACTGGTAGATGCCAAACTGCTCCTACATTCACCATTCCATGACTGTGACCATATTCTAAATGTAGTCAGGCCCTCTGAATGTTCAGAGATGCTCCTCCGGCTTTGTTAAATAGCATACGACTGGTGAGAACAATACATTGGCCCTGTACTAAATGTTCTTTGATCAATGTGATTGAGGCTCCGGAGTCACAGAGCCCCGCAGCCTCCATGTCCTCTACCCAGACTGGCTGCAGATGCTGGTTCATGGTAGCAGAGGCATCTCATCTTGTCTGGGACATTTGTCCTTGTACCACATATGCCTCTTCCTCTTCTGGTCGGGGTAGCTCTTTCCGCCAGCATTCCAGCTTCACTGCAGTACACTGGGTACGCAGATGATGTAGATTAGAATGTTCTCAACATTCTCTAGCAAAGTGTCCCATATATCCAGTTATGGCAGCTGAACCTCCCTCACACTTGTTCAGGGTGTACTTGAAGGCTTGGGAACCTCCTCTTTGTGAAGCCAAAATACCCACAGCTTCTCCTCTCACCAGTCCATGGGTCCTGCCTCCGCATAAGTCACTGTTTCCAACTTGCTGGGGCTATTCTTTTACATAGCCCGGGTGGATTGGCAGACCAATCATCAGTCAATCTTGCAGCCTTACCAGACTGAGTGGTTTTCTATCCGTCACCCATTCTTTTAAGTTAGCTGGGAGCTTGAAGATAAATTGTTCCATCATGAATATATCCAAGACATATTCTGCTTCCCGATCCTCTAGTTTTTCTATCCATCGAATGCAAGCCATACGTAATGTGTTGGCAAACTCCTAGTGTATATGTGTACCAGGTTTGTCAGTCTCCTGAAACCTCCTCTGGTCGGTTTCAGGCGTGACGGCAGACCTCTATAGTAATGTGATGCGAACGTTATAGTAACATCTGTTATCCACAGAAGACAAGTTATTAAAAGCTTTTCTTGCCTTTCCAGTCAGGCCAACTCTCAAAAATCTGGGACAGTCACTGACTGACACCTCGTTCAGCAGGCAGAGGTTCTCAAATAACTGGAGATGTTCATCAATATCTAAGGTGTTCTCATATAACTGTGGTATGCCCCAGGACCTTAAGGATGAGGGTGCCTGTCTGCTGTTATCCACTGTCCTTCTCGCTGGGACGGGTGGCAGTACTACTACATGCACACACAGATATTTGCTTAACATTGCTGCCTGCTCTATCTCCGTGGCTCGTTTTACTCGTGCAGCCAGCATCTGTCTTAACTCAGTCAGTCAGTCATTCGCCAGCTTGGTAACAGCCTTAGGCTGTGGTCCCTACACTTCTAAACTGAACTCCTTCAGTGGTTGCTCATGGTAGGTGTCCCAGTCGGCCAAGAATTGTATGAAGGTATCCCAATTGTTCTCTGGCAACCACTCTGGCTCTTTCCCAGAGCAAAGGGCTCTCAGTTCCTCCTTCTTGAGCATCTTGTAGATCGCATCTGCCATCTCTTCTGCCTAGTCACCGCTCAGTAACTTTTCTTGGCTTGCTGCCCAGAGATAGTTGGTTCCACTGCTGCCATCACATGTGAAAATCTGATGTTGTGGGTTGTAATAATCACCTAGAAGTAGATGGACGAAATACATTGCCCCCAGTCCACAAGATTCCCTCCCTGGTGCCGATATTCCTAATGCCACCTGTACCAGACAATACTCAATGTTTCCCAACTTTTGGTTGGCCCTCAGATTTCGTATCACCCGTCAGTATAGTCTGCAGTCACAGTTCACACTCCTCCATATGACAAATAACACAACTGAAGCCCATGTATCCAGCAGCAACATTTCTTAGGAAAGTTCCTCCAATCCAGATGACAGATCCCTCAACTGTAACAGGGGGAACCAGCCCAAACCATCTCCAAACTCCATAGGCCATCCATCCATGGGCACCTGGACCTCAGCCATCGATCCTTGGACCTCAACGTCTCTCTACAAACTCTTCACTAAGCAGTTTGATATTTTTTGTCCTCCCTCCCTGAGATCAGCCCTCTGAATGGGCAGAAATGTTCACCCCCCGCCAAAGTTAACTTTGTATTGGTGGAGGTATGTTCCTCAGGAATAACCCATTATTGTCTGGAGGAGAGGAAGTTTTTCCACCAACATAGAAGAGGATTCTTTACTGTTAGGGCAGTGAGAATCTGGAATTCCTTGCCTGAGAAGGTGGTGATGGTGAACTCAGTCAAGGGTTCAAGAGAGGCCTCGATGTCTTCCTACAGTGTAACAATATTGTATCTTTAGAAGGACGTAGACCTGGGGATTTATTCTGATGGAATATAGGCTGAACTGGATGGACAAATGTCTTTTCTGCCTTGCTAACTATGTTACTATGTTATCATCTGGGATGGCATATGAGACCCCCTGTGGTGTCAGCTCTGCTGGGTCTACTATCTCCAGTGGCACAATGGGACTAGTGACTGGGAAAACAATGGAATGATTGCTTTACTTGATTACCAATCTTGGGTTTGACTTTATGAATGCTTAAGATTCAGCCTGCACATCTTCCTCTGCTTACTGAAATAAATAATAATAATCTTTATATAGCGCTAACATATTCTGCAGTGCTTCACAGTTTGCACACATTATTGTTGCTGTCCCCGAAGGGGCTCACAATCGAGATTCCCTATCTGTATGTTTTTGGAATGTGGGAGGAAACCCACACAAACATGGGGAGAACATACAAACTCCTTGCAGATGTTGTCCTTGGTGGGATTCGAACCTAGGACTCCAGCGCTGCAAGGCTGCAGTGCTATCCACTGAGCCACCATGCTGCCCATATGGAAATGTTGATTCCTGAGGCTAAACTGACGAGCAAGCAAATCTTCAATGAAACACGGCAAGCAAATCTCTAGTAAAACACAACAATAAGAATGATGTAACTGGTGCTCTGTGCTAGAAAAAGTTTGCATCCCTAAAGGCACTGCCACACTTAGCGATCGCACTAGCAATCACGACAACGACACGACCTGGCGAGATCGCTAGTGCGATCGCTATGTGGTCGCTAGTTAGCTTCCAAACACATCTCATCAGCGATCTGTATAACGACCACTGCGGTCGTTGGGAAAACCTAGTCTCGCCTGTGACACTGGTAAAGTTGTTCATAAAGGGTGTCACACTCAGCGATTCAGGCTCTCCAGCGGGACACCAATGACCAAAAAACGGCTCAGAACTTTCATAAGCGATCAGCAACATCGCAGCAGGGGCCACATTGCCGCTACGTGTCACACACAGCTAAGTCGCTAACGAGATCGCTACTGCATCAAAAAATCGGTGACTCTTTAGCGATCTCGCTTAGTGTGACAGTACCTTTAGAGCTGTGGACTCCGCTCTACATGCATTAGTCCCATAGTCTTAAGAACAAGGACAGCACCTCACAGACACTTACCTGTAATAATGTCCCCTGTTCTGGACCACATTTTCTAATAAAGTCATCCTGTGCCCCTTTCTGTAATAATGTCCCCCATCCTTGATCTTTTCTTTAATAATATCACCCATCATGGGCCCCATGCATATATAATGTCCTCAATCCTTGGGCTTCTTCCTATTTTTATATCCACCATCTTGGGCCCCTTTCTATTACTATGTCCCCCATCCTGGACCTCGTTTCTGTCCTAGTTCCTTTTTTGCTATAATGTCCCCCATCCTGGTCCACTTCCTACTATAATGTCCACATCCTGGGGCTCTTCCTGTCATAGTGTCCCTCATTCTGAAGCTCTTTTCCAAAACATTTTTAAAAATAAACATTTCTTCTAACCTTCCTCCACCAAGTGTGGAGCTCTCTTTCAAAACCAGCACAGATGTCTGAATTTGGAGTGCCTGCAACAGATGGCATATGACGTCATTGCCATGCACTGCCTATGACGGGCATGTCAATGTCAGCTGCCGGCCTCAGATTGGCTAGCTGTGTTTATTGCCTTCAATACATTTCAGCTGAATGTGTGTCCTTGGATAGGCGTTGGCGTCAAAGCGTCCCTATCCCGCATGGACCCGGTTGCAGTCATACCCTTGTGACCACAATTGTTCCCCCACTGGCATGGAATAAAACTTAAATAGCAAAATGGCATGTAAGGGTTCAATCACCAATACACACGTGATGTGTATTTTCGTTGATTAAAATATGCACCTCGTTGCTTACATGTCCCACAGTTACTTCTCCTCTCATGTCTTCAACTGCAATCTTTTCCTGGCATCGGGCATTTGGCACCTTATGACCTTTGTGACTTATTTAGCACTACAAATCTGACATTAAATGAAGATTGCAGATAAAGACTATGAAGAGTGGAGCTCTCAGTCGAGCAATGAACCGTGGGCTGTGGCGGTGGGACAGATAGATGGGAAAGTGAGTGATTATTAATTTTTTTACTATATTTCTCACTAGAATTCAGCAAGGTAGCAGCTGCCTGGGTGCCATTTTGCTAAATTCACATGCAGCAAATCACAAAAAAATAAAATTCTGTAGAATCAAATTTTTTGTAAAATTCAAGTTGCTGACTGAAAGGCCTGTTTTTAAATTGACCTCAAATTTTCACATTTTCTATCTGCTTCAGTCTATATGTTTACATTGATGCAATTCAGGTTTTGAAACTACAAGCTTTTTTTACATTACAAGTTTTGCTTGAATTTTGGGTAGCGTGCCAATATATGATGTGTGTAAAATACTATACAATATTGTGGATAGTTTTATGTCTGACAGTTCAATAAAAAGCTAAATGAAGATGACATATTGTAACATGCTATACAGCAACACATAGAAAACAAGATATAATTTGCCTAAGGCTTTTAACTGGCACATTTTATTTCCACAGTCTGCTCGCTAGCAACAGATGTGGTCGACCTTAAAGCAATTAATTTAACTGAACAAGAAATTGAGTTAAATGCATTATAGATGAAGTATTTATGTGTGATGGGTCTCCGTGAGTAGTGGGAGGCATCAAATTGAGCCTCGTTTCAGAAACACAGGCCGTCAGTTTGATCTCGCGGCTAATTTCTTTCCCCCATTTGCATGTTTCAGTATTGCTTTTTCATTTAGCTTTTTCTCCCCAAAGACTGATGTGTCCACAGTCACTAGAAAATACTACTTCACTGATATGCATTGACTAAATCTTAATGTAATCTTGTTTGCAGAGATTTTTTCCTGGTTTCTATAGCCAAGAAGAATTCAGCAAAGTGAGACCTTATCTTCCGATCTGCAGACTTTTGGGTGCAGTATTACCAAAATTAGTGGTGAGAAGACGTTATGTTTAGTTATAAAGCTGTTTGTATTTTCTTATGCTTTTGTATTATAGCACAGTATATACAATAGATTAATGCTCTCAACTTTTCCTTCTCAAAAATATGTGCTCCAAGCACACAGAAAAAAAGGATACAACTGATACTACATATTGTAACATCCAAGATTTTTGTTATTTGTTCCATAAGAGTTTGAGCAAGAATTTTACTTCCGGAAAAAATAAGGAAAGTCGTTATGAGGTCCTTCGGTCTTTTTTGGTCCTGAGCTGACTTCAGCTTACTCTTGGGTGCTGATTAGTTGCCTTCCATAGTTCTAAATGTACTGTGAACCTTCAAAACTACTATTAGAATTAGGCCAGGATCACACGTGTGACACTCGCATGTGAAATCCCAGCTCTGGCGCCGGCACTCGGGAGTGGAGGCCTCCGAAATATGAACAGAGAAAAAAGAAAAAGTGTAAAAGAACAGTGAGGAAAGTACATGAAAAGTAAGAATGAAAGCGCTGTGAGAAGAATAAATACAGAACAAAGACAGTAAATGCATGCATCAAAACTGTTATATATAAAGTGATCTCGTGCAATTATATTCACTACCCATGGGTACCATAAAAGGATCATTGCATAAATGAGCAATGTTTAAAGGGAATCTGTCACCCCATTTTTCGACTATGAGATGCAGCCACTGCCATCAAGGGCTTATCTACAGCATTCTGGCACCCGAGCATTTTAGTGTTCGCTCATCACTAGCTATAACGCTACAGAGTGCAATTTTATTTGTGGTAATATATGGAGATGGCTGGCGTGGTTATTTACATCAGCTGAGTATGTCAGTATATACTGTTTTTTAAATTCTATTCCCTTGATTGGTTAAGTGCACTGGAATGATGGTTACTTTCCTCTTTGACTAGTTACATTACTTATAACATGAGTCACCTTTTTATGGAACTCATAACCTCAGTGTTTGGTATTTATGCTTGTATTAATTGGGTCAGGTACACAGTGGCGTCACTTATATCAAGCACCTTGGGCTTTTTTAATAATTGTAATTGTCTAATTCTCAGAAAGACTAATCAATGTTTTAAATATGGTTCTCTTTGTTTCCTTGGGCTTGAGATTTATCCCTTGAGGGCACCATGTTGATCGTGCTACTGTGAGCAGCCTGCATGACCTAAATGTGCTTCTATGGCCTGCAGCATCTCAGGAGTCAGGACTTCTCTACTGTCAAGCACATTTGGGACATCATTGATCAGCAACTGCAAAGGTAGTTGCCAACAGTGGATCTTGATGATTTGAGTGACCATGTGCATTGAATGTGGCAGGACATTCCTCAGACAACCGTTAATAACTTCAATGATAACAGCCAAGACTGCAAGTGCAAGGATTTCTATATGTGGGGTTCACACTTGATACAGAAATTTTTTTTTTTTTTTTTAATTTTGTTTCCATTTTTTCATCATTTTCCTATCATAAACAGGTCTGTCCATCCTGTGATTTGCATAATTCAACGATTTTTCCTTCTAGGAGTTGCAATTTCAATGTTGAGGAAAATACAGTACATTGCAAATTTTCTTATATTCACTTGTGTAATTAATTTCTGAAAAGTTTGTTAAAACAGATACTATTTAACTAACAATCAATCCTGAGACAGGTAGAACATTTGTAAGGTGTTTAAAGGGCTCAGAGAGTACAGTAAAGTCTTTACATGTATCTACAGTATAATGAAAGATATCATTAATAGTGATGAGTGAACGTGCTCGGATATGGCGTTAGCCGAGCACGCTCGTGTGTTAAGTGAGTGTCTTTGCCGTGCTCGAATACTATGTTCGAGTCCCCACGGCTGCATGTCTCGTGGCTGTTAGACAGCCGCAACACATGCATGAATTACCTGTTTGTTAGGCAATCCCTGCATGTGTTGCAGCTGTTAGACAGGCGTGAGACATGCAGATGCGGGTCTCAAGCATATTTTTCGAACACATCGAAAACACTCGGTTTGCACACGAGCGTGCACGGATGACGCCGGAGCACGTTCGCTCATAGCTAATCATTAACTCTTTATTTCACAATTTTTGGTTGAAATAGCATTAGTAGCCTTTCAATAAAAAGGTCAGATGTAGGTTATGAAATACCCACGACACTTTTTCACGAAGGTTTTATTATAAAATCACATTCCCCCAATGTCTTAATAACAAGTCTACAAAACTGCAAAAATCTTAATTACCCCACACCATTATGCTGCGAATGCACAGAGATAATAAAACAACTTCCTATTCTATCATTATCTGGAAAAAGACTTTTTAATCTCATGTAATGCACTACTAGTTATATCTCTCAGGGGGGCAAATAGAGATTATCTCAACAAAAACGGCAGCTTTGTTTCTTTACTAGATCCTATAATAATGCTTACTTTCTAAAAACATTTTCTACATCTCACAAAAATTAGGCAAAATTAGAAATTCTGATGCATTACAATTTTACAAGTTAGGCTTCTTTTACATTATCTTTAAATCATTACATTGTGCCTCCGAAAACTATATACAGAATATTTCGCTATGCACCTGCCCTTGTCAAGCAAGGGATTCTTTTGTAACAGGTGCTCTTTAAACAAAGTTATCTGCAAAATATATGTTCCGTAACCCTTTCATGAACAGACGACTTTTCATTTTCATTGTTTATTTTTTTCTTTCACGTGACGACAGTTTTTTAATTTTTCTGTCAACATAGCTGTAGGAGGGCTTGATTTTTGTTGGACGAATAGTTCTGAATAGTTCTATTCATTTTACCATACAATGTCCTGGAAAAAAAAACAGGAGAAATTTCAAGGTAGGGTTAAATGGTGTCTGATAGTGTTGAGCGATAGTGCTCGATATCTAAAAATATCGTATCGAAATGGTATCGCCGATATCACTAAATATCGTCGATATCCGATTCCGATACCGGAAGTCCAATGTAAGTCTATGGGAACAAAATATCGACATTAAAAAAAAACATTCTTGCCTTGTTGGTTAATTGTACATTAAGGAAAACAACAAAGACTAATGTAGAATGTATTGGGGGAGGTTGAGGAGACAATAAAGGCATACATGTTTAACCCAATGCATTGGAATAGCATTAATATATTTTTTTTTTTGAAATACGTTTGGATTGACTAACAAATTGACAATGTTGTTAACCTTTTTTCTATTTTGGCAAATATGTATGTTTCACAACTTCCATGCTCTTCACCTTTTTAACTTTTGCCAGTGCCACACTTTCTCCTTCATAATCTTCAGCAGCAGCATCATCTTTCTCATCAAATTATACTTCATCTTCACCTTCTTAATCTTCTTCTTAAACTTCTTGCTATTCAGGTTTTTGTTTACATTACTCATATTGTTATTATTAAACTAATTAATCTTCTTCATATTCAAATTCTTCATCTTCTTCCTCTTCATCTTCTTCATCATATTCTTATTTGTGACAGAGATTCCTGTACTTGTAATCTGTAAAAGTATGAATTGTTCATCCTTCCGTTCTTGCTGTCACAAAAGATTTAAATTACAATAGTATTTGTCCGTGTTCAGTTTAGCCTGCAGCAGCAGCAGGCATTTTCCAGGGGCACCACGAGGAGGAACGGACTCACCCCCATACACTGCTTAGTCTTCTTCTGCTTAGAATTTAGAGCATATATTTTGCTCTTCATTTTGGTCTTATACTTCATGTTCTTCTGCTTTTTGATCTTTTGCTTATTGTTCTTCTGTCTCTTGTTCTGTATCTTGTAGTTTGTCTTAACCTTCTTTGTCCTGTTGGTGATCTTCTTCTGGGTAATCTTTTATTTTTTCTTTGTGATGGTGTTCAGGCTGGTTGGCTTCATGCTCGTCGTCCTTGTTGTCGTCATCTTCTTCTGGATGGTCTTTAAGGTCGTCTAATTTCCGAGAAACAGCTGACGTTACTGGAACCCTGACGGGTATCAGATGGAGCAAGAGACAATGGAAGTAACGAGGACCAGCTGACTGTGCTGGACCCCGGACGGGTAGCAGAAGGAAAAGAGGCAATGTCACAACCGAGTACCAGCTGACGTTACTGTGACACGGTTACTAAGCAGGAGGTACCTGTGCTCCAAAGCACTACCAAGGACCAGCAGACGTTGCTGGAACTCGGATACGGAGATGGAGGCACCTAGGCCAAAGGCACTGGGGAGAACCACTTGACGTACTGGACCCGGACGGGTAGCAGAAGGAAAGAGGCAATGTCACAACCGAGTACCAGCTGACTTACTGTGACACGGTTACTAAGCAGGAGGTACTGTGCTCCAAAGCACTACCAAGGACCAGCAGACGTTGCTGGAACTCGGATACGGAGATGGAGGCACCTAGGCCAAAGGCACTGGGAGAACACTTGACGGTACTGGACCCGGACGGGTAGCAGAAGGAAAAGAGGCAATGTCACAACCGAGTACCAGCTGACGTTACTGTGACACGTTACTAAGCAGAGGTACCTGTGCTCTAAGCACTACCAAGGACACAGACGTTGCTGGAACTCGATACGGAGATGAGGCACCTAGGCCAAAGGCACTGGGGAGAACCACTTGACGTACTGACCCGACGGTAGAAGAACGCACCCTGAAATGTAAGTTGACAGGACGCAAGCGTCCACAGTTACCGAATCACACAGTCCTACAGTGGTGCTTATCCTATTGTCACATGGAAACGCCTTTATTTACATATCCCACAGCACACATAGGAATCACCTAAACTGCAGGCACCATAGAGTCGGCTAACCCGAATGCAACACAACAGCACAACTTATTGGAGGATAAATTGACGTTCACACTGCCAGAAAACAGCTGTCGTGCTGTAACCAGGCTGGCCAGGAGTCAGTACCCCTGCCAATTACTTACGAGCAACAAATGGCGGTGTTGTAGCCCAGGGAGTAGAGTTCAGGTGGTAGAAAGATGAACATAACAGGAGACATGGAAAACGTTGCCAAACAGTTATTTAATCTGAAAACGGACAGGCAAATTCAGGTGAGATCCATGCCTTGTTCATTTTCAGAAAAGTAAGCCGGTCTACATTCTCTGAGGATAGTCGCATGCGACGGTCTGTTACTACACCACCTGCAGCACTAAAGACACGCTCAGATAATACACTGGCAGCAGGGCAAGCCAGCACCTCCAATGCCTACTGGCTAAGCTCTGGCCATGTATCCAACTTAGAGACCCAAAATTTGAAAGGGGAAGAGGCATCTGGGAGTACACTTAGAGGGAAAGCCAAGTAGTCTGTCACCATCTTACGGAAACGTTGCTTCCTGGTGACTGGAGCCGTCTCGGATGGTGTAGACCTTGCTGGCGCTGTCACAAAACTTTGCCACATTTGTAACATACAGTTCTTGCCCTGTGCAGAGGCGCTGCTTCTGATCCCTCTTGTTGTAGAGGTGTCTACACTGCCTCGACGCACAGAGCTGCTTTGTAAAGCAGTAGCAGCAGCAGCAGCAGCTCTCTCGGCTGGAATGTACAACAGTATGGATTGCACCAGTGTGTCTTGGTACTCCTGCATTTTACGGTCCCGGTTCACCGGTGTGATGAGGGTTTGTAAGTTGTCCCGGTAGCGAGGGTCTAGGAGGGTGAACACCCAATAATCTGACGTGCTGAGAATGTGGGCGATGCGGCGGTCGTTTCTCAGGCACTGAAGCATGAAATCAACCATGTGCTGCAGACTCCCAACTGGCCAACAAAGGCTGTCCTCTGGAAGAGGCGTCATCTCTGTCTCCTCTGCATCACCCCACCCTCGCTCTACATACTGACTACAGCGTTGTGTACCTCCCTCTGTAGGGATTTCTTCCTCCTCCATTGATTCCTCCTCCTCCTCATCCTCCTCACAAAGTGAGCCCTGCCCAGCCCTTTGTGAGGAACCACGTTGCGCTGACTGTCCTGAAGGTAATTGAATTTATGACTCCTCATCCTCCACCTCTTCCAAAACCTCTTCCTTTAGTGCTTTCAGTGATTTCTGAAGCAGGCAGATAAGGGGGACAGTCATGCTGACTAGTGCATCATCTGCACTCGCCATCCGCGTTGAGACATCAAACGCACGCAAAACGTCGCAGATGTCCTTCATAAAGGCCCACTCAGTAGTGGTGAAGTGTGAACGGCGCAAATTGCGAGTTGATTGCGCCTGTTGCAGCTGATACTCCATTACTGCTGGCTGCTGCTCACACAACCGCTCCAACATATGTAACGTGGAATTCCACCTGGTGGGTACGTCACATATGATGCGATGTTCAGGAAGGCGAAATCTGACTTGCAGAGCTGCAATGCGCGATCTGGCCATGCTGGAACGTCGCAAGTGAGCGCACTCTAGGCGGACCTTGTGCAGCAGTGCATAAAGATCCGGATAGTCCCTCAAAAAACTCTGCACGACCAAGTTGAGCACATGTGCCAGACATGGTATGTGAGTGAGATTGCCAAAGCCAGAGCTGCCACCAGATTTCGGCCATTGTCACACACTACCAAGCCTGGCTGGAGATTAGCTGACAAAAACCACACATCCCTCTCCTGCTTGATGGCATCCCAGAGCTCCTGCGCTGTGTGGCTTCGATTCCCCATGGGAATTAATTTCAGTACGGCCTGTTGACGTTTGGCCATGGCTGTGCTCATATCGGTCGCAACAGGTAAGCGTTCACGGGTCCATGTGGAGGTAGACCGTGACGGCTCGTGCAGCGATGATTCTGAGGAACTGGAGTAGGAGGAGGAATCAATGTGCACAGACTGGATTCCTGCAATCCTTGGAGTTGGCAGAACACGTACAGCGCCACTGGCAAGATCTGTACCCGGCTCCACAACATTGACCCAATGGGCAGTGAGGGAAAGGTATCGTCCCTGGCCATGGGTACTGGTCCACGCATCGGTGGTCAGGTGGACCCTGCTACTGACGGCGTTTAGTAGCGCATGTTTAATGTTTCCCTCGACATGTTTTTGCAGAGCAGGGACAGCTTGCCTGCTGAAATAAAATCGGCTTGGCACATTATATTGTGGGACTGCCAATGCCATAAAGTTCCTGAAACTGTCAGTCTCCACCAGCCTGAATGACAGCATTTCAAGGGACAGGAGTTTTGCAAGGCCAGCATTCAGAGCCTGTGCTCGTGATGGTTTGCCGAGTATGGCCGTCTTTTATCCCATGCCTGTGTTACCGATGGCTGTTTTTTTGTTCTGGGAGTGTGACGATGACTGTGAACTTGCTGCAGTGGGTGGAATAACAGTTTGTCTATGGACAACAGTGACCGAGGTTCTTCCATGGAGATCCTGTGAGGAAGCCGAAACAGGTGTGTGAGAGCTGGAGGTAGAGGCTCGAACATGACCTAAAGATGTAGGTGCTGCTGTAGGTTGGCCTACATCTCCAGTGTGTCTTTGGAACTCAGCTACGTGCTTTGTCCGTACATGTGTCCACATATTTGTGGTATTCAGGTTCCTGATATTTTTACCTCTTTTAACTTTTTGCTTACACAGCTTGCATTGAACATAGCAAATATCATCTACAAGTCTGTCAAAAAAGGACCACGCAGTGCAAGTCATGGGAGCGCCAATTTTGACAGTTCTAAGAGAACTGCTCCCAACAGGTGCCAAACTGGAGGCTACAGGCAAGCGAGTCTGCAGCCTACCTCTCCCTCCTCTTTGTACCGTTGGGCCAATCTCTTCCTCAGAGCTGCTCCCACCACCTTCCTGTTGCTCACGCCATGTTGGGTCTCGGACTTCATCATCTCCACTACCCACTTCCAACACCTGCTGCTTTTGGATGGTCTGGGCAGCACCATGCTCCACAAAACCTGGCACCTGAGTCTCATCATCATCATAAGATGCGTTCTGCGGTGTGCTGTCCATCGGCACTGGCTCACCCGCCTCTTCAGATTGAGAGAGACACAGCTGTTGTGCATCACTGCATACTCCTTCTTCTTCAAATTGCAGAATGCTGCTTGCCTGTGCCCTTGTTTGCGAGCCAACAGATTCTGAGAACAGAAGCAGAGACTCAGCTGGCTCCTGTACAGAACTCTCTGACTGCCTGGCAATTTGACAGGCGGTGAACAGACAGATGGTTGCTCAACAGTGTTGTGTTCCTGAGAGGAGGTGGAAGGAATTGAAGTCGATGCATTGGCTGCCATCCAACCAACAACGGCTTCAATTTGTTCTTCCAGCAGCAGGGGGGCACGCCGAGCTCCTACCAAAGTGCGCATAAAGGAACGCTCACGGGGAAAACTGGTGGATGCTGTGTCACTGAGGGCGGCAGCAGCCACAGAATCCCCACGTCCTCTCCCTGCTGAAACTCCACGGCCACGACCACGTGCCTTACTCACTGACTTCTTCATCTTGGTAGATTGATAAAGAAAGTCAGAAAAGTTATAAGGCCTAAGTGTGGTTATTACGCAGAGACTGAAGTGAACACTGAAACACAACTGTTCACAATCTGTGAAAGGCTACTCCTTTGTCTACTTCTATAGTGTTTGCAACCAATGTATTGTATACGGATGGAAGCGCGTCACACTAATAGATTATATTTTAAATGGAATGGAGCAGAACCAATTGGAGATAAATGAAAAGGATGAGCCACTGAGACACGCTCAGCAGAGTACAAGCAGCAGTGCTTGAACAAGTAACTGGAGCGTGATGTGCACTCAAAAAATAAAAAACACAGACTGAAGTGAACACTGAAACACAACTGTCCACAATCTGGGAAAGGCTACTCCTTTGTCTACTTCTATAGTGTTTGCAACCAATGTATTGGATATGGATGGAAGCGCGTCACACTAATAGTTAAATTGCATGGAGCTGCAAGAATTACACTGAAGGAAAAAAAAAAGAGTCTGTGAGTGACATGTGCAGATGCCTACAGACAGCGTTGCATGCAGAGCAAACTGCAGCGTCACCTGCACTCACACACACCTTGCAGAGCTGTTAAAACAACACTGCAGGCAAAAGGAAGCTTTACACAGCGGTTGGTGCTAGCCTGCCTACAGCACAGTACACTAAATCGCAATCTCTAACTGTCCCTCAGAGTCAGCACAGCAGCGTTCTGTCACATTGCCTCGCAAAGAATGATGGGAACTTCCGATTCCGGTATTCGATAAGACGAAAATATTGAAACGAATTATCGAAAGGCCGATAGAGCTAATATCTGCCGATAGCCGATATTTGCAGTATCGTATTACTCAACACTAGTGTCTGATCTTACTGTCACTTGGCACTGCCACATCTATTATCATTGCTGTCTTCTGGTCCTTGTATGCTATGACAATGTCTGATTGGTTAGCCAACACCTGCTTATCTGTCTGGATCTTGAAGTCCCACAGGATTTTAGCCCTTTCATTCTCCACCACTTTTCTGGGTCTCCCACCTGTACTTAGGGGGACTTAGCCCATATGCTGTTCAGATGTTCCTGTAAACAATTCCCGCTACCTGGTTGTGGTGTTCGGTATACGCTGTTCCTGCTTGTATTTTGCATCCTGCCACTATGTGTTGCACGGTTTCTGAGGTTTCTTTGCATAGTCTGCACCTTGGGTCTTGTCTTGTGTGGTAGATTCCTGCTTCTATGGATCTGGTACTTAGTGCTTGCTCTAGTGCCGCTATGATTAGTGCCTCGGTGCTGTCTCGGAGTCCAGCTTTCTCCAGCCATTGGTAGGATTTCTCCATGTCATCCACCTCCATTATCTGTCAATCGTACATCCCAGGTGCTTCATGTTCCCGTTCTTCCTTCTAGATCTGTTGTTGCTGCCTCAGGCTTTCTCTCAGCATCTCATCTTTTAGTGCCATTTTTCTAATTTAGTGGCTGGTATAGTATAATGGTTAAGTGCACAGCCTACGACATGAGTACTTAACCTTTGCACATCCCGGCTCTGCCCTGTGCAAAAATAAATTATAAACCAATGCTCCTAACACTATAATACATTAGAATATCTACCATATGTGGTTGTTATAGCGTAGTGGTTAAAGTGCACAACCACCAATGTGGTTATCCTGGAGTCCAAATCCTGGCTCTGACCTGTTGGAAATAATATACCAGTAGTGGTCCTTGGGCAAGACTACTAACACTATAGTGCCTACCTCAATAAACATGGAAGTGTAATGAACAAAGAGAGTCATAACGGCTCTGACATTGCCCGGATTAAAGGGAATCTGTCACCCCATTTTTGCAATATCAGATAAAGATATCACTGAATTGTGCATCCCATAAGTAATCTATAGGTACCTATCACATCTCCTGACACCTCAGTTTTCATGTCAAAATACATTTGTAAAGTTTGTTTTTCAGTGTGCAAATACATGCAGGTCCGGTCCGATGGGCGGCGTTTATTCTGAGGAAGTGTGGACGAAACGCGCGTCGGGGTAGAGAAACTATAGCTGTGGACATCGCACTTACTCTCTCCTTACAGACTAATAATCATCGGTGTTATTTAATGGTATACTTATCTAAACCATTAGCTGTTGTTCATTTGGCTCACAGTGACAGATGAGAGTCTGGGTCTTTTATATTAATGCTGATTACTGACAGTCTCTTGGTAATTCAGGCTATTTTGCTCAGTTTAAAGGAGGTTATTTCAGCTCAGTTTCAAGGAGGCTGACAATGAGCCTTTACAGGTCCTTCTCAAAAAATTAGCATATAGTGCTAAATTTCATTATTTTCCATAATGTAATGATTACAATTAAACTTTCATATATTTTAGATTCATTACACACCAACTGAAATTTGTCAGGTTTTTTATTGTTTTAATACTGATGATTTTGGCATACAACTCCTGATAACTAGGGTTGAGCATTCCGATACTGCAAATATCGGGTATCGGCCGATATTGGCTGTATCGGAATTCCGATTCCGAGTTCCGATATTTTCGTCTTATCGGATACCGGAATCGGGATTGTCACTGTCACTGTCAGTGTCCGTCGGTCGGGTCTGTCAGGAGTCAGCGGCACTTACCTGTCAGAAGATCTCCGGCGGTCACGTCCTGGACTGCTTGATGGCCGCAATCTTCTTTCCCCGGCGGTCACATTCAGTATCTCGCGATAACTGCAGTGACTGCTGGGTAATCCCGGCCGTAAAGCAGTCAGTCCGATGACGTCACCGCCGGGGAAGCAGGTAATCAGCTGTGCTGCGTCGGGATGACAGGCTCTGCCTGTCATTGCGATGTAGCAGAGTTGGATCGTCGTGGGACTGTCGTTATGGACTGCGTCGGACAGGTGGTATACTGTTGGGTTTTTTTTTTTCTTTTTTTACAGGAGATCGATGGCGTCGCAGGAATGAGAGTACAATAAAATTAATGAAAACTGTGTTGTCTCTTTTATTTCATTAAAATACTTTTTTCTTACTTTGTCTTTTTTTTATGCATTTAATAACTTTGGGATTAATAATGGATCGGTGTCTTATTGACACCTCTCCATTATTAACCGGGCTTATTGTCACCGTGCAATCAACGGTGACATTAACCCCTTATTACCCCGCTTGCCACCGCTACAGGGCAAGTGGGAAGAGCCGGGTAAAGTGCCACAATTGGCACATCTTTTGATGCGCCAAATGTGGGGCTGCTGTAGCTGGTATTATCAGGCTGTTGAGGGCCAAAATCCATGAGCCTTGACAGTCTTTTAATACCAGGCCGCAGCAGTCTGCATTTTACTTGGCTGGTTAACAAAAATAGGGGGGATCCCCACGCCGTTTTTTTTTCGAGGGGATCCCCTATTTTTGTTAACCAGCCAAGCTAAGCAGACTGCTGTGGCCTGGTATTATCAGGCTTGCAAGGTCCATGGATATTGGATCCTTACCAGCCTGAAAAACCAGGCCTCAGCGGTCTGCTTCATCTGGCTGGTTAACAAAAATAGGGGGGACCCCACGCCAATTTTTTTCGAGGGGATCCCCTATTTTTGTTAATCAGCCAAGATATGCAGACTGCTGTGGCCTGGTATTATCAGGCTGGCAAGGTCCATGGATCTTGGCTCCTTAACAGCCTGAAAATCCAGGCCTCAGCGGTCTGCTTCATCTGGCTGGTTAACAAAAATAGGGGGGACCCCACGCCAATTTTTTTGAGGGGATCCCCCATTTTTGTTAATCAGCCAAGATATGCAGACTGCTGTGGCCTAGTATTATCAGGCTGGCAAGGTCCATGGATCTTGGCTCCTTAACAGCCTGAAAATCCAGGCCTCAGCGGTCTGCTTCATCTGGCTGGTTAACAAAAATAGGGGGACCCCACGCCATTTTTTTTTTCGAAGGGAACCCCTATTTTTGTTAATCAGTTCCCTCTGACGTCACTGATTGTGTCCCTGGCTGACCTGAAGTGAAAGTGGAAAGCAATCAATTAAGCTTTCCACTTAAGGGCCCGTCTCACATAGCGATATCGCTACCGAGATCGCTGCTGAGTCACTAGTTTTGTGACGCAGCAGCGAGCTCACCAGCGATATCGCTGTGTGTGACATTCAGCGACGATCAGCCCCCCTGCCGGGTATCGCTGATCGTCGCTGAAATGTCAGGACCTTTTTTTGATCGCTGGTTTCCCGCTGACAGGCACGCATCGCTGCGTGTAACAGGCGGGGGACCAGCGATCCGCTGGTAACCAAGGTACACAGCGGGTTTCCAGGCGCGGGGCTGTGCCTAGAAACCCCTGTGTACCTTGGATACCAGCGCCCTGATGCAGGGAGCTGGTATCCAAGGTACACAGCGGGTTTCCAAGCGCTGCGCGGTGCCTGGAAACCCGCTGTGTACCTTGGTTACCAGCGGATCGCTGGTCTCCCGCCTGTCACACGCAGCGATGCGTGCCTGTCAGAGGGAAACCAGCGATCAAAAAAAGGTCCTGACATTTCTGCGACGATCAGCGATACCCGGCAGGGGGGCTGATCGTCGCTGAATGTCACACACAGCGATATCGCTGGTGAGCTCGCTGCTGCGTCACAAAACTTGTGACTCAGCAGCGATCTCGGTAGCGATATCGCTATGTGAGACGGGCCCTTAAGCGATGTTACCCCGCAGTGTCGCTGTCCCAGATCGCTGCCTGAGCTGCCTGTTTGGCAGCTCAGCAGCGATCATGTAGCGATACACCAGCGATCCTGACAAGTGCATATCGTTGTCGGGATCGCTGGTGTATCGTTATGTGACACCCAGCCTTTACTCTCCTGTCAGGCAGGAGAGGAACTCATTCATTTGGGGTTTACTGTGAGGCTGCAGCATTAGCTGCGGTCCCTGCAGTAAACATTAACCCTTTCTGAAGGATTACACCGTGGGACCTGACTGTGCATGGGATAGGTAAGAATAATTTTGCTTTTTTATTTTATTTTTATTACAGGAAATGGTTTTTGCAGTAAAATAAAATATGGTCAAAAACATGTGTCTTTATTTCATTAAAATGATTTTTAATTAAAGTGTGTGTGTTTTATTTTTATTTCATGCAATAGGATTAATAATTGATAGTTGTCTAATTGACAGCTCTCAATTATTAACCTGGCTTAAGGTCACCTTTCAATAGCAAGGTGGCTTTAACCCCATATTAACCCATTCGCCACCGCTACAGGGCAATGGGAATAGACGGGCAAAGTGCCAGAAAGGGCGAATCTATTATAGATTTGTCTTTCCTGGGGTGTCTGGGGGCAGATGTTAGTAGCCGGGGGGGGCAAAAATAATGGTCCCTCTCTGGGCTATTATTATCTGCCCCCACTCACTGGCTTTGTCTGTCTGGTTGCGAAAATAGGGCGGAGCCCACGCATTTTTTTTCAGCAATTTTACACCTCATATATATATATACATGTCATTGAATTTGTGACACATATATATATATATATTTATATTTGTAGTTCATACACTTCTACATAGTATAATAGCCGCTAATTCAATTGCCGGCTTTTGTGAAAATGCAGAACCCGACATGAAATGACACTTGGTGTACATAGGGTTAACCATGTCTTTTCATGTCCTTTGCTATCTAATTTGCACAAACAATTAAATCAGTCTATGTGTGCAAAATTTCACACCTGTAGGGGTTAATTAAAGGTGTAAATTCGTAGCAAAAAAGTCCGTTTTTTTTACAACGAATTTACACCTTTAATTAACCCCTACAGGTGTGAAATTTTGCACACATAGACTGATTTAATTGTTTGTGCAAATTAGATAGCAAAGGACATGAAAAGACATGGTTAACCCTATGTACACCAAGTGTCATTTCATGTCGGGTGACCCGACATGAAATGACACTTGGTGTACATAGGGTTAACCATGTCTTTTCATGTCCTTTGCTATCTAATTTGCACAAACAATTAAATCAGACTATGTGTGCAAAATTTCACACCTGTAGGGTTAATTAAAGGTGTAAATTCGTAGCAAAAAAGTCCGTTTTTTTTACAACGAATTTACACCTTTAATTAACCCCTACAGGTGTGAAATTTTGCACACATAGACTGATTTCATTGTTTGTGCAAATCAGATAGCAAACGACATGAAAAGACATGGTTAACCCTATGTACACCAAGTGTCATTTCATGTCGGGTGCTTCTGTCTTTTCACTGAAGCCGGCTTTACCCGGCAATTGAATCAGAGAGGATATTTTACTATGTAGAAGTGTATAAACTATACATATATGTATATATATATGTCACAATGACATGTATATATATATATATGTATTCTATGTGTGTATATTTAGTGTTTACAAGGAAAGAATGGGGTTTTTTTAGTTGCGATATTTTGTTCCCATAGACTTACATGGGACTTCCGGTATCGGTATCGGGTATCGCCGATATTTTAGTGATATCGGCGATACCATTCCGATTCCGATACTTTAGGATATCGGAAAGTATCGCTCAACTCTACTGATAACCCAAAAAACCTGTCTCAAAAAATTAGCATATCAAGAAAAGGTTCTCTAAACGACCTATTACCCTAATCTTCTGAATCAACTAATTAACTCTAAACACATGCAAAAGATTCCTGAGGCTTTTAAAAACTCCCTGCCTGGTTCATTACTCAAAACCCCCATCATGGGTAAGACTAGCGACCTGACTGATGTCAAGAAGGCCATCATTGACACCCTCAAGCAAGAGGGTAAGACCCAGAAAGAAATTTCTCAACAAATAGGCTGTTTCCAGAGTGCTGTATCAAGGCACCTCAATGGGAAGTCTGTTGGAAGGAAACAATGTGGCAGAAAACGCTGTACAACGAGAAGAGGTGACCGGACCCTGAGGAAGATTGTGGAGAAGGACCGATTCCAGACCTTGGGGACCTGAGGAAGCAGTGGACTGAGTCTGGTGTAGAAACATCCAGAGCCACCGTGCACAGGCGTGTGCAGGAAATGGTCTACAGGTGCCGCATTCCCCAGGTAAAGCCACTTTTGAACCATAAACAGCGGCAGAAGTGCCTGACCTGGGCTACAGAGAAGCAGCACTGGACTGTTGCTAAGTGGTCCCAAGTACTTTTTTCTGATGAAAGCAAATTTTGCATGTCATTCGGAAATCAAGGTGCCAGAGTCTGGAGGAAGACTGGGGAGAAGGAAATGCCAAAATGCCTGAAGTCCAGTGTCAAGTACCCACAGTCAGTGATGGTGTGGGGTGCCATGTCAGCTGCTGGTGTTGGTCCACTGTGTTTCATCAAGGGCAGGGTCAATGCAGCTAGCTATCAGGAGATTTTGGAGCACTTCATGCTTCCATCGGCTGAAATGCTTTATGGAGATGAAGATTTCATTTTTCAGCACGACCTGGCACCTGCTCACAGTGCCAAAACCACTGGTAAATGGTTTACTGACCATGGTATTACTGTGCTCAATTGGCCTGCCAACTCTCCTGACCTGAACCCCATAGAGAATCTGTGGGATATTGTGAAGAGAAAGTTGAGAGACGCAAGACCCAACACTCTGGATGAGCTTAAGGCCGCTATCGAAGCATCCTAGGCCTCCATAACACCTCAGCAGTGTCACAGGCTGATTGCCTCCATGCCACACCGCATTGAAGCAGTCATTTCTGCAAAAGGATTCCCGACCAAGTATTGAGTGCATAACTGAACATTATTATTTGATGTTTTTTTTGTTTGTTTTTAAAAAACACTTTTATTTTATTGGACGGTTGAAATATGTTAATTTTTTGAGACAGGTTTTTTGGGTTATCAGGAGTTGTATGCCAAAATCATCAGTATTAAAACAATAAAAGACCTGACAAATTTCAGTTGGTGTGTAATGAATCTAAAATATATGAAAGTTTAATTGTAATCATTACATTATGGAAAATAATGAAATTTAGCACTATATGCTAATTTTTTGAGAAGGACCTGTATTTACATGACCTCATTTTGATTATTTCATGCAAATAATATATCACCTAATGAAAGTTTTTTGAGACTACAATTAATATTATTGTGTTTAATGTTGTCATTATTTGCTTAGTTTCTTGTATATTTTTATGTTTATTATTGACAATTGCTATTGCCTAATTTTTATCTATATTATTATATATATAATAAAGAATTATTAATTATAATTAATTTTGGCTCATGTGTTATTGCAGTCTTCTCACTCTCTGGTTGTAGAGTTTGGAGTTGACAGCTTTTTGGTTGTAAAAAGCAGAAGAGACTTGTTTGGGCTAAAGAACACAAGGAATGGACATTAGACCAGTAGAAATCTGTGCTTTGGTCGGATGAGTCCAAATTTGAGATCTTTGGTTCCAACCACCATGTCTTTGTGCGACGCAGAAAATGTGAACGGATGGACTCTACATGCCTGGTTCCCACCGTGAAGCATTGAAGAGGAGGTGTGATGTAGTGTGGGTGCTTTGCTGGTGACACTGTTGGGGATTTTTTCAAAATAGAAGGCATACTGAACCAGCATGGCTACCACAGCATCTTGCAGCGGCATACTATTCCATCCGGTTTGCATTTTGTTGGACCATCATTTTTTTTTCCAACAGGACAATGACCCCAAACACACCTCCAGGCTGTGTAAGGGCTATTTGACCAAGAAGGTGAGTGATGGGGTGCTACGCCAGATGACCTGGCCTCCACAGTCACCAGACCTGAACCCAATCGAGATGGTTTGGAGTGAGCTGGACCGCAGAGTGAAGGCAAAATTGCCAACAAGTGCTAAGCATCTCTGAGAACTCCTTCAAGACTGTTGGAAGACCATTTCCGGTGACTACTTCTTGAAGCTCATCAAGAGAATGCCAAGAGTGTGCAAAGCAGAAATCAAAGCAAAAGGTGGCTACTTTCAAGAACCTAGAATATAAGACATATTTTCAGTTGTTTCACTTTTTTTTGTTAAGTATATAATTCCACATGTGTTTATTCATAGTTTTCATGCCTTCAGTGTGAATGTTCAATTTTCATAGTCATGAAAATACAGAAAAATCTTTGAATGAGAAGGTGTGTCCAAACTTTTGGTCTGTACTGTATATATAATATATACATATATATGTATATATATATACATATATATGTATATATATATATATATATAAAGTCTCCAGGTCCATTCTCCATAATCTTTGAAAATTCTTGGAGAACAGGAGACGTCTCAGAAGACTGGAGAAGAGCAAATGTTGTTCCTATCTTCAAAAGGGGAAGAAGGTAGACCAGGGAACTATAGGATAGTGAATATGACTTCCATACCAGGAAAGATCTTTGAGCAAATTATTAAACAACACTTATGTAAGTACCTGGATAAGAATGAAGTGATTAACCAGAGTCAGGATGGGTTTGTAACTAATATAATAAGTCATGTCAGACTAACTTAATTTCCTTTTAGGACAGATTCACTGACTGGGTGGATCAGGGAAATGCTGTAGATATAGTATATCTTGACTTCAGCAAAGCATTTGACAAAGTATCTCACACAATCCTTATTGAAAAAATGACTAAAGGTAGTGCCACACTAAACAATCCCGCTAGCGATCTCGTTAAAGTCGCATACTAATGAGATCGCTAGCGTGATTGTTATAATATCGCTAGTAGCTGCCTAATTTAGCGATGTCGTTAAGGACGCTATCGCGGTTAGCGATCTCCTTAACGACTTTGGCGGTACAAAAGCACCGCACATCGCTCACAAAAAGGTGCCACACTCAGCGATATATGCTCACCAGCGGGACGCCAACGATAAAAATAGGGTCCAGAACGATCTGAACGATGAACGAGATCACAGCAGGGGCACAGCAGGGGCCACGTCGTTGCTACATGCCACACACACCGGCGTCACTAACGAGATCGCTAAATAGTGACGTTTTTTAGCGATCTCGTTAGCGACGCTGTTTAGTGTGGCATACCCTTAAGTATGGAATGGACAAGGCAACTGTTAAGTGGATTCATAACTGGCTTAATGATCGGACCCAAAGAGTGGTCATAAATGGCTCCACATCCAGTTGGAAGAATGTCTCATGTGGGGTACCACAGGGCTCTGTCCTGGGTACTGTATTGTTCAACATCTTTATCAATGATTTAGATGAAGGAAATGAGTGTAAACTGATTAAATTAGCGGATGACACAAAGCTAGGAGTGATGGCAATTACTAGAGAAGAGAGAGAGAGAGGATTCAAAAGATATAAATAGACTGGAGCAGTGAGCAGCAACTAACAGAATGGTTTTTAACGGGGAAAAATGCAGAGTTTTACATCTGGTCAATAAAAATTAAATAAAGCATATACAGAATGGGAGGAATAGGGCTAAACAACAGCACATGTATACAATTGATCACAGACTGAACATGAGTAAACAGTGTGATGCAGCAGCAAAAAGGCAAATACAATTCTGGGATGTATTAACAGAAGCATACAGTCTAGATCACGTGAAGTTATTATCCCACTCCTCTTTGGTCAGACCTCATCTGGAATACTGTGTCCAGTTTTGGGCACCACATTTTAAAAAAGACATCAACAAACTGGAGCAAGTTCAGAGAAGAGCGACCAGAATGGTGACCGGTCTGCAAATCATGTCCCATCAGGAACAGTTGCAGTATTTGGAATTGTTTAGCTTGCAAAAAAGAAGACTGAGAGGAGACTTAATAGCTGTCTACAAATATCTCAAGGGATGTCACATTGTAGAAGTATTATCTTTATTCTCATTTGCACAAGGAAAGACTAGAAGCAATGGGATGAAACTGAATGTGAGGAGACACAGATTAGATATTAGAAAAAACTTTTTGACAGCTAGAGTGATCAATGAGTGGAACCGGCTGCCACGAGAGAAGGTGAGTTCTCCTTCAATGGAAGTCTTCAAGCAAAGGCTGGACAGACATCTCTCTGGGATGATTTAGTGAATCCTGCTTTGAGCAGGGGGTTGGACCAGATGGCCCAGGAGGTCCCTTGCAACTCTACCATTCTATGATTCTATGATATATATATATATATATATATATATATATATATATATATATATATATATGCATGTGCTGTATTCTCCCGTCTGTGGTCTCTTTTTTGACCTGTCTACCCCATGTGCTATCCCCCTTGTCTGCTGTCAGGTGGTACCGTGCAAGAGGCTGCGTACGGTGTTTACAGAGTGTGTGTGTGTGTGTGGTGCATACGGAGTATACAGTGGGTGTGTGTGTGTGGCATATACAGTGTGCGTGTCTGGTGCGTACAGCATACACAGTGTGTGTGTGTATGGTGTGTACGGCGTATACAGTGTGTGTGTTGCGTACGGCATATACAGTGTGTGTGTGTGTGGTGCGTACGGCGTATACAGTGTGTGAGTGGTGTGTACAGTGTATACAGTGTGTGTGTGTGGTGCATACGGCATATACAGTGTGTTTGTGGTGCGTACGGCATATACATTGTGTTTTTTTTGCGTTCGGCGTATACAGTGTGTGTGTGTGTGGTGTATGCGGCGTATACAGTTTGTGAGTGTGTGCGGTGCGTACGGTGTATACAGTTTGTGTGCGTGTGTGTGTGTTGTATACAGCATATACAGTGTGTGTTTGTGTGTGTGTGGTGCGTTCGGCGTATACAGTGTGTGTGTGTGTATGGCTTGTGTATGTGCTTATACAGTGTGTGTGTATGGTGCGCACGGCGTATACAGTGTGTGTGTGGTGTGTACGGTGTATACAGTGTGTGTGGTGCATACGGCATATACAGTGTGTGTGTGTGGTGCGTACGGTGTATACATTGTGTTTCTGGTGTGTACGGCATATAAATTGTGTGTGGTGCGTACGGTGTATACAGTGTGTGTGTTGTGTATGCGGCGTTTACAGTGTGTGAGTGTGTGTGTGGTGCATACGGCGTATATAGTGTGTGTGTGTGTGTGTGTGTGTGGTGTATGAGGTGTATACAGTGTGTGAGTGTGTGTGGTGTGTATGGCGTATGCAGTGTGTGTGTGTGTGGTGCGTACGGCGTATACAGTTTGTGTGTCTGTGTGTGTGTGGTGTGTACGGCATATACAGTGTGTGTTTGTGTGTGTGTGTGGTGGTGCGTACGGCGTATACAGCGTGTGTGTGTGTGTGTGTGTGCGACGGTGTTCCGCTGGTGGTACTGCGCAATAGGCTGGTACCACCAGCAGTTTCCATATTGAGACGCCCATCACTTGGGTGTCCCAATATGGTGGTCTGTGAACTTCCGCTGCTTGGAATTCTGGGATCCGGATACATCTGGATGGAACAGGATGTGAAGACATTACAAGGTAAGTTATATATTATATATATATATATATATAAACTATATATATAAATGGTGTGAATAGATTCGCATGTCTCATGTAATTGGTCTTGTCAGTATTTGTTGGCTGCTGCACAGGAGCCCTGAGAGCCGCCTCATATCTGACAGCATCCATGGCTCCTCTTTTATGTACACCTGGGCTGGTGTAACGTCATTGTTGCGGTGTGATGGAATTGCACGTTGTGTCAGGATGGATAATCAGAAGAATAGCTGCAGATGCTGGCATATAAAACATAGCTCTCTGTACTCCTGTTCAAAGGCTATAGACTTCCGAAATAAATCCAAAGTCCCCCAGAAATTTTATAAATATGGTGGTAGCAGATGCAGCACTAAGTTCAAGTGATCGTACTGCAAACAAAAATGATTTTTTTATTGAATGGTTTGTGTTTCAATGTTGCAATGACCCCTTTGTTAGGACAATGTTCTGAAATGCATAAACATTGAATAAAAGATTAATATTTGTCCTGTTTCTTTGGGATTTTGAATTACTGCCAACGGACCAGATTAGATCCGGGAATGGGGTCTTCACACTGACTCTGAAGCAATTCTGGGTGTTGTATTTGTAACACCACAAGCCCATATGATATAAAATACCTGGGGTATGCACAGATGTTTGCCCTATGAAGTGCTTCCCCAATGTTGTTATATAGATCTGTGTCTAGTAACAGATTACTGATGTGATCAATGCACTGGATCCTGTACATCAACTCTACTGTCTAAAAAAAAAAAATCTTTTTTTTATTTGCTGTCGCCATTTTCCAAGACTCATGACTAGTGTTGAGCATTCCGATACCGCAAGTATCGGGTATCGGCCGATATTCGCTATATCGGAATTCCGATACTTAGTTCCGATATTTTCCCAATATCGTATACCGGAATCGGAAGTTCCCATAATTCTTTGAGAGGCAATGTGATTTTAGTCAGCCAATGAAGAATCTTATGAAGTGTGGGCACATCCTGTAATGCTGCGGTCATCTTAACTAATGGCATGGCTGTGATTGGCTGCTGAAATGATGTCAGAATGCAGTATAAAAGGCGCCGCCGCCATTTTAGCGTCACTGTGCTGTGAACTCAGTTAGGGACAGAACGCTGCTCTGCTGACTCTGAGGGACAGTTAGATATTGCGATTTTGTGTACTGGGCTTTAGGCAGGCTAGTTTACCAACCGCTGTGTAAAGCTTCCTTTTGCTTTGTTGTTTTAACAGCTCTGTGCAAGGTGTGTGTGAGAGTGCAGGTGACGCTGCAGTTTGCTCTGCATGCAACGCTGTCTGTAGGCATCTGCACGTGTCACTCACAGACTCTTTTTTTTTTCTTCAGTGTAATTCTTGCTGCTCCATTCAATAGAAATTATAGTGTGACGCGCTTCCATCCGTATACAATACATTGGTTGCAAACACTATAGAAGTAGACAAAGGAGTAGCCTTTCCCAGATTGTGAACAGTTGTGTTTCAGTGTTCACTTCAGTCTGTGTTTTTTATTTTTTGAGTGCACATCTCGCTCCAGTTACTTGTTCAAGCACTGCTGCTTGTACTCTGCTGAGCGTGTCTCAGTGCCTCATCCTTTTCATTTATCTCCAATTGGTTCTGCTCCATTCCATTTAAAATCTAATCTATTAGTGTGACGCGCTTCCATCCGTATCCAATACATTGGTTGCAAACACTATAGAAGTAGACAAAGGAGTAGCCTTTCCCAGATTGTGAACAGTTGTGTTTCAGTGTTCACTTCAGTCTGTGTTTTTTATTTTTTGAGTGCACATCACGCTCCAGTTACTTGTTCAAGCACTGCTGCTTGTACTCTGCTGAGCGTGTCTCAGTGCCGCATCCTTTTCATTTTTCTCCAATTGGTGCTTCTCCATTATATTTGAAAAAAATCTAATCTATTAGTGTGACGCGCTTCCATCCGTATACAATACATTGGTTGCAAACACTATAGAAGTACAGAAAGGAGCCTTTCACAGATAGTGAACAGTTGTCTGCAGTGTTCACTGCAGTCTCTGAGGATTAACCACACTTAGGCCTTATAACTTTTCTGACTTTCTTTATCAATCTACCAAGATGAAGAAGGCATTGAGTAAGGCACGTGGTCGTGGCCGTGGAGTTTCAGCAGGGAGAGGACGTGGGGATTCTGTGGCTGCTGCCGCACCCAGTGACACAGCATCCACCAGTTTTCCCCGTGAGCGTTCCTTTATGCGCACTTTTGTAGGAGCTCAGCGTACCCCCCTGCTGCGGGAAGAACAAAATGAAGCCGTTGTTGGTTGGATGGCAGCCAATGCATCAACTTCAATTCCTTCCACCTCCTCTCAGGACCACAGCACTGTTGAACAACCATCTGTCTCTTCACCGCCTGCCAAATTGCCCAGGCAGTCAGAGAGTTCTGAACTGGAGCCAGCTGAGTCTCTGCTTCTGTTCTCAGAATCTGTTGGCTTGCAAACAGGGGCCCAGCCAAGCAGCATTCTGGAATGTGAAGAAGAGGCAGTATGCAGTGATGCGCAACAGCTGTGTCTCTCTGAATGTGAAGAGGCGGGTGAGCCAGTGCCGATGGTCAGCACACCGCAGAACGCATCTGATGATCATGAGACTCAGGTGCCATTTTCTGTTGAGCATGGTGCTGGCCAGACCACCCAACAGCAGCAGGTGTTGGAAGAGGGTAGTGGAGATGATGAGGTCCAAGACCCAACATGGCATGAGGAACAGGAAGGTGGTGGTAGCAGCTCTGAGGAAGAGATTGCCCCAACGGTCCAAACAGTAGGGAGAGGTAGGCTGCAGACTCGGTTGCCTGTAGCCTCCAGTTTGGCACCCGTTTGAAGCAGTTCTCTTCCAACAGCCAAAACGGGCGCTCCCAGGACTTGCACTGCGTGGTCCTTTTTTTGACACACTTGCAGATGATATTTGCTATGTCAAATGCAAGCTGTGTAATCAAAAAGTAAAAAGAGTAAAAATGTCAGTAACCTTAATACCACAAATATGTGGAAACATGTGCGGTCAAAGCACGTGGTTGAGTTCCAAAGACACACTGGAGATGTAGGCCAACCTACAGCAGCACCTACATCTTCAGCTCGTGTTGGAGCCTCTTCCTCCAGCTCACACACAGCTGGTTCGGCTTCCTCACAGGATCGCCATGGAAGAACCTCTGTCACTGTTGTCCAGAGACCCAGTGTTATTCCACCCACAGCTGCAAGTTCCCTGTCATCCTCACACTCCCAGGCCACAAAACAGCCATCGGTAGCACAGGCATGGGATAAAAGACGGCCATACTCGGCAAACCATCCACGAGCACAGGCTCTGAATGCTGGCATTGCAAAACTCCTGTCCCTTGAAATGCTGTCATTCAGGCTGGTGGAGACTGACAGTTTCCGTAACTTAATGGCATTGGCAGTCCCACAATACAATGTGCCCAGCCGATTTTATTTCAGCAGGCAAGCCGTCCCTGCTCTGCAAAAGCATGTTGGGGGAAAAATTAAACATGCGCTACTAAACGCCGTCAGTAGCAAGGTCCACCTGACCACCGATCGTGGACCAGTACCCATGGCCAGGGACGATACCTTTCCCTCACTGCCCATTGGGTCAATGTTGTGGAGCCGGGTACAGATCTTGCGAGTGGCGCTGTACGTGTTCTGCCAACTCCAAGGATTGCAGGAATCAAGTCTGTCCACATTGACTCCTCCTCCTACTCCAGTTCCTCAGAATCATCGCTGCAGGAGCCGTCACGGTCTACCTCCACATGGACCCGTGAACGCTTACCTGTTGCGACCGATATGAGCACAGCCGTGGCCAAACGTCAACAGGCCGTCCTGAAATTAATTTCCATGGGGAATCGAAGCCACACAGCGCAGGAGCTCTGGAATGCCATCAAGCAGGAGAGCGACGTGTGGTTTTTGCCAGCGAATCTCCAGCCAGGCTTGGTAGTGTGTGACAATGGCCGAAATCTGGTGGCAGCTCTGAGCCTTGGCAACCTCACTCACATACCATGTCTGGCACATGTGCTCAACTTGGTCGTGCAGAGTTTTTTGAGGGACTATCCGGATCTTGATGCACTGCTGCACAAGGTCGCCTAGAGTGCGCTCACTTGCGACGTTCCAGCATGGCCAGATTGCGCATTGCAGCTCTGCAACGCAGATTTCGCCTTCCTGAACATCGCATCATATGTGACGTACCCACCAGGTGGAATTCCACGTTACATATGTTGGAGCCGTTGTGTGAGCAGCAGCCAGCAGTAATGGAGTATCAGCTGCATCAGGTGCAATCAACTCGCAATTTGCGCCGTTCACACTTCACCACTACTGAGTGGGCCTCTATGAAGGACATCTGCCACGTTTTGCGTGCGTTTGATGAGTCAACGCAGATGGCGAGTGCAGATGATGCACTAGTCAGCCTGACTGTCCCCCTTATCTGCCTGCTTCAAAAAACACTGCAAGCACTAAGGGATGAGGTTTTGGAAGAGGTGGAGGATGAGGAGTCACAAATTCCATCACCTTCTGGACAGTCAGCGCAACGTGGTTCCTCACAAAGGGCTGGGCAGGGCTCACTTTGTGAGGAGGATGAGGAGGAGTCAATGGAGGAGGAAGACATCGCTCCAGAGGGAGGTACACAACGCTCTAGTCAGTATGTAGAGCGAGGGTGGGGTGATGCAGAGCAGGCAGAGATGACGCCTCTTGCAGGGGACAGCTTTGTTGGCCAGTTGGGAGTCTGCAGCACATGGTTGATTTCATGCTGCAGTGCCTGAGAAACGACCGCCGCATCGCCCACATTCTCACCACGTCTGATTATTGGGTGTACACCCTCCTAGACCCTCGCTACCGGGACAACTTACAAAGCCTCATCACACCGTTGAACCGGGAGCGTAAAATGCGGGAGTCCAAGACACACTGGTGCAATCCATAATGTTCTCCATTCCAGCCGAGAGCACTGCTGCTGCTACTGCTTTACAAAGCAGCTCTGTGCGTCAAGGCAGTGGAGACAGCTCTGCAACAAGAGGGAGCACAAGCAGCGCCTCTGCACAGGGCAAGACCAGTATGTTCCAAATGTTGCGAAGTTTTGTGGCAGCGCCACAAATGTCTACACCATCCGAGACGGCTCCAGTCAGCAGGAGGCAACATTTCCGTAAGATGGTGACAGACTACATGTCTTTCCCTCTCAGTGTACTCCCAGATGCCTCTTCCCCATTCAAGTTTTGGGTCTCTAAGCTGGATACATGGCCAGAGCTTAGCCAGTATGCATTGGAGGTGCTGGCTTGCCCTGCTGCCAGTGTATTATCGGAGCGCGTCTTTAGTGCTGCAGGTGGTGTACTAACAGACCGTCGCATGCGACTATCCTCCGATAATATAGACCGGCTTACTTTTCTGAAAATGAACAAGGCATGGATCTCGCCAGAATTTGTCTGTCCGTTTTCAGATTAAATAACTGGTTTGCAACGTTATCCATGTCTCCTGTTATGTTCATCTTTCTACCACCTGAACTCTACTCCCTGGGCTACAACTCTGGCAGTTGCTGCTCAGAAGTGTCGTGTCCACAGACCAATACACAAGCTATAGTGTTACTGGCGTTCAGTAATGTCAGCTGTTCCCCTGCTGTGTGAACGGCAAAAAGTCATGCTGCCTCCACCCTGTTGTCTTCTCATCCCTGGGCTTCAACACCGCCAGTTGTTGCTCGGAAGTGTCATTGGCACGGGTACTCACTCCTGCCCAGACTGGTTACAGCACGCCATCTGTTTCCTGTCAGTGTAAACGTCACTTAGCCTCCAATAAGTTGTCCTGACGTGTTGCGGTCGGGTTAGCCGACTCTATGGTGCTTGGAGTTTAGGTGCTTCCTATGTGTCCTGCGGGATATGCAAATAAAGGCTGTTTCCGTTGTGACAATAGGACAATCACCCACTGTAGTACTGTGGGATTCGGTAACTGCGGCCGGCTTGCGGCCTGTCAACTTAAATTTCCATGGGTACCTTCTGCTACCTGTCCGGGTTCCAGTACCGTCAGCTGGTTCTCCGCAGTGCCTTTGCCCTAGGTGCCTCCATCTCGGTATCCGAGTTCCAGCAACGTCTGCTGGTCCTTGGTAGTGCTTTGGAGCACAGGTACCTCCTGCTTAGTAACCGTGTCCCAGTAACGTCAGCTGGTCCTCGGTTGTGCCATTGGCTCTTTTCCTTCTGCTGCCCCTCCGGGTTCCAGCACAGTCAGCTGGTCCTCGTTACTTGCATTGGCTCTTGTACCTTCTGCTACCCGTCCGGGTTCCAGTACCGTCAACTGGTTCTCCGCAGTGCCTTTGGCCTAGGTGCCTCCATCTCGGTATCCGAGTTCCTGCAACATCTGCTGGTCCTTGGTAGTGCTTTGGAGCACAGGTACCTCCTGCTTAGTAACCGTGTCCCAGTAACATCAGCTGGTACAAGGTTGTGCTACAAATACAAGATACAGAACAAGAGACACAAGAACAATAAGCAGAAGATCTAAAAGCAGAAGAACATGAAGTATAAGACCAAAATGAAGAGCAAAATATATGCTCTAAATTAACCTGCTGATTTATCCCATTTATTCAGGTTAAGCACTCTATATGTTTTTTTCTACTGGCTAACACGGTACCAAACCAATTTTTTTTCGTTTATCTAAATATCAGGTTGGCACCCAATAAAACAAGTATTTACACAGCTCCAATGACCGAAGAATAAAAGTCATGAGTAGAGTTGAGCGATACTTTCCGATATCCAAAAGTATCGGAATCGGAATGGTATCGCCGATACCCCAAAAACATCGGCGATACCCGATACCGATACCGGAAATCCAATGTAAGTCTATGGGAACAAAATATCGGAATTAAAAAAAACCCATTCTTGCCTTGTTGGTTAATTGTACATGAAGGAAAACAACAAAGAGTAATGTAGAATGTATTGGGGAAGGTTGAGGAGACATTAAAGGCATAGATGTTTAACCCAATCAAATGGAATAGCATAAATATTTTTTTTTTTAAAGATGTTCGGATTGACGAAGAAATTGACAATGTTGTTCACGTTTTTTCTATTTTGGCAAATATGTATATTTCACAACTTCCATGCTCTTCACCTTTTTAACTTTTGACACACTTTCTCCTTCATAATCTTCAGCAGCATCATCTTTTTCACCAAATTATTCTTCATCTTCACCTTCTTTATCTTCTTCTTAAACTTCTTGCTATTCATCTTTTGTTAACATTACTCATATTCTTCTTATTAAACTATTATTCTAATTCATATTGTACTTCATCTTCTTCATCATATTCTTATTTGTGACAGAGATTCCTGTACTTGTAATCTGTAAAAGTATGAATTTTTCATTCTTCCGTTCTTGCTGTCACAAAAGATTTAAATTACAACAGTATTTGTCCGTGTTCAGTTTAGCCTGCAGCAGCAGGCATTTTCCAGGGGCACCACGAGGAGGAACGGACTCACCCCCATACACTGCTTAGTCTTCTTCTGCTTAGAATTTAGAGCATATATTTTGCTCTTCATTTTGGTCTTATACTTCATGTTCTTCTGCTTTTTGATCTTCTGCTTATTGTTCTTCTGTCTGTTGTTCTGTATCTTGTAGTTTGTCTTAACCTTCTTTGTCCTGTTGGTGATCTTCTTCAGGGTATTCTTTTATTTTTTCTTTGTGATGGTGTTCAGGCTGGTTGGCTTCATGCTCGTCGTCCTTGTTGTCGTCATCTTCTTCTGGGTGGTCTTTAAGGTCGTCTAATTTCCGAGAACCAGCTGACGTTACTGGAACCCGGACGGGTATCAGATGGAACAAGAGACAATGGAAGTAACGAGGACCAGCTGACTGTGCTGGAACCCGGAGGGGCAGCAGAAGGAAAAGAGGCAATGTCACAACCGAGTACCAGCTGACGTTACTGTTACACGGTTACTAAGCAGGAGGTACCTGTGTTCCAAAGCACTACCAAGGACCAGCAGACGTTGCTGGAACTCGTATACGGAGATGGAGGCACCTAGGCCAAAGGCACTGGGGAGAACCAGTTGACGGTACTGGACCCCGGACGGGTAGCAGAAGGAAACAGCAATGTCACAACGAGTACCAGCTGACGTTACTGTGACGTTACTAAGCAGGAGGTACTGTGCTCCAAAGTACTACCAGACCAGCAGAGTTGCTGGAACTCGTATACGAGATAGGCACTAGGCAAAGGCACTGGGAACCCGTTGACGGTACTGACCGGACGGGTAGCAAAGGAAACAGGCAATGTCACACCGAGTACAGCTGACGTACTGTGAACGGTTATAAGCAGGAGGTACCTGTGCTCCAAAGTACTACCAAGGACCAGCAGACGTTGCTGGAACTCGTATACGGAGATGGAGGCACCTAGGCCAAAGGCACTGGGGAGAACAAGTTGACGGTACTGGACCCCGGACGGGTAGCAGAATGCACCCATGAAAATGTAAGTTGACAGGAGCAAGCCGTCCGCAGTTACCGAATCACACAGTCCTACAGTGGGTGCTTGTCCTATTGTCACAATGGAAACAGCCTTTATTTACATATCCCACAGCACACATAGGAATCACCTAAACTGCAGGCACCATAGAGTCGGCTAACCCGAATGCAACACGACAGCACAACTTATTGGAGGATAATTGACGTTCACACTGCCAGGAAACAGCTGTCGTGCTGTAACCAGGCTGGCCAGGAGTCAGTACCCCTGCCAATTACTTACGAGCAACAAATGGCGGTGTTGTAGCCCAGGGAGTAGAGTTCAGGTGGTAGAAAGATGAACATAACAGGAGACATGGAAAACGTTGCCAAACAGTTATTTAATCTGAAAACGGACAGGCAAATTCAGGTGATATCCATGCCTTGTTCATTTTCAGAAAAGTAAGCCGGTCTACATTCTCTGAGGATAGTCGCATGCGACGGTCTGTTAGTACACCACCTGCAGCACTAAAGACGCGCTCAGATAATACACTGGCAGCAGGGCAAGCCAGCACCTACAATGCATACTGGCTAAGCTCTGGCCATGTATCCAACTTAGAGACCCAAAATTTGAAAGGGGAAGAGGCATCTGGGAGTACACTGAGAGGGAAAGACAAGTAGTCTGTCACCATCTTACGGAAACGTTGCTTCCTGGTGACTGGAGCCGTCTCGGATGGTGTAGACCTTGCTGGCGCTGTCACAAAACTTCGCCACATTTGTAACATACAGCTCTTGCCCTGTGCAGAGGCGCTGCTTGTGCTCCCTCTTGTTGTAGAGGTGTCTACACTGCCTCGACGCACAGAGCTGCTTTGTAAAGCAGTAGCAGCAGCATCTCTCTCGGCTGGAATGTACAACAGTATGGATTGCACCAGTGTGTCTTGGTACTCCCGCATTTTACGGTCCCGGTTCCCCGGTGTGATGAGGGTTTGTAAGTTGTCCCGGTAGCGAGGGTCTAGGAGGGTGTACACCCAATAATCTGACGTGGTGAGAATGTGGGCGATGCGGCGGTCATTTCTCAGGCACTGAAGCATGAAATCAACCATGTGCTGCAGACTCCCAACTGGCCAACAAAAGCTGTCCTGTGGAAGAGGCGTCATCTCTGCCTCCTCTGCATCACCCCACCCTCGCTCTACATACTGACTAGAGCGTTGTGTACCTCCCTCTGTAGGGATTTCTTCCTCCTCCATTGACTCCTCCTCCTCCTCATCCTCCTCACAAAGTGAGCCCTGCCCAGCCCTTTGTGAGGAACCACGTTGCGCTGACTGTCCTGAAGGTAATTGAATTTGTGACTCCTCATCCTCCACCTCTTCCAAAACCTCTTCCTTTAGTGCTTTCAGTGATTTCTGAAGCAGGCAGATAAGGGGGACAGTCATGCTGACTAGTGCATCATCTGCACTCGCCATCCGCGTTGAGACATCAAACGCACGCAAAACGTCGCAGATGTCCTTCATAGAGGCCCACTCAGTAGTGGTGAAGTGTGGACGGCGCAAAGAGCGACTTGATTGCGCCTGATGCAGCTGATACTCCATTACTGCTGTCTGCTGCTCACACAACCGCTCCAACATATGTAACGTGGAATTCCACCTGGTGGGTACGTCACATATGATGCGATGTTCAGGAAGGAAATCGGCGTTGCAGAGCAGCAATGCGCGATCTGGCTATGCTGGAACGTCGCAAGTGAGCGCACTCTAGGCGGACCTTCTGCAGCAGTCCAGCAAGATCCGGATAGTCCCTCAAAAAACTCTGCACGACCAAGTTGAGCACATGTGCCAGACATGGTATGTGAGTAAGGTTGCCAAGGCCCAGAGCTGCCACCAGATTTCGGCCATTGTCACACACTACCAAGCCTGGCTGGAGATTCGCAGGCAAAAACCACACGTCGCTCTCCTGCTTGATGGCATTCCAGACCTCCTGCGCTGTGTGGCTTAGATTCCCCATTGAAATCATTTTCAGGACGGCCTGTTGACGTTTGGCCACGGCTGTGCTCATATCGGTCGCAACAGGTAAGCGTTCACGGGTCCATGTGGAGGTATACCGTGACGGCTCGTGCAGCGATGATTCTGAGGAACTGGAGTAGGAGGAGGAATCAATGTGTACAGACTGGATTCCTGCAATCCTTGGAGTTGGCAGAACACATACAGCGCCACTGGCAAGATTTGTACCCGGCTCCACAACATTGACCCAATGGGCAGTGAGGGAAAGGTATCGTCCCTGGCTATGGGTACTGGTCCACGCATCGGTGGTCAGGTGGACCCTGCTACTGACGGCGTTTAGTAGCGCATGTTTAATGTTTCCCTCGACATGTTTATTGCAGAGCAGGGACGGCTTGCCTGCTGAAATAAAATCGGCTTGGCACATTATATTGTGGGACTGCCAATGCCATTAAGTTCCTGAAACTGTCAGTCTCCACCAGCCTGAGTGACAGCATTTCAAGGGACAGGAGTTTTGCAATGCCAGAATTCAGAGCCTGTGCTCGTGGATGGTTTGCCGAGTATGGCCGTCTTTTATCCCATGCCTGTGGTACCGATGGCTGTTTTGTGGCCTGGGAGTGTGACGATGACTGTGAACTTGCTGCTGTGGGTGAATAACAGTTTGTCTATGGACAACAGTGACCGAGGTTCTTCCATGGAGATCCTGTGAGGAAGCCGAACCAGGTGTGTGTGAGCTGGAGGTAGAGGCTCCAACACGACCTGAAGATGTAGGTGCTGCTGTAGGTTGGCCTACATCTCCTGTGTGTCTTTGTAACTCAGCTACGTGCTTTGTCCGTACATGTTTCCACATATTTGTGGTATTCAGGTTACTGATATTTTTACCTCTTTTAACTTTTTGCTTACACAGCTTGCATTTAACATAGCAAATATCATCTACAAGTTTGTCAAAAAAGGACCATGCAGTGCAAGTCATGGGAGCGCCAATTTTGACATTTGTAAGAAACTGCTCCCAACAGGTGCCAAACTGGAGGCTACAGGCAAGCGAGTCTGCAGCCTACCTCTCCCTCCTCTTTGTACCGTTGGGCCAATCTCTTCCTCAGAGCTGCTCCCACCACCTTCCTGTTGCTCACGCCATGTTGGGTCTCGGACTTCATCATCTCCACTACCCTCTTCCAACACCTGATGCTGTTGGATGGTCTGGGCAGCACCATGCTCCACAAAACCTTGCACCTGAGTCTCATCATCATCATGAGATGCGTTCTGCGGTGTGCTGTCCATCGGCACTGGCTCACCCGCCTCTTCAGATTGAGAGAGACACAGCTGTTGCGCATCACTGCATACTCCCTCTTCTTCAAATTGCAGAATGCTGCTTGCCTGTGCCCGTGTTTGCGAGCCAACAGATTCTGAGAACAGAAGCAGAGACTCAGCTGGCTCCTGTACAGAACTCTCTGACTGCCTGGGCAATTTGACAGGCGGTGAACAGACAGATGGTTGCTCAACAGTGTTGTGTTCCTGAGAGGAGGTGGAAGGAATTGAAGTCGATGCATTGAGTGCCATCCAACCAGCAACGGCTTCAATTTGTTCTTCCCGCAGCAGGGGGGCACGCCGAGCTCCTACCAAAGTGCGCATAAAGGAACGCTCATGGGTAAAACTGGTGGATGCTGTGTCACTGAGGGGGGCAGCAGCCACAGAATCCCCACGTCCTCTCCCTGCTGAAACTCCACGGCCACGACCACGTGCCTTACTCACTGACTTCTTCATCTTGGTAGATTGATAAAGAAAGTCAGAAAAGTTATAAGGCCTAAGTGTGGTTATTACGCAGAGACTGAAGTGAACACTGAAACACAACTGTTCACAATCTGTGAAAGGCTACTCCTTTGTCTACTTCTATAGTGTTTGCAACCAATGTATTGGATACAGATGGAAGCGCGTCACACTAATAGATTATATTTATTTTAAATGGAATGGAGCAGAACCAATTGGAGAGAAATGAAAAGGATGAGGCACTGAGACACGCTCAGCAGAGTACAAGCAGCAGTGCTTGAACAAGTAACTGGAGCGTGATGTGCACTCAAAAAATAAAAAACACAGACTGAAGTGAACACTGAAACACAACTGTTCACAATCTGTGAAAGTCTACTCCTTTGTCTACTTCTATAGTGTTTGCAACCAATGTATTGGATACGGATGGAAGCGCGTCACACTAATAGATTATATTTATTTTAAATGGAATGGAGCAGAACCAGTTGGAGATAAATGAAAAGGATGAGGCACTGAGACACGCTCAGCAGAGTACAAGCAGCAGTGCTTGAACAAGTAACTGGAGCGTGATGTGCACTCAAAAATAAAAACACAGACTGAAGTGAACACTGAAACACAACTGTTCACAATCTGTGAAAGGCTACTCCTTTGTCTACTTCTATAGTGTTTGCAACCAATGTATTGGATACGGATGGAAGCGCGTCACACTAATAGATTATATTTATTTTAAATGGAATGGAGCAGAACCAATTGGAGAGAAATGAAAAGGATGAGGCACTGAGACACGCTCAGCAGAGTACAAGCAGCAGTGCTTGAACAAGTAACTGGAGCGTGATGTGCACTCAAAAAATAAAAAACACAGACTGAAGTGAACACTGAAACACAACTGTTCACAATCTGTGAAAGGCTACTCCTTTGTCTACTTCTATAGTGTTTGCAACCAATGTATTGGATACGGATGGAAGCGCGTCACACTAAAATTTAAATTGCATGGAGCAGCAAGAATTACACTGAAGAAAAAAAAAAGAGTCTGTGAGTGACACGTGCAGATGCCTACAGACAGCGTTGCATGCAGAGCAAACTGCAGCGTCACCTGCACTCACACACACCTTGCAGAGCTGTTAAAACAACACTGCAGGCAAAAGGAAGCTTTACACAGCGGTTGGTGCTAGCCTGCCTAAAGCACAGTACACTAAATCGCAATCTCTAACTGTCCCTCAGAGTCAGCACAGCAGCGTTCTGTCCCTTACTGAATTCACAGCACAGTGACGCTAAAATGGCGGCGGCGCCTTTCATAGTGCATTCTGACATCATTTCAGCATCCAATCACAGCCATGCCATTAGTTAACATGACCGCAGCAGTACAGGATGTGCCCACACTTCTTAGGATTCCTCATTGGCTGACTAAAATCACATTGCCTCTCAAAGAATTATGGGAACTTCCGATTCCGGTATACGATATATGGAAAATATCGGAACTAAGTATCGAAAGGCCGATACAGCTAATATCGGCCGATACCCGATACTTGCGGTATCGTATCGCTCAACACTAATCAACCTGCATGAATTGAACTCGTCTCATTGAGTTAGATTTAGTCAGGGACATTGTTATCACTATATAGGAGGTGAAAAATGGAGCGATATATGCGCTTTCCATTTGAGTAACTGGGTCCTAATTTCTGTAAGAATTCTACTGTATATTATAACATTTATAAGCTGAAAAAAAAATGGAAGAAAGAGAATTAAATTCTAGAGACACTTATTTCAATAACCGATTTGGATCTAATCAATTAGGTAGTATCTCACTTACTGTATATATATGAAATACAGGTGAGGGTATTATTAGGCACTTTGTAGTAACATCATTTGGGAACACTGATTCCTATTTAAAAATGTACACATACATCAGTCCAGATCCGATTTTGCCGCAGTCTACTACACAGGATACTAGATGATCTTCTGAGGTTGACACATTTGTCTTACAGCAATTTAATCTTAGAATTTATTCATCTTATTTTTTTTCTTACTTTTCCTCTTGGCTTGAGATATTCCAGGATAAGTAGAGTATTTCTAACATGAGAAATCGGTATCCTTGAGGAAATTAATGCAAAAGTAAGACTGAATAAATCTAAGCTATCACACCAAAGCTGGACGATTGACCTAGTCTACGACATACAGTAAAAGTGAAAAAGACTTTGCATTTGAGCAGTAATATGAAACAAAAACAAAGCCTTAAATATGATTTCACTCGCAATCGTTTTTCTTTTGAAATAGGAAAACAATGGACGACACCTCTTATCTGCCACTATACCCGATATTTCTCCGTTAATGTGAATTTTTGTCTTCAAGTAGATACATCGATCAATGCAAAGCTTGTTAGGATTTATGGCACCTTCCCGAAGAAAAAGCAGTGGACCTTTTTATCATGTGTGATTGGACAAATATTACATACCACAAGATCATCTAAGATAATGTGATGATTTTTTTTTATCTTCACCAGACTTTGAGCAAATTCACAGCCTGTTGTCTTCATAAAACTGTCAAACAGTACTAACTTTGTTCGCTTTGTCTCTTCTGAACACCTACACAGAATGTGATATGATAAAAAAACAATCTGTGCACTATGAGGACAATTTAATGACTTTAATGGTTCAGATACTTATCAGCAGGGAAAGTAACAAGCACAAGTAAGCAATGAATCAATGATCTAGGGCCATATAAGCGATAGTTCGTAGCTCCGACAGTCTGAAAGTCACCGGCAAATAGAGTTGTGCTGAATCAGTATTTCATAAAATCATTCTTCATTCTGCCCACCTATAGAAAACTAGACTGCACTATCTAAGTACAATATCCATAAACTATCATATGCCCTGACATCTTGTACTGACACATAAATTATACAATTTGCTCTCTTTTACGGTGGGAAATTTGATTTGCCACAGTCTGAGAACTTGTTGAAGAATAGTTTTTTAGCTCATTTCACTTGGTATTGGTGCCTTGCGGCGGCCATTATTACTTTGGTGTTGTGCCTGAGATGTGGTGTGACCTAGAATCACAGAATCATAGAATAGTAGAGTTGGAAGGGACCTCCTGGGCCATCTGGTCCAACCCCCTGCTCAAAGCAGGATTCTCTAAATCATCCCAGACAGATGTCTGTCCAGCCTCTGTTTCACCTGGAGCCATGAGGGCTTTATCTTGCAGCATGGGTGCTGTGTGGACTGGGTTACTCCTCATGCTGATGCGCTGTCACTTCAGTGGTGGTTGGCACATGGTGTTGCACATTTTAGATCAGGGAGCTACTGAGAAGTTCACCGTGATGTGGCAGTGGGTTTCATACTGTCTGATCAGAATGGTAAACTACGAACCTCGTGTTCAGTTTTGTAAATCTTTGCTTAGCCACAATAAATCAATATGTGATTTTTGGAAACGCGGCCCATGTCTTTTACTACAGTTATAATATTCTTTCACTTAGGTTCCTCAATGGCAAGCTTCCACTCTGCCCTATACCCTTTAGATATTAAGACTAAATAAAATTACAACAAAGTTACTCTTAATTGGCTGTCCAGAAGAAGTTGGCAAAATGATACCCCATCGATGACATCACATCCTTCTCAGCAACTATTGGCTACACCTCGCCAATGTCCTGCTCCTTCCACCGCCTGCTTGCAATATGACAAATAGATATGAAGCAGCCTGCGGCAAACTAATCCACAAGAATTGGATGCAGCATAAAATAACCAAGGAATCTTACTCGGCTATAGTTAGTTATACTTACCATAGTTTGAAAAATAGACAGCATTCATGCAGGTCTTAGACATTCTATAGATATTTGTCAAGTATATAGTGTGGACAAAAGGCTTTGCATCCTCTTTACTTTCTAAGCCAGTTGCAAATGGGCATTGCTGCAATAGAGCTAAGAGCTCCTAATATTCTTATTGTTAAAGGGGTTGTAATTTTATGTTGATGACATATATCAGTGGGGGTCTAACAACAGGCAGATCCACAGATTAACTGCTATCACTTCCACATGCTGCCAGACATAAGTAGAGGATGGAGAGAAACATCACATCTCTGTACACAATTTGACGCTTCTACAGATACTGCAATTCTGTTCTCATTCTAATCAACAGGAGCTGATCTGTAGTAGTAGGCACCTGCTACCAAGCATTTTACATATCTGGGATGTTCTGCTTCATACACTGTTTACATCTGTACACAGAGGAAAGTAATAAAATCTGATCCATAAGGTTGACAGGTGTTGGCATCTCACCAGACTTGATCCTTTACGTTCAAAGCCTGGTTTACATCTCCCTGACCAGGCCAAATTTTTCAATTCTGACCAGGGTCACTTTATGAGGTAAGAACTCTGGGATACTTCAACATATCCCAGTGAATCTGAGACTGTGTTTTAGGACACATTGTACTTCAAATTATTGGTAAATTTAGGTTGATATTATTTGCATTTATTTTTTAAAACATTTGAAATTTGATGAAAATTTTAAAAAACTGCAGTTGAATTTTTAAAATTTGAATATTTGTATGTACCGTAATTAAAACAGATACTCATATCACTAAAAATAATTAACAAATATTGTTTGCTACATGTTTACTTTACATTGGCTTCATTTTTGAAACTTTTTTTAAATTTTTGAAACTTTTTTTATTAGAAATGAAAAAGGATTACAAGGTTAGCAGCAATTTTTAATTTTTCCAACAAAATTTAAAAAACCTGTTTTAGTACGAACCACTTCACATTTGAAGTGACTTTTGGTGGTCTATATGTCAAAAAGTGCCTCCATCAAGGTGTTCAAAACCACATTTAGGCTGGAGTCACACTGGCGACTAAATCGTACCACTAGAATGCGATGAAATATCGCATTGCAGTCGAACCAATATTAATCAATGGAGCAGCTCCCAGCATCCGATTTTTTGTGGTCCGATTTAAACGTGCGAGTGCAATCGCAGCATGCTGCGATTGTCACCGATTGTGGGTCGACTATCGCCAATGCAAGTCTATGGGAGCGATGAAAAGTGGGATTACAAACGGACCGCACGTGTGAGTTGCGATTAAATCGCACAACTTTTCCAGGTGACAGGAAACTGGGTTTGAAATTCTCAGGAAGCCTTTACATGCTAATTAGCTAAGCACATCTTAAAAAAAAACAGGAAGAACGCCTACACGGAGTCCAGAAACATGGCATCTAGCCACATCAATGTGGAACTCCTCATCGTATTGGTGCAGGAGAGGCCTGAATTGTGGGACCAGCGCGATCCCAATTACAGCAATCGGACGCGCAAAGAGGCGGCATGGCAAACAATATGTGTGCACCTTTTTCCGGACTATCATCAGAGATCCAGGGAGGACCAAGAGCGACTTAGTAAGTACCACATGTAACGGTTTTTAACCCCTCTCTGACATTAGACGTACTATCCCGTCCATAAAACCCGTGCCATTCTGCCCATGGACGGGATAGTACGTCATAGGCGATCAGCTGCGCTCCTGAGGGGAGCGCAGCTAATCGTCGCAGGGTGTCAGCTGATTATCACAGCTGACACCCGTGACTGTGTGTCAGGAGCGGTCACGGACCGCTCCCGGCACATTAACCCCTAGCACACCGCGATCAAACATGATCGCGGTGTACTGGGGGCACAGGGGAGGATCGCGCAGGGTGGGGGCTCCCTGCGCGCCCCCCTGAGACCCTCAGACCAGCGCGATGTGATCGCGCTGTTCTGAGGGCTTCCTCCCTCCCAGGACCCGGATCCAAGATGGCGCCGGGGTCCTGGAGGGAGGCGGCTTCCTCAGTGCCTGCTGAGAGCAGGCACTGAGAAGCCTGCAGCTATGCCTGAGCGATCGCTGGTGTGACAGAGTGCTGTGCACACTGTCACACCAGCGATTTGATAAAATACAGTGATGTCCCACCCTGGGACAAAGTAAAAAAGTTAAAAAAATAAAAATAAACATGTTATAAAAAAAAATCCAAAATAAATAAAAAAAAAAAAAAATATTCCCCAATAAATTCATTTCTTCCTGTAAATAAAAAAAACAAAACAATAAAAGTACACATATTTGGTATCACCGCGTCCGTAACGACCCCCCCTATAAAACTGTCCCACTAGTTAACCCCTTTAGTGAACCCCTTAAAAAAAAAAAAAAAAACGAAGCAAAAAATCAATGCTTTATCATCATACCGCCGAACAAAAAGTGGAATAACGCGCGATCAAAAAGACCGATATAAATAAACATGGTACCGCTGACAACGTCATCTTGTCCCGCAAAAAACGAGCCGCCATACAGCATCATCAGCGAAAAAATAAAAAAGTTATAGCTGCAGAATAAAGCGATGCAAAAATAATTATTTTTTATATAAAATTGTTTTTATTCTATAAAAGCGCCAAAACATAAAAAAATGATATAAATGAGGTATCGCCATAATCGTACTGACCCGAAGAATAAAACTGCTTTATCAATTTTACCACACGCGGAACAATAAAAACGCCTTCCCCAAAAGAAATTCATGAATTGCTGATTTTTGTTCATTCTAACCTCCCAAAAATCGAAATAAAAAGCGATCAAAAAATGTCACCTGCTCAAAAATGGTACAAATAAAAACGTCAACTCGTACCGCAAAAAATAAGACCTCACATGACTCTGTGGGCCAAAATATGCAAAAATTATAGCTCTCAAAATGTGGCGATGCAAAAAACTATTTTTGCAATAAAAAGCGTCTTTTAGCGTGACAGCTGCCAATCATAAAAACCCACTATAAATAGTAAATCAAACCCCCCTTTATCACCCCCTTAGTTAGGGAAAAATAATAAAATTAAAAAAATGTATTTATTTCCATTTTCCCATTAGGGTTAGGGTTAGGGTTGCGGCTAAAGTTAGGGTTAGGGTTGGAGCTAAAGTTAGGATTAGGGTTAGGGTTGGGATTAGGGGTGTGTTAGGGTTAGGTTTGTGGTTAGGGTTGGAACTAGGGTTAGGGGTGTGTTGGGGTTAGGGTTGGAGTTAGAATTGGGGGGTTTCCGCTGTTTAGGCACATCAGGGGCTCTCCAAATGTGACATGGCGTCTGATCTCAATTCCAGCCAATTCTGCGTTGAAAAAGTCAAACGGTGCTCCTTCACTTCTGAGCTCTGCCATGCGTCCAAACAGTAGTTTATCCCCACATATGGGGTATCAGCGTACTCTGGACCCCAAGAGTTATTGTGCAATTTGTCCTATTTCTTCTGTTACCCTTGGGAAAATAAAAAACTGGGGGCAAAAATATCATTTTTGTACAAAAAAAATTATTTTTTTGTTTTTACGGCTGTACATTATAAACTTCTGTAAAGCACTTGGGGATTCATAGCGCTCACCACACATCTAGATAAGTTCCTTGTGGGGTCTATTTTCCAAAATGGGGTTACTTGTTGGGGATTTCCACTGTTTAGGCGCATCAGGGGCTCTCCAAATGCGACATGACGCACCCAGACCATTCCATCAAAGTCTGCAATCCAAAACGTCACTACTTCCCTTCCGAGCCCCAACGTGTACCCATACAGTAGTTTTCTCCCACATATTGGGTATCAGCGTACTCAGTACAAATTGGGCAACAACTTTTGGGGTCCAATTTCTCCTGTTACCCTTGTAAAAATAAAATATTGGGGCGAAAAAATCATTTTTGCAAAAAAAAAAAAAGATTTTTTATTTTTACGGCTGTGCGTTATAAACTTCTGTGAAGCACTTCGGGGTTCAAAGTGCTCACCACACATCTAGATAAGTTCCTTGTGGGGTCTATTTTCCAAAATGGGGTTACTTGTGGGTGATTTCCACTGTTTAGGCGCATCAGGGGCTCTCCAAATGCGACATGACGCACCCAGACCATTCCATCAAAGTCTGCAATCCAAAACGTCACTACTTCCCTTCCGAGCCCTGACGTGCGCCATACAGTAGTTTTCTCCCACATATTGGGTATCAGCGTACTCAGGACAAATTGGACAACAACTTTTGGGTTCCAATTTCTTCTGTTACCCTTGTGAAAATAAAATATTGGGGGCGAAAAAATCATTTTTGTAAAAAAAAAAAAAAAAGATTTTTTATTTTACGGCTGTACGTTATAAACTTTAGTGAAACACCTGGGGGTTCAAAGTTCTCACTACACATCTAGATAAGTTCCTTGAGGGGTCTAGTTTCCAAAATGGTGTCATTTATGGGGGTTTCCACTGTTTAGGCAGATCAGGAGCTCTCCAAACACGACATGGCGTCCAGCCAATTCTGCGTTGAAAAAGTCAGACGGCGCTCCTTCCCTTCCAAACTCTGTCATGCACCAAACAGTGGTTTACCCCCACATATGGGGTATCAGCGCACTCAGTACAAATTGCACAATAACTTTTGGAGTCTTGTTACCCTTGGAAAAATAAAAATTGGGGTGAAAAGATCATTTTTGTGGAAAAAATATGATTTTTTAATTTTACAGCTCTACGTTATAAACTTGTGTGAAGCACTTGGGGGTTCAAATTGCTCATCAAAAATCTAGATAAGTTCCTTAGGGGGTCTAGTTTCCCAAATGGGGTCATTTGTGGGGGGTTTCCACTGTTTAGGCACATCAGGGGCTCTCCAAATGCAACATGGCATCCAAACTCAATTCCAGCCAATTTTGGTTGGAAAAAGTCAAATGGTGCTCCTTCCATTCCGAGCTCTGCCGTGCGCCCAAACAGTGGTTCCCCCCCACATATGGGGTATCAGCGTACTCAGGACAAATTGTACAACAACTTATGTGGTCCAATTTCTCCTGTTACCCTTGGGAAAATAAAAAATTAGTGACTAAAAGATAATTTTTGTGGGAAAAAAATAGGATTTTTTATTTTCATGCCCGGGCATTATAAACTTGTGTGAAGCACTTGGGGGTTCAAAGTGCTCACCAAAGATCTAGATAAGTTCCTTAGGGGGTCTAGTTTCCAAAATGGGGTCACTTGTGGGGGGTTTCCACTGTTTAGGCTCATCTGGGGCACTGCAAACGGAACATGACCCCCATTAACGTCTGCATTCCAAAACGTTACTACTTCCTTTCCAAGCCCTGCCGTGCGCCCAAACAGTTTCCCCCCCCCACATATGGGGTATCAGCGTACTCAGGACAAATTGGACAACAACTTTTGGGGTCCAATTTCCTTGGGAAAATTCAAAAATTTGGGACTAAAAAATCATTTTTGTGGAAAATTTATTTATTTTTTTCACACCCAGGCTTTATAAACTTTTGTGAAACACTTGAGGGTTCAAAGTGCTCACAACAGATCTAGATAAGTACCTTAGGGGGTCTAGTTTCCAAAATGGTGTCACTTGTGGGGGGTTTCCACTGTTTAGGCGCATCAGGGGCTCTCCAAACGCGACATGGCATCCAATCTAAATTCCAGCCAATTTTAGTTTGAAAAAGTCAAACGTCGCTCCTTCCCTTACGAGCTCTGCCGTGTGCCCAAATAGTGGTTTTCCCCCACATATGGGGTATTGGCGTACTCAGGAGAAATTGCATAACAACCTTATCTGTCCATTTCTCCTTTTACCCTTGTGAAAATAAAAAAAAAGTTTGTAAAAGATAATTTTTGTGGCTAAAAAGTAAAATATTCATTTTTTCCTTCCACGTTGCTTTAGTTACTGTGAAGCACCTGAAGGGTTAATAAACTTCTTGAATGTGGTTTTGAGTACCTTGAGGGGTGCAGTTTTTAGAATGGTGTCACTTTTGGGTATTTTCTGCCGTATAGACCCCTCAAAGTGACTTCAAATGTGAGGTGGTCCCTAAAAAAAATGGCTTTGTAAATTTTGTTGTAAAAATGAGAAATCGCTGGTCAACTTTTAACCCTTATAACTTCCTAACAAAAAAAAATTTTGGTTCCAAAATTGTGCTGATGTAAAGTAGACATGTGGGAAATGTTATTTCTTAACTATTTTGTGTGATATATTTCTCTGTTTTAAGGGAATAAAAATTCAAAGTTTGAAAATTGCAAAATTTTAAAAATTTTCGCCATATTTGCGTTTTTTTCAAAAATAAACGCAAGTTATATCGAAGAAATTTTACCACTAACATGAAGTACAATATGTCACGAGAAAACAATCTCAGAATCGCGAAGATCCGTTGAAGCGTTCCAGAGTTATAACCTCATAAAGAGACAGTGGTCAGAATTGTAAAAATTGGCCCGGTCATTAACGTGCAAACCACCCTTGGGGGTGAAGGGGTTAAAATGTAAAAAAAAAAAAACATCATGTAGCCTTATGTGTTTAAATGATTTTTAAAAGGCAGCATTATTTACCTCTTCCTATTTAGAAATACACATTGATGTGTGTGTACACAAACAATATCCATGTATATAAAAATATCATCGATGCTTCGGCATCTATTGACTACAACATTTTGTAGTTCTCTTCACCTCAGATGTAGTGTGTAGGTCCTCAAATTCAAACAGAATTAAGCGTTTTGTAAAGGGCCAAGCATTTTTTGTAAATGTATGTTAGTGCTTATAACATGGTTAATTCTGGTTGTGTGTTGATGTATTTAAATATTGTAAATCACATCACACATGACCACTATTTAAATGTTCAGTGTTGCATATTTTGTATTTTTGGCTTAATAAATAGATATCAGTCATTGTAACCGTTATGCTGTTCTTACATTTGTAGTGACTGATGTGACAAGGCGGTGGCGCAGCTGTCGTGACTGCTACCGGAGGGAGAGGCAGATTAGGGATCGGAGTGGGGCTTCAGCATCTAAGAAGAGGAAGTACGTCTATTTTGATAGACTAAACTTCCTTGCGCCAGTGTTGGATCTGCGACCGTAAGTGCATGTGTGTTTAAGCAGTTTAATGGGAAAATTTGAATATTTCAGGCTTTTAATTTTTTTTTTTTTTAATTCATTCATAGAACGGAGTCAAACCTAACTGAGAGGGAGACAGGGTCCGACTCCGAAGTGCTTATCGACCCCGTTGGTGATGGGGCAGAGGAGGCAGGCCCTTCCTCGGCAGCATGTGGGTCCACCCAAGCAGCACCAACAACAGCTGCAGGAGCTGAGGATTCTCAAACACAGCATCCTGAAAATGACGACCTACCTCAGAGCAGCAGCCCTAATAGGCCTCAAGATGTGTCTCCTCCTCCTTCCCAACGCACAAGGCGAGGTAGGCGGCGACGAGAAGGAGTGGGTTCTGTGACAAGGAGGCAGGTGGACCGAGGAGTTCTGGACTATTTGTCCAGTGTAGCAAATGATGATGGGGAGGAGGGATTTTGCCGAAGTCTGGCCCCTTACCTCCAGGCTACTCCAATACAGCACAGACTGAGGATCAGAAGTGGACTGCACATTGTGTTGGAAGCTGGATCAGCGCCTAATGATCCAACCAACCTACTAGATCATCTTCATAGATGGGTGGTTGGTCCAGAAAATGTCTTGAGGTTGTTAGGACCAAATCCATCACAATCTGCTTCAGCCTCTGATCCTCCTCTCATCATCATCCTCCTCCTCCACCTCCTCCTTGTGTTCAACAGAACCCAACTCCTCCTCCTCATCCTACTGCAGCTCATTCTTTCTATGGAGCTTCCCAGCTCCAAACCATGGGACAGAGTGGCCATGCACAATATGCCCACTCTAACATACCCAATGTTGTTGGCTGGCCACAACATGGATATGTTAGACATGGGCATATTGGGGGTCACTCTGCTAGTGCTCAGTCATATCAATATGACTATGACCATCAATTCCCTATGTACCCCTACCCACAAGGCCTTCAGGATGCAGCCAGTAACCAAGCTTCTACTGTAGGTTCTGCAGCAGCTCATTCTCAAACACAGGTTGCAGATAGTGGAAGGCCGAATACACAACCTGGCCCTCCATCCTCACCAACACCACCACCAAGCTACCATCAATTGTAGCTATAATATTTTTTTGGTTTTTTGAAGTTCTATTTTTGTATATTTGCACATTCAGAATGTTATACATATTTAATTTTTATGTTGGACATGTTGGTCCTGTTTACAAAATATTTCAGCCTTTAAAAGGCTTAAAAGCAAAGCACTAATGAGTAAAATTAGTGAAGTTACATTGGTTGTCTGTGTTTATTCTTATATGTTATGTAGTGTCTTAAGTTTGGAAAAGTGTTTTAAAAAAAAATTGAGTCTAACATGAATTGATTAATCAAAAGGAACTTTATGTTATGATATCACATAAAACACACTACATACCTATGGCCTCATCTTGCCAAGGAATAGAACCAGCAGGGGAAACAAAATAATTGGTCAATAATTCACCACTTTGAGTCCAGAAGGGGGATGACGAGGATGGATGACTGCTCTCATAGGCCTCCTCATATTATCAGACTGAAGGCCAAGCATATCAGCTGATGAGCATTCATGCATTCTTGTAAAATTATGTAGTACCACACATGCTTGCACTACAAGATTAACATTTGATTCACTTAGCTGAATGGCTGATTGTAGGACACGCCATTTGGCTGTAAGAATACCAAATGTGCACTCCACCAGGCGTCGTGCACGAGAAAGGCGAAAATTAAAGATGCGTCTCTGATGGTTCAGATTGCGGCGAGGATATGGCCTCATAACATTCTGAGTTAATTGGAAGGCCTCATCCGCTACTACAACATATGGCACTGCATTCACATTTGATTGGGGAAGTTGACATGCTGGTGGTAAGTCCAATTGGTTATTGCGTAGCCGCCGACCCATAATGGAAGAATTGAAGACTCTGGAGTCTCCAGTCCTTCCATAGGCCCCAATGTCTACAATTATGAAGCGGTAGTTACTGTCGACCAAGCCCAACAAAACTATAGAAAAATATTGCTTATAATTGTAGAATTGGGTCCCTGAGTTAGGCGGCTTACGCACACGTATGTGTTTCCCGTCCAGGGCTCCAATACAGTGTGGAAAATTACAGTTTTCTTGAAATCCATGTGCAATCCTCAACCAATCTTCCATTTTGGGCTCTGGCATCACCTCTTTATTTAGTCTGGACCACATTTGTCCACAAGTAGAGCTGACTATTCCGGAAATGGTGGATTTTCCTATTAAAAACTCTAAATGCAGAGCAGCGTATGAGAGCCCAGTGGAAAGGAACCTGCAATACATAAACAACAACAAACATGTACACATCAGACAAAGAAAATATAACAAATACATTAAGCAAATGTAAACAGTGGACATTTGTATACTCACCAATTCTCTTAATGTTAGGAGTTACAAAACATTAAGACTGCTACACACAAGCATATAGGGAAAAAATACAATTTCATAATGCCATCAGGTTCAGTATGTTTAGATGAACAAAGTAAGAATAATGTGAAAGATGGGAAATTCTGCAAAACATCATCACCATATCGTTGACACACATACCTTAATGTTAGAAGAAGCCTTTCCTCAGCACAAATTGAAGGACGCATCCTGGTGTTCTGAAAGGTGATTCCAGGGCGCAATATGTCCAGCAAAATATCAAAGGTGGCAACACTCATGCGACAATAGTGAAAAAACTTGTCTGGATTCCTACGCAGTGTGGAATACAGGCGCTCAAAATGCCCTTTGCTGATCCTTCGCATCACAAGGGGATGCACCCACATCCTTCTGCGGATTCTGTGAGAAACAACTACAGGGTATGGTTCCCCAAAAGTTCTTGATATCAGCCAATAGTAAAGCACACGCTCACTTCTATTAAACCTTAGTCTGTCACTCATAATTGTAACTTTGCAGCAACACAACAGGAACCACTAAGAAGCAAAACACTCCACGGCAACGTTGGGAGGGTAATAACAGTCAAACAACGCTTAAATATGTGTCTGGCTCATTATTCAAATTATGTGCAGGCCTCAAAAACGTTAAATGTCCATTTTGCTATGATGCCACTAAAAAACGGTAGTCGCTGGGTAATCGGATGTGAAACTAAGCGTACATGCTACAAAATCGCATCAACTACAAAAAATCGGATGCCAGTCGCATCAATGTTCATGAAATTTTAATCCGATTATCGACCGACTAAAACGGTCAGCTTTTTTAGTCGGTGTGTGTGAAACCAGCCTAAGGCAGTTTGTTAGCCTTTCAGGTTCTTCACAGGAATTAAAACTAAGTGGAAGCAAAAAATGAAAAATAAGCTATTTTCCACAAAAGTGATTCTTCAGTTCCAAATTTTTTAATTTTTACAAAGTTAACAGGAGAAAATGGACCATCCAATTTGTTGGGGAATTTCTCTTGAGCACGACAATGCTCCATCTATGTGGTAAAACTACTGTGTAGGTACATGGCAGTTCACAGAAATGAAGAAGCTATCACTTAAGCAGTGCTCCTGGTGTTTATCATGTTTGCAAAGCTCCTGTACCATCATAATTGCCATGATGTACCAGTAAGTCATATGTCAACAAGTCACTGCAAAATATGATGTACCGGTAAGTCATATGTTGGGAAGGGGTTATTTCAAAATCTTAATTTTAGACCAGTGGGAGTTATCAATATAAAACATCCCTTGGTACATAGAAAACGTGTGCACAGCTGACTGATGGTGCTCAGTTAGGTTCCCAAACCGTAATTAATATAAAAATAGAACTTAGTGTAAAGATTGTACGTGATTTTATTCAATCCCAAACAATAGCATTACAAAACGTTTCGGTGTCCACCGTTGGTCTGGAACGACACCGTGTCAGCAGCTACAACTAAGGTGGCATCCACCCTACTATTACCTAGTATACCTGACTACAATATAGCCTCTTACAACTGACGAAGGTCTTTTGTATGGACCGAAAGGTTTTGTAATGCTACTGTTTGGGATTGAATAAAATCACCTTCAATCTTTACACTAAGTTGAGTGCCGGGTTCTATTTTTATATAAAACATTCCTTGGCTCTGCCCTGTATTTCAAACCGCACATCCAAGATCTGCCACCTCATGTCGCCTCCAGCTCAAAAATACTTCCAGAATCCGACCTTTCCTCAACCCTCAATCTGCTAAAATGCTTGTACGTGCCCTAATCATCTCCTGCCTTGACTACTGCAACATCCACCTGTGTGACCTACTTTCTTAAACTCTTGCACTTCTCCAGTCCATCCTTAACTATGCTGCCCGACTAATTGATGCCTCTCTCTTTGCTACTCTCTTGCTTCCTCCTTGCTCCCAATTTCCCAACATATCCAGTTCGAACTACTAACACTGACCTACAATGCAGTTCTGAGCGATCACCTTTTCAGGCACATGACAGCTGTTTTGCTTAAAGAGGGATACATGACCTATAATGTACCTATACATCATAGGTCATGAAGGTGTTAACCCCTTTCTGACATCTGATATACTATCCCGTCCAGGTGACAGGGACCCGTATGACCATGGACGAGATAGTACGTCATATGCAATCAGCTGCGCTCACGGGGGGAGCGCAGCTGATCGCGGTGGGTGTCAGCTGATTATCACAGCTGACACCTGGCACTATGTGCCAGGAGCGGTCACGGACCCCTTCAGACACAATAACCCCTGGCACACTGCGACCAAACATGATCACAGTGTTCCGATGGCATAGGGAAGTATTATGTTTCGGTAGCTGAGGAGAAATAGCAAAAATAGCAAAGTAGTAATACACCATAGAGGCTGGAAACTATTGGATTGCAGTACACTAAACTAACCGCCACACTAGAAGTAGCCGTGAAGCGTACCTACGGTGATCCTAGACGCCTCGTCACAGCTGGAGAGATAACTACACCTAAAGGCAGAAAGATGAAAGCTATCTGCCCCGGAGCAGAACCCCCAAAGAAATAGGAAGCCCCCAAACATGTAATGGCGGTTAGACAAGAAGAAAATACGGACACAGACAGAAAATAGAATGAGCAAACGCTGGGGCCCAATCTGTCTAGATAGAAAAGTATAGGAAAGAATTCTGACTGCAACCCAAAAAAACCTGACAAAAATACCAACACTTCTGATTAACAAAAAACCTGAGATCACACGATATCTACCACCTAAATCAGATCTCTGGTGTAACACACAGAAACTCAGAAAACAAAAAGTGACAAAGGAACAGAGCAAAAGTGCAAACACAAAATGAGCACAATTGCAGCGCCAGACCCCAAAAGGGGACAAGGCTGAAGTCCACTGCAAGCAGCAAACCAGCAAGGAAAATCCAACCAGAGGGAAAAAAACAGCAAATCACTTATCTGAATGAGAGCCGGAATGCAAGCTGAGCTCCAAGCAAGACCAGGAAGAACAATTGAATACTGGCAAGGCTGAAGGGAACTCAGGTCACTTATATCAGACCATTCAGAGCCAGCTGAAGGCCATTCAGTAATTAGTTCATTACCCTCAGCAACCACCGGAGGGAACCGCAGCTCATAAGTCGCCTCCAGAGTATTCACAACAGGGAAGCATCGCACAGGGAGCTGGCTCCCTGCATGCTTCCCTGAGACCCTCAAAACAGCACGATGTGATTGCGCTGTTCCGAGAGCCTCCACCCTTCAGGCCACCAGATCCAAGATGGCTGCGGGGTCCTTCCGGGTCCTGCAGGGAGATGGCTTCTCAGTGCCTGCTGAAAGCAGGCACTGAGAAGCCTCCTGCACAGCTTGTCAGATCGCTGGTCTGACAGAGTGCTGTGCAAATTGTTAGAGCAGCGATCTGACACTTTATAGTGATGTCCCACCCTGGGACAAAGTAAAAAAGTGAAAAAAAAATTAACGTGTAAAAATAATTTTAAAAAAATTCCTAAATAAAGAAAAAAAATTCCCTAATAAATTCATTTCTTTATGTAAATAAAAAAACAAGAAAAGTACACATATTTAGTATTGCCGCATCCGAAACGACGCGCCCTATAAAACTGTCCCACTAGTTAACCCCTTTAGTGAACCCCTTAAAAAAAAACAAGGCAAAAAAACTGCTTTATCATCATACTGCCCAACAAAAAGTGGAATAACACGCAATCAAAAAGATGGATATAAGTAAACATGATATCGCTGAAAACGTCATCTTGTCCCGCAAAAAATGAGCAGCAATACAGCATCATCAGCGAAAAAAATAAAAAATAGCTCGCAGAATAAAGTGATGCAAAAATAATTATTTTTTATATAAAATTGTTTTCATTGTATAAAAGCGCCAAAACATAAAAAATTGTATAAATGAGGTATCGCTGTAATCATACTGACCCGAAGAATAAAACCGCTTTATCAATTTTACCACACGCGTTACCATATAAAGCCCCCTCAAAAGAAATTCCTGAATTGCTGGTTTTTGTTCATTCCGCCTCCCAAAAATCGTAATAAAAAGTGATCAAAGAATGTAATGAGCCCGAAAATGGTATCATTAAAAACATCAACTTGTCCCGCAAAAAATAAGACCTCACATGACTCTGTGGGCCAAAACAGTTACTTCCAGCGTTGATAGATTTGTAGAATCCCAACCTCTCGTATAGACTTCCTGTCTGCTCTGCATCAGATAACCCACTTCAATTACTTGTTCATAACAGGGAGGGTCATAGTTTAATAGGAATTGGAATGACCTTCTCGGGTTATAATAAGGTCATGATTCAATCCTCAATATGTAGTTGTCACACGGGATGGCTTCACATGCACCTTCAGATTCAAAGATACAACTTTGTGTAAGCGTATGACACATAACTAGTGGTGTAAAGTTTGAAAAAGGTATCCAAAGATATTTGAAATGTATCATTGAAATGTGACACATTTTCAAACTCTTTAATCTAAGTTTACACTTTTGGCTTAGTAATAATAGCTCACTTAGGGACAAGATTTCATCTGCCTATGAAAGTGTATGAAGAAGGGAAGAGAAAAAGAAACAGAGTGTGAAAGAGAAATGTGAACATACAAACAGACCGTGTAGTAGCTTTCTATTATTTTATCTCACCCCAGTGCTGCATTCACAGGTACACTGCTCAATTCATCTGTACGATGCGAAGTCTTTGCTGCTGTTTTTGAATATTTGCTTCCTGCAGGCTGGAAAGCATGAATCCCTGATATTTGTGTTGGGGTTCAAGTTCCCACTGCTGCACAGGGGGAGTCTCGAGCCAGTCCCGCTGCGGTCCCCCATCCATCTCCGGCCGCAATGGAGCCTGCTCAGCAGAGACATCGGTCCCAGGTCTTGCCCATTCCAATACTGTGCAGAGACTTGCTGCTGCACCTCCTGGATCTTCTATTATAGCCAGTGCTGGAGCAGACGTCTTTGGGATGAAGTCCTGCGTTTCCCCTTCTGAGCATGCCCAGGGTAAGATCTCTCATTGGAGATCAGGGGTCACATGTTCAGGTACTGCAGCAGCTCCTATTGGTCCACCAGGAAGGTCCTGAAACTACATGTGTTTTGGAACAGTTTCTCATTGGTCCTTTTTCTGGCAGGTCCTGTAGCTGTTACTATAAAAGGGTGGCATGGCTGTGCCGCCATGCGCTAGTATCAATTGCATTATGTGCTTTGCGCCAGTGTGATCATGTACGCATGTGGTTAGGGCACGGCTGAAATAAGCCCCTAGAATACCGGCACCTCCGGTGAGGAGATTTGGGTGCACGTGGTCAGGGCTTGGCTGAAATAAGCCCCTAGAATACCGGCTTCTCCGGTGAGGAGATTGCTTGATTGCATTGCTGTCTGCATGATCACGGACTGCTATCTGCACAGCAGTTACCTGTGTATCCCTGTGGGGTTAGCAGGACACAGTCTTTTTCTCAGCGGCTCTGTGACGCAACATGGTTCGCTTTATAATGCTGGTTCAGCGCCCTAGCGTTTTTCCTTGCGGCTCACTGAAGCTAAGTGAGTTTGCACTTATTGCCATATAGCGCTGTGGCATTCCCGTTAGCGGCTCTGGGGATTAACAGAGTTCGCACTAACTGCCACAGCGCGATACGGCGTTTATTTTAGCGACTCTGTGGGATTTTCAGAGTTCGCTACTTTCGCCATCTTACTAGCAGCGGGCTTCGCCTGCACGGTGGACCCCGGGCTGCGAACGCACCTCTCTACTATACCTATTAGGTGCGTTCCGCAGACCCCAACAGTTTGTCTATATGGGAAACATTATAGCAGCTAGTCTCCACCTACTGGGTCAATTGAATATCAGAGAAAACATTAGAAAAATTCATTATACAAGTCATGTAATGGTCAGATTTTTTTTTTCTCGTGTACACACATAAAAGCTTATTCTAAGCTCTCCAGTGATGAAACTATCCAATTGTATATAAAAAATATTCAATTCTTTAAAAACATGAAAAACGATGTGGATAACACAAAAAGAAGCAGTTTAACTGACCCGTTTCAGCAATTCATACCATGATTAAGGCTTAATTACTGAAACTCGTCGGTTAAACTGCTTCTTTTTGTGTTACCCACATCGTTTTTCATGTTTTTAAAGAATTGAATAAACTACTATTTTTTATATACAAGTGTATAGTTTCATCACTGGAGCACACCTTCCTTTCTCTTTGCTGACTACCATTTTTTAATTACATTTCGAACAGAGGAAAGGGCAACTTGACAACACTTTGCGGTCTTCTTGCCTCCACCATTTTCATTTTCATAGTGCTAGTTAGCTGCTTAAAAGAACTAATGGCTGCTGGTTTTTGGCAAAAGAGTAGAGGAGGCTGGGTTTTTATAAAGCTGGGAAATTTAAATCACCTGACCTTTCTTAATGATGATGGCGAATAAGCCATAATCCTAGCAGGCTAGTTAAGGTCTGAAACCTTAGTCAAAGTTATCTGAACACAGGAATCTCCAATAGTGCCCAACTTTTACATCAACCCATTTTAGGATTAATTTCATCTTCTTCTTGCTTAACTGTTCACAATATCAGTAATTTTGACTAGTGATGCCAAACTTGCCACTGTATATACTGTATATATAGCTGTAATTATAAGATGTTTGCAGAGAGACTAGAGAAAAAGTAAGTACAACTAGAATAATAATGTGAGGTTCACACTCAGCACATGTGACAGACATGACAGAGACTGGAGTTGCCATGGAGAGCAATCTGCTGCTTGCAATATCCTTCAGCATGACCGGTTTAACAGTGGGTCAGTAATGGTTTGGGGTGGCATTTCTTTGGAGGGCCACACAGCCCTCCATGTGCTCGGCAGAGGTAGCCTGACTGCCATTAGGTACTGAGATGAGATCCTCAGACCCCTTGTGAGACCATGGGCTGGTGTGGTTGGCCCTGGGCTCCTCCTAATGCAGGACAATGCCAGACCTCATGTGGCTGGAATGTGTCAGCAGTTCCTGCAAGATGAAGGCATTGAAGCTATGTACTGGCCTGTACACTGCTCAAAAAAATAAAGGGAACACTCAAATAACACATCCTAGATCTAAATGAATGAAATATTCTCATTAAATTATTTGTTGTGTACAAAGTTGAATGTGCTGTCAACATAATCATACAAAAATATTCAATGGAAATCAAATTTTTGAACCAATGGAGGCCTGGATTTGGAGATACCCCAAAATGAAACTGGAAATAAGTCAAAATGAAAATCAAAACAAGACAAAATTAAAGTGGAAACAGGTCAAAATGATGCTCAGTATTGTTTGTGGCCTACACATGCCTGTATGACCTACCTGCAACGCTTGAGCATGCTCCTGATGAGGTTGCGGATGTTCTCCTGAGTAAACTCCTCCCAGACCTGGACTAAAGCATCCATCAACTCCTGGACAGTCTGTGGTGCAACGTGACGTTGGTGAATGGAGCGTGACATGCTGTCCCAAATGTGCTCAATCGGATTCAGGTCTGGGGAATGGGCAGGCCAGTCCATAGCTTCAATGCTTTCATCTTGCAGGAACTGCTGACACACTCCAGCCACATGAGGTCTGCCATTGTCCTGCATTAGGTGGAACCCAGGGCCAACCGCACCAGCATATGGTCTCACAAGGGGTCTGAGGATCTTATCTCAGTGCCTAATGGCAGTCAGGCTACCTCTGATGAGCACATGGAGGGCTGTGCAGCCCTAAAAAGAAATGCCACCCCACACCATTACTGACCCACTGCCAAACTGGTCATGCTGAAGGATGTTGCAGGCAGCAGGTTCATACTCAGCACTTATGACAGACGTGACAGAGTCTGGAGATACCGTGGAGAGCGATCTGCTGCCTGCAACATCCTTCAGCATTACCGGTTTGGCAGTGGGTCAGTAATGGTGTCGGGTGGCATTTCTTTGGAGGGCCACACAGCCCTCCTTGTGCTCGCCAGAGATAGTCTGAATGCTGTCCCAGATGTGCTCAATCGGATTCAGTTCTGGGAATTGATCCTCAGACCACTTGTGAGACCATATGCTGGTGCGGTTGGCCCTGGGTTCCTCCCAATGCAGGACAATGCCTGACCTCATATGGCTGGAGTGTGTCAGCAGTTGCTAAAAGATGAAGGCATTGAAGCTATGGACTGGCATGCCCGATCCCCAGACCTGAATCCAATTGAGCACATCAGGGACAGCATGTTTCGCTCCATCCACCAAAGTCACGCTGCACCACAGACTGTCCAGGAGTTGACGAATGCTTTAGTTCAGGTCTGGGAGGAGATCCCTCAGGAGAACATCCGCAACCTCATCAAGAGCATGTCCAGGTGTTGTAGGGAGGTCATACAGGCATGTGGAAGCCACACACAATACTGAGCATCATTTTGACTTGTTTCCACTTTAATTTTGTCTTGTTTTGATTTTCATTTTGACTTGTTTCCAGTTTCATTATGGGGGTCCTCCAAATCCAGGCCTCCATTGGTTTATTAATTTGATTTTCATTGATGATTTTTGTGTGAATATGTTGGCAGCACATTCAACTTTGTACACAACAAAGTATTCAATGAGAATATTTCATTCATTTAGATCTAGGATGTGTTATTTGAGTGTTCCCTTTATTTTTTTGAGCAGTGTAGTTATCCATTGATCTGATCTTAATTTGGAGGTGATGCACAAGTGATGTAGGTAAATGCGTTAAGTTTGCCACTTCATCACAATGCCAAAAATATGTCTCCCATAACTGAAGTACCTATGCCATTCACAAAAAATCCAGTATTCATAACTGGAATTTGGCTCCACAAAGTCTGCTACAGTGCCTTGCGAAAGTATTCGGCCCCCTGGAACTTTTCACCCTTTTCCCACATATCATGCTTCAAACATAAAGATACCAAACGTTAATTTTTGGTGAAGAATCAACAACAAGTGGGACACAATTGTGAAGTTGAATGAAATTTATTTATTTATTTTTTTTAATTTTTGTGGAAATACAAAAACTGAAAAGTGGGGCGTGCAAAATTATTCTGCCCCTTTAACTTAATATTTTGTTGCGCCACCTTTTGCTGCGATTACAGCTGCAAGTCACTTGGGGTATGTCTCTATCAGTTTTATACATCGAGAGACTGAAATTCTTGCCCATTCTTCCATGGCAAACAGCTCTAGCTCAGTGAGGTTGGATGGAGATCGTTTGTGAACAGCAGTTTTCAGCTCTTTCCACAGATTCTTGATTGGATTCAGGTCTGGACTTTGACTTGGCCATTCTAACACCTGGATATGTTTATTTGTGAACCATTCCATTGTAGATTTTGCTTTATGTTTGGGATCATTGTCGTGTTGGAAGAAAAATCTCTGTCCCAGTCTCAGGTCTTTTGCAGACTCCAACAGGTTTTCTTCAAGAATGGTCCTGTATTTGGCTTCATGCCATGGCTCCCATCAAATTTAACCAGCTTCCCTGTCCCTGCTGAAGAAAAACAGGCCCAAACCATGATGCTACCACCACCATGTTTGACAGTAGGGATGGTGTGTTCAGGGTGATGAGCTTGTGCCTTTACGCCAAATATATCATTTGGCATTGTTGCCAAAAAGTTTGATTTTGGTTTCATCTGACCAGATCACCTTCTTCCACATCTTTGGTGTGTCTCCCAGGTGGCTTGTTGCAAACTTTAAACTACACTTTTTATGGTTATCTTTGAGAAATGGCTTTCTTCATTCTACTCTTCCATAAAGAACAGATTTGTGCAGTGTACGACTGATTGTTGTCCTATGGACAGACTGTCCCACCTCAGCTGTAGATCTCTGCAGTTCATCCAGAGTGATAATGGGCCTCTTGGCTGCAATTCTGATCAGTCTTCTCCTTGTTTGAGATGAAAGTTTAGAGGGACGGCCGTGTCTTGGTAGATTTGCAGTGGTATGATACTGCTTCCATTTCAATATGATTGCTTGCACAGTGCTCCTTGGAATGTTTAAAGTTTTGGAAATCATTTTGTAGCCAAATCCGGCTTGAAACTTCTCCACAACAGTATCACGGACCTGCCTGTTGTGTTCATTGGTCTTCATGATGCTCTCTGTGCTTCAAACAGAACCCTGAGACTATCGGAGAGCAGGTGCATTTATATGGAGACTTGATTACACACAGGTGGATTAAATTTATCATCATTAGTCATTTAGGACAACATTGGATCATTCAGAGATCCACAATGAACTTCTGAAGTGAGTTTGCTGCACTGAAAGTAAAGGGGACGAATAATATTGCACGCCCCTCTTTTCAGTTTTTGTATTTCCACAAAAATTTGAAATAACCAATAAATTTCGTTCATCTTCACAATTGTGTCCCACTTGTTGTTGATTCTTCACCAAAAATTAACATTTGGTATCTTTACGTTTGAAGCATGATATGTTGGAAAAGGTTGAAAAGTTCCAGGGAGCCGATTCCGAATACTTTTGCAAGGCACTGTAAAATTCCTTTGAAGATCAGAACAGTTACTTCCAGAGGTGATAGATTTGTAGCATCCCAGCCTCTGGTATAGATTTCCTGTCTGCTCTGCATCATATAACGCACTTCAATTACCTGTTCATAGCAGGGAGGGTCATAGTTTAATAGGGATTGGAATGAAATGCGAGCTCTTTTTCCCTTCTCAGGTTATAATAAGGTCATGATTCAATCCTCAATATGTGGTTGACACACGGAATGGCTTCACATACACCTTCAGATACAAAGATACAATTTTGTGTAAGTGTATAACATAACAAGTGGTATAAAGTTTGAAAAAGATATCCAAAGATATTTAAAATGTATCATTTAATTGTGACACATTTTCAAACTCTTTAATCTAAGTTTACACTTTTGGCTTAGTAATAATAGCTCACTAAGGGATAAGATTGCAACTGCTTATTAAAGTGTATGAAGAAGGGAGGGCTAAAGAAACAGAGTGTGAACATACAAACAGACTGTGTAGTAGCTTTCTATTATTTTATCTCATCCCAGTGCTGGATTCACAGCTACACTGCTCAATTCATCTGTACGGTAAGAAGTCTCTGCTGCTGTTTTTAATAATAATAATCTTTATTTTTATATAGCGCTAACATATTCCGCAGCGCTTTACAGTTTGCACACATTATCATCGCTGTCCCTGAAGGGGCTCACAATCTAGATTCCCTATCTGTATGTTTTTGGAATGTGGGAGGAAACCAGAGAACCCGGAGGAAACCAACGCAAACACGGGGAGAACATACAAACTCCTTGCAGATGTTGTCCTTGGTGGGATTTGAACCTAGGACTCCAGCGCTGCAAGGCTGCTGTGCTATCCACTGAGCCACCGTGTTTTTGAATATATGCTTCCTGCAGACTGGAAAGCAAGCATCCCTGATGTTTGTCTATATGGGAAACATTATAGCAGCTAGTCTCCACCTACTGGGTCAACTGAAAATTAGAGAAAACATTAGAAAAATTCATTATACAAGTCATGTAATGGCCAGATTTTTTTTTATTGTGTACACACATAAAAGCTTATTCTAAAGTCATCTGAAATGACAGGGATTGTTTAATTATTTAGTCTTTTTGCTGTAAATTGTACATTTCTAATATTTATTTTAACAATTTTACAACATGCCTTCAATATCAATTCATAGCATTTTGAAGATATTTGCTTGTAGTCGTTGCGCAGAAACCATCTTTGACAGGTGAATGGTTGATTACAAGATATGACAAATGTACTAAAACAAGGTGAATACCTGCGTAATCATCATATGACCAGGACAGAAAATTTATTACACCCATTTTAAAAATGAAAGGCAACCATAAATTGTTTGCTTGTTTTATTAACCTATTCCAGAGAGTACAGGTGATCTTTTACCAAGCTACATAGTTTTTATCTAATTAATTGGTTCTTATGACCTGATTAAATATAGATTGAGATGATTAGCTGGAGAATATGAGTTAATTAATGACTCCAAGTTTATAAGAAGCTGTGCTGTGGATATAACACTTTAAAGCTTAATTGAAAAATTACGAAAATCATTTAAAGTTATAGTACAACACAGATTATCATCATTAAAATTACACCGTGCATAAATAACACTAAGGCATCCTTTACACAATTTTTTTTAAATTATTTATTGTTTGCTACTCTTTTAATGCAGTTTTTAATCTCTTTAAATAAGCCTATGGGAAAAAAAAACGCTTATAAAAGACATATTTAAAGCATACTACAGTTTTAAGAAAAAAATGGTAAGGACCCAATAAACACAACAAACCTTTATTTAGAGCTTACAACTCTATTAATCAGCTCAGCATGTCAAAAAATAGTATTGATCCTTAGGTAGGCCTCAGAGGCTTTAAAGTATCCATCAAGACATCTGGGTGGAAAGTAAAGAACGTGAGGGCCATAAAACTGGGTATCCCTCAACATGCCTTTTTTATTTGTTCCTTACAAAGTTAACCAGGGACATTAATTACATGTGGAGGAAAGGTAATACCAATATATATAAATATATATATATATATATTGTTAAGATTTCTTTACAGTGAAAAACTGTTGCATTCCCTACAAGACGTCATTTCATGGTACTAGAGTTCCTGTCCTCGACCTCTCTGAGAGGTTATTTGCATCTATCCATTTCCATAGAAGCATTGCATGGCTTATAAGTCTCCTTGGCACCCTCCACAAGAAGAAACTTTAACCCATCAAGCCAAATAAGTTCTGCTGCTATGATTCATGAATGGCAAACATCTGGAATCACATGTCGGCGAATGGAGTTTCTGGTTTGCTTGCTTAGCATAAGTCATATGGCAAGACCATTAAAATGATTGATAATTACTTTTAGGAGTGCTACTTCCAATCGGTGGTATCAGAGGTCCTGTTCTCTTAATTTCTAAAGAAGTTATGACATATTTAAATTCCAAGAGTAGTATCTCCTTATACTGACTTAGCGCTCTCCGCAAGAAGAACTTTACTACTTAGAACCTCTATATCATGCCTCACAACATGCCAAATCTGTTCTCCTACTTTGCTCTTTTGAGAGGTAAAATCCCCATGGATGTGTCTGCAAATAGGGGTTCTGGTTTGGCTTCTCATTCTAAGGCATGTGCCAAGGGTCCTTGGAGATTTAATATTGACTTTTAGGCTTGCTACTTCCAATAGGTGACACTAGAGTTGTTCTTTTCCACTCTGAAAAGGAAAGTTCCCAGAGGAGCAATGCATGGCATGTAAGTCTTCTAATGCTAAGTTGGCACTCTGCAAAAGGAAAGCTTTTGTCCCTTAAACCCAGTGTTAGTTCTGCAGTTTTCCACTGACAAGGGGAAAAGAACCCAAAACAAGTGTCTTCAAATGGAGTTTCTGGTTTGACTTATTATCCTAAGTCAAGTGGCAACACTTTAAAGGGTTGATATTGACTTTTAGGATTGCTGCTTACAGTTTCAGGCAATACAGTTCCTGTCCTATTCCTCTCTCAAGAAGCTATTTGCATTTGTAACTATAAAGCACTTATGTCTAATACTAAACTACTCACCTAGGTTTCAGGGTAGTTGTTTGAAGTTCCCTTTTCCAGTCTTGTCTCCCTTCCTACTGCCACCACTGAGTTCACTGCTTGGCTGCATGTGATGTGTCTCACTCAATGAAGAAACAAGGAGACCAGAGAGGAACATGGGCACCATTTAGTCAGAGATCCAGTAGGGGAATTTATTTTTGTATTTTCAGACCACCACCAGCCCATTTTTTAAAGACAAAAGTAGTAGTACTCCCCTTTAATGCAAACAGTGGGTGACATCACCAATGTATTTATTGTAGTCGGTTTTGACTTGTACCGAACAGTAACAGTGCTATTTTAATGCGTATCGTGGCATTAGTGTGCCTACTGGCCTTCCTTTTTAAAGATTTTACACTTTATTGTATTGATCTCTTGAATTCCTTAGAATAAAGGGATACTTGAATATGGTTGTACAAATATAATTTGTAGACTTTGTGCATAAAAGAGCTCATTAAGACACAACACCTTTATTGGCAGATTTACTATGATGTACTTTAAGTTTGGGTGCTAATAGCATTCTGGTGAAATTGGATTGACTGTTACAAGACATCAGCAAATTTAGACAAAACTCTTATTATGTTTGTTTGCTCTTCAAGGTCAAGCATGTTATTTGCTACCTGTTCACCCTGGAGAGCAAAAGTATTAAGCAGTCATGGGCACTGTGGGCAGCACGGTGGCTCAGTAGTTAGCACTGCAGCCTTGCAGCGCTGGAGTCCTGGGTTCAAATCCCACCAAGGGCAACATCTGCAAGTAGTTTGTATGTTCTTCCCTTGTTTGCGTGGGTTTCCTTCCACATTCCAAAGACATACTGATAGGGAGTGTAGATTGTGAACCCCCGTCGGGACAGCGATGAAGATAATGTGTGCAAACTGTAAAGCGCTGCAGAATATGTTAGTGCAATATAAAAGTAAAGATTGTTATTATTATTAGCAAAGTTATGTATGACTTTAGTGTGGAGCTTTATTGCTTCTTTGTAGGGAAGAGCCTAATCTATATTTTTGATTATATTTTGGTGTATTTGGGAATCAGATATGAGGTGCAACATGTATTGAGTTTGAGTGGCTTTTGGACTGTTGCAGATAATCTGCTTTTTGACTCCAGGCAGAGACCAGACCCCCATAACACAAGATTTATTAGAAGTATAGGGTGAGATTGTTCTCCTGTCTTCCTGATGCCTGAGTTCATAAGATTGTGTTGCCCTGAGTTACAGTGGGGGAAATAAGTATTTGATCCCTTGCTGATTTTGTAAGTTTGCCCACTGACAAAGACATAATAAACAGTCTACAGTCATGGCCAAAAGTTTTGAGAATGACACAAATATTAATTTTTACAAAGTCTACTGCTTCACTAATTCTAATGGCAATTTGCATATACTCCAGAATGTTATAAAGAGTGATCAGCTTAACAGCAATTACTTGCAAAGTCAATATTTGGCTAGAAAATGAACTTTATCCCCCAAAACACATTTCAACATTATTGCAGCCCTGCCTTAAAAGGACCAGCTAACCTCTTTTCAGTGATTGCTCCATTAACACAGGTGTGGGTGTTGATGAGGACATGGCTGGAGATCAATCTGTCATGATTAAGTAAGAATGAGACCACTGGACACTTTAAAAGGAGGCTTTTGCTTGGCATCATTGTTTCTCTTCTGTTAACCATGGTTATCTCTAAAGAAACACGTGCAGTCATCATTGCAATGCACAAAAATGGCCTAATAGGGAAGAGTATCGCAGCTAGAAAGATTGCACCTCAGTCAACAATCTATTGCATCATCAAGAACTTCAAGGAGAGAGGTTCCATTGTTGCCAAAAAGGCTTCAGGGCGCCCAAGAAAGACCAGCAAGCGCCAGGACCATCTCTTATAAGTGTTTCAGCTGCGGGATCAGGCTACCAGCAGTGCAGAGCTTGCTCAGGAATGGCAGCAGGCAGGTGTCAGTGCATCTGCACACACTGTGAGGCGGAGACTCTTGGAGCAAGGCCTGGTCTCAAGGAGGGCAGCAAAGAAGCCACTTCTCTCCAGAAAAAACATCATGGACAGACTGATATTCTGCAAAAGGTACAGGCAGTGGACTGCTGAGGACTGGGGTAAAGTTATTTTCTCTGATGAATCCCCTTTTCGATTGTTTGGGACATCAGGAAAACTCCTCATTCGGAGAAGACAAGGTGAGCTCTACCACCAGTCTTGTCTCATGCCAACTGTTAAGCATTCTGAAACCATTCATGTGTGGGGTTGCTTCTCAGCCAAGGGAATCGGCTCTCTCACAGTCTTGCCTAAAAACACAGCCATGAATAAAGAATGGTACCAGAATGTCCTCCAAGAGCAACTTCTCCCAACCCTCCAAGAGCAGTTTGGCGATCAACAATGCCTTTTCCAGCATGATGGAGCATCTTGCCATAAAGCAAAGGTGATAACTAAATGGCTCAGGGAACAAAACATAGAGGTTTTGGGTCCATGGCCTGGAAACTCCCCAGATCTTAATCCCATTGAGAACTTGTGGTCAATCATCAAGAGACGGGTGGACAAACAAAAACCTAAAAATTCTGACAAAATGAAAGCATTGATTGTGCAAGAATGGACTGCTATCAGTCAGGATTTGGACCAGAAGTTGATTGAGAGCATGCCAGGGAGAATTGCAGAGGTCCTGGAGAAGAAGGGTCAACACTGCAAATATTGACTTGCTGCATTAACTCATTCTAACTGTCAATATAAGCTTTTGTTACTCATATGTTTGCAATTATTATATTTCTGTCTGTGATAAAAACATCTGTCAAACACACATAAAAACCAGAGGGCAGCAGATCATGTGAAAATATAATATTTGTGTCATTCTCAAAACTTTTGGCCATGACTGTATAGTTTTTAGGTTAATTTTAACTTTGAGAGATAGAATGTCAAAAATAAAATCCAGAAAATCGCATTGTATATAATTATATAAAAGTATTTGCATTTTGCAGTGGGAAGTAAGTATTTGATCCCTCTGGCAAACAAGACCTAATACTTGGTGCAAAACCCTTCTTGGCAAGCACAGCAGTCAGACATTTTTGAAGTTGATGATGAGGTTTGCACACGTCAGGAGGAATTTTGGTCCACTCCTCTTTGCAGATCATCTCGAAATGATTAAGCTTTTGAGGCTGTCGCTTGGCAACTCAGAGATTCAGCTCCTTCCATAAGTTTTCCATAGTATTAAGGTCTGGAGACTGGCTAGGCCACTTCTTTGTTGCTTTGGCTGGATGTTTTAGGTCATTGTCTTGCTGGAAGAACCAACCTTGACCGATTTTTAATGTCCTGGCTGAGGGAAGGAGGTTGTCACTCAGGATTTTACAGTACATGGCTCCATCCATTCTCTCATTGATGCAGTGAAGTAGTCATCTGCCCTTAGCAGAGAAACACCACCCAAAACAAAATGTTTCCACCTCCATGTGATTTTCTGGATTTTATTTTTGATACTCTCTCAACCTACCCTTAAAATTATAGACTGTTCATGTCTTTGTCAGTGGGCAAACTTACAAAATCAGCAAGGGATCAAATACGTATTTCCCCCACTGTATCTGTAACCACTAAGCTGTGTACCACAGACTGTAACTGCCAAATTGTGTTACATAGGCTGTAATTTCTAAGCATCATTATCTTTATTCATTACAGTACAGGGGAAGGTGTGAATATTAATTTCACATTTACAAGGGCACGGGTAAATCAAGCGTATGTAAATGCAAATGAATATTCACTCCATCCCCTGCCAATAATCCCACCCACCGCCGCTGGCCAGCAACACTGATTGTATAACTGACAGTAGTCCAGATGGGTGGTGCTATAATGGGTGGGGAAGTGTTTAATATTCATTTGCAATTTACATTTACTTGACTTGCCAGTGAGCAACAATACATTTTTCCAGGGTATTCAGCAGCATAATGGGGCAAAAAAATTAAAAATTGCTTACTCTGAAAGGGTTGCCCAAGTCCTGTTTCAGGATACTATTAGTATACACAAAAATGTCCTGACAGATTCACTTTAAATGCAAATGTGGAAGTCTTATGTCCCAAGCAGCAAATCTTACCAAAAAATGAGGTTTTAAAGGCTCACCTGGTGAGGTTCTTTCTTTAAGGCTGGAGTCACACTCAACGTATAAAAAATTGGTCCGATTTTGACGGCTGAGAATCGCACCAATGTTCTCCGTACAGTGATCCATGTGTAATCCATTTGCAATGCGAGAATGTGATTTCCTAGCATCTAAGTATCCGTGTGACATCTGTATGGCATCCGTATGTGACGCGTATGCCGTGATTTTATCGCAGATTTGCAAAATGGACATATAAAGGATCCATTGCCTGAAAATCATTTAAGCCCAAATCAGCTACCCTATTTATTTGATTAACAACAGGTGCCACCCTCCAATATTAGCAGTACACTCTGTGCTTTTGTTGTGGTATTGCTGTTTTGTGTCAAACATGTCAGACAGGCTTACTTTGAACACTACTGAGCTGGTTCTTTTACACTGGGTTTTGTTCCGACGTTTTGGGGAGTCATACCCAGTGATTGTGGATCCGAGGAGGTGGAGATGAATGTGGGTACATCCGCTTTTGAGGCGACAGCTGACTAAAGGCCATTTCCACTGTCTGTATGCTTCTCTACGCAGCCATCCTGACAAGTTCTACCAATATTGTCGGATGAGCGTGCCCACATTTCACATTTTGCTGGAGACTGTATGCCCTGGGATCACCTTCAAGGTCACCAAGATGCACAAGTGTATTTCCGCAGAGGAGCGCCTTTTACTTACTTTATGGTATGTATTCCTCCCCTATGTTTATGATGCTTTTTACTTGGGTTTGAAGGGAAATACACTCAGCCATTCCATTTGTTGTAGTATTTTGTTCCCATTTTGTTTCCTCAATTTTTGTATCGCAATGTGTATTTGTCATTTTATGCTGTTTGTAATAGGACCAAAGGCATTGAATTATGTTGTCTTTTACTTAGACTTGGATTATTTTCAAAAGTCCATAACTTTTATGAAGTCCTAAAATGTTTATTTGAGCCATGTATATAAAAATTAATTTTCTTTCTTTTCTCTTATAGATTCCTATCCACTGGGCAAGCCTATGCAGCTCTTCATCTAGAATTTTTAATAGTGAAATCCACCATCTCTGGCATTGTGTGTTCTACGCGCTCTGAAATATGGTCCCGACTGCATCAATCGGTAACGCCTGAGCCCAAAAAACAAGACTGGCTGCAGATAGTCCGTGGCTTTGAGGAAACGTGCCAGTTTCCAAACTCATGGGATCCCTGGATGGGAAGCATATCAGTCTGCGTAAGCTGCCAAACTCAGGGTCCCAATATTATAATTATAAACAGTTTTTTTCTGTAGTGCTGTTGGCCCTGGTCAACAGTGACTACAGGTTTATAACTGTAGATATTGGGGCCTATGGAAGAACTGGAGACTCCAGAGTCTACAATTCTTCCATAATGGGTCGGCGACTGCGCAATAATGAGTTGGACTTCCCACCCCCACGTCAGCTACCAGGGTCCACTATGGAAACGGTGCCTTATGTGATGGTTGCTGATGAGGCCTTTCAATTAACACGCAAAGTCATGAGGCCCTATCCTCGTAGAGACCTGGACCACAGGCACAGAATCTTTAATTTCTGAATATCACGCACACAACAATTGGTGGAGTGTGCCTTTGGCATTCTCTGTGTCAAATGATGGGTCCTACAGTTATCCATTCAACTTAGTGAAAGAAATGTGAATGAGGTTATTAAAGCCTGTGTGATACTTCACAACTTCACCAGAATCCATGACTGTTCATCAAATGATGGGGCTGAAGTGGCAGATGGAAATAATGGTTTGGCTGCTACACATGTTCTTCATCCACGTCATCAGTCCTCTGGACTTAGAGTGTGGGATGTGTTTACTAATTATTTTGTTTCAACAGAGTGATATATTCCATGGCAAGACAATGCAGCCTCTATGTTGTAATTTTTTATTTGGTGGATAAAATAAAGTCATGTTAATGTTTGAAGTGTGTGTTGTGTTGGCCTAATAATGCATAAAATATGTAAATCAACTCAACCTCTATGTCGTCATAACATCACAAAACACTCATATTGATTGAATTGTTTCAATGCAAATTTTTTTTTACCATAAACAAAAAACTGTAACATAAGGCAGATTGGGCCAATAAAACTGGGCCTATATATAAATTATTAAATTTATAACTTATACAGTACAGACCAAAAGTTTGGACACACCTTCTCATTCAAAGATTTTTCTGTATTTTCATGACTATGAAAATTTTACATTCACACTGATGGCATAAAAACTATAAATTAACACATGTGGAATTATATACTTAACAAAAAAGTGTGAAACAGCTGAAAATATGTCTTATATTCTAGGTTCTTCAAAGTAGCCACCTTTTGCTTTGATGACTGCTTTGCACACTCTTGGAATTTTCTTGATGTCTCCAACAGTGGGTCTGCTCAAGTGGCCATATTGGGCAGGTACACCAGTATTGTCAAATGGTACCTGTGTTGACCGATGTTGGGTTGGGGAGTGCTGTGGCTGAGGTGTAGGCTTACATGGGGAAGTGGCTAAGCAACTGATCGATCCTGCTCCTCTTGTATTCCTTGAATTTGTAGTCTGTTATCGCTCGACAATTGCCACCTTTCTAGAAAAGCAAATACCAGGTTTGGATTGTTTGGTGGTGTGCAAGCATCGAACAAGATTTCAATTGCCCCTCTGGCCCGCAGCCTTTCCTCACGAGGAATTGGACGGAGGTAGCATGCCAGACTGCGTGCGTAAGCTTCCTCCCCATCGTCATTGACAGTCCATGCCAAATAGTCCAACACCATACTGTCCACTTGCCTCCTGTTGCCTGTGGTAGAAAGCTCCCTCCTGCGCCTGGCACGGCGTGGGATGCTGGAAGCCTAGGGTGAGGTATTCAGTGGCAAGGTTGCGCTGCTACTGTCGCCCTGGTACTCGTCCTCTGGATTTGCCTGTGGAGCTGAAGTCACTGCTGGTGGTGGTGGTTGGGTGCTGCCTGATGGTGCCGAAGATTGGTCAGCCACTTCTTCACCTTCCCCAACTGGATCAATATGGACCTCTGACTTGGAAGCCGTTTTCCTCTTTGTAAGATTAGAGTCAGTTCTGTTTTTAAGCACAAAGTAGAAAAGACAAACAAGATTTGCCCGTAAGAGCATGTGCAAAATGTTGTGTCATGCATGCACTTACAGTCATGGCCAAAAGTTTTGAGAATGACACAAATATTAATTTTTACAAAGTCTACTGCTTCACTTTTCTAATGGCAATTTGCATATGCTCCAGAATGTTATAAAGAGTGATCAGCTTAACAGCAATTACTTGCAAAGTCAATATTTGGCTAGAAAATGAACTTTATCCCCCAAAACACATTTCAACATCATTGCAGCCCTGCCTTAAAAAGACCAGCTAACTTCTGTTTCAGTGATTGCTCCATTAACACAGGTGTGGGTGTTGATGAGGACATGGCTGGAGATCAATCTGTCATGATTAAGTAAGAATGACACCACTGGGCACTTTAAAAGGAGGTTGGTGCTTGGCATCATTGTTTCTCTTCTGTTAACCATGGTTATCTCTAAAGAAACACGTGCAGTCATCATTGCAATGCACAAAAATGGCTTAACAGGGAAGAGTATCGCAGCTAGAAAGATTGCACCTCAGTCAACAATCTATCGCATCATCAAGAACTTCAAGGAGAGAGGTTCCATTGTTGCCAAAAGGCTTCATGACGCCCAAGAAAGACCAGCAAGTGCCAGGACCGTCTCTTAAAAGTGTTTCAGCTGCGGGATCGGGCTACCAGCAGTGCAGAGCTTGCTCAGGAATGGCAGCAGGCAGGTGTGAGTGCATCTGCACGCACTGTGAGGCGGAGACTCTTGGAGCAAGGCCTGGTCTCAAGGAGGGCAGCAAAAAAACCACTTCTCTCCAGAAAAAACATCATGGACAGACTGATATTCTGCAAAAGGTACAGGCAGTGGACTGCTGAGGACTAGGGTAAAGTTATTTTCTCTGATAAATCCCCTTTTCGATTGTTTGGGACATCAGGAAAACGCCTCATTCGGAGAAGACAAGGTGAGCGCTACCACCAGTCTTGTCTCATGCCAACTGTTAAGCATCCTGAAACCATTCATGTGTGGGGTTGCTTCTCAGCCAAGGGAATCGGCTCTCTCACAGTCTTGCCTAAAAACATAGCCATGAATAAAGAATGGTACCAGAATGTCCTCCAAGAGCAACTTCTCCCAACCCTCCAAGAGCAGTTTGGCGATCAACAATGCCTTTTCCAGCATGATGGAGCACCTTGCCATAAAGCAAAGGTGATAACTAAATGGCTCAGGGAACAAAACATAGAGATTTTGGGTCCATGGCCTGGAAACTCCCCAGATCTTAATCCCATTGAGAACTTGTGGTCAATCATCAAGAGATGGGTGGACAAACAAAAACCTAAAAATTCTGACAAAATGAAAGCATTGATTGTGCAAGAATGGACTGTTATCAGTCAGGATTTTGGTCCAGAAGTTGATTGAGAGCATGCCAGGGAGAATTGCAGAGGTCCTGAAGAAGAAGGGTCAACACTGCAAATATTGACTTGCTGCATTAACTCATTCTAACTGTCAATATAAGCTTTTGTTACTCATATGTTTGCAATTGTTATATTTCTGTCTGTGATAAAAACATCTGTCAAACACACATAAAAACCAGAGGGCAGCAGATCATGTGAAAATATAATATTTGTGTCATTCTCAAAACTTTTGGCAATGACTGTACAGTCTGAGATCCATAATGGGAGCCAGAAAATTCAGTGTATTATAATAGATATATTTTCTTTTTTTGGGTGCTGCATCACCACTCCTGGCCCTCTGCTGTCGCTCCCACTGGTACTGGTCTCGGAAGCTGTGCCACAGTCTTGTGACATCAGTGACTGCAAAGTAACACAAAAAATGTTTTAACTTTCAATCACAGAGTTTGGCATACAAAATGTAGGCTTCAGTGTAATGTGGCCTACTACTTGGCAAATGTAAAGTCTGAAATAGGCAAACATCATATGATGATGTTATGGTAATTTTTTTATTCATGTGGAACTTTTAATTTTTTTTTATGATTGTACTTACTAGTGTTGAGCGAAACGATACCGCAAGTATCGGGTATCGGCCGATATTAGCTCTATCGGCCTTTCGATACTTAGTTCCGATATTTTCGTCTTATCGGATACCGGAATCGGGATTGTCACTGTCACTATCAGTGTCCGTCGGTCGGGTCTGTCAGGAGTCAGCGGCACTTACCTGGCAGAAGATCTCCGGCGGTCACGGGCTGGACTGCTTCATGGCCGCCATCATCTTTCCCCGGCGGTCACATGCAGTTTCTCGCGATAACTGCAGTGACTGCTGGGTAATCCCGGCCGTAAAGCAGTCAGTACAATGACGTCACCGCCGGGGAAGCAGGTAATCAGCTGTGCTGCGTCGCGATGACAGGCTCTGCCTGTCATTGCGATGTAGCAGAGCTGGATCGTCGTGGGACTGTCGTTACTATGGACTGCGTCAGACAGGTGGTATACTGTTGGTTTGTTTTTTTTCTTTTTTTACAGGAGATCGATGGCGTCGCAGGAATGAGTGTATAATAAAATTAATGAAAACTGTGTTGTCTCTTTTATTTCATTAAAAGACTTTTTTCTTGCTTTGTCTTTTTTTTATACATTTAATAACTTTGGGATTAATAATGGATCGGTGTCTTATTGACACCTCTCCATTATTAACCGGGCTTACTGTCACCGTGCAATCAACGGTGACATTAACCCCTTATTACCCCACTTGCCACCGCTACAGGGCAGTGGGAAGAGCCGGGTAAAGTGCCACAATTGGCACATCTTTTGATGCGCCAAATGTGGGGCTGCTGTAGCCTGGTATTATCAGGCTGTTGAGGGCCAAAATCCATGGACCTTGACAGTCTTTTAATACCAGGCCGCAGCAGTCTGCATTTACTTGGCTGGTTAACAAAAATAGGGGGACCCCTACGCCGTTTTTTTTTCGAGGGGATCCCCTATTTTTGTTAACCAGCCAAGCTAAGCAGACTGCTGTGGCCTGGTATTATCAGGCTTGCAAGGTCCATGGATATTGGATCCTTACCAGCCTGAAAAACCAGGCCTCAGCGGTCTGCTTCATCTGGCTGGTTAACAAAAATAGGGGGGACCCCACGCCAATTTTTTTCGAGGGGATCCCCTATTTTTGTTAATCAGCCAAGATATGCAGACTGCTGTGGCCTGGTATTATCAGGCTGGCAAGGTCCATGGATCTTGGCTCCTTAACAGCCTGAAAATCCAGGCCTCAGCGGTCTGCTTCATCTGGCTGGTTAACAAAAATAGGGGGGACCCCACGCCAATTTTTTTCGAGGGGATCCCCTATTTTTGTTAATCAGTTCCCTCTGACGTCACTGATTGTGTCCCTGGCTGACCATGAAGTGAAAGTGGAAAGCAATCAATTAAGCTTTCCACTTCCTCTCCTGTCAGCCAGGAGAGGAACTCATTCATTTGGGGGTTTACTGTGAGGCTGCAGCATTAGCTGCGGTCCCTGCAGTAAACATTAACCCTTTCTGAAGGATTACACCGTGGGACCTGACTGTGCATAGGATAGGTAAGAATAATTTTGCTTTTTTATTTTATTTTTATTACAGGAAATGGTTTTTGCAGTCAAATAAAAGATGGTCAAAAACGTGTCTTTATTTCATTAAAATGATTTTTAATTAAAGTGTGTGTGTTTTATTTTTATTTCATGCAATAGGATTAATAATTGATAGTTGTCTAATTGACAGCTCTCAATTATTAACCTGGCTTAAGGTCACCTTTCAATTGCAATGTGGCTTTAACCCCATATTAACCCATTCGCCACCGCTACAGGGCAATGGGAATAGACGGGCAAAGTGCCAGAAAGGGCGAATCTAATTATAGATTTGTCTTTTCTGGGGTGTCTGGGGGCAGATGTTAGTAGCCAGGGGGGCCAAAAATAATGGTCCCTCTCTGGGCTATTATTATCTGCCCCCACTCACTGGCTTTGTCTGTCTGGTTGCGAAAATAGGGCGGGAGCCCACGCATTTTTTTTTAAACAATTTTACACCTCATATATATATATATATATATATACATGTCATTGAATTTGTGACACATATATATATATAATATATATATATATATTATATATATATTATTTATAGTTCATACACTTCTACATAGTATAATAGCCGCTAATTCAATTGACGGCTTTTGTGAAAATGCAGAACCCGACATGAAATGACACTTGGTGTACATAGGGTTAACCATGTCTTTTCATGTCATTTGCTGTCTGATTTGCACAAACAATTACATCAGTCTATGTGTGCAAAATTTCACACTTGTAGGGGTTAATTAAAGGTGTAAATTCGTAGCAAAAAAGTCCGTTTTTTTTACAACGAATTTACACCTTTAATTAACCCCTACAGTTGTGAAATTTTGCACACATAGACTGATGTAATTGTTTGTGCAAATCAGATTGCAAACGACATGAAAAGACATGGTTAACCCTATGTACACCAAGTGTCATTTCATGTAGGGTGCTTCTGTCTTTTCACAGAAGCCGGCTTTACCCGGCAATTGAATCAGAGGATATTTTACTATGTAGAAGTTTATAAACTATACATATATGTATATATATATGTCACAATGACATGTATATATATATATATATATATATATGTATATATATATGTATTCTATGTGTGTATATTTAGTGTTTACAAGGAAATAAAGGTTTTTTTTAGTTGCGATATTTTGTTCCCATAGACTTACATGGGACTTCCGGTATCGGAATCGGATATCGCCGATATTTAGTGATATCGGCGATACCATTCCGATCCGATATTTTTAGATATTGAGCAGTATCGCTCAACACTAGTACTTACTAATTTCTTGCTGGACCTCACGAGGTCTTTCCTCAAAATTGGGGGACATTTGGGTGCAGATGCCCCTCCATGCTGCATCCTTACGTGCGTGGTCAGAATAATGGGCGTCACGTTGGTCCCATAGTTCTGTCCTCTCCTGAACCAGAACTATGAGCATCTCCACATGAATGTGTCTGGCCATGCTGCTGGACTCCGTGGAGGTGTGTTCTGGGTTTTTTGTAGAGGTTGCCAGGGAAATTACCATGACAAAGCTTCCTGATAATTGATGAGGCAATTTCCTGTCATCTGGAGAATACTTGCGTATTTCTCGCAAGTCACATGGATGGTCAGTATGGTGTCCATTCTTTCCCCGCACCCATAGACTTGCATTGGCTAGACTCAGCCTATATACGCTGCAAATCGCAGAGCATGCTGCGATTTCACTCGCACATTTAATACGGCCGAGAAAAAAAACGGTGATGGGAGCTATCCCATAGATTAACAGCGGTCCGAGTGCTATGCAATGTTTTATCCATTATTACCCCCTTCTATCGCTCCCAATCCAATATAAACACCCGAAATCTTTCCAACCTCAAATACGTGCCCTTGATGCCCACCACTCAGCTCCCTCTCTCTGGATCACTCTGGAATGCCAGCTCCATCTGCAATTAACTCCATGTGATTCACGACCTCTTTACCTCTCAAATTTTTTCCTTCCTTGGCCTCACTGAAACATGCCTGACACCCTCTGACACCGCCTCCCCTGCTGCACTATGCTATGGCGGCCTCCAATTCACCCACACTCCTCGCCCTGGCAACAGACATGGTGGAGGAGCGGGCCTTCTCCTTTCTTCCAACTGCACCTTCAACCCAATCCCACCTCTTCCCTCCCTTGTCCTCCCATCTTTTGAAGTCCACTCTCCCTCCAACCTCCAAGTGGCCTTCATATACCGACCTCCTGGCCCAACCACTACCTTAATGGACCAATTCTCTACATGGCTCCTTCACTTTGTCTCTGCTGACATTCCCACCATCATCATGGTTGACTTCAACATCCCCATTGACACCCACCAGTCAGCAGCTTCCAAACTCCTGGCCCTTACTTCATCCTTTGGACTTACCCAGTGGTCCTCCTCAGCCACCCACACAGACGGACACACATTAGACCTGGTCTTCACCAGCCTCTGCTCCCTATCTAACTTCACAACCTCCCCTCTCCCTCTTTCTGACCATCATCTACTCTCTTTCTCATCGCTGTCCTCCTCACCTGTCACCCATGTCCAGCAACACGCGCACCCCCGCAGAAACCTTTCACATCTAGACACTCACTCACTCTCTGACTCTATCCTACCACTGTCCTCCATATCTTCACTCCATGACACAGACACTGCCACTAGTTTCTACAATGGCACACTTGCATCAGCCATCAATTCGGTCGCCCCTGTCATGCATAACAGAGTGCGACGAATCAATAGACAACCCTGGCACAATAACACCACTAAAAAGCTTCGGCAAGCATCCAGAATTGCTAAACGGCGCTGGAAGAAAACTCATTCACAAGACGACTTCACTGCACTCAAACAAGCAACACTTGAATTCAAATCAGCTCTCACCTCTGCTAAACAGGTCTACTTTACATCCCTTGTATCTTCCTTATCCCACAACCCCAAACAGTTGTTCAATACTTTTAACTCCCTCCTCCGCCCACCACTGCCCTCTCCAACTTCTCTAATCTCTGCTGAGGACTTCGAAATGCACTTCAAAAACAAGATAGACCAAACACGGCAAGTCTTTATTATTCAACCACCACAACTCCTTTGTATACCTGACCAATGCCCAAACCCCATAACCTCCTTATCCAACAACACAGAAGGGGAGCTTGCTCATCTTCTCTCCAAATCACACTGTAACGCTTCCCACGGCTGCGGGGCATCGGGACATGGCATAGCTTGCCTAACTGGCCAATGCTCCCACGCCGCCAGACCATGATGACGTGAGGCATTTTCCCCAGAGGGTAAGAGAATGTGGACCCACTGGACCACAGAGGGAGACCCGGGCCGGGCAGTGACCGGGATCCGTGGCAGCTGAGCATGTGGGCAAGATGGAGACCTGCAGGACTAGACAACACCGCACAACTTCAGATAAGAAGAAACATAAAGTTTACTTGAAGACAAACATGGTACATAAACAGAACATAATGCCAGGCTCCCGATTCCGCTCATCTGCGAAGGGTACACGTCTCAGGATCATAGGCGAATGCAGGAGGACATCACGGTTGATGCAGTCCAGGGTTATCTGGCACGGGCATACTAGGGCGGCCTCTCTCTCAGGCCTCAGGCGTAGCACAGGCTCAGCAGGAGAACATCAGACACCGACCTCCAACAGACTTCAGACGATGGCGGGGTCATCACGGGTTGATGCAGTCCAGGGTTATCTGGCACGTGCATACTAGGGCGGCCTTTCTCTCAGGCCTCAGGCGTAGCACAGGCTCAGCAGGAGAACATCAGACACCGACCTCAGACAGACTTCAGACGATGGCGGGGTTGACCACGGGAAAACCGGCAGGACATCGGGACATCAGGAACATGGGCTGGATCTCAGGAACACGGACTCAGGAACACGGACAGGACATCAGGAACATGGACTGGAACTCAGGAACACGGACTCAGGAACACGGACAGGACATTAGGAACATGGATTGGAACTCAGGAACACGGACTCAGGAACACGGACAGGACATCAGGAACAAGGACTGGAACTCAGGAACACGGACTCAGGAACATAGAATCAGGAACACGGACCAGACATCAGGAACATGGACCGGAACTCAGGAACATGGACTCAGGAACACGGACTCAGGAACACGGACTCAGGAACATGGACAGGACATCTGGAACATGGACTGGAACTCAATGCAAAGCTCTGGCAATGCCCCACAGGGCAGGGGAAATTTATATAGGAGCTGCCTTACAGCGATAGGCTGGAGCAGCAATTCTAGTGCACACCCATTCCTCATAAAAGCAGGAAAGGTGTGGCCCGCGCACCCTATGCAAAGCCAGACACAAATCAGCACAGCAAGGACACCTGGCAATGGCTGCAGCCTAAACACACATAGTAAGTCATGCACCACTGCAGAGAACCTTGCAACCTATGGGTAGCTTCTACAGCAGTAGCCAGGGACCGCACATGCGGGTGGTCATTCAACGCAGCGGAGACACTCACGCAAGTACGGCTATGCAGCGGAGCTGGGAACTGAGCAGCATCCATACAGGTAACAGACAACAGTATCCCAGCTGGTTAGGGGAAGAGGAGCAAAGGGTTAAAGCAAAGACATGCAAAGTAACGCCAGAAAACAAAGTACAGACAATACCGGCATTACACACACCTCATCACTTGTGCACTCGACCCCATCCCATCCCACCTCCTCCCCAATCTCACCACCACTCTTATCCCATCACTAACCCACCTCTTCAACCTATCACTAACTTCCGGTACCTTCCCTTCTGCTTTCAAACATGCCACAATCACGCCTATCCTCAAAAAGCCAACCCTCAACCCAACTGCTTGTCCAGCTATCGCCCAATATCGCTGCTCCCATACCCTTCCAAACTCCTGGAGCAGCACGTCCACGCTGAACTTTCCTCCCATCTCTCATCTAACCTGCTCTTTGACAATCTACAATCTGGTTTCCGCCCCCATCACTCCACTGAGACAGCCCTGACCAAAATTACTAACGACCTACTTACAGCCAAAGCGTACGGACAATACACTATACTCCTCCTTCTAGTCCTGTCCTCTGCTTTCGACACAGTTGACCACTGCCTCCTACTACAGATCCTCTCTTCCTTTGGCATCAAAGACCTCGCCCTATCCTGGATCTCCTCATACCTCTCCAACCGCACATTCAGCATCTCCCACTCACACACTACCTTCTCATCCCACCCTCTCTCTGTTGGAGTCCCCCAAGGCTCGGTTCTAGGACCCCTAATCTTCTCAATCTATACACAACCTGGGGCAACTCATATAGTCCCACAGATTCCAGTACTACCTTTATGCCGATGATACTCAGATCTACCTCTCTGGCCCAGATGTCACCTCTCTGCTCTCCAAAATCCCAGAGTGTCTATCAGCCATAGTCTCCTTCTTCTCCTCCCGCTTCCTCAAACTGAATGTGGACAAATCTGACCTGATCATCTTTCCCCCATCTCTTCCTTACCCGACCTTTCTATAACAATTGACAACATCACTCTCTTCCCTGTACTGGAGGTCTGCTGCCTTGGAGTAACCCTTGACTCTGCCCTGTCCTTCAAACCGCACATCCAATCTCTCTCCACCTCCTGCCACCTCCAGCTCAAAAATATTTCCAGAATCTGTCCCATTCTCAACCCTCACTCTACTAAAATACTTGTGCATGCCCTCATCATCTCCCGTCTCGACTACTGCAACATCCTTTTCTGTGGCCTCCCTGCTAACACCCTCGCACCTCTCCAGTCCATTCTTAACTCTGCTGCCTGACTAATTCATCTCTCTCCTCGCTACTCCTCCACTTCTCCCCTCTGCAAATCTTTCCACTTGCTCCCACTCCCTCAGCGTATCCAATTCAAATTACTAATACTGATCTACAAGGCCATCTATAACCTGTCTCCTCCATATATCTCTGAACTAATCTCCCGATATCTTCCCTCATGTAATCTCCGATCCTCCCAAGACCTCCTTCTCTCCTCCACACTTTTTCGCTCCTCACCCAATCACTTCCATGACTTCTCCCGAATATCCCCCGTCCTCTGGAATTCTTTGCCCCAACACGTCTGACTATCAACCACATTCGGATCCTTCAGACGGAACCTGAAAACCCATCTCTTCGGGAAAGCCTAAAGCCTGCAATGACCCCGCTGCCTCCTCAACACTACCGGAGATATCGCCTCAACCAACACCGGAACTGCTGCAACCCCCCAATCTGCTGTCTCCTTCCCCACCATCCTGTAGAATGTAAACCCGAAAGGGCAGGGTCCTTTCCTCTCTGTATCAGTCTGTCATTGTTAGTTTGTTTACTGTAAGTGATATCTGTAATTCGTATGTAACCCCTTCTCATGTACAGCACCATGGAATCAATGGCGCTATATAAATAAATATTAATAACACTGGTCAACGCAATTTTTCTGGCAAAAGGTTTTTAAAACATATTTTAAGTCAATTTTGGCTGCTGATTACGAATATGAACTCTGTTTTTGGCTATCACATCAGGATTTCAAAATATTTTCAATTTTTGATGAAAATAACTCCTATCGAATGTTTTATGATAAAAACACATGATTTTCGGTGCTACATTTTGTATATTTTTAATCAAGGAATAAAAAAGATCACAAAGTCTATGTACAGCAAATCAAATATACTTACAGAATTAAACTACAAAATATAAAAACACATATATATGGCACACGGATGAATGGCAAATGGCAGTTATTTGAACTTTCTTTTCTTGGCTGATCTGTGATGTACAGCTTCTGGGTTGTCTCTTATCAAGCTCCAGCAATAGTCAGCCATCATGTGTGAGTCCCACCGGCCTTGATACCGTTCTTTCATTGTTTTAATGTCCTGATGAAAACGCTCCCCTTGTTCCTCGCTCACATCCCCAAGGTTCTCTGGAAAAAAGTCCAAATGGCTGTGTAAATAGTGAATCTTGATACTCATTCTACATCCAAGATTTCTCAGACTCACTAGTAGCTCTTCCACAATCTCTTCATAGTTGTCTGCTTTCTTATTCCCTAGAAAATTCTGCACCACATTACAAAATTCATTCCAAGCTCTTTCTTCTGTCTCATTCATTGATGTGATAAAATTTGGGTCTCTCTTAAGTGTTCTTATTTGAGGTCCATCAAATATTCCAGCCTTTTTCTTCTCTTCACTAAGACCAGGAAAAGTTGAACATAAATAGTTAAAGCATTCTCCACTGCGACTGAGAGCTTTGACAAACTGCTTCATCAATCCAAGTTTTATGTGTAAGGGAGGAAAAACAATGTTCTTCCTATCCACTAGAGGATCATGGATGACATTCTTATCGCCAGATGCCAAACTCTGTCGCTGAGGCTATTCAGTTGTCAACCAATGCTCTGCTGTAGCTCTACTGTCCCAGTAGCACAGAAAACAAGGGTGTTTTGTGTACCCTCCTTGCAGACCCAAAAGATAGTTAACCATTTTCAAATCAACACAAATTAACCACCCATGAACATTATATTGTAACCTCTCTAAAACAATCTTGATGTTTTTATTTTATTATTATTATTATATTATTATTATTATTATTATTATTATTTATTTATATAGCGCCATTAATTCCATGGTGCTGTACATGAGAAGGGGTTACATACAAAGTTATAGATGTTGTTTACAGTAAACAAATTTACAATGACAGACTGGTACAGAGGGGAGAGGACCCTGTCCTTGAGGACTTACATTCTACGGGATAATGGGGAAGAAACAGAAGGTCGGGGGTGCGGCAGCTCTGGTGGTGGCGAGGCGGCAGCTCTGGTGGTGGCGGCCTGGTAGTGGTGGCGGCGAGGCGGCAGCTCTGGTGGTGGCAGCGAGGCGGCAGCTCGGGTGGTGGCAGCGAGGCGGAAGCTCGGGTTGTGGCGGCGAGGCGGAATGGTTATTGCAGGCTGTAGGCTTTCCTGAAGAGATGGGTTTTCAGGTTCCGTTTGAAGGATCCAAGGGTGGTGGATAATCGTACATGTTGAGACGTGGAATTCCAGAGGATGGGGGATATTCGGGAGAAATCTTGGAGGCGGTTGTGTGAGGAACGAATAAGTGTGGAGGATAGTAGGAGGTCTTGGGAGGATCGAAGATTACGTGAAGGAAGATATTGGGAGATTAGTTCAGAGATATAGGGAGGGGACAGGTTGTGGACGGCTTTGGAAGTCAGTGTTAGTAGTTTGAACTGGATTCGTTGGGGAATTGGGAGCCAGTGGAGGGATTTGCAGAGGGGAGAAGCAGGGGAGTAGCGAGGGGAGAGGAGGATTAGTTGGGCAGCAGAGTTGAGGACAGACTATAGTGGTGCAAGAGAGTTGACAGGGAGGCCACAGAGGAGGGTGTTGCAGTAATCGAGGTGGGAGATGATGAGGGCATGCACAAGAGTTTTAGTAGATTGAGGGCTGAGAAAGGGACGGATTCTGGAAATGTTTTTAAGTTGGAGGCAAAAGGAGGTGGCAAGAGTTTGGATGTGTGGTTTGAAGGACAGGGCAGAGTCTAGAGTTACTCCGAGGCAGCGGATTTCAGGTGCGGGAGAGATCGTGATGCCATTTACCATAATAGATAGATCGGGTAGGGAAGATACATGAGATGGAGGAAAGATGATGAGTTTGGTTTTGTCAACATTGAGTTTTAGAAAGCGAGAGGTGAAGAAGGAGGATATGGCTGATAGACACTCCGGACAGCAGAGAGGTGACATCTGGGCCAGAGAGGTAGATCTGAGTGTCGTCCGCATACAGGTGGTACTGGAAGCCATGGGACTTTATGAGTTGTCCTAGGCCAAGGGTATAGATGGAAAAAAGTAGGGGCCCCAGGACAGAGCCTTGAGGGACTCCAACAGAGAGAGGGCGGGATGAGGAGGTAGTGTGGGAGAGGGAGACGCGAAATGTGCGGTCGGAAAGGTAAGAGGCAATCCAGGACAGGGCAAGGTCTTTGATGCCAAGGGAAGAAAGAATCTGTAGCAGTAGGCAGTGGTCGACTGTGTCAAAGGCAGAGGACAGGTCAAGGAGGAGGAGGATGGAGAACTGTCTGTTAGCTTTAGCTGTGAGTAAGTCATTAGTAATTTTGGTCAGGGCAGTTTCAGTGGAGTGGTGGGGGCGGAAGCCAGATTGGAGGTTGTCAAGGAGAGAGTTAGATGAGAGGTGGGAGGAAAGTTGAGCGTGGACATGTTGCTCAAGGAGTTTGGAAGCAAACGGGAGCAATGATATTGGGCGATAGCTGGGCATAGCAGTTGGGTCAAGGTTTGTTTTTTGAGGATGGGTGTGATGGTGGCATGTTTGAAGGCAGAGGGAAAGGTACCAGAAGATAGCGATAGGTTGAAGAGATGGGTTAGGGCTGGGATGAGCGTGTTAGTGAGGTTGGGGAGCAGGTGGGAAGGGATGGGGACAAGTGCACAGGTGGTGAGGTGAGATTTGAAAAGGAGGTGAGTAAGCTCTCCTTCAGTGATGTTGGATAGGGAGGTTAGTAGGGAAGGGCAGAGGTCTGATATATGGAGTGGTTGGGGTGGTGGAACAGTAAAGGTTTGCCTTGTTTGGTCGATCTTATTTTTGAAGTAGGTGGCAAAGTCCTCAGCAGAGATGAGGGGAGTTGGAGGTGGCAGTGGTGGGCGGAGGAGAGAGTTGAATGTGCTGAACAGTTGTTTTGGGTTGTAGGATAATGAAGATACAAGGTTTGCAAAATAGGTCTGTTTAGCAGAGATGAGGGCTATTTTGAAGGCAAGTGTAGCTTGTTTGAAAGCAGTGAAGTCGTCTGGCAGGCGTGTTTTCTTCCAATGCCGCTCCGCGACCCTGAATGATTGTCGAAGTTTTTTGGTGAGATTGTTGTGCCAGGGTTGCCTATTGATTCGTCGCACTTTGCCGTGCGTGAGAGGGGCGACTGAGTCTATGGCAGATGTGAGGGTGGTGTTATAGAAAGTGGTGGCGCTGTCTGTGTCGTGGAGTGAAGATATGGAGGACAGAGGTAGTAGAAAGTCTGAGAGTCTGTGAATGTTTAGGTGTGCGAGGTTTCTGCGAGGATGTGCCAGTGGCTGGACATAGGGGGCAGGTGAAGAGGACAGGGATGAGAAGGTGAGTAGGTGGTGGTCTGATAGGGGAAGGGGAGAGATTGTGAGATTAGATAGGGAACAGAGGCGGGTGAAGATGAGGTCTAATGTATGTCCGTCTGTGTGTATTCTTCTTTAAGTTTTACAGAATGACCTATTGGTACAGAGCCATACTTATTTCCATTGTGTAACAGAACACATTTTAAACTTCTTTTGGAACTATCAAAAAAAGCCTCCAATCCCTTGAATCATATGCTGGAAGTCCCATAAAGAGAAGTTGCCCTTCAACATCAGTACAATAGACAAGCTGGCCATCTGAATGGAAGTACTTACGCAGTTCTGCTTCCCTGTTACGATAAAATGAGACACTTGTACCGGGTTTCAACATTCGATTCTCTTGTAGTCTTCTTGAAGCCAATAGTTCAGCAGACTCATTTGGTAGATAAAGATCTCTAACCAGATCATTCAAAGCAGACTGAGTAAACAGAATTGGTTTGTCACAATCTTCATCACATGGCTGAAAAATATCTGGACTGTCTTCTTCATCAGTATAACAATGTGAGGAGAGATCTGTGTCAACATTTTTGGAAGAGCAGTAAATTTTGGAACAGGTATGTCTTCACGATGGGCAACTGGTCGAATAGCTGAAGGGATACTCGGGTATTGCAAATATTGCTTGTTTTTCTTATTGAAATCTTTTACATCGACAAGGCAGAAATAGCAGTCTTCTAAATGATTGCTTGGTTCTCTCCAACCATAGGAACTCCAAACTGAAGTTTAGCATTCTTTCCTTGAGACCATGATCTCAAGCTCTCAATACAGGTTTTGCAAACTTTGTGAGGAGCCCAATGCTTGTCTTGGTCTCCAAGTTTTACTCTGAAGCACACACAATACATATAAGAATAGAAAAATAGGAACACAGTTCCAGCCAGCTCACCAACTAGGAGGATGCACGGAGGGAAATCCAGACCATGGACTTGAGACTTGGCAGACGAGGAAAAACGGGGCTCCAGCTTCCATAAAATGAATGAAACTTTATTCGTGTAAATTACACATAAAACCTCCTGGTTCAAGATAGGAGTGCACTACATAGCACGGGCAATAGCGACGCGTTTCGACCTAGATGCGCATGTGACAAAGACCGCATCTAGGTCGAAACGCGTCGCTATTGACCGTGCTATGTAGTGCACTCCTATCTTGAACCAGGAGGTTTTATGTGTAATTTACACGAATAAAGTTTCATTCATTTTATGGAAGCTGGAGTCCCGTTTTTCCTCGTCTACACACAATACACCCTCTTAGCAAAGTCAGTAATGTTGCGCCTCTGAGTCTTCACAGTAAAGTTTCCACAGATGTAACAAAAAATATTTGGATCATTTGAGCACTGTCTTCTGCGAGATGTAGAGGCCATTGTTAGATGAGCAAAGCATCCTGCAGAGAAATACAAGATAAAAGTTGTTAGCTACCTGAGTTGTTCATTGAATTTCTGTCCCTCCCCACACCTTAGGTATTGATTCACAAACAAAAAACAGAAAAACAGCAGGATGAAAAGAATAAATATCAAAATTCATTGAAAATTTCAATAAATAAAACAGTACCTGCACACGACTGTTGTGTACGTTGAAAACTGTTTGTTTACTTTCTTATCATAACAAATGGGAATTATGCATGTTCAAAGAAAACAAAGATATTCTCACATTTATTGGGAGACTAAATGAAAACTAAATTTACCTTAGTGAACCGTATAAACCGACACTTTTCATACACTACTTACATTTTTCATGGAATTCATGAAAATGTGCTGTATACCTATAGCGCAAAAACGTGATGTGATAGAGAAATTATAAGATCAGATTTGAATTCAGCACCTTCAAATTAGTCTAAAACTGTTCTTAAAGTCCATGCCAGAATTTTTTTTTTTTTTTTTGAAGACCAGTGTAATAATAATAATAATCGCGTAGCACTCATCCATATTCCTCTCTAGTGTGACTCCGGCCTAAGCCGTAGTTCTGAGTGAGCAAACATGAACGAGAGCAAGTCTTTACGGATGACAAGTGAATCATGGAGCACCAGGACAGCAGGGTATGCAGGATGGCAGACAAACAAGCGAAGCATTTAGTTCCAGATGAAGCTGATCCAGTTGTGCACATACACAATGGAACAGTAATTGTATACTATGCTGGTATCTTCTAGCAAAGATGCAATTAATCACAAGAAAACAGAGATGAAGGGCAATGGTTAAAAGGAACCTGTCAGTAGGATCATCCTAAGCCATCTCTTTGAGCATGCAGGTCATAGGAAGCTAATAAAATAAACCCTTATATCTGTGATAAGATGCCTTATTCAAAAGAAATCAACATTTTTTCATATGTAATTGAGCTGTTCAGAACTTGAGCTGGACATAAATCTCCTTGAGAATCTGCCCCCAGAGATTATTGTAAATACAAGGCGGAGTTACCAGTGTGCTATGTAATGGCTGCTCAACTGATCTCACTGCAGAACTGAGTGTTACTCCGGTGTCACACTTGCTAGTGCAATGCGATAAACTTGCATGAGTCTCTCGCATCAATACCCGGCACTGCCGCCGGCACTCGGGTGTGTGGCTGCATGTATTTCTATGCAGCTGAACGCTCCGGTCGAGTGTCGGCGGCAGTGCCTGGTATTGGTGAGAGAGACTCGTGTGAGTTTCTCGCATTGCACTCGCAAATGTGACCCTGGCCTTATTATAACTGACAGAGGACAGCAATGGATCATTTTATTCATTTTCCTGTGACTTGCATGCCCATATAGACGGCTTAGGAGGGTTGATCTTACTGATATATTACCTTTAATGGCAGTGTGCATGCGAACTGTGACTTGTTTTCAGGAAATGGTTAACAGCAGGATAACAGTGAAGTAAATTCAAACTATAGACCAGCTTGAAAAGATGTGTAACAGTGATTGCAGAAGCTAGAAGTGAACAGCATTTAGAACAGTTGCGAAAGATTGGTAACTTGCTTGCTGAGTGGTAGGTGTGGTAAACTGAAGTGAGCTGAAAAATTAAGCTGGTTGCAGAATGGAAATAAGGTATAACAGAAGAAATTATAGATAACTGACTGTGGACATTGCTGCTTAATATCTAAGCACCAGGCCTTGAAAGGCCTAGGGTGATTGTTTCAGAGGGGTTTGCAGGGTTACCTGAGAAATCTGGCATGGATTACTACATCGGGAGGCAGTCATAGGAAAGGGGTACGATGCCGAACGCTGGAGGCGGGGCAGATGAGCAACAACAAAACTGTAACCACCAAAAATGTGTGTCAGCGGAATCATGAATTATAACTGATAAGTCACAGCAAGTCCCTGTGTTTGTACCCAACAGGCCTTGCATCTCATGTTTTATCTATATAGTACTATTTATCATGTAAATTGTAATGCTTAAAGCGTATGTTGGTCTAATATATACCATATATTTATAAAAAAATAATTTTGCTATAAATACTTGATACAGAGTCGACATTTTAGCTTAAAAGTCCCATCCCCATGTGGGGGCTGAGAGGATTTTAGCAGTCTGTGTATGAACTTTAGCTGCACTGCTATAAGATGCTGAACTAAGAATCTCTACTTTTGAGTTAACTTTTTCTCACACAGTGACTGTCTCCTGAGAGCAAACCCCAAACCTTGCGTACTTGCTCCCTCGACCTTCTCCCAGCGGGTGGGGTCCTACAGTGCACAATTGAGTTATGAGCCTTTGCTTCTTCTGCTTTAGAAGGGTTAAAGGTAATTATTTGAAGTTCCCTTTTCAAGTCTTGTCTCTCAGCTACAATAAATAGTTCAAAAGTAAGAACCTGCTGCTCCAATCAATGGAAGAAACATGATGGAATAATGAAATATGTCTGGATGCAGTAACCCATGCGACACCAAGGGGCTTTATTTACAAGTTTAATTACATCAGCTTCTTTGCAGGCAAAACATTTGATTGTTTTAGTGAATGCAATTTAAGAAGCAATTTTTCCCCATGATTTTCTACTAACATAATTTATATCAGCAGATTGACCATTTGGAAAGGGATGAATGGTAAAAATGTTTAGCTTTAAAAACAAGGAAAAAAATCAGGGGAAAAAGCAATTGGTTATGATGACAAGTAATATAAAATTTACTTACTTTAGGCCCTGTTCACATCATGTTTGTAGTAGACTATGATATTCCATTTCATAGAGTCTGGTTTAAAAAAAAACTGTGTAGTATAGTATAATGAAACTTAGGGGTCTATGGGTTATGGATAGACTAGAAAATAGAAAGCTAGAAAGATATAATTAAAATGTAAGAGTAATCCTGTTATGTACAGTTTTTATTGCATTTAGCCTACATATAAAACTGTGCACGCCATTGTAAATTTATCTTAAAAATAAATGTCAAACTTATTACAATTAAGAAAATAAAAATAATTCTGTGTGTGAACTGGAAAACTGAACTTATACTTTGAGCAACATGGTTACTGAAACAAGTTTAAAATCTTAGCTTACACTTACACTACTCAATAGCAGCGGATCTCACAACTTTGCTCAGTTTTGAGCTAATAGTTTAGTAAGCAAATGCTGTTGTACTTTCTCCTACAAACCTTTATGGCTGCTGATGGTCACATTTCACTTAAAGGGAATTTGTCAGCAAGTTTTTTTCTATGCAATCTGAAGACAGCTGGAGATAGGGCACTGATTTCAGCCATTTTCAGTCACTTATCAGGCTGTGGGTTGTTTTTTACTTTCAATGAAGGTTTTATCACCGGAAGATTATAACTGCCTGGACTACAGCTCACGTGAACCCTGGTCTGGCCACACCCCTTATTCTGATTAACAGCTCACTGTCAATAGACAATGTACACAAAAGCTGTGTTGTGGGTGGGGGCAGCTTTCTGAGCTCTGCTACATGCTGCATCTAAACACTTTGATTGTGTCAGAACTGCTGCACCCAGTAAACTAAGTGATATATTGCTGGAATCATGGTCTCTTTTCCTACATTTTTCTGCTCTCAGAGGAGGATGCAGAAATCTGGTGTCAGATTCCCTTTTACTGAAACCGTTTCAAAATTGTGATTTTCCCAGGCCTCTCTCTTACTGTAGTATGCGGATACTGTTCTCTAACCCACTAAGCCTCAAATGCAGAAGTACCCCAGAAGTACCCCAGCTTCTGGTTCCCGATCCGAACTTTGGACTAAAGCTTGGCCAAACTGGATGAACCCGAACTTCCAAGGGTCCACTCATTTCTAGTAACTACCGATAGGGCTGTGATATCGCCTATTGCTCTTGTGACAGGTACAGAGTATACCCATAGAATGGAGAAAATATATGAAATATGAAACACGATGTCTAAAAGCCTATGGAACAAGCTGGATTGTCTCTTTATACGTCCGCAAAAGCTCATTGCGCACATGCAAAAAGCACCTTGAAGAATAATGATAATAATAGTAATAACAGTAATAAGATTATTGCTTTGGAAGAGTTAAAGCTATTTGTATATGAGGTGTCTACACGGAGCTATCTCTAGATTGTTTGTGTTATGTTTGCTGCATCTGTAAACTGGCTTTCTTTCGCTTTTTACTGCTCTATCAGTTTATACCCAGGGGGGATCTCTCTGGAGTGAATTTGATAGTCAGCAGCTACAGTTTATGTGATATGTTTTTTCCAAATGAGAAGCTATTTTCCTCTAATATTTATGCTGTAAATAAATCTATCAAATATAAGTGAAACAACAGGTTTGTAGCAAAATGGATGATTTTGATGGTCTGACACCACTTTCCTTATGCAGGAGCTGAGAATTATCACAAGCCCAGACCTTATGTTGACCTGAGTTAAAATAAAAATATCCCACAGTATTATCCCTTACAGTTATTCCTTGGGCGATATTAGCTTTGCTTAAATCCCATCTGGTGCTATGCTTTTCCCACAGATTCTAAAGGCCGTACAGAAGCACTGTCCAAGCGATTCATGTAAAGTCTCAAAACGCTGCAATTTCTAAACTTTAATTTCTTTGCTGTTCCAATGTATCATAATCTGTCTAATATCACAATGCAATGTAAATTAGCTAGTAATGAGAAACAAATGAGGCTCTGTGATCTCGGCGCTCGCCTTTTGTGATGTTCTCTTTAATTGCTCACACCCACACATCTATCTGTTAGCGATCTAATCAACACAACATCTAACAGAAGTGGATTTGAAAACCTGATATGCCCCAACCATGGAGTTGACCTGTCATCCAATCATGTAATTTGGACACACTCTCCTGCTGTAGCAATGTATCATAAGTAAAAGGATAATGATGATTAGAATGATTAGATTAGAGAAAAATATAAATTACGAACACAAAATTAAGCAACTTTCTGAATATTGTTCAGGAAACATTTCCCACCATTGTGTTGTTGCAGAGGCTGTAAAAGTCATGTACATAGCCGGCTGTGCTGCTGACTAGTGTTGAGCATTCCGATACTGCAAATATCGGGTATCGGCCGATATTGGCTGTATCGGAATTCCGATTCCGAGTACCGATATTTTCGTCATATCGGATACCGGAATCGGAATGTCACTGTCACTGTCAGTGTCCGTCGGTCGGGTCTGTCAGGAGTCAGCGGCACTTACCAGGCAGAAGATCTCCGGCGGTCACATCCCGGACTGTTAATGGCCGCCATCCTCTTCTCCCTGGCGGTCACATGCAGTTTCTCGTGATAACTGCAGTGACTGCTGGGTAATCGCGGCCGTAAAGCAGTCGGATGACGTCACCGCCGGGGAAGCAGGTAATCAGCTGTGCTGCGTCGGGATGTCAGGCTCTGCCTGGCATTCCGATGTAGCAGAGCTGGATCGTCGTGGGACAGTCGTTACTATGGACTGCGTCGGACAGGTGGTATACTGTTGGTTTGTTTTTTTTATTTTTTTACAGGAGATCGATGGCGTCGCAGGAATGAGAGAGTAATAAAAGAAATGAAAACTGTGTTTTCTCTTTTATTTCATTAAAAGACTTTTTTCTTGCTGTGTCTTTTTTTTAAACATTTAAAAACTTTGGGATTAATAATGGATCGGTGTCTTATTGACACCTCCCCATTATTAACCGGGCTTATTGTCACCGTGCAATCAACGGTGACATTAACCCCTTATTACCCCGCTTGCCACCGCTACAGGGCAAGTGGGAAGAGCCGGGTAAAGTGCCACAATTGGCACATCTTTTGATGCGCCAAATGTGGGGCTGCTGTAGCCTGGTATTATCAGGCTGTTGAGGGCCAAAATCCATGGGCCTTGACAGTCTTTTAATACCAGGCCGCAGCAGTCTGCATTTTACTTGGCTGGTTAACAAAAATAGGGGGACCCCTACGCCGTTTTTTTTTCGAGGGGATCCCCTATTTTTGTTAATCAGCCAAGATATGCAGACTGCTGTGGCCTGGTATTATCAGGCTGGCAAGGTCCATGGATCTTGGCTCCTTAACAGCCTGAAAATCCAGGCCTCAGCGGTCTGCTTCATCTGGCTGGTTAACAAAAATAGGGGGGACCCCACGCCAATTTTTTTCGAGGAGATCCCCTATTTTTGTTAATCAGCCAAGATATGCAGACTGCTGTGGCCTGGTATTATCAGGCTGGCAAGGTCCATGGATCTTGGCTCCTTAACAGCTTGAAAATCCAGGCCTCAGCGGTCTGCTTCATCTGGCTGGTTAACAAAAATAGGGGGGACCCCATGCCATTTTTTTTTTTTCGAAGGGAACCCCTATTTTTGTTAATCAGTTCCCTCTGACGTCACTGATTGTGTCCCTGGCTGACCTGAAGTGAAAGTGGAAAGCAATCAATTAAGCTTTCCACTTAAGGGCCCGTCTCACATAGCGATATCGCTACCGAGATCGCTGCTGAGTCACTAGTTTTGTGACGCAGCAGCGAGCTCACCAGCAATATCGCTGTGTGTGACATTCAGCGACGATCAGCTCCCCTGCCGGGTATCGCTGATCGTCGCTGAAATGTCAGGACCTTTTTTTGATCGCTGGTTTCCCGCTGACAGGCACGCATCGCTGCGTGTGACAGGCGGGAGACCAGCGATCCGCTGGTAACCAAGGTACACAGCGGGTTTCCAGGCGCGGGGCTGTGCCTAGAAACCCGCTGTGTACCTTGGATACCAGCGCCCTGATGCAGGGAGCTGGTATCCAAGGTACACAGCGGGTTTCCAGGCACCGCGCAGCGCTTGGAAACCCGCTGTGTACCTTGGTTACCAGCTCCCTGCATCAGGGCGCTGGTATCCAACGTACACTGCGGGTAACTAAAGGCTGGGTCTCACATAACGATACACCAGCGATCCCGACAACGATATGCACTTGTCAGGATCGCTGGTGTATCGCTACATGATCGCTGCTGAGCTGCCAAACAGGCAGCTCAGGCAGCGATCTGGGACAGCGACACTGCGGGTAACATCGCTTAGTTACCCGCAGTGTACCTTGGATACCAGCGCCCTGATGCAGGGAGCTGGTATCCAAGGTACACAGCGGATTTCCAAGCGCTGCGCGGTGCCTGGAAACCCGCTGTGTACCTTGGATACCAAGCTCCCCTGCATCAGGGCGCTGGTATCCAAGGTACACAGCGGGTTTCTAGGCACAGCCCCGCACCTGGAAACCCGCTGTGTACCTTGGTTACCAGCGGATCGCTGGTCTCCCGCCTGTCACACGCAGCGATGCGTGCCTGTCAGCGGGAAACCAGCGATCAAAAAAAGGTCCTGACATTTCAGCGACGATCAGCGATACCCGGCAGGGGGGCTGATCATCACTGAATGTCACACACAGCGATATCGCTGGTGAGCTCGCTGCTGCGTCACAAAACTAGTGACTCAGCAGCGATCTCGGTAGCGATATCGCTATGTGAGACGGGCCCTTAAGCGATGTTACCCGCAGTGTCGCTGTCCCAGATCGCTGCCTGAGCTGCCTGTTTGGCAGCTCAGCAGCGATCATGTAGCGATACACCAGCGATCCTGACAAGTGCATATCGTTGTCGGGATCACTGGTGTATCATTATGTGAGACCCAACCTTTACTCTCCTGTCAGCCAGGAGAGGAACTCATTCATTTGGGGGTTTACTGTGAGGCTGCAGCATTAGCTGCGGTCCCTGCAGTAAACATTAACCCTTTCTGAAGGATTACACCGTGGGACCTGACTGTGCATGGGATAGGTAAGAATAATTTTGCTTTTTTATTTTATTTTTATTACAGGAAATGGTTTTTGCAGTAAAATAAAAAATGGTCAAAAACATGTGTCTTTATTTCATTAAAATGATTTTTAATTAAAGTGTGTGTGTTTTATTTTTATTTCATGCAATAGGATTAATAATTGATAGTTGTCTAATTGACAGCTCTCAATTATTAACCTGGCTTAAGGTCACCTTTCAATAGCAAGGTGGCCTTAACCCCATATTAACCCATTCGCCACCGCTACAGGGCAATTGGAATAGACGGGCAAAGTGCCAGAAAGGGCGAATCTAATTATAGATTTGTCTTTTCTGGGGTGTCTGGGGGCAGATGTTAGTAGCCAGGGGGGGCCCAAAAATAATGGTCCCTCTCTGGGCTATTATTATCTGCCCCCACTCACTGGCTTTGTCTGTCTGGTTGCGAAAATAGGGCGGGAGCCCACGCATTTTTTTTCAGCAATTTTACACCTCATATATATATATACATGTCATTGAATTTGTGACACATATATATATATATATATATATATATATATTTATATTTATAGTTCATACACTTCTACATAGTATAATAGCCGCTAATTCAATTGCCGGCTTTTGTGAAAATGCAGAACCCGACATGAAATGACACTTGGTTTACATAGAGTTAACCATGTCTTTTCATGTAGTTTGATATCTGATTTGCACAAACAATTACATGAGTGTAAGTGTGCAAAATTTCACACCTGTAGGGGTTAATTAAAGGTGTAAATTCGTAGCAAAAAAGTGCGTTTTTTTTACAACGAATTTACACCTTTAATTAACCCTTACAGGTGTGAAATTTTGCACACAGCCACTCATGTAATTGTTTGTGCAAATCAGATATCAAACTACATGAAAAGACATGGTTAACTCTATGTAAACCAAGTGTCATTTCATGTCGGGTGCTTCTGTCTTTTCACAAAAGCCGGCTTTACCCGGCAATTGAATCAGAGGCTATTTTACTATGTAGAAGTGTATAAACTATAAATATATGTATATATATATGTCACAATGACATGTATATATATATATATATATATGTATTCTATGTGTGTATATTTAGTGTTTACAAGGAAAGAATGGGTTTTTTTTAATTACGATATTTTGTTCCCATAGACTTACATTGGATTTCCGGTATCGGTATCGGGTATCGCCGATATTTTAATGGTATCGGCGATACCATTCCGATTCCGATACTTTTGGATATCGGAAAGTATCACTCAACTCTACTGCTGACTCATACACCACAATACTACTGGTTGACGTTATCTGCTTACTGAATGATGGTCTGGGAGTGGGTCTGTTATGAAATTAGAGCTTGTCTATGGACAAGAAGAGCCAAAAAAGCACAAAATATGAGTTTGTTCAGATCTTCTTTCCTTCCTAGAGCAGTTTGCAAAAGACTCATGGTTCAAAATTCCAGTTGAGAGGTATAAGAAGCTTGTTGAGGGTAATAGGAAGCAATTAATTGCAGTTATTTATTCTAAGGGGTGTGAAACCAAATATTAAGTTGAGGGTGCCAACAATTTTGTCCAGCCCTTTAATGGGGTTTTGTGTGAAATTATGTCCAATTTTCCTTTTTTGGTTTCTTTTTTTTGCATTGTTCCAATACACTCAAAGGAAATAAACATGTGTATAACAAAACATGTGTAATTGCAATAATTTTCTGGTAGAAATACTTTACAATTTACAGAGTGCCAACACTTTCAACTGTATATGTTGAGATTATTCCCATAGTCTAGAGAATATCTTGATTTATTCACCAAACAAATCACGGCTTAGTATTGTAGGAATTATTGTGGAAACTCGACTACCATAAATGGATAGAACTAGCCGGCAAGCGGCATTATGAAATCACTATTGTGTATGGGAATTGGACAATGTCTATTTTAATTGAAGAACTTTTGCTAATGCACATTTTTTTCTTTTGATCTGCCTATAATATAAGAGACTTATCTATACAGTTCTAGCACCTTAATCAGCAAAAGTGTGGTGAGGAGCCCTGTGTTAGAGGTCGAGTTCCCGCTTCTGCACAAGGGGAATCCCAAGCCATCCCTGCTGCGGTCTCCCATCCATCTCCGGCCGCAGTGGACTCTGCTCAGCTTAGACGACTCGCCCAGTCTAACAGTGTGCAGAGGGTTACTGCTGCCTCTCCAGGCTCTGCTATTGTGGCCAGTACTGGTTAGCGGCGAGCAGATGTCTTTAGGACAAAGTCCTTGTTTTCCCCTTCTGAGCATGCCCAGGGTGAGATCTCTCATTGGAGATCAGGGGTCACATGCTCAGGTACTGCAGCAGCTCCTATTGGTCCGCCAGGAAGGTCCTGTGACTACTGTGTTCTGGAACAGTTTCATTGGTCCTTGTTTCTGGCAGGTCCTGTAGCTGTTACTATAAAAGGGTAGCATGGCTGGGCCACCATGCGCTAATATCAACCGTTATATGCTTTGCGCCAGTGTGGTCATGCGTGTGTGTGGTTAGGGCCCGGCTGAAATAAGCCCCTAGAATACCGACTTAATCAGTGAGGAGTTTGGTATGCTAGCTGGTCAGGGTCGGTGTCTTAGATGCCCTAGATTACCGGCATAACCGGTGAGGAGTTTGATTGCCGTATTCAGGGCCTGGCGTTCAGACGCCATAGATTGCGGGTGACTCCCGCGAGGACATTAGCGCATGATCACGTTCTATGTTCGCTTAGCACTTAACTGTGTACCTGGGTGCCTGACAGGACACAGAAGTTTGTCTCAGCGGCTCTGTGACGTAACAGGGTTCGCTTTCAACGCTAGACAGCGCCGTAGCGTGTTTATTTTGCGACTCAGTGGTGTTAAGTGAGTTCGCACACATCGCCATATAGCGCTGCGGCACTCCTTCTAGCGGCTCTGTGGAATAACAGAGTTCGCACATATTGCCACAGCGCGTTACGGCGTTTATTTTGGCGACTCTGCGGGATAACAGAGTTCGCTTCTTGCGCCATTTTACTAGCAGCAGGTTCCGCCTGCACGGTGGACCCCGGGCTTCGAACGCACCTCTCTACACCATATATTTGGTGCGTTCCGCAGACCCTAACACCCTGTTTATCAATTAATGACGACAGCCACTCATTATTCAGATGTCAATCATTTGGAGCAAAATGGATAGTCCTGACTCCCTCTATTAACTTGAAATCCCTACATTATACATATAAAAATAACGCATACATAGAGAGGGTGTCTCATCACAAACATTCATGCAATATCCACTTCTGGGACTCACACCTTGTATGTAGTGACATAGTTAAACCCAGACAATATTAGAAACTTTCCATTATTCAATGATTTCACTACATTATCTGTTAAATCCCTCTACCTGGATGTAGATACATTTACTGCTTTGTTTTACATCAGCCAGTGACAAATATACTTTTTATCTCAGTCCAAAAAGCAGCAGCATAAATATTCAGACAGTTAAGGTAATAGCCTCGTACTAGTCAATGGGGGAAATTGTTCAATGGCGCATCACAGAAGTGTAGCGTAACTGCTGAATACATTGCCAATGAGTGCTCTGGGGGATGGAGCGTGTCATGCGGTGAAGATCCACGGGATGATTAGAGATTTGCTTAATCAGCCATCAGCATCCTTAAAGATGAAAAATTTTCTGAGCCGGCAGCATTTTCAGAGGTGGAAATGAGAAAGTCCTGCATTGCATATTAAGCAGGACCTGCAAGCGTTGGGCTTTGTCCAAAAATCAGTAATACTCTAAACTTTATACTTCTTTGAAATTTAAACATTAATAAAGATGTCTTATACTGCATATATTAATCCAACATCAAGGTGTAAGGATCGTTATTTCGAGACACTCATTGATCAATAATTGTTACGTCCACGGCACCTTGATGATTGGTCCCAACTAATCATACATGTGTGTGATGACACTAACAGCATATTTATAAGTTAAGCCCTTACAGCTAAAAGTTCAAAGTCAGATGCAAAATGACTTGTCTGCTGCTATACCATTAGGGTCTAGTACTGTGTAAGTCCCTGAACCTTTTTATTAGACAATCGGACAAAATAGTAATAGAAACAGAAATGTGTTATATTATATGTATCCAATATCAAAGGGGTTTTTCAGGACTTTAATAACAATGACCTATGCTAAAATTGTAAAGTTCTAACTGCAGGCACCCCAACGACCATCTGATTGAATATGCCGTGCCACACTGCAAGTGTGTAGTGACCACAACTGGTACAGCAGCTCTCTCCCATTCACTTGTATGATAGAGAGAGCTTGTAGTACCATTTAAAGCCACTAAAGATTAAATGGAGCTATGTCACCTTTGATGCGCTTTGGCCATTAATCAACTGATTGGTGGTACTGCAAAGGTTTGCAATTTTAAATGTAATAAACTGTATGTACAAAAAAAGGTTCACAAATTGAACCTTTTATGATGGAAGACTGTAAAATAAGTCACATTGCAGGCATACAGTGGCACACACTATAGAATACTTTCCAGTTTCCCCTTCCTCGGCTTTTCTAGACTCCTGCACAGTACAGGACCCGTGGTGACATCATGGTCAAATTACTGATGTCACCAAAGGTCCCGAGCTTTTTTTAATGTAAATTCTGCTGTAGACACTAGGAGTTACATGAAAAATGTGGGAGAGTTTCCACCCACCACTAATGCCGACCCTGGGAACCAATGAGCTTGGTAGTAGTCGAGTAAACACCCAGAGTAGTAATAGAGTAACCAATGTATTCCAACCTGGCATAAACCTAAGATCTACTCTGTTAGCTTTTGTTGAGTGAATTTTATTTTTGAGTTTTCTTGCTGCAATAATAGAGCTAAGAATTAAATTTAAAAATAAAGCTACATTGTGAAAACCTAACCCTGACATTAGATAGGCAATATTAAAAAAGGAGTGAAGAGTGCATGAGAAAGGGGATAGGAATGAGGAAAGATAAGGATGGGATGACGGGGGCATGGGAAAATAAAATATGCATAAGATGCAGAAGTATTGCTTAAATAGGCGACTGTTAACAAGTCTCATACGTCTGTCTCTTTGTAGAAAAATATTTAGAATTGAGAGTCCTCAGTGGTTGATACCTTTTAATGGCTAACTGAAAAGATGGTAACAAATTGCAAGCTTTCGAGACTACTCAGGTCTCTTCATCAGGCATTAACTAATACAACATCTGAAGAATCACATATTTATACACAACAGGACACAGGGATAGTGCAATGGATAAGACAAGTGACGTAAAGCAGAACTATCAATATGAGTGAGGGATGAACAGTTGTGGCAATAAATATTGGACCAGTTCATAGATAAGGAGTGTTAAAGTTTTATTGCCCTCTGATTGGGGTCTGGTAATGTTTTGTGATGCTCCCACAGGGTCTTATGAGCAAATTCCTTAATTGATGTAAAAAGCCATAAATCCATGCGGTATGTTCATTACAGCATTGAGTGTCAAAGGTCATCATCAGTTTGTATTCACAAACTCTCCTGTGTCTCTGAGATGTAAAATTACCTTTCAATACCAGTAATTTCATGTCCATGGTGCTGTGATTAGGCATGCAAAAATGTTTGGCCACAGGTAGATCCATTCTCTTTTCTCTTATTGTGTTGCGATGAGAATTCATCCTTGTTCACAGTTTTTGCCCTGTCTGCCCTACATACAGACCCTGTCTCTTTGTACTCATGCAAACAGTCAAACATGGCAGTATACAATATAAATAACCAGAAAAAAAGATATTACACTTTTACAGTTTGACTTTTCACAAGCTCAGATAACTTTTGATTAACCCTAGCTGAAAAAAAAAATATATTTTTAATATCAAATCCAATTGAAGATATTTAGCAACATTCCTAAGACTCAGATTGTAACCAACATCTATGGGATAATTTCCAAAGCTACTCACTGTACTTCACAATGCCTCTTCTAGTTTCAAAGAAGAAAACAACACTAAAATTCAGAATTCTTTTCACTTCTGAATTGAACTCTCAAAAACAACCCAGAATCGACCATTATAGAATGTTTAAGTAATTATTTTCCTTCATTTTCAGTCTTTTGATTTTGTATTTTTCGAGACAGCATATAAAGTTTTCCTTGCATATATACAGGATATCAGATTTGGTTGACTGGGGACGCTAGAGACCAGTCACATTTACAAGAGTTGCATCACTTCAGGATGATTTCCTTTAAAGGGACACAATGAAGAAAAACATGCTGAAATATAAGAACCTCTCTGTTATGATTTGGTAGCTGTGGAGAGCAGGCAAAAACGGCAATACACCAGAGAGGTTGGAATCTACTGGATTGCAGTACCCTGACTAACCACCACAACTAAAGTCAGCCGTGGAGCGTTCCTACGTTGGTCCTAGACGCCTCGTCACAGCCTGAGAGGTTAACTACACCTAAAGATAGAAAGAGGAAAGCTATCTGCCCCGGAGCAGATCCCCAAAGAACATAGAAAGCCCCCAAACATGTAATGGCGGTTAGACAAGAGGAAATACAGACACAGACAGAAAATAGTATGAGCAAACGTTGGGGCCCAATCTGCCTTGACAGAAAAGGATAGGAAGGACACGTACTGCAATCCAAAAAAACCCTAAAAAATACCAACTCTACTAATTGCAAAAACACCTGAGATCACACGACCTCTACCACCTAAATTAGTTCTCTGGTGTAACAAAACTAAGCCGCAGCCACTGAAAAAACTGGAAAAGGCAAATGAACAAATAACAGTGGCTCAGATAAACTGAGAGGAGCACAAGCCCCCGGAGGGGACCTGGCTGACCTCCACAGAAGTGCAGGGAACAATGCAAAAAGCAAGCACAAAAATAAAAGCAGAAAATATCTTATCTGATAGCAGAAGATGCAGGCAAGACTCAGCAAGCTTCCAAGTGAACCAGGAACCACAGTTGAGACAAGAACAATCGATCACCGGCAACCATGATGGGAGGGAACCTCCCTTATATAAGACCAGTCTGTAACTCCTGATTGCCAATCCTCATTGAATGGTTCAGTACTGTTTGTAACCACCAGAGGAGCTTCTGCTCAGAATTCATTTCTAACACATTCACAACAGTACCCCCCCTTGAGGAGCGGTCACCGAACCCTCACTTGGGCAACCAGGTCAGTCAGGATGAGCTCTGTGATACGCACGGATCAGTCTCCTAGCATGGATGTCCGAAGCAAACACCCAAGAATTGTCCTCCTGACCATAACCTCTCCACTTAACCAAATACTGGAGTTTCTGTCTAGAAAAACGAGAATCCAATATTTTCTCAACCACATACTCCAGATTGCCCTCAACCAAAACAGGGTCAGGAGGCGCAGCCATAGGAACCACTGGCTCGACAAACCTCTTCAATAAGGACTTGTGGAACACGTTATGGATCTTAAATGTCCCTGGAAGAAGTAAACGAAAGGAAACAGAATTAAGAATCTCCATGATCTTATAAGGTCCAATGAACCTAGGCTTAAACTTAGGAGATGCAACTCTCATAGGGATATTTCTTGAGGACAACCAGACCAAGTCCCCCACTTCAAACCGAGGACCATCAGTACTATACCGGTTGGCAAACCGCTGGGCCCTCTCCTGAGAGAGGGACAACCTCTCCACTACCTGGTCCCAAATCTGCTGCATACGCTCCACAACAGAGTCAACACCTGGACAGACAGAAGCCTCCGTCTGTCCCGAAGAAAATCGAGGGTGAAACCCAAAATTGCAGAAAAATGGAGACATCAAAGTGGCAGAGCTAGCCCTATTATTAAGAGCAAACTCAGCCAAAGGCAAAAAAGAGACCCAGTCATCTTGATCAGCAGACACAAAGCATATCAGATAAGTCTCCAATGTCTGGTTTGTTCTCTCAGTTTGTCCATTGGTCTGAGGATGAAAAGCCGAGGAGAAAGACAATTGAACACCAAGTTTAGAACAAAAAGTCCTCCAAAATCTGGAAACAAACTGGACTCCTCTGTTAGACACAATGTTCTCAGGAATGCCGTTAACCGAACCACGTGCTGAAGGAACAAAGGCACCAATCGGAGGAGGAAGGCAACTTAGGTAATGGCACAAGATGTATCATTTTGGAAAACCTATCACAAATCACCCAGATAACGGTCATTCTCTGAGAAACAGGGAGGTCGGAAATAAAATCCATAGAGATATGGGTCCATGGTCTCTTGGGCACAGGAAATGGCATCAACAAACCACTAGAGCGAGAGCAAGGCTTGGAGCGAGAGCAAGTCCCGCAGGACTGCACAAATTCCTGACGTCACGAGACAAAGTAGGCCACCAAAAGGACCGACCAACCAAGTCTCTGGTACCAAAAATTCCGGGATGACCGGCCAACGCAGGAACAATGAATCTCAGACATCACACTCTTTTTCCACCGGTCTGGGACAAGCAATTTCCCAATAGGGCAGCGCTCGGGTTTATCCTCCTGACACCCTTCCAGAGCCAGTCTCAAATTGGGCGAGATGGCGGAAAGAACTACACCCTCTTTCAAAATAACAGCAGGATCAGATAACTCAGGAGAGTCCGCAAGGAAACTCCTCGAGAGGGCATCCGCCTTAACATTCTTAGTGCCAGGAAGAAAGGAAACCACAAAATTAAAACGTGTGAAAAACAAGGCCCACCTGGCCTGTCTAGGATTAAGTCGCTTGGCTGATCAGATAAACCAGATTCTTAAGGTCCGTGAGGACCACCACCTGATGTTTGGCTCCCTCCAGCCAATGTCTCCACTCTTCAAAAGCCCACTTCATGGCCAATAACTCCCGATTACCCAAGTCATAATTACGTTCAGTTGGAGAAAATTTTCGAGAGAAAAAGGCACAAGGGTTACTTTTAGAGGTCTCTGGATCTCTTTGGGACAAAACAGCACCTGCCCCAATTTCAGAGGCATCAACCTCCACCTGAAATGGCAGAGAAATATCAGGCTGCCGTAGAACTGGAGCAGAAGTGAATCTCTGCTTAAGTTCCTGAAACGCAGAGACTGCCTCAGGAGGCCAATTCACCACATCAGAACCTTTTTGGTCAAATCAGTCAATGGTTTAACAATAACATATAAATTACCAATAAATTTACGATAAAAATTGGCAAAGCCCAAGAATCTCTGAAGAGCTTTTAATGAAGTAGGTTGGACCCAATCACAGATGGTCTGAACCTTGACCGGGTCCATTTCAATAACATATGGGGACAAAATGAATCCCAGAAATGAGATCCTTTGTACGCCAAAAATACACTTTGATCCCGTCACATACAGAGCATTCTCTCTCAAAATCTGGAACACAGTCCGAACATGTTTCACATGAGAGTCCCAGTCATTGTAAAAAATCAAGATATCATCCAAATAAACAATCAGAAATTTATCCACAAAATCCCTGAAAATGTCATTCATGAAGGACTGAAAGACGGAAGGAGCATTAGTGAGCCCAAAGGGCATCACTAGGTACTCAAAATGCCCCTCTGGGGTATTAAACGCCGTCTTCCATTCATCCCCGTGCTTAATGCGAATAAGGTTATACGCTCCCCTGAGGTCAAGCTTGGCAAACCAAGTAGCACTTTTCACCCTGGAAAACAGGTCAGAAATCAAGGGTAACGGATATTGATATTTCACAGTGATATTGTTCAAGAGACGATAATCAATACACGGCCTTAATGAACCATCCTTTTTGGCCACAAAGAAAAAACGGCACCCAAGGGTGAAGAGGATGGTATGATATGACCCTTCTCCAATGACTCCTTGGTAAAGACCGCATAGCATCATGTTCAGGTACAGACAAGTTAAAAAGGCGACCTTTAGGGTATTTACTACCAGGCACTAATTCAATAGCGCAGTCATAGCTCCTATGGGGGGGCAAGGATGCAGATTTACTTTCGCTAAACACATCAGAAAAATCAGTCAAAAAGTCAGGAACATCCTAAGCCTGGGGAGAGGCAGAAAAAACAGGAGTGTTGGCATTAACACATTGGCAGCCCCAACTGGTTACAGACACAGATTTCCAATCCAAAACAGGATTATGAGACTGTAACCAAGGGAAACCTAGTACAATAAGGTCATGCAGATTATACAGCACCAAAAATTTGCAACTTTCCTGATGATCAGGTTCAACCCTCATTATCACCTGAGTAGAGAACTGGGGTTTATTCTCAGCCAAAGGGGTAGAATCAATCCCCAGTAGGGGAATAGACTTCCGTAGGGGTATCAAGGGAAACCCACAACGTTTAGCAAAATCAAAATTCATCAGGTTAATAGCTGCTCCCGAATCAACAAAAGCCTGAGCAGAAAATGTGGACAGGGAGCAAATCAGGGTAACAGTCAACAGAAATTTAGTCTGAACACTACCCAAGACAACTGAGTGTGCAAAACGTCTTCCCGCTTAGGGCAGACTGAAATAGCATGAGAGGCGTCACCACAGTAGAAACATAACCCATTGCGTTTTCGAAACTCATGACGCTGTGCCCCAGAAGCCACTCTTCACACTGTATGGGTTCAGAAGCTGGTTCATAAGGCAACACTATTCCACGCATACCTCTACGCTCACGCAAACGTCTGTCAATTTGAATCGCTAATGACATAGAATCATTGAGACCAGAGGGAGCAGGGAAACCCACCATAACATCTTTTACATTCTCTGACAGACCCTTCCAAAAAGGGCTGCCAAAGCATCATCATTCCATTTGGTCAGGACTGCCCACTTTGGAATTTCTGACAGTACAACTCAGCGTCCTCATGCCCCTGATTTAATGCCAACAAGGTTTTTTCAGCTTGATCAGTGACATTAGGTTCATCGTACAATAACCCCAGAGCCAGAAAAAATGCATCAACATTACTCAAAACAGGGTCCCCAGGTGTCAGGGAAAAAGCCCAATCCTGAGGATCGCCGCGCAGGAGAGAGATGACAATTTGAACCTGCTGTGCTGCGTTCCCTGAGGACTTAGGTTTAAGGCAAAAAACAACTTACAGGTTTTTTTGAAATTTAGCTCGATCCCCCAAAAACAAATCCGGCATGGGGATCCTAGGCTCCACAACCGGCAACCCTGCAAGATAGGCAGCAATACTCAGAACTTCAGTGGCAAGCTGATCCACATGGCCAGACAACTGTGCAAACTCCATTGAGAGAAAAAAAAAATCCTCCTCAGCACCCAGAGAAAAGGAGGGAAAAAATGCAACAAGGAGAAAAAAAAAATCTCTGACAACTTCCTTTTTTTTTCTTTTACTATTTTTCCCTTCTGTTGAGTACCATACAATTTTCAGTTTGGGCGGTGATACTGTTATGATTTGGTAGCTGAGGAGAGCAGGCAAAAATGGCAATACACCAGAGAGGTTGGAATCTACTGGATTGCAGTACCCTGACTAACCACCACAACTAAAGGCAGCCGTGGAGCGGTCCTACGTTGATCCTAGACGCCTCGTCACAGCCTGAGAGGTTAACTACACCTAAAGATAGAAAGAGGAAAGCTATCTGCCCTGGAGCAGATCCCCAAAGAACATAGGAAGCCCCCAAACATGTAATGGCGGTTAGACAAGAGGAATACAGACACAGACAGAAAATAGTATGAGCAAACGTTGGGGCCCAATCTGCCTTGACAGAAAAGGATAGGAAGGACACTTACTGCAATCCAAAAAACCCTAAAAAATACCAACTCTACTAATTGCAAAAACACCTGAGATCACATGACCTCTACCACCTAAATTAGTTCTCTGGTGTAACAAAACTAAGCCGCAGCCACTGAAAAAACTGGAAAAGGCAAATGAACAAATAACAGTGGCTCAGATAAACTGAGAGGAGCACAAGCCCCCGGAGGGGACCTGGCTGACCTCCACAGAAGTGCAGGGAACAATGCAAAAAGCAAGCACAAAAATAAAAGCAGAAAATATCTTATCTGATAGCAGAAGATGCAGGCAAGACACAGCAAGCTTCCAAGTGAACCAGGAACCACAGTTGAGACAAGAACAATTGATCACCGGCAACCATGATGGGAGGGAACCTCCCTTATATAAGACCAGTCTGTAACTCCTGATTGCCAATCCTCATTGAATGGTTCAGTACTTTTTGTAACCACCAGAGGGAGCTTCTGCGCAGAATTCATTTCTAACACATTCACAACACCTCTCATTAAGCAAATGTACATGACTTAAGAATTTCAGTTTACTTTTGGTCTTTCCCAACATTAAACCAACCCAGCAAGCTAACTTCCATACAATTAGGTACTGGTCTACCCCTAACCTCATGCTCTGCTTCTCTCTAAAGTTTACCAGAATGTCTTACTGACCTTCACTTACATCAGTTGACTCTTTCCAACCCTTTTCAAACCTATTCTAGGCTCGGTAATGGATCACAGGTCCTGTGGCCCTTCCCTATCTATAGGTTATCTTCTCCTTGAAGGCATAATGGCATGTCTTAGGCATCATTCAGCATATCTCTTAAAGGGTTTTAACAATCAAATATGGTTAGATTGTGTCAACTAAATAGGAATCAGCGGACCCGTGGAAGTTCGGGTTCTGATACCCAACCTGGACTTTATTCCAAAGTTTGGTTAGGGTACCAGAACTGTATCTGAACTTGAACTAAAACCTGAACCCCATTAAAACAATGGAGACCTGGACTTCTGAGCCAGAAAATCAATCTCTCTCTCTCACAGATGTCCCTTGGAACTCCGAACATTGCTACGGACTTCCGGGGAGAGGCCATGCTTTGCATTTATCGCCGAGCATTAACTGTCCAGTACAAACTCCAAACTTGTAAGTTTGGGTTCTCTCATCTCTAGCAATAAAATTTCTCAGTTGTACTCTGCCAACTGGGATCACCACGAATGTAAGAATGTGAAAAAGGGGTCCACCTTGCTGGTTGTTAAGCGACAAAGCAAGCATGGTAATGTTATATGATTATCAATTGAAAGTGGTTAAATCAATAGTTATTGCAAATGGTGGGGGTCTCAATGGTTGGACTCCATAAATCAGACTTTCAAAATGAGGGTTTCTTTTTTAGAAGTCTCTATAAGATGCAGCAAATTTGCCATGCATAACACCAGACAAAGCATTTCTCTAGAAGATGTCTGAAAAGAATGTTTTTTTTATTTCAACAGTTGAACCATAGTTGCTAGCTGAACAAAAGGAAATAATGAATCCTTTAGATGTGCAACATTTAGAAAAAAGGTTTCATGCAGGGAGTTCACCATAGAGGTTAACTGAATGGACATTAGATTGCCTAAGCCAAGCTATCTCATCAATGCATGTAATGTTCTGTACCTGAGATATCCCAGTGATACATGAGACAGGTTACAAGTCACCGGTATATGGAACACTTGACACTTCCTTAATCAAACAGTAGTTTAGATATGCTATGTTCATTCCCATGATATTTAACTATAAAAAGAACAGTAGAAAATAATACTTATTTAAAATTTAATATATATGTAAGATCCCAAAAACTGGGACATTAGAGTTAATCCCTCTCCTGTTAATTTGTACTGTTGAAATATATACAGGTTCACGCTGTTTGACTGTTGTTATTGACCTGTACTTTATTAATGAGTAATGTTCTGCTAATGTAGAGGGCTAAGCCTTCCTATAACACTTCACGGAACGCCATCTAAAATGAAAGTGCCGGATTGACTTTATTTTGTTTTAAGGTCTCTCCAGGAGGAAGGGGTTAAAAAATAAAGAAAGTTTTGCTCACCTGTCCTTGGCTTGTCATTCACAAGTCTTACCGATACATTTTCCTGCCCGGTTCTCCCTCCTGTCTTTGAATCTACTGGTCTCATCTTGTAAATCGAGGGCCTAGTCAGTGCTGGAAGATCTTAAGAAAAGAGGAAGCATTTAGAGTACTAGGCGGGTGCCTGCAAAAAGTATATCAGCCACTATTAAACCAAGGTTGTGGGACCACCGGAACTAATATACTTTTATTGGCAAAGGATTGGGGGTGCAAGTATTGCTGTATTTTGCTTTTTGATAAAATGTGATGCTATTTTTAGATTTTTTTATTTGTAATGACTTTTTCAAAAGTTATCTTTACTGGATTCCTGGAGATGTGGCAACCATATTTCCAGTAGTGCATACAAATAGTTGAAATTAGATGGAATTGTACCTTTTCTTTAGCCTATTTTGCAATTTTAATTGCTTTTCACTACAGGTTATAAGTATTCCCCGGAGTCCTCTATTGCTTAGATAATGTTATATACAGTATGTGTTGTAGCACATGGAGACGACACAGTTGATGGATTAATGAACTGACTTCTTAATGATATCCTGAACACACAAAACACTTCTAGAATTATAACATAATCTCCGATTTACACATACAATCCCATTACAGATTACCTTAATTATAATTCTGCTACTATTAAGCAGAATACAGATAGTCCTTGGTTACTGTAGACAATCTCTTCCTGTTTAATTCGTATATTTAGTGGCTGCCGTGTTAACTTATGTAAGAGCCTGACAGCAGGAACCGTGTGTTATATCTGAAGGAGATCTTGCAGCTTCAGTGATGTTCATTAACAGACAGTAATGCATCTGTCTCTGTCACCTTATGCTGTAAAAGCCATCCTTACACCGCAGCACTCTCCACGCAAACCATAAAAAGTGGCGGATAGGGTGATAGATCTTATTTAAACACCAGGACATTGCTGTGTTTTTATGAAGCACTGAACTTTCTGAAGGAGCGACAAGTGCAGAGTAATGCACACATGACTGTCTGCGTAGCATTAAAAGTGGAAATACTTTGAGCCAGGGATAACCATATAATTATCCAGCAGGGGTTGGGGATTGTAGGTGCCTTGAAAGACGCATGGAATATCTAAACTCGGATTTATCATTTATGATTTCTTCAAGAATTTTTTTTTTTATCATGTGATATCCACTGACATTTTTTTGTGCCAAGCTGTTCAAAATGGTCCATAAATTTGGTGCAAATAAAAAATAGCTTTTTTTTTTCTTTAGCCAGTTTTTTGCGACTTTCTAGCATCAGAAGTTGCAAAAGCTTTAAAAAGTCAAAAAATTTGCCAAATGAAAGCCTCATCTGGAAACTTTATTCAATGGAGGGACTGAAGTGAGATATTATTCTAAAACATCAGGATAAGCACATTTGTGGTGGACAAAAAAAACAAAGAATTAAAAAAAGACTACTTAAAAATTGGAGCAGAATGTATGGAGGATGAAAAGCAAATGCTAAAGTCAATAAAAGAGGATGAAATGACTCCAGAAAGGTAGAGAAAAGAAATAATGAATCAGGACCTTAGTGTGAGAGTGTGCTTCTATTAATCTGCTGTTTCATTCCAGTCCCAAATCTTGTTTTCCTTTTTACAAATAAAAATAAAAAACTAAAATTGACTAGCTATTTGAAAGGGTGTCAAGTTTTATGCTGGTGTCCCAAATCTACAGTGTCTTTGGAAAGTATTCAACCTCCCTTGGCTTTTTACCTACCATATGTACTCGAATATAAGCCAAGATTTTCAGCCCATTTTTTAGGGCTGAAAGTCCCCCTCTCGGCTTATATTCGAGTCATATACCAGGGGGTCGGCGGAGGAGGGGGAGCGCAGCTGTCCTGTATACTCACCCCTCCGCCGGCCCGGTCTCTGCAGCCCCTGCTCTTCTCCCACGGTCTCGGCGCCAGTGTTCAGCCATCAGTGGTACCGCTCATTAAAGTCTATGGAGCATCTATGGGGGCATAATCTATGGAGCATCTATGGGGGCATAATCTATGGATCATATATGGGGGCACAATCTATGGAGCATCTATGGGGCATAATCTTTGGAGCATCTATGGGGGCACAATCTATGGAGCATCTATGGGGGCACAATCTATGGAGCATCTATGGGGGCATAATCTATGGAGCATCTATGGGGGCATAATCTATGGATCATATATGGGGACACAATCTATGGAGCATCTATGGGGGCATAATACATGGGCAGCATATAGGGCATAATTTCATTTTCCACCCTAGGCTTATACTCGAGTCAGTAAGTTTTCCCAGTTTTTTGTGGCAAAATTAGGGGGGTCGGCTTATACTCGGGTCGGCTTATACTCGAGTATATACGGTATTTTGTTACATTTTGTTGCATTACAACCCTGTACTTAAATCGATGTGAATACTTCTCCGTCCAATTATGACAAGAGCATTCTTAAAGTGATACCTTTATTGGCTAACCAGAAAATTATATGTTCGCAAGCTTTCAGAGCGCAAAATCTCCTTCTTCAGGCAGGATTACATTTGGATTACATCTTGCCTGAAGAAGGAGCTTTTGCGCTCTGAAAGCTTGCGAACATATAATTTTCTGGTTAGCCAATAAAGGTATCACTTTAAGAATGCTCTTGTCATAATTGGACGGAGAAGTATTCACATCGATTTTTCTGGCTAACACGGTACCACAATATAATTTATTATTGTACACCAACCTGTACTTAAATAATTTTGTAGTCCGATTTGTGTGTAAGGTGCCCAGGACAGTAGACATGTGTAAGAAGATGGATCGGACTGGGGGTACCTCTCTTGCGTCGGTTCCGTAACTGTCTGGGCTGTCACCATTGTTGCCCGGGGGAAAGCTTTCTGACCCGGACCGACCATTGAACTTGACAGCAGGGGGCATGACTTTGATAAAAGGTACTGCGTGCAGGAAAGCAGGGAGAAACTTGGCGGGAAGACAGAGCTCACAGCAGGGGAAAGTTTGTGCTCCGTCTTTTCAGCATCATGTTAGCGCAGGCCTGCACTGTATTTTCCCTGCATCCAGGTGACTGAAAGTTTGATATGCTCCGGGCCGGTGATTACTGCGGCGTGCTAAGACAGACAAGGTAACTCATCTAGAACTGTGTGATTCCTCACCCGCATTCACCGCCAAGCTGAGTCACGTTCCGGGGTATCACAGACTGTACTGCATCCCGTACGATGAACGTTGGATCAAGGAACCCGCTTAGTACAGCAAGGATACAAGCCATCATCAGGAACGTGACCCCCAACTTCTTCAGGACCACACCGGAGTCATCATGCCCCGCTTGCGTGGGCACCATCGTTGGACCCCGAGACACTGCAGCCAGAAAGGTGGCGGACTGATAAGTTAACCATTTCATGAACAGTTGCTTTAACCTTTACCCCACCTCTCATCCATACCGTGCTAATGCTACCTCCCATACCCCCTGCTTAACCCATTATCTCCCTGTGTGGAGTATATCTCTGTTAATAAATTTGTTCACCCATGCTCTGCCTCCTGTCCTGTCAACACTACATCCCTCAACCTGCTCACACTTGGCGTAGTCGGCAGGATGCAGTCCAACAACATGGAGGCAGCAGACCAAGCAGTTGGGGTGGGCCCTAGGTCCGGTATATCCCTGGGGGTGATGTTGAACAACCTCTCAAAGTTTACTGTGAACAATACTATGCTATGGAGCTACACTGAGCGGATCAAGGGGATGATGAGGATGCACCCCATGACTCCTGCATTAGAAGCGGATGTTGCCATGATGGCTTTAGATGGAGAGGCGAGGGATTCTGTCATGCTTCGAACCCCCCAGGAATGAGACACCTTTAACAAAGTGTTACACATATTGGAGGAAACCCATTGAGACCCCACGGATGTAGGGGAGTTACGTATGTGCTTATTTTGCCGGGTTCAAAGGGAGGCGGAGACTGTAACCCAGTACATGATGGCGCTACAGGAGATCCATACTGCCTTTACTAGAAAAGATGGCATAGGCATAGAGTCTACTGATATAGTGATGGGACCAGTTGGTGACAGGCTTAAGAGAGGTTCTGTTAAAACTGGCTTTGCAGAAGCGCTTGCGGGGAAATCCACGCATGACCTTTTCTGAGGTGGGGAGCGAAGCGTGCACGCACGAACAAGAGCAGGCAGTGATAGTCTCGGCGAGGAAGGTCCGGAGCGAAGAGCTATCTGTGACAATGGCCACCGAACCACGATAGGTAGGAGAGTTATGGAAGGAAATTCAGGATATACGGGGAGAGTTGGCTGATGCAAAAAAGAAATCAGCGGTTTCCTCAAATCCGTCTGGGGGCAGAAATGGCCCTTAACCTAGTCGCAAAACAAGAATGCTCCACCGAGAAAGACCCCCCACATGTTATAACTGCAGTGAAACTGGACATTTGGCTCAGGGGTGCGCTAAAATTGAAGGCTCCGAGCCTGGAGGACGCTGCCCGAAGCCTGCACAGTCAAGAAAGAGTATCAGAAGTCCCACAAATTTAGTTTACATGTGTCCTCTCACCTGGGCCGAAATGGATGGTTGGGCTGTACGCTGTTTGGTAGACACTGGCTCGCAGGTGACCACGATGCCTGAAACCTACTTCCGACTACACTTTCCCAAGGAAATGCAGCCTGAATGGGGCCCAGTGATAAAGTTGATGGCTGCCAACCACTAGCCCATCCTGGTTGCAGGTGTGGTCTGGATACAAATAACCATCTGTGGGAAAGACCAGCATAGGAAGGGAGTGGTGCAGACCGTTGGAGACGTAGGTAACGGACATACTGTCACTCTAGGGATGAACGTGTTGAAGGAATTCAGGAGTCTTCTCATTAATTAATCCCCAGATGTGTTCCTAAAACAGTGGAGCCCTCGCACTCCCCAAAGTAGAGTTTTCAACAGCTAATCCGTGCGGCTCAAGTCCAAGATACCTCCAGTGACCGAAAGACGTTGGGAAAAGTAATCGTTCCAGCCTCTAGCAATCTTGTTTTGCCACCGGGACAAACCGTGCTTACATTGCCTGTCCTGGCTTGTATCCCTCTGGGAGGAGTCGAGATACAGATAGAGCCAGCTATTATGGAGCAACTACCTCCAGGACTCCTTGTTGCGCCGACGTTAGACACTGTACATGACGGGATGGTCCCAGTACGATGTGTTAATTTTGGAGAAAGTAATATCACGCTCCCACCCAGGAGTAAAGAAGCGCAAAATCTGGGCAAGCCGGAAGAATTGATATCACCACAGGCCGAGCAATTAATGGGGAAACAGGGAGATCCTTGGACCATGGCTGTGGATATGTCTTTAGCACCAGAACTTCAACACCTGCGGGAGGGGCGCCGTATACAAGAACAAATGTGGGCCGAATTGACAGACCTTACACCGCAACAGGTCTAGCAGATGGAAGCTCTATTAGGGCCATATCAGGATGTGTTTGCATATCATGAGGATGATTTTGGCTGCACTACAGCAATCACGCACGAGATTCCGACAGGAAATACCTCGCCCATAAGAGAATGGTACTGACAAATTCCATCGCAAATGTACCAAGAGGTGAAAGGAATGCTGACCCAGAAACTACAAAATGGTGTTATCTAAGAGAGTCAGAGCCTGTGGGCTTCCCCCATTGTGCTGGTGTGAAAGAAAGACGATACGCTGCGCTTTTGAGTGGACTATTGCAAAGTCAATGGCTGCACTGTGCGATATTCCTATCCGTTGTAAGGATTGAAGAATCTTTGTCTGCCCTGGGAAACACAAACTGCATCTCATCATTAGATCTAGCAAGCGGCTTTTGGCAAGTATCGATGTCCAAGTAGTACCGAGCAAGGATGGTCTTTATACTCCCCATGGGTCTATATGAATTCAACCATATGCCTTTCGGCCTGGCTAACACTCCTGGTACTTTTCAGCGATTGATGGAGAGGTGTTTAGGCGACTTGAACTTTGAGGCCACTCTCATCTATCTAGATGATATCATCTTATATGCTGCCTCGTTCGAGGAACATCTTCAAAGACTGGAACAGGTGTTGAGCAGCCTTCAAAGACACGGTTTGAAAGTGAAGCCTCAGAAGTGTCATCTGTTTCGCACCTAAATTGAGTACTTGGGATATGTCATCTCTGCTGAAGAGGTGAAACCGTCCCATGAGAAAATTGCTGCAATACAGGGTTGGCCCACCTTGAAGACCATGAAGGATGTACGGGCTTTCTTGGGGCTTACCGGGTATTATCGGCGATTTGTGAAGAACTTTACATGCATAGTGAACCCGCTGTTAGAACTTTTGAAGGGGGTGCCATCTGTTGCAAAGACCAGAACTATGCTAGGAGAAAGTGTTTTGAGCTCTGAAGGTGGCCTTGACTGAAGCGCAAGTGTTAACCTTTGCGGACTTCTCACAACCGTTTATTCTCCACACTGATGGAAGCCTGCATGGACTCGGAGCTGTGCTGTCCCTGATCCAAGATGGAAAAGAACGAGTAATCACCTGCTCGAGTCAGTCTCTCCATGTCTCCGAAAGGAATCCAGACAATTACATTTCATTCAAACTAGTGCTGTTGGCCTTAGTGTGGACCATCATGGAGAAGTTTTCTGAATACTTGTCTGGCTCTGAAGTTCTGGTATGCACTGACAATAACCCTTTAGCCCATCTGGAAAATGCGAAACTAGGGGCCCTGGAGCAGCGCTGGGTGGCTCGGATGGCGAAATTTCTATATAAAACCACCTACAAGAGAGGAGCTGAGAATACTCATGCCAACAGCTTATCCAAAGTGACATATGGGAAACCGGGGCCCAACCGAGATGAAGAACTGGTAGCTGAAGAGGTCCCTGAGTTCCGGGATTCTGCCATGACGGTGGCAGCTACGTAGGAACAGATGCAGGTAGTATCCCTACGATGCATATTGGGACAGTCCCGTGACGAGTGGGTCCGGTTACAGCAAGAAGATGGGGAACTCGCTCAAATGAGACAGTGGGTAACGTTAAAGCAACTTCCCAGTCAGAGAGAGAGAGAGATACCCTGTCCCCGGGGACTCTGCAGATCCTCAGCAGTAGGAAAGGCTCCAACTGAGGAATGGATTTCTGTATCGGAAAATCCAATTTCAGCAGGAGCTGGGTGTAACCTGGCAGGTGCTGATCCCTGAGGCGTTGCTATTCAAGGTGGCCACAGAAGCGCACAAAAGAGGAGCTCACTTCAGTAAGGGGAAGACCTATTAGTGGCTGCAAAGATTAGCTTATCATCCTCGGCTGAAGGCCGTGGTGGAAGAGACCTTCCGGCTATGTAGAAGTTGCAAATTAGCGAAACTGCCAGAGCAGAGAGCTCCCACACAAACCATTGTGAGTTCTGCTCCCCTGGACGTACTAATGATAGACTATTTGACATTTGGCTTGGCTCATCAAGGATATGAACATTGTCTGGTGATGACGGACCACTTCATGAAGCTTGCCATCTTGACCCCGACACGTGATCAGACTGCTGAATCCGCTGCACATGCCATTTGCAAAAATTTCAATCAGGTGTATGGATGCCCGAAGCGAATCCACTCTGATCAAGACACCTATTTTCTTTAGAAAGTGAGGAATTGCACCATCTGTACCAGACTGTGAAATCTCGGACAACGCCTTACCACCCTCAGGGAAATGGGGCCTCTGAACAGTTCAACCGCACCCTGATTCAGATTTTAAGAATGCTGGAGGAAGACCGAATGGCCCGAGTTCGTAGCTGAGTTAGTATGGGTGTACAACAACCGAATACATCGCACCACCACTTACACTCCTTATACCTTGCTGTTCGGCCGTTCAGGAAGAGACATTACCAAGCAGGAGCTGGATCCAGAGGAGAACTACCCACGGACGGAGGTGTCCACCTGGGCCTGAGAACATCGTCATCATCTGCAGACTCTACATCATCTCGTGCAAACCAGATTTCAAGAATTAGAGCATCCAGAAACAACTGCTCTGCGAGGGACAGCTCTCCAAGCTGGGGACCGTGTGTTGGTTTGGGATAAACATCCTCGAGATAAAATGGAGTACCGGTGGGAGAAGAACCCGTATCGGGTGAAGCTGAGAATCAATTACGAAGGGCCCACCTATGAAATTCAACTTGAAGGGGAAGAGTTCATCAGAATATGCTACGACCCTGTTTATCAAGAGATCCTGACCAAATTGAGGAGGTGCGAAATGATCATGAAATGCCCCCGCCAGTCACTGCTGATTGTGAAGTAGAAGGCCCTAAACAGCCGCTTGCAGATTAAAATGAGGAGCATGGGCCTGAAGTTCCTGAACTGGCTGTCCCGGTGGAAACGAGCGCATCCTCGACCTCACCTGTACAACCTGACTCGACTACCCATTTTGACTCAGATACTCCTTCTGACTTACGGCTCTCCGAACGAACAACAGCAGGGATACCCCCTACCGATAAAATCAAGACTAATTTATTTGGCAAAACAAATTGTTCAAGGAATAGGAAAATATAAACGTGTATTACAAGAGCTCTCGCCCATGGAATGGTGAGCAAAAGGAGAGGGGGAGTGTAAGAGGATGGAACGGATCAGGGGTACCGCTCTTGCATCGCTTCCGGAACTGTCTGGGCTGTCATGATTGTTGTCCGGGGGAAAACTTTCTGACCAGGACCGACCTTTGCACTCGACAGCAGGGGGCGTGTGTTGTGAATGTGTTAGAAATGAATTCTGAGCAGAAGCTCCCTCTGGTGGTTACAAACAGTACTGAACCATTCAATGAGGATTGGCAATCAGGAGTTACAGACTGGTCTTATATAAGGGAGGTTCCCTCCCATCATGGTTGCCGGTGATCAATTGTTCTTGTCTCAACTGTGGTTCCTGGTTCACTTGGAAGCTTGCTGAGTCTTGCCTGCATCTTCTGCTATCAGATAAGATATTTTCTGCTTTTATTTTTGTGCTTGCTTTTTGCATTGTTCCCTGCACTTCTGTGGAGGTCAGCCAGGTCCCCTCCGGGGGTTTGTGCTCCTCTCAGTTTATCTGAGCCACTGTTATTTGTTCATTTGCCTTTTCCAGTTTTTTCAGTGGCTGCGGCTTAGTTTTGTGACACCAGAGAACTAATTTAGGTGGTAGAGGTCATGTGATCTCAGGTGTTTTTGCAATTAGTAGAGTTGGTATTTTTTAGGGTTTTTTGGATTGCAGTAAGTGTCCTTCCTATCCTTTTCTGTCCGGGTAGATTGGGCCCCAACGTTTGCTCATACTATTTTCTGTCTGTGTCTGTATTTCCTCTTGTCTAACCGCCATTACATGATTGGGGGCTTCCTATGTTCTTTGGGGATCTGCTCCGGGGCAGATAGCTTTCCTCTTTCTATCTTTAGCCTCTCAGGCTGTGATGAGGCGTCTAGGACCAATGTAGGAACGCTCCACGGCTGCCTTTAGTTGTGGTGGTTAGTCAGGGTACTGCAATCCAGTAGATTCCAACCTCTCTGGTGTATTGCCGTTTTTGCCTGCTCTCCTCAGCTACCAAATCATAACAGTATCACTGGCCCAACTGAAAATTATATGGTACTCAACAGAAGGGAAAAATAGTAAAAGGAAAAAGAAAAAAGAAAGTTGTCAGAATTTTTTTTTTTTTTTCTCTGTTTGTTGCATTTTTTCCCTCTTTTTCTCTGGTGCTGATGAGGATTTTTTTTCTTTTTCTCTCAATGGAGTTTGCACAGTTGTCTGGCCGTGTAGATCAGCTTGCCACTGAAGTTCGGAGTATTGCTACCTATCTTGCTAGGTTGCCGATTGTGGAACCTAGGATCCCCATGCCAGATTTATTTTTGGGGGATCGAGCTAAATTTCTGAATTTCAAAAATAACTGTAAGTTGTTTTTTGCCTTAAAACCTAAGTCCTCAGGGAACGCAGCACAGCAGGTTCAAATTGTCATCTCTCTCCTGCGCGGCGATCCTCAGGATTGGGCTTTTTCCCTGACACCTGGGGACCCTGTTTTGAGTAATGTTGATGCATTTTTTCTGGCTCTGGGGTTATTGTACGATGAACCTAATGTCAATGATCAAGCTGAAAAAACCTTGTTGGCATTAAATCAGGGGCTTGAGGACACTGAGTTGTACTGTCAGAAATTCCGAAAGTGGGCAGTCCTGACCAAATGGAATGATGATGCTTTGGCAGCCCTTTTTCGGAAGGGTCTGTCAGAGAATGTAAAAGATGTTATGGTGGGTTTCCCTGCTCCCTCTGGTCTCAATGATTCTATGTCATTAGCGATTCAAATTGACAGACGTTTGCGTGAGCGTAGAGGTATGCGTGGAATAGTGTTGCCTTGTGAACCAGCTTCTGAGTCCATGCAGTGTGATAGAGTGGCTTCTGGGGCACAGATTCATGAGTTTCGAAAACGCAATGGGTTATGTTTCTACTGTGGTGACGCCTCTCATGCTATTTCAGTCTGCCCTAAGCGGGGAAGACGTTTTGCACGCTCAGTTGTCTTGGGTAGTGTTCAGACTAAATTTCTGTTGACTGTTACCCTGATTTGCTCCCTGTCCACATTTTCTGCTCAGGCTTTTTGTAAGGTTCTTTGTCTCTTTTGACATGTTTCTTGAAACTCAGTTTTTCCGTCGGCCATTTTGCTTTCTGTCTTGCTGTAGCTATCTTGCCCTCAGTCAATATGGAGTTTCCAGCTTTCATGTTCCCGCCCTGATTCTCTCCCTCTTGCCTCTTAAGCAGCCTCAGCTGAGCAATCAGTGCTTCAGAATCAAACCTGCAGTGAGCCTGTGACCTGACTCCTTGAAATCTTGGACTTGGTACTGCAACTATTTCCTACTGAGGAACTTTGGAACGCTTGTGGACTCTGGAAACCTGCTATTTGATAAATCCACGTTTGCAAGGGAATTACGGTAACAGAGAAGAGATCCTGAACCTGTTGTGGAGAGTTAATGCTGAACTTAAAGTTACTCTGGCCTACTGTGTCTCCTGCCTCTGTACCTGCAAACTGTGTGACCATTTTTGCCTACTTGTATGAAGTAATACAAGTCCTTTCATATCAAACCTGTGTCTCATGTGTTTTCCTTGCACCCAAGCACAAGACGCTATATGAACTGTACACCATACATCACACTTTTGTTGTTTCGGGAGCAGCTATTAACCTGATGGATTTTGATTTTGCTAAACGTTGTGGGTTTCCCTTGATACCCCTACGGAAGTCTATTCCCCTACTGGGATTGATTCTACCCCTTTGGCTGAGAATAAACCCCAGTTCTCTACTCAGGTGATAATGAGGGTTGAACCTGAACATCAGGAGAGTTGCAAATTTTTGGTGCTGTTATAATCTGCATGACATTATTGTACTGGGTTTCCCTTGGTTACAGTCTCATAATCCTGTTTTGGATTGGAAATCTGTGTCTGTGACCAGTTGGGGCTGCCAATGTGTTAATGCCAACACTCCTGTTTTTTCTGCCTCTCCCCAGGCTCAGGATGTTCCTGACTTTTTGACTGATTTTTCTGATGTGTTTAGCGAAAGTAAATCTGCATCCTTGCCCCCCCATAGGAGCTATGACTGCGCTATTGAATTAGTAAGCATGAAAAAATCCATAATGACATTAAAATAATGCCTGAATTGTGGACCAACATGTCCACAATAATACACCCACTCAAGATAAATGTATATCACAGGAGAAAAAAGAGTCATCAGGTGATATGAATCAACATTTTTTTATTATTAAAGATCAGTATCAAAAAAATAATAATAACATAGTAGTAACGAACAGACACAATCATAAAAAGACAAATTACAGGGAAAAATCCCAGGATCCCCAGAGAACAACAATTCCCCTCATAACCAGCCCTGTGCAACAGTGTCATAAGTAGAGTTGAGCGATACTTTCCGATATCCTAAAGTATCGGAATCGGAATGGTATCGCCGATATCACTA